>CM052311.1:11129197-11349791 GCA_028455605.1 Lasioglossum malachurum
ATTTATTTCTGCAATTCTAGAGTTCCAGGATAAAGTTGACACACAGATGCAATCGAACGATTGACAAGAGCGTTCGATTTGGAGTGAATGTTAAATTTTACAATCAGCTTGACTCTTCGATCGGAGAAGGATCTTGCTCTTAGCGAAACGGTTTATGGGAACCTATCAAAAGGACCTGTCCGTACATGTGAACGGACGAACGTAGCTGCTCGATCGTAGTCACTCCGTTTCTCTTGCTTATTTCCATCGCTATCTCTCCGGGACCTTTCTTTTTTACGGGCGGCGAATGCTCCAGAAACGCTTCCGACCACCTGGGGGAGTGTCCGAAGGTAATGTGGGATTTTTGTCCACTATAAGGGATGGCCCTTGGAGCTCTTAGGAACAGAAGACTACCCTTCCGCAGACCTAACTTCTGGATGAAATTGCAAGATAGTGCTAAAAGATCTTTTTTACACGAAGTTATGAGGGTTCGATGACGTTTTGTTCGTAATTCTAAACGATTTTTGAATGATGAAGAATTAAAGGAGGCACACAGATGAGCACACGACAAAAGTGAAAGAAAGAAAGGCGGCAAATAACAGTCGCGAAGAAGCAAGTAGCCAGCAAGCAGTCTCAGATATCTAGAGGAAATAACCATAACACGGATCAGCCTGGCGAATCAAGACAAAAGCAGCGACGAAACGCTGCAAGAACAGTATCTACCGGTCTCTATAATCACCTCTCAACATCGGAGCGGCTTGCACGTATACAGGGGGAATATTTTATAATAATACGAAACCTATACGCAAGCCGTTCGGCGTCGCAACGAGTTCGACAGAAACAATAAATTTCCATCGGACCCCGATTGCTTCTCGGAGAGAATCTGTATGTAACGCGGGTGCGAAACAACAGGCTCCAATTTGATAATCTTTCCTCGCTGGAACTTTCAATATCTTGCCGGCGGTGATATTGAACGCGCGCCGATGCTGTTGATAGACGGAATTGTCGTGACGTTCTATTAACGGCGTGGGCCATTCGTTTCAATAAATTTCTTTCATTACTGTCGGCACCTGGAAACGCCGGCCCGCGATCTCATTTCCCCGGACAATTACATGTGACTTGTTACTGCGATATAATTTTAATTGGCTGCGAAAATACATCGTGGCCGCGCGTAAGATAACCGCGCGCAGCCCGGCTGCATTGTAACGTTCCGAGTTGTTCATAAATTCATAGTGTAACGGCGACACTGTTCTCTCTCTCTCTCTCTCTCTTTCTCTTTCTCTCGCTCTCTACGAGCTCATGGCACAACGGCCCGGACATAGTATTTCACCAATTATTCCTACGTTCAACATCAGCAAAACGCGCGTCGTTTTAACGGTGTCACGGGCAACTAGAAGCATCGATTATTCGACGAACTAGAATGCAATTTGAACCGGAATGAATGTTGCCAAAACGTGTCGCCAGCCCGCGCGAACCCCCAATTTATTTATCGGCGGACCCCTCCCCTCCCCAACCCTTCCCTCCTCCCGCCGTTGTTTAAACGGTTTCATTACTCAACTCGCGATTAGAGTGCCTTGTAATACGCAGCCAGCACGGGGAAACAGGGAGTCGAAAGCCTTTTTCATTTTCAGAGAGACGGTTTTCGTCAAATAGGTCGTCGGTACGCTGTCACGAGAAATTTCATGTTATTACGATTATATTTCTGACGAATTTTCTAGTGCCGATGATTACACTTTCAGCGCTGCGTCTTCTAGATGCGGAAGACGGATTTGTAATACAGTAATCGCTCCTTCGTTGTCCTGAATCGTGGGCACGATCGTTGTCCAGTGCCTACCCACTCCACCGCCTGTCAATGAGAGGATTAGGCCTGCGTGGATCTGGTCGCCAGATGTGTCCCAGGCCTGTCCAGACTCGCGCAGAACGGAGAACAATAGGATAGGAATATGGCAAGGAAAAAAGGAGTTTTCTAAAGCCAGACAGTCGACTGCTTTTGACTGCGAATGCTTTTCTTTGTCATTCAACTAGCCGTTTCACTAAAGACGCAGTCGTAAATCAAAAATAGTGTCCTGGCACGGTCGTTGTCCGCTCAAACCCCCGGCCTTTGGACAACGAAGGAGCTTTTACTGTATTTTCGTTTCTCATTACAACTTCCAATGGAACATACAAATGCTACGCACAACCCTGTCCACACGAAATTATTAAATATTCCCCGGAATTTCATGAATCTCGGGTTTTGCGTACATACGCGGAACTACAGTTCGGAAAAGAAGAAAACAAAAAATGATTTGCATTAACAAACACGACGTATCCCCCTCAGTTTCCTCGTAACGCATTCGTTAATTCGTAAAAATTAATTGACTGTCCCGTCTCGTCTTTTTATCGATCAAGTAAAACCTCGAAAAGAATTTCGGAGGACATCGTCTTCAGAGAAAGAAATCTTCGCTTCACCTCGATGAATGGCAGGCCTGAATCATTTATTTTCCTCGGAGAACGGTTCTTCCCATCGTTGAAACCAACAATGATACTTCATCCTCAAACATCGAGCAACCCGCCCTAGAAGCTCACCTGGCAAACAACTGAAAAAAAAAAAGAACAAAATATAAAAAGCTCATCACCGCCATCAGTTTCAACACACCTATTTACCGGGGATCGAACAAAAACACCGCCGATAAAAGCCCGGCCAACAAAAGCGCGAGTCGCAACGAGCACCGGGATCGGGGGGGGGGGGGGGGAACGGCGGCGGCGGCGGCGGCGGCTATCAAACCATTCCATTGATCAAAATCTATCAGGAAGTTTGAAGAGCACTGTTCTAAAGTCACTCACTCTCGTCTCGTTTCTCCGGCGCGATCCGAAGTCAGATGCGAGCGGCTCGCCTCGTAAAATCCCAATCGTCCTATTAACGAGGGTCGAGCCGAATCACCTGTAATGTGCATCGGCTGCCAGACTTCATCAATTATTTGCTCGTCACAATTCGAACAGCTAATGAATGCCGGTGGGGATCGCAGGATAGGAACAGTGAAGGGGATGCGGAGGGTGTGGAAGGGTCCGATTCACAGGGAGCGTAACGAGACAGAGCGAACGATAAAGCGGGGAGCGTTGCGTGGATGCAATACCAACGGCTGGTACGATAGCTTCTCTTTGATCAGGATTTCCGGGGACATTCTGCCAGGCGAGAAGCAAGGATCCTCGAGCTCTCTGCTACCTTTTCAAGGACACCGGGTTTTAGCGAAGGGCTGGGTGAACCTCGCGCAGCTGGTGTTCGAGCGAGAATCCTCGAAGCGTTGGCTCGCGGGATAATGGCCTAACTATCTGGTCGAAGCCGGTCGATCGACTCGAACGATTCCTCCCGGTTTTCGTCCCGCGTGTCCCATTAAATCTGCGGAATGGCACTGATAACTATTATCGCGTCTGGCCAACCGTCGATAACGTCGCGAAGTGATTTTGCATCTGTTCTCGTCTAGCCGGCCGGGGCCGGGACCGGTTCACTCGGTGACCGAGTTATCGCGCGTTGGGTGTGTCCGCGCGCGCTATAACTATCGATTAGGCGAGCGGATCCACTCGGATGGAAAATGGAATAGCCGCGATCGTTCTCGGCTCATCGGCGCCGTCATGGAAATGCAGGATCCGGACGAGATAGCCGGTGTTTTGTTTCGACACGCGCCCTCCCGCACACACACACGCGCACACCACCCCCTGATCCCTCGAAATTACCGAGTCTCCAACGCTCTACAGCCTGGCCTAATAAATTTTTCCTATGTTCCCGAACCTCGTTTCTGCTCCTTTTTTTCCCCTGGGCCCCGGTGTGTCACAGAATGCAGTAACGACAGGAAATGATGGATACCCGACGCGATACCCGCGAATCCTACGGACGCGTCGATGCTTCATCCGTGAAATAGGCGGATCGCTTCGGATACCAATGAAATTCCGAAATTTATCCTGCAAGAGCGCTCGAAGGACTGGCCGATGCTCTCGGCTCGCTGCAGTCCCAGCTCGACGGGAAACGCGTGTATCCCGTGTTCGAGCCCCGCGATTGGGGAAACTTAACTACTGGCGGCAGGATATTGTTGGGAATCCCGCACAATGGCCTGAATATTTCATTCGTAGGTACAGCTTTGTTCCGTAGGTTATGAATAAGTTCCATGGGCCAATGGAAAGGCCGGGTTTTGATTTTTTATGAGACCGGCCGCAGCGGTGGGGTTTGTTTGGCAATAACATTGGAATTAATTGAAGCTGATAAATCGCGATCCCCCCTTCTTTTTTTTTTTATTTTTGAAAGTATGCACACTGCCATTGAAAAATGTGTAGAGCACTAGAAACGGCTTTTCGATTTTCGTTGTAATATTTCCGGGAAAATGATTCGTCGAATAATTCGTAAATTTCAATTGAAATTAGTTAACCCTCCTCATCTGTCCCTCGTGTCAATTTGACTTTTATTTTTTTAATGAAAAATCCATAACCGAAAAACCAAATACGTGAATGTTAACCTATCAATTTGAATAAAAAAACATCGAGAAATAACTGTTTACCGTGTTATTTTATCGATTTTTTTATCGCTGTGTCAATTTTACACGAAGGGACAAATTCATTTCGCGAAATGAGGGACGGATGAGGGTTAATTTCTCGTACTAAGAGGATACTAAAAATAGATTCGAACTTCTATGAAAATTTTATTAGGTTTAGACACGGAGCATCAACTATGCCTAACCTTGTAATGCTCGCATAATAAGCGATGACGATGTACAACACGTCGTCTAAATACGTAATATTCAAGGTAATTGCTAAAGCGTTCACTCCTTGTCGACCATTTATCAAGCCACCGTGTACCCTCAATTTTCCCGTATCTCGAATACGCATCGACAATAAGTAGACTCCGGATGTTTATGCAAAATAAAAAGCGTGTGCGCCAATTGCAAGACGCAGGAGCTAAATATAAATTTATATTCTTCGTTAATAATTTGAATCCGGTGAAAATAATACATTCATACTCTTTAAGTCTTTTAATATTTTCACTATTTCAAATTGCACTCGCTCATTTTCATTATAAATGCATAAAATCCGGAGTCTAATACATAATAAGTATCCGGGCAACGTGCACGACACACAGTCCACACGAACGAACGGCGAAAAGGAATTTCTATAAACAATCCACGTGAAACGACATCCCGCGAGTGGTCAGAAATATATGAATTGTATTCGGAGCCGCACACAGATGAATTGGGACGGGAAAGTTCTTCCCCGGGAAAAGTCCCCGGTAAGAACTCGAAGAATTTCGAACAAAAAGAAACAGATCGGAACGTTTAACTCGGCGTCCCCCATTTTCGATTGCACGCTGGCCACCGAACTTTCGCCAGTTCGACGTTTGACAAAGAAACGCGTCTCTGACCGAGACAACGCAAGCAACAAGAAATCAAAGTGGTCGCCGTCGGCGTCGTCGACCACTGCAATCGATAACGACGCTGTTAAACATTTTCTTAAAGTGTCCTTGCGTAGCTTGTACCTAATTCCTTCTGGCTTTATGTGCTCGTAACTCTTTACTACCACCGGGAACATCATTCATGATGTCGCCGATCTGGTGATAAAACCTGAGGAAGGGGTGAATTTACATGAAAAAAATAATTGGAGAATTTAGAACATTATTCCTACCCAACTACCCTCGTATCCAGAGGGATATAACTATATTATTTATTCGTTTAACATTTACGAAAAATTTTCGTTTTTGAAAATTCAAATTATTGCGGAAAGTTGCACTTGTTGGTCTTCCATTTTTTACGAGCACAGTTTGCAACAAAAATCTGAAGAAATTCTCTAAAATGCGACTTAGGATCCAAAATATGTCATATTTTTTTCAGATTTTTTTGTTGCAAACTGTGCTCGTAAAAAATGAAAAACCCCCCAAAAAATTCGGTTTTTATTGTGTTTGACAATGACCTTGATTGTGTCATGAAAAAGCACATTTTTGCATGATTTATTGCATCTTTATTTTTACCACGTAGGTTTAATTAGGACACAGATTACCTCGGCGAATGCGCGAATATCCAGCGAGCGCAGAGCGAAGGTGTTAAATACAATTAAACTGGTGACGCGGATTATTCGAGGGAAAAGTTGAAAGTGGGTTTCGGTTAGAACTGATTAGCCGGGCAAATGGTCCAATTCTTGGCCAGTTTCCTTATCTGGAACTTCTATTAATTACATATTGCACGGAGGGGCTGTAACCGGGGAAGTTCGGAACTCGCTTCGCTCTTGCATGACATCCCTGGTTCAAAGACTTTCGAGCCGGTGGGTCGCGGATCAAAGTAGCACGATATTTCAAAAGCTTATGAAATTCCGTCTGCCTCCCTTTTGTCCGCGAATCGCTCTTCCCGTCGAACGTTAACGAACGAATCCGATGACTTTCGCTTTGTGCTTCGCCAATTAAGTCTCGTATTCCAGCGATTTCATTTTTTTCCCATCGGAAACGTTCGGCCGATTATTTCACCTATTTCTTTCACGAGGCAGTATAGTCTGCAGAGTAATGCGAGATGCATGAGTGCGTGTGCGTGAGAGAGGAAGGGCGAACTGCGTGGTTGCGAAACCAAGTACCGTAAAAGCTCCTTCGTTGTCCAAAGGCCGGGGGTTTGAGCGGACAACGACCGTGCCCGGACACTATTTTTGATTTACGACTGCGTCTTCAGTGAAACGGCTAGTTAAATGACAAAGTTCGTTCGTTCAACGTAGTTCGTTCGTTGTAAAATTATTCGTCAATGAACGCTGTGCACATAACTAGCCGAGTTTATTCCCACAGTAATGTATAGCGAGAAGCATCGAACGACGATTTCCTGCCGCAGCTAAGTGGCAAGAGATAGTAGCGCACACGTGTTCTAATTTCGTCGAGGAGTGTGAGAAAAATTTTTTTGCTCGGGGGAAACGTGGTTCTTCTTTGGGAACAGGGCGGGTAAACGGATCAACGGCGCCGGTCGGCGAGCGAACGTTTCGCGGATCCACCTTCGAGCTTTAAACCGGCAGCTTAAAATTCTACGAGCTCCGATACCAGTCTCCGGCGGATACGGAATGACAAGCGTGTCTCGTAACAACCAATTCCCTCGGCGGCACCTTGAGAAAGCAGACGGAAACTAACGCGTTCACTGGAAGACGGTTCGCAGTAACTCTCTGGAACTCGTTGGAACTCGTAATATCTTTGCTACTTCTCGAGTGACAACGAAGGGAACAGGTTGGAAATGTATACAGCGAGATAAAGCTATCTTCCTCTGGGTGCTTTCATTCGTATATATCGCGGCCTGTCGTCGTGGTGGTCGTGCGACTCGTAGTGGTTGTTGTCCTCCTTGTCCTTCTCCTCCTCCTCCTCATCCTCCTCATCCTCCACCTCGACGTCGACGTCGTCGTCGTAGTCGTAGTCGTCGTGGTCTCTAGTCACTGAAAGCCTTTGATCTTTTACCTTCTCTGTCCATATCGGCTGCACACCCTCGCCTACCGAACGGTGAATATTCCCGGCGAACTACAGTCGCCATTTTTATCTCGACACCTCTGATTTGATTAGCCGGGAGCCACTCGACACGCTAGGCACGGTCTTCTATACAGTTCGCGAATCGGACACAAATCCTAAGCGAATCCTCGGTTTGTTGACCCCAGCTGACAATCCGTTTGACAGCTGCGTGGCTTTAAGGGGTTGTCTAGTGTGACGGGTTCAAACTATCGATTTTTTTGCTATATGTCTGTGTGTGTGTGTGTGTGTGCGCGTCGAAGGTGCAGTATTTTTCAAGTACACTCCGAAAATTTTGACGAATTCGGGAAGGTAACGAAATTATTGCTTGATTTGTGAGACGTGTTAGAGATTGACCATAGGGAGGATTTATATTTTGAGCATCGTTTTTGAAATTATTGCTGTACTCTACAAATATACTATCGAGACAATCAAACGCAAATTTTGTAGATGACTTCAGCGCAGGTATGGCGACCGAAATATGGTTTTTGTCTCAAAACAAAGGTGAAGAAGTGCCGCCACATTCACTTTCATTGTTATCATTATTAACTTTTTCTGAATTTGTTTAAACAATTTGGAAGAAAGGCTACGAATTCACCTGTCATACTAAGAGATATTCACTTAATACTAAACTATCACCGGTAGTACATACTATATAGTTATATAGTAATACTAACAATAAGACGATACCATTATTTATACTAGCACTCGAATTTTCTTCGTTTCCTTTGTGAATCATTTGCTATTAGACACACGAGGCGGAAAATGTTGTATTGTTAGGAACGGTCGCAATTTTGTTTAATTTCTTTGTCTATCCCACTAAACCTACCACTGCCGGTTAAATGACCGGTTTTATATTTTTTTTTCTCTCACACACATCTTACAATTATTAAAATTATGTTAAGTTGCTTATATGTAAATTGATTCGACAAAATTTCTTCATCCAAGCATATATTGTGCTAAAAATTGCGCAAAATCTAAATAAATAGAGCCTTGTCATTTTTGCACGTCATTTTGTAGGTTTAGTGATGTGGAGTTTTCAAGATAGTCGACGACTTTTCCATAATGGTAATTCGCTTTTTCGTATTTTGTTGTTGTGACTGATGTATAACGTATAATGTAGATTTTAAACAGACATGTGGATGTGTTAAAAATTCATTATACTTTGAAAACAACTTAGTGTGTCCCTGGGTTTTCATTTAGTTTGTTGACATTTCGAATGCCACGTACTATCTCCAACATTTGCGATAATCAGAACGAGCAATGTTATCATTCACGTTGTCGCGCAGAGAAATGACGTGGACAATTCCAACTGTGGAAAAATTTAACGATTGCGTAAAATAAAATATATTAAAACTGTTCGAATTACATTAAAAAAAGATTATGTTCATATACAGTGTTCTCAACAAATAAATTCCTTAACAATGAACACATTCATTTTAAACGGTGACTGTCCTGTGACATAACATTCGCGATGTAAATTTTTTTACGATTTATAAATTATACGTACAATAAATATTGTAATAACGACATAATTTACCGGAAGAATGGCTGGTCAGATATCACGTGCATTGTTATCTCGGTTTGCTGATGTTTCAAATCACCATTTTATAAACATTTCTGTCGAGTCCTCTCTCAGCTAAGGATTACAGATTAACAAAACAGATAAACGTCAGAACGAAAATTTTATTAGAGAAGGTGCTACTAAATGTTCATCGAACCACGTAGTCACGAACATTAAAGAGCAAGAGAGGAAGATAATAAACTCTTCGCTGAAATCGATGAGGGACGAAGATCACCTCCGTTTCCTGAACGATGAATACTTCGAGAAATGTAGTTATGAGATGAAGTTAATAAACTTCGCTGAAATCGATGGGAATCGACGATCACCACCGCAGTCTGGACCATGAATACTTCCAATAAACCAAGAATCGAAATAAACAGATATCTCTCAATCGAGAAAGAAAGTGTTCTCCAACTTCTACATTTCGCGTTTAAGACAATATTTATTACCAATATCTAAATACTTGCTGTATCATGCAATCGATATAGATTTTAATGATTTTAACCCTATTGTATCTCAAAGACGATAATTATCAGCAGACAGCAGATTTTATGCATTTATTACAAAAATGAGTAGGTGTAATTTAAAACAGTTAAAAGTAGATGAAAATAAATGTTCCATTTCACTCGAATTTGTTGCGAATCAGGCAGAAAATTTCGTTTTAATCCTATTGTATAATTATCAAGGTATTTCGAAAACAGTAAAACATAAAAGAAAGTAAATGTTCCGTTTCACTGGAGTTTGTTGCGCATCAGGCAGAAAATTTCGTTTTAATCCTATTGTATATTTATCAAGATATTATGCATTTATTACAAAAATGAGCAAGTTGTATTTCGAAAACACAGTAAAAAATAAAAGAAAGTAAATGTTCCGTTTCACTCGAGTTTGTTGCGAATCAGGTAGAAAATTTCCTTTTAATCCTATTGTATAATTATCAAGATTTATTATGCATTTATTACAAAAATGAGTATTTCTATTTTGAAATAAGTAAAAAATAAAAGAAAATAAATTTGCATTTCACTCGAGTTTGCTCGGAAATCAGATAGAAAACATTTATTTTGTATAAAGAATTGAATCGTAATCAGTTAGTGTTAAAAATAGAACCTGTCCGAAAATTGCATAAATTTTGTGAATCGCTGGCGGTCGTTTTGAACCGGACAGCCCTAATTTGATTAGCAGGGTGTCACTAGCTGCGCCAGGCGCAGTCTTCTACATGCACAGTTCGCGAATCGGACAATACACAAATCTTGCACGAATCGTCGAATTTTTGGCGCGAGCAGCCCGCAATAATCCCGGGTAAAGCAGCCGGGGCAGAGCCCGCGGGTGGAGAAGCATGGTTATATAATCGACATTCGGTCGGTTTTAAATTTATCACTTTTGGCTTGAACCCGCGGTCGTAAAATACATCTGCCCTTAACGAGATATCGATGAAAGCGATCGCTGGTTTTCGAGAACGGCGGTTCAACGCCGGGGATATAAACCCTACACCGGTTCTCTCGCCTACCCCTCCGCCCCTACACCCCTGCCGCTCCCCATGGAATGCGTTATGAAGTGGATCAATTAAGGCGCGGAACGATGGAAATTTAGATGTTAATTAACTCACGGCCTGGAATATAGATGATGTTTAAATGCGGCTGCGAATTAATGTGGCGAATCATTGCTTTCCACTTTGCGCAGCGGCGGAAAGAATTGGTTCTTTGATAATTCGATGTCGCGATAATTCCGCGATAACGCGTCTCATTATCATTTAATCTTGTACTCGACACCCGCATAAATTCCAGCCAATGAGCATCATTCGTGTTACACGAGAGAGTAACATGTACGGTGCAGTCATGTTGAGATTTGTATGTACAATCATTTTATAATATTTTATAATATCCGGGCAATCTTAAAAGGATGATAACCTTTTAAATACTGCACCATACGATTGGAACTTTTTCTGAAAATATTTCAATATGAATGTGTTTGAAAATTAGAGTCCCCGGAGATTTAATTTTTGATGAAAGAACTGCTAGTAAAAAACTTTTAGTATTTACTATACAATTCTCTAGCTGCCCAAGCAAGTTCTAAAAAGATATCGTTTTCTTTTTTTTAGAGCGTCCGAATATTAATGGGAGTCACTGAAGGCCTCTTGCAAATGATGCAGCCAGATCGTAACGCCACGGGATGATCATCTCGGCTGATAGTGGGATCAAGGGACTCCTTGCGGACGTAATGGCTTTATGCAGGAAGGAGGACTATGTTTATGTTTAGTATGTGTTTACGGGTGATTACGGAGTTTAAGAGTCGGGTAAGAATAAGTATTTAATAGTTTGTTATTTCCGGAGTTCCAAGCATATTCGCCAGAAGACGCACCTGCTGCAACTGCAGCCTTAGCAGCGCTTCCTAATGGTCCACGGTAATCTCACACACAATAGACTTACCGTGAGTTTCGGGAACGGCCCACGTCGTGCATTGGGTTGGATATTATATTGTCAAAGTTTCCCTGATGCGACAGAAATTGTTAACAAATTCCTGTTGCACGTCTTCGACTGTTGATGCTGGCCAAACCACTCCAACTGATTGATAACACGCTGCTTAGTACCCTGTGGGATTATCACCGGTCGGATCTCTTTCGTTTAGACAATCGCAATTTGTACAACTACATCTTCTTGTGAATCTCCTGCACAATTAAACAGGTGTAATTTACGTGAACATACGCCGTCTTCAGCCTAGTCGAATCCTTGAAGATTAAGAACAAATTAATAAATTAAGTTAAACTTATGAAATTGCAGGTTTTTAATAAAAAGAAATAAAATTGAATTTAACACTAAAATTTTATTCGCACGGTGATAAACTGATAAGCAGACTGCGGATGTTTATGCAATTTTCAGATTTTCTAGACAAATTTTATGGAATTGAAAATAAATAAAAATTTAATACTGCAGCATTTTAAAAAAATTTTTATAAGCCATAAATGCATAAAGAGGTCCGCAGTCTATTGACAAGTAAAGAAATTTAATTAATGCCATTTAGCGGATAGAACATTCTGATAAAGTAGGAACAGTTCCAAATGGCAATGCAAACGTTTCTTTGTTAGAATTCTAATTACAGGTCCTACGTAGATAGAATGATTGCACAAGTAATAGGACGATATTGTGCCCGTTCAAACTGCATTACACAGTCTACAATAATTTTCAGACAATGTTCTCGCCTCTTTTAGTACTGCAAACCATTTTATACGGGACAGTAATATTGATGTCACAATACGGTGACGATAATAAAAGCGCGGGGTCTCAGACGACTCTTTTCCTCGATTTCTCTCGAAAGACAAAGGGTCTTCTATTATTCTGTTGAAAAGTTTCCCGTGCCGAGAAAGGTTCCAATACTTTCCAATATCATTTCAATAACAGCATGTTAAATAAGAATTGAACAAAGTGCGCCTTAATTAGTAGCAATATTTGCGACATACGCGAAGCCGTTGAATCAGACTGCCGTGTAATTTCCTGATAACGGGACTAATCGCCGAACGTATGAAAAATATAATCTCTCAGTGATTATTAAAATTGTGATTTGAAAACTTTTTCACTAGAACACTGTCTATGGGATAAATGTGTTCATACGTATCCTAAATTTCTTTTCCGTGCACACTAGTGTGCAGAAAGGGTAGACTGCTAAGGGGTTCAAAAATGCCCTTCAGCCAATTTTCGCCGGAAATGGCTCGTTCTTTAGCTTACCAAGAAAGAACCTTTCTACCAAGTTTCAACACTGTACCTCCTCTGTGGGGGTAGTTACGGGGAGAAAACAAAGCACCAGTTTTTGCCCGATTTTCCCTATTTAATCTCGTCTAAAAATTCTAAATAAAATCTGAAACAATTAACGTACCCAATCATACATTCCCGAATTTTTTCCGATTTTTCAGTTGCAATCTCAGGTTGTAAAAAATGAAAACACAAAAAAAATTCGAAAAAGTGCAGATTTCAAAATGAAGTTTAAAAGCGACCACTCTGGAAAACGATTCAGTAATAAGGTACTGTACTTAATTCTTTAATTAAGATTTTTGTAAATGGATTACGTTTCTCGAAGATCCCCGGCCGAGTATTATGCTGTTGAACAGTTCCCTTATCAAATCGTCCAAGCACAACGGCGCTCGAAGCAGCGCGAAGTCAACAATCGTAATTAAACAATCATAATCCGACGACAGCTTTGTTTAATCTCAATCAACCAGCAGCTTGGACCGTGGAGAAATACGCTGCCATAAATCCTTCGAGAACGGAACAGCGTCTTACCATCCATCTTCGACTCTGCTTGAAACACGTTGACGCCAACACGGATGACAACTTTGAGGGAAGAATTGAACTGTCGATCATTTAAATATAAATGATTCCCCTGAAGTCCATATCTGCTTTTTATGGAAATCCTTTAGCGTCCGATCAATGAGTATGGGAACGTCGAACATTATCGCTCGGTGATCTTTGATTAAAATGTTTCGCGTGTTACTTCATTTATCTCTGCCATTGCTCGGTGTCAATATCGGGTTCCACGGCATTTAATCTTCCTGCGCGGAAGGATTTTTCCGGACGTTCTTTCTCCATCAAAGTAGCTATATTATTTACGTCCTTTGGCCGAGAGCGATGCATATTTTCATATGCACACATGCGCATGCATATTTGAAAAGATCTAGATACGTTTCTGTTTTTCTCGCATCGCCGCGCGCGCCGCCGTCCACGTATATTTTCGAAGAAAACCAGTGAGGCATCTCCCAATGCAGAATTACAAATTTATTTGAAGAACGACGATACATGCAAATCTTTTATCGATGGGTTACCTGTTTCTCTGTTTGCCGCACGCGGCGGATACCTTAATAATTTTTCCACTCTAACATTCGCGTGCTCTCGCGGTCAAACGAGGCGAATCACATGCATAAATACCGTTCACGCGAACGTGAAATAGAAACGATGTAAAATGCATAAAGTTGATTTAAAGCGGGTGTTATTTATTATTATGCATTTATCAGAAAACATTTGATTTGTTTGTCCGAGCTCACCTGCTCGTTTTTTTTTTTTTCTGTTTCGACTCCTCGGGAAAATCGAGTTGTATTTCACTTCGTCATTTCGCATTCCGTTTCCGCGGCGACACACTTTTACATTTGAATGCCGGGGAATGAAGACGGTGCACGATAAAAAATGTCAAAAAATCGGAGTCAACTTTAGAATTCTATTCTACACCGACCAAATTTATTTCCGAGATAGTGTAAGCATTATGAGTGAGTCGATAATTATGCAGTCCGGGTCGAGCGGTGTACTGTGAAATGTTTGGACATTATTAATGTCTGTCGATGTGATTAATGCAGTCGATCATTGCCCCTGTGCACTCATTTTTTATAGCAGATTGCTACGCGAATGGGGATTTACATGGAATTATTTCGAAACAATGAAAAACCCCAGACAAACACAATAAAAATCGAATTTTTTGGAGTTTCTCATTTTTTACGACCTCAGTTTGCAACCAAAAAATCTGAAAATAATGTCACATTCTTTGGATCGTAGGGCACATTTTGGAGAATTTTCTCAGATTTTTCCGTTGCCAACTGTGCTTGTAAAAATTGAAAAACCTCGACAAGCGTAACTTTCCTCCTCACAGCAGAAACGTCGAAAAAATTCGGTTTTTATTGTTTTTCACAATGAAATCCTGCAACCAAAATTCTGAAAAAATGTGGCATGTTTTGGATCGTAAGGCGCATTTTAGAAACTTTCGAGAAAAATTGCAAGTTGTCGGAATTGCAAAGTACGAATTAAATTTTCAATATTGGCCCACGTGAGGAAGTTGTAAAATTCAACTTGTAGTATTTTCTCTACAATTCTGACCAATAGCAATTTTTGAAAAAATTTCTTTCCACATCCTGTAGTAAACTAATTGCTCTAGGTTCCGAAAAAAGTCCACTATCTAAAAAGCTATTGGTTTATTGTCTCGCCGACGCGTAGCAGTTTCCTGAAGGAAACTCGACGAATCCCATGGTCTGCGTCCATTTTCAAGCGGATTGGTTGGCGATCCGGTTCGCTGGTCACTCGCGGGGCATTAACTATACGATACGATCGCTGGCCGTTCTCCGGTAGTGGTAAATTCATCAGCAGCTAGGTTGCATAATACGACAATAAGCGGTAATCATCTTAGTTGCTTCTCTGATTATCCGTATCTACGTTGTCCATGCTGGTGTGCCATTAGCATTTACCTATCGACATTGTGCATTAATCGGCGACCGGTGAACAACAGTGGAGAGGAGCTGGTTCGGTTCTGCGGGCCGCTTAACGTTTCGCGCTTATTCTTAAGCGGGCCGCGCTCGTGGGAATCGGATGTGTTTCCGGCGTGGATATAGTGCCGGTACGTATGAATCGGCATTAATTCCGGCCAACAGTTTGCTCTCCCGCGTCAAATTGCGGCGGGCCGTATGGACACGGCACAAAACGCGCGGCAAATACGCTGGCAACCACGCAAGAGACCGGCACGTAACCATCGGCCGCGAGTTCACTAGTGCTCACCTTAAATTTCCGAAGTTTCCGATCCAGAAATCAAATTCTTGCATTAGAATAGAACTAAACAAGTTAATGATTTCGGCGCCACAGGTTCGATCATTATTTTACCACGTTTTTATTAGCTCGCTTTCTTGTTTGTCTGTCTGTTTCTTTTTTTTTTTTAACACGTTAATGATTTCGGCGCTACAGGTTCGATCAAATATTACTCGCAAGCAGCTTTGCAATTTAAATTGTTCTCAACGTTTCGATCCAAATGTGGACCACTTGCTCGAGAGAAAGTTTCTTTTTCGATATTAACATCAACATCATCTTCAACGAATTCTTCTGGATAGGTTTGTGTTTGGTTTTCATAAATGTTTTTGTGGAGATTGAGCGACGAACTTAACTTTTATAGGCAGAAAAATGCCTCAAACGTTGTCGTTCATCGCCTCGATGATGCAAAGAATACAGCGGCATCGATACCACGCCGAAGAGAGCGCGTAGCGGACTTCAGCAGTCACCGCGCGGTGGCAATGTGCTTTGATCTACAAGCACACACACACACATCATCAGCGCAGAACGTATTTCAAATAAGAGTAGATGCCCCAAAAAAATATTTTTTATTTATAGCTAATACCGAAAATATACCGGTATTTTACCTTAGCAAATACCGGTTTCACGAAATTGCAAAATATCGGTATACCGGTATTGCAATCGCTAGGAGCGACGTATATCGACGATAGCCAATCAGAACACAGAGATCGATAAGTTCTCAAATCAATATTTGGCGGCAAATATGAATCAAAGCCCGTCCACCATAACCACTTCTCACTTGCTTGTATACCATGTAGATGTATATAATGGTAAATTAATAATTGACATTCAAAATATGGCGCCGAAATCATTAACTTGTTTAATTGAATTATCTACGATCGACATAACGGAATATTCATTAGGATAGAATGTTTGAACTAGTATAATTTCGAATGCGAAATCATATTCATATTATCTAGGAATTGCCAAAAGCACACCGGCGAAACAAATTCCCGGAACTATATCATTTCCTTCTGATCGTCTTCGGGGGTTGATCTCACCCTTGTTCATTTTCTACAACACCTGGACACCATGAGGGTTGAGCATGTTTTAAAAAACAATCATGTTTACGTTCTGTGAGGGCTGCGAGACGCACCGTTAATATTTAAAACAGATACGTCCACTAGGGTGGTAGGGGAAATAGTGCAGATGGGTGGTGGAAATTTAAGCGTTACAGATTTAGTCAAATTTAAGTGAGCACTACTGTATTTGCAACGGTTCCTCGCGAGGGGTGGCGAGATGGAGGGTCGCAGTTCCGGGGGTGCAGAAGGCGAGGAGGAATCAGCGAATCTGGAAAGATTATACGTGCGTGGTATGTCAAGTACGTTGTCGGAGAGGAAGTGAGAGAAGAGAGCCAACAACGAGCACGTCCAAGAGTTTTCACATCTTCTATCGGATCCCGGCGTCGAAAATGCCGCGCGTTCGCAGTGCTCCCGACCGCCAGCCGTGCAATAATATTCGCATAAATAAGGACCGCGGGACCCGCGTTCCCGACAAGCCCACCGGCGAGACAAACGCGCCCCGGGAAATGAATAAAGATCGTGGGATATTAATTTTGACCTGGTTGCCGGCGAGGGGTGCGTTTGCTCTGTTTATCGTGTGTCTCCCACTGTTTTATTCGGTTACGCGGGGTGACTCCTCGGAATGTCAGAGTTATAGTGATGGATAACGGGACTGGTGGTCTTTGTGCGGAGTTATGCTCGTTGGAGCGATCGGGAGAAACTGGAGTACAGTGGAAATTTGATTCTCGCAGTGGTTAGGTTAATATCCTGCGGAAAGCGTATCGGCGGTGCCGACCTGTGCGTTACGCAGTATTTAACCCTCGCACTGTTATTAAAACGGGTTACTTCTCATTTCACTTCTTACTTCTCGTGATTACTATGACGATAATCTTTCTACGCAGCTCATTACAGTAAGCTCTCTCTCTGCATAAATCGTACGCTTAGAACGATGTTATCCACTCGACCATGAAACGATTGAATTTCTAAGAATAAATATGCATGCATATCAAACGCAACTGTTTCCCTTCGTTTTTTTTTCCAGGTGGATAAATAAAGTGAAGGCAAGCACCACAGCTCTCTTAATTGGACAATACCATGGACAAGATATTTTCGGAATTTTTACTTACTAATTATTCTTTTTACTGTTTCGTTACACGAGGCCGCATACACGTACAGTCTGCGAACCTTTCCCTGTGTATGAAAGGCCAGCACAGAGAACCGAACAATTGATGCATTATTCATCCCTTAGCATAGGTTGGATCACTCGGGAAGCCCAATATGTGTTTTTTTTAAAGGCTCTCGGTAATTGTTAGACGTACAAGACCAGCGATTTTTCGATATGCTCTGTTATTGATTCAGACAAGCTCGCGCAGAGAGAACGAAAAATTGACTGAAATAACTTTCGTAAAAAACTGATAAAGTTCCAAATACCTTCCCCGCTTTCCAGAAAACTGATCGGCGTGTATCGAAATAGTTTACTTTCTAGAAACCGCAGAAACGCAAACGAATAGAAATATATCTCTCGAGCCAGTAATCCGCATTTAAGTTTCAAACGAGTTCAATTTATAATCCACTCGGCGGGCCGAACTATCAAGAAGTTCAATTTCACATTTCAGTTTCCTTCGAACTTTGGAATCTTCGTTTCGCATCTTTTCATTTGTTTAGATTCACAAATAGCTTCGAATGCTATAAGTGACCAACGATTTTCACAGAGCCGTCCATAACACGTCAGCGACTAAAACGAGTATAACGCATTCCAGAAATAAACATCCAATACTGCTTTGTGTATTTTTATTTCGACGCGACCTAGAAGCCTCATTAATTCACGTTAATTCCTTGAGCTGCCTCCGCAGAGGCAAAACAATTTAAAGCAGTCGCTACGGTTATGATACTTCTGTCGTGTGAACACGCAATTAGCCTAATGACGATCTCAATGATTCACCGCTGACGTGGCCCTAAAGTGGCCAGGGAAATTGCCCACCCTCTTTGCCAAACATAACTCATTGTTTCTGCCAATATGTAATCCTCTGTTTCAAATTTAAAACATCTCCCCGCTTATTTTTAATCTCTTCATTAACGATATTAATCGAAAACGTTCTTTACCTCGCGTCAATTAAAGAGTAACACGGAAAACACAGAGAACACAGAAATAAATTGTAAAAAGGGGAGATAAAATGTGGTTCATTGTGAAAAACAGTGAGCAAGCGATGCTGTTTGTTTATTCAAGAAAGAATGTCAATTATTTAAATGCTGTGCTAATTTCAATCATGAAGCAATATATTTCTTGGAGTTCTTTTTTACTACATATTTCTATTAAGACTTATTTTGCAACATTGTAAAATCGTCGGTTCATTCAGATACGTGCATCGAAACATATACGATTTTTCCTGCTACACTGTACTCGAATTAGAAAATATTTCTCACTTTGATCCGCGGTGTCTACTTCCATGATCCCGCGTCCTCAATGTTCCCGCAACGTTGTCAGTCACCGTGTTTCTAATTATTTTCGACTGTGACCTGTTCTATTCCCGGGGAAAGCCGGCGACGGGAAAGGAATCACGTTAAACGTGAGAATTCCTGGTGGAATTGCAGCCAACTGAATCGGTCTCTCCTTATAGAACCGACCAAACCATGTAGAAATCAAAGTCACTTGACGTGAGATCGGAGGAATTTCATTTGCTAGATTCTGTGCTCGGAACCTTTCGGCCGACTAACTCGAACGACAGTCGGGGACGCCGGTACAACTTTGTAATGGCTCGTCCGTGCGTTTTCGAGCTATCAATTCTTCGACTTCTGCTCAATCCTCTTAACGGTATCACTCTATGGACCGGAAGATGTAGCCAACTATTCACAACCAATTAGGCCCGGCGCGCGTTTCGAAAATCGGCCGGGGTCCCCTCCAGCTTCTGGCAACGTTCAACACGTTCGGATTCAACCGTGCTCCATTCTGTTCATTAAACTGAGAACTTGTTTCCCACTTCGAAACTCTTCACGTTTTCCATTTCCTTTCAAATTCCGAAAATGTTTGCAGACCTTTTTCGCAATTTTTCGAAGCTACAACTGAATGGAAGTGAAATAGTCAAATTTAGAATTGCACTGAATGTAATATAGTGTTTGAACGAACCCAATTCGGATAGTACAAATAATATGACTACACACCTTTCATCACTGAAAAGGTGATGGCATAAAGTAAGTAAAAATTACATTGACCGTCAAATTTTTATATTCCCGACAATTTCTCGAAGATACTAATGCACAAAGATCTGCAGTTCACTCACGAGAAGCTCTGATAGTAAAATAGTCAAATTTAGAATCTCATTGAATATAATATACTTAGTGTCTGGAATAAACCCAATTGTAATAGCACAAATAATAAGCTGGAAAATGAACGGAGAGGCATGTTTGACCATACTAGGATTGATCTACTGAAATATCTACGGAAAGTTGCCGGAGTCTCGTGTTCCTAAAGTGTAGCTCTGGTCCAGGGCCGTTTGTTTCTCGTTTTCCCGTATATTTCAGCGGTGCTCACGGTTGAACGGAGTGTCAGCGGAATCGTGTAAATATCGTCTGGTGTTGCGGAGGTTCTCGAGGTGCCTGCGGGAGTCGCAGGTGTATAACTGTCGGTTAGTCGCATAGAAACGTACACCCCAGTGTTTATTTTCTAGCCACAATCTACGGCGCGCGTCCCTTTCTCTTTCTCTCTCTCTTTTCTTCTCTCTTATTCGCTGGGATACGCGATTGCGTGCTTGTTTGCGCGTGCACGCATCCGGCCTGTTTCAGCGGGCACTAACAACGCCGTACCTAGTCCGTTACGGGCGAGAAAATTCTTTGACCGAGGAAAATTCTGTATTAAGGTCAACGGAGTGGCAGCGTTCGCGTGCACGCGCTTCTGTCCGCGCGGAGGTTTAATCTTAAGAGAATTTCCAGTACCACTTCAACGGCACCGGGCGCTAGACGCTGGCGACTGAAATTCTATCAACGGTTCGATTCGATTGCGGTTACATGTACGGGCGAGAGTGCTCATTTTTGCGAACCTTTTGCTCTGCCTCCCTTTCCAGCCACCCTGTTAATCTATATTTTCTCAGAATCCTATTCCCCGTAGCAGAACCGTGCACCGCTGCTTCTCCTCCTTCCCGAAATAATCGTGTTTACTCGATCTTAATCGTACACACCGTTTTTATTTTTCATCTCGGCTGATGTCTACCCTCTGCTTCACTCGATTAGAGAAGACACTCATCGCTAGACTACGGATCTTTATGGAAAATAAAAACATTCTGCATCGATTGCGGGAAACAGAAATGAAATAAAAATTTATTTACTTTGTTACGTTAAAACGAACTGTTTAAAATCCAACAGTTGGTTTCTTTAATATGTTTCGATTCCGGGGGCATCAACGCGGGCGTTTTTGCCTCAACGACCATGTCAGCTGTTCGTTACCGGAACGAACTGTTGGTTTTTATACGCCAACATTACAATATTCTTGAATTTTTCTGATCTATTACTGCTTTATGTTTCACCCAACTAATTTCTTCATAAATGCAGAAAGATCCGCAGTCTGCTCATCGCAGATTAATTCGTTCTAATCATGTAATCGCTAGACTGCGGATCTTTATGCAAAATAAAAACTTTCCATCTGAATCGCAAGAAACTCAGGTGAAATATAATTTCTTTCTTTAAATACTTAATAGATTGAAAACAATAGAATGGTACCTGAAAATTCTTCTAACGTTTTTGCTGCTTTAAATTACACCTACTCGTTTTTATCATAAATGCATATAATCCGCAGTCTAGCAGACACTGTACGTTCACGTACCTACGTTTTGAGTGAAATAATCAATATCTTCTTGATCCGTGTATTCAGCATGTATCTCTGCTCTTCTTATTTGATATATACTATACCCGAAGTTCATTAGACAACCCTTTGCAAATGATGCACCTCGTGACTTCCTCATTAAAGTCGAGTTCTCTTCTTGTTGAGTCAACTTCTTTTCTAGGACCAGATCTTCTGCAATTTAATGAGGAATATGTAGAGAAAATTTCAAAATCAGAACTATTTGTTCACACCTGACAATGTCAGACGGAATCGTTTGAGTATTTGAAAAATAAGAAGTCTATGTACTTTCAAAATGAAAATATCACAACACTATTAATTTTTACCGACACCACATTCGTCAGTAATGGCGAAATTTGACAGAATCGCAATTTCATAGCGTACACGGATTGCACACGAACGCGGAACAGGTGACAAGTCTACTCATTTGTTAATGGCGCATCTGCTTCAATCAGGAGAGCAGTTCCCGAACACAATTAATTATTCATTCTCATTATGTTTTATGTAGTTTATATTGTATTCAGTTTCAATCACGTACGTGCTGGCCCTTAATTATTAAATACACTTACCTGTACTCAAAGTTCCGGTATCTGCTTATAAATGAATGCATAAATAAGTAAATGAAATAACAACTGGTAGCCAGGTGGAGAGGTACTAGGAATAATCTCTGTAGGGGGTAGTAAATCTTGAAAATATCTTAGGGGATTATTAGGAAGTCCGAGTCTGCCAGATTTTTACGAAGCGCAGATGTAAAGAGCACCGAAAAATATTAGACACATATTTTTTTATTGGGCGAGGCTCATAGTGAAGGGGTGAAAACAGCTGTTGAAATTGGGCGTGGAAAATCTGTTTCACCAAACATTTCGAAAACTATTATCAAGAAAGTGAAGTTAATAATGAATAAGATTTCGAAAACTGTTATCGAGAAAGTGAAATTAATAATGAATAAGATTTCGAAAACTATTATCGAGAAAGTGAAATTAATAATGAATAAGATTTCGCAAACTATTATCAAGAAAGTGAAATTAATAACGAATAAGATTGTTTTTGTAAAGGTGCGGTTCTCTCGGTCTCTAATTCATATTCAGTGTGTAGAGCCACTGACGTAATGTAACCGGGACGAAGCGAGGTACAGCTGAATGGCCAGGCACTGTTTAATCAAAGTATCGAGAATGCCAATCAGATTGCGACTACGACGTAACGCATTCCGAAATTGCATTATTTTCGAAACGATTCCGAAATATCCTGTCAAATTCCTTCGTGAGCAACCTGATCCCTGAACAGGTACACGAAAAAATCCACAATATTATTTTAGGAAATTCGTTTCGAAACATTTCAAAATTAAGTAATTGCTAGCATGGGTTATCGATAGATTGCGGAGGTTTATGCAACTTGCAATTTTTGTACATGAATTTTAAGAAATCTTATTTTCCGTGGTGCAGCCTTTTTAGATCCGAGATCAATTGAAGTCGTACTAAATTCTGTTGTATTCTGTATCCTAGTATTTTCTGAAAATTTTCAAAAGCCATAATTGCACAAAGATCCGCAGTCTAGTTATCAATGAATCGTGAGTTCAAAACGTGGATGAATTTCCATGAAGGGTCTGAGAGCTGTCGAATTATTTATAAGTCGGAGCAGAATGTTTTAAATAGTATAATTCTGGAATCGGAAAACTTCTCTGCGGTACTAAAATGCCGATTGATATATTATAAATCCAAGTGGCGCCATTTCGAGCAGGGGATTATGGGATTGCGGACCCGTTTCTCAAATTAAGGAGGCATCCGACGTCCGTGTGTTACATACCTCTATGCTTTATGCAGCAAGCTTGTTCAGGACGCATGGAAAATTCAGGAATCCGCCCCAGAAATCCACGGCGGCGTCCTCGTGGCCTATTTCTATCAGTATCCGTGCTAGAATGTCTTAGGGGTCGAAACGGGAACTTATGTCGGGGCAGCAATATCAATTTTGAAAAGCCAGCTAGAGGGCGATTCTAATCGCGCAACTTCCGCGGAATTCCAAACTGGCGGAATCTGTAACTCTTGAATTGTACGCCGAACCGTCCGACCCCGGTGACGCGCAACTCGAAAACTTCGGAATCATCGAATCCCTTAACCTCCGAAATTCTTGAACCGTGGCAAAAATAATTCGATCCTGGGCAGGCGAGCCGGGCACAGGCGAGCCTCGAAACTCCACGAAGATCGGAACCGAATTACGAAACAAACTACTCGCGAAAACGTAATTGAATGTTCCGAAATTAAACAGAAGGTTGGTTATTCTACTTCAATCGAGCCGCGATTGCAAGGTAGATTATCGTGTGCTAGCTGCAATCAACTCTACAGCTTCGGAGTTCGAGTCCGAAATCTCCAATGGGCAACAGCTTCCGCGTTTACTAACATAAATCCGTATTTTACTATGAAACGCGTTTCCACGTTGCAGTCGCTCCCAGATGGGAGAACGAATATGTAAGCACGAGCTCCCCGAGCTACGTGGAAAAATTAGGATTCCAAGTTGTTCATTTTACGTAATCCCTAATAAATTGTCCGAGATCGCTATCGTTTCACGCCAGCACTACTCGCATGTGTTACGAACGATTAAAACCTCGAATCGGGAATATTAGCTCTCAGTTTACGATTTATCGTCCTGCTAAGGGGAACATAATTGCACGAGATATTGAGATACACGACCATTAAATGTTAGTTAAAATTAGCCGAAACGTCTGGATGTGCTTGTATTGTTGGCAAAACGCCGAGTTCGGATGTGTCTGAGTTTACTGAACGTGGAGGAACTCTTATATTTTAATTATTGTCTGAGTCAATTCTAAAAGAAAAAAAAACAGGAACTAAATAAAACTTAACTCTCCCAGGCTTGCCCTACTTCACTGGTTTTCAGGACGTCACCCGTACGAGCAGTTTCGACAAACGACCAAGAAGCGTTTGCAACGGCAGCGATAAAGCAGTTCGGACGCTGCGGCATCCTTTTCCCCGTTCGCAGCAAGACATCAATCACCAGGTACGGAAACAATAAGACAGAGATATCAATCGGTAGCTAGCATCCGTCCGGTCCCGGGTACTCCGGTCAACGAAACTGGAAAAGTCCTGCTCGATACAGGACTGACTCTCTCCTCGGCCTGTCACTCCCCTCGCCGCGAAGTGTCAGTTAGAGTCGTCCTCGTGGGCCTCCGCTTTCTCTCCCTGCAGGTGTTCTCGAGCCGCGCGGCGATCAGAACACGCGCTCACTCGTTTAACATCCGCCCCATCCCCATCAATCCTGCCCCCTTCCCGGCGAAGAGTCAATTACCCGGGGCTAAGATCCCCCTTGGCTTCTTCTGAAATGTCGTTCACGAGCCAGCTCGTTAATCGAACCCACCCCTGCGAGACGGTGTGGCGACCGTCGCACACCCCGCTGCTCGATTTTACCTAGGCGTCCAGCTGGACAACATTCAGTTACGGCATTCTTCTCGTGGATCTCCGACTACCGGAATCACGGCCAAGATATTGTTATGTTTAATGTTCCAGAATATACAGGGTGTTTATTTTATCTTGAACACCTAAATTATTTTTCCGCTGCTATTAAAAGTAAGAGAAAATAAGTAAATAGGATGTATATGGTTTGAAGACGCGCATCAGATAGTAATAAAAAAATCCTAAAAAGGTCATTTTAACAGTTTTTTCAAGATCACTGTATTTTTTTCCGTATTAACGTGTACTTTTCATAATGCCAATGTTGTAGTCGGCGTCAAGTTGAGCTCAACGATCTACACAGCATGACCTTGAAGTGATCTTGAAGGCGAAAAAATCAGTTTGAATTTGAAGAATACAAAAGTAATAAAACGAAAAGGGTAATATCACCTTGTTTTTTTAGTTAGTCAAAATGCTGGCCGTCCGCAGCGAGAAAATATACAAGAATATACTAGAATACACCAGAATGTGCAAGAATATACCAGAATATGCCTGACGAAAACCGTGAAAATCTGCAATTTTTGCCGTCTTTTCAGAATATGTTTCATTCGCAAAGATCTACAGAACGTACTTTTTAAATTTTCAATATATGCCCACGTAAAAAAGTTGTAAAATGCATCTTTCAGTATTTTTTTTTCTACAGTTCCGATCAATTGCAATTTGTGAAAATATCTTTCTTCACATCCTGTAGTAAACTAATTGCTCTAGCTCTACCAAAAAAAGTTCCAATTGTATATTGCAATATGAAAACAGTTATCGCCTTTTTAAGAGCGTCCGAAATAACAGCCAGCTGCGATTTTGATGATTTGTAATCGATTGTAAACGTTTGCATATACCTAGTGTACCGGAAACAAATAAAAATCAGCATACTACGACCTCGCTAACTAGATCTCCCGGAGTCCACAATAAAATCGTCACACCCTGATTCCGGAAGCACGTACGCCTACGGCAGCGATCTCAGCATTTCCCTATCTGGCGTTAATCAAGTTGCACGTCCCATGGAGATCAGTTAATTAACTTCTCGTAAGCCGCAAATGAAAAAGCAGACGCGACGAGCCGTTCCGCCGATAACATTCTTCTTCGGATTCGTTCGGATTCGTGGAATCGATCACGTTGCATCGCGGAGATTGTCAGCTGGTTGACGGCGCGGGCTGGGCAACGACGACGACGACGACGACGACGGGGGTGTCTCCTGTCAGCCAGAGGCGAGCAACCGGCAAAGCAGGGGCGCGATGCGGGTGTGCGCGGAGGGCTAAGATGAAACGAGGCGCACTTGATTTCTGGTTAATAAAACGTTACGCGAGACATAAAGCGATACGATGATGTATCACGGGGGTGTACGCGGAGGCAGGGTGAGTAGCTGCAAGACTACGTGTTGCGGCTGAGGGGAATACGGCACGGTCTGTAGCGGTAGGCTGGGGAACCGGTGGCATGGGGTGGTTGCAGAACCTGAGAGACACAGAGAGATACATGTACAGGACGATTCAGCTAACAGGAGAATCTGGAAATACATTCCTAATCCGGAAGGACTTGTATAAATGCTTGCCAACCAGTATGAAAGAAGCAATCGAGAACCACTGAGGCTCTACATGCGATTAGCCATCGTGTGCTTCTGAAAAATAGACGCATGAAAGATTCTACGATAACACATCTCACCCATTTTTCCATTACACTTTAACACTCAGCCTATCGACCGTTAAAAGTGATTGCTATGTGCTGCTTTATACAAATACAAGACTTAATTTATTTAGACTTCGCGTGGTTCTCTTATTGTTATTACGTATATCGTTCCTTATGAAATACCGTAGGATATATCAAATCTTTGGGGTATTATTCCAAGCTCATATATTAGTTTCAAACTTCATTTTGACCCAACGGGAAAAGGTGTGGAGCTTTTTTGTTATATTTTGGGAAAGGACAGATTTAATTCTTGTATAATTTGGCTCAGTGTGTAATAGATAGGCTTAGGTGCATGGGGGTGAGAGTCAAAGAATTTTGAATTATGATTACAGAAGATCTTTGAGAAAACTGGATTGGTACCAGTTGCCGCTCTCGCTGTTGCAAAGTCTAGTATTTGTGGTTGAAATAAAATAAAAATTGTAAAATGAACAATCTAGAACCGATTACCTCGACCGGTCGTGGTAGATTTAGCGTTAAACCTACAGATATTGTGGTTCATAAAAAATGTACAATTCTTTTCTGTCAAATTCTACGGTGCTTCTCTTCTTCCCAAATATTCTTCCCAATGGTGGGTGTTTTCGGTCCTCGCATTGTGAATAATAACCGTTAGAAAAGCCGCTCGTCCAACATCATTGGGAGAACCGCCGTGCTCCGAAAGTTTCATCAAGGTCCGTAGCTGTCACTTCGGGATCATCTCTCGTTAGCTGAATCGCCCTGTAGCGAAGGAGATAGAGAGTGAGGGAGTTGGGGTAGGACGAGGCCAGGGGGGAAGAAGCAACGCACCAACACAAAGAGGGGGAGCGAGAGGGGCGAAACGTTATTATAGGGGAGCGCGAGCGCACGGTTGCCGGCGTGTTAGCCTTACATCGTACACCGGGAGAGCCCCCGTATGATAAGGTCTGTCGTGTCGGTGTGTTTATGTCTGTGAGCTTGAACGGGTGAGAACCGTAATGGGTTGAAGAGAGCCGAAAGGGCGCAGTCGCGAAGCCGGAGCCATCCTCGACCCCCGGCGGGCAGCGGCGTCGGCGTCGGCGTCGGCGGCGGCGTCGGTAGCAGCGCCGGCGTCCTCGTCGTCAGCATCCTACCGGCTCGAGGAGTCTGAGTTGGTCTCGCGCGAAGGTTCGGGCCGCACACGGTTCGCCGATCCTCCGAACACCTCGATGGAACGCGCGCTAGCAAGTGTCCGTTTAAGTTGGTGATCGATAGCCGATCGACATATCGGTTGTTTCTCATCAACGGTGTTTCCTAGTCTATCTCTCTATCTCTCTCTCTCTCTCTCTGTCTTTCGCTATCCCTCTTTCTCGCTCTCGCTGTACTCCGGCATACGGTCGTGATCCGGAGAGAAAAACGTGTCCCCGGTGTGCGGATCGTTCCCAGAGGTTCGTTTCATAAAGGCGAACAGAGAAGTGCGGAATTTTTCCAGTGCTCAAGGAAAGAATGATCTAGGCGGACAGCAGTTGGCTGTCACGTTCGCCCGATAGAGGATCCCCCAGGGAATCGGTGAAATCCGGTTTATACAGCGTTCGCCGCAGGATCACAAGCTCCGAGGATTGAAAAGCGTGCGCGTATGGGTGTGTGTCTTCTCGCGATGGCCTGTTACGATTGAGTCCTACGGCAACCTACTTCCGCACCTGTCGGCGAACACGTGAGTATATATCCTTAGTCAAGATTCACGGGCAGGATGCGTGCTCGAGTATGATCGCACCGCGATCTACCGTACGAGTATCCGTGCACGGTTGCGTGCGAATTTCCGTGGGCGACGGAAGAGAACGAGAGCTGGTGTATTATCGCGCAGGATATTACACTCTGGGATCCTTCTTCCTCTTCTTCTTCTTCTTCTACTACTTCCGGGGCCAGTTAAGTTTAAGCCCCTCTGTGGAAGCCTGTGCCCGCACCGAGGGGCAAATAAAAGCGAGGATAATATTTTTAACGCTGTGCTCCTCTTTATTTCGTTAAAAAGTTCCTGTTCTCTCCTCGACGAACGGTACTCACAATCACGCCAGCGAGGCGGAAGCGCTTCTCGAATTCGGATCCTGGATCGATCGATCTCCCTTGATCGCCCTCTCTCTCCCTTACTCATATATCTCTCGCTACGCTGGCCGAGGCGCAAGGTTAAGCGAGGGGCCGCAATTAATCGATCGCGATCCGATGGGCGAACCGATACGAATCCCGCGGGATGAGTTTCCGCGATAACCGGCGATGGATGAGCGTTCCTCGGCGATCACGCTGCGAAAACATTCCGCTCGGTTTCATCGAATTAGAAGCCCTGAATTAATTGGGGGAACCACCGCCGCAGCCGCGCCGCGCGGGCTCGTTCGCCCGACCGTTCGACGGGAAAAGAAGATCGCTCGGAGCATCCGTTGTATAGGACATGCGAAAATATTGCCAACGGCGAGAGAAGAGGGAGAGGAGAGAGAGAGAGAAAACGCGCTCGCTCGTCCATCGCCTTAATTAAAACCGCTCGAGTGACGCGGCATCGAACTTTGTCTCATTAGTCCCGTTTCTTCGGCGATTCATCGGCTACGATGACGCATATCGAGCCGGTCCCGGGGACGCAGCTTCCGTTAATTAACCGTGCTTTTAGCAACGGCGCGAGTGCCATGATACTTGCGTACCCTCCTCCCCTCTCTCTCTCTCTCTCTCTCTCACTCTCTCTCGCCCTCTCAGTTTCGATTTGCAAAAAGGAAAAGATTGCGTGAAAGAGTCGCGCCTCGAATTCGAAAGCGGCGCTCGTCGGAAACGTATCAATTTGCGAGCAGTAAAAGAACTATAAAACCAAAAGCGGACGGCCAGGTGCGGCGGGGGGCTTCTCGAAGGGGTGATTCGGAAAAGAGGGCGAGATATTCTCGTCGATTCGCGAACAGGAAGTTACGATACGGCCGTTCGATACCTATCCCACGTATTAGAGGGACGGAGCCTCGTCGCCCGTTATGCCGGGCACGTAGAACCGCGAGTATAATGCAAGATCGTCGCCGGATAATTTCATTTCGCCGAACAAATTTTCTGTTGGATATTACGCTGCTCCTTTCCCGCGTTGCCCCGCTCGATTCCCCTTCTTCTGGCGCTGCGTCGTTCGCGACAGAACCGGAAACAAAAAAAAAAAAAAGAAAAAAAAAGAATGGAACGAGAGGGGAAGAAATTAAACGGGCTGCCAGGATACCGCAGCCGGCGCCCTGACCCCCTGAACCCACACCCCCGCCAGCCAAATCCGCGCGATTCGACGTAATGATATTACACGCTATAAATTTTGCGCCGGTCTCTCCCGCGACTCTTAACCATTCGCTGCTGCGACGGATCCTCCGCACACGTCATAGTCATTCCCGATGTTCGAGGCAGACGTTGCTGGAGGTTAAGGGTTTCGCCACGCGATCGTTAGCGATCCTGCGTCGCGCATCAACGTAATTGTGGCAATTTGCTGTGTTACATTGTAACGCCCACTCGTCCCGATCAGGTGTCCCCGATCTCTCGGTTCCACCGTCGAGGATATTATTAATACGTGAAATGAGTGAAAGTTTTTACGGCGGGCTCGGTTTCATAGCTCCGGCGCAATTTTCGGGAATTGATGTGCTCGCGTGAAGCATTTTCGAAAATTCATCAGAGACAGCACAGAGAGAGTTTTACTGCGTCATTCCGTTGGAAAATTGAGGGAATCCCAGTGCGAATCCGTAAAAATTTATGCAAGCTGCGCGGAGAAATTTCATGGAGACCTTCGTTCCGAAGATGCGCCGCATCTGGCCGGCCGCCGGAGATTCGCATCGGCCAACTGAAGTGTTTAATCGACAAAGATCCCCGTTACGCAACGCGGAAAATTGCAGGAATCCGCGCAGCACCGTGTAAACAGTTTCTGAAGAAAAACATCATCGTTCGTGTAGAAAGGTTTCCTGCTGTAAACGTTTAACTTGCTCGATCTGTGTTCAGTATAACAAAGAGACGTTTATTGTAGTCGACGAGCGTGGACTTCATTGAATTACAAATGGCGGTAATAGCGATGGCAATTTTGCTGATACGATCGATAAAGTGATCTACCTCTGCTTATATATTATAAATTGTGCGGACTACTCGGTCAATCGAATATTACAAGCCGCGATCTCATCTGTGCTTATTTAAACTCATTCTGTTCGTTAAGCGCACGCACTCTGTCCAAACATTCTATAGAAATGATTCACATGTACTCGCTGCGAATTGCTTTGAACAGATTTGTCACGCTCGACCGTCAATCAATTGCAAGCGCGAGTCGTCGTCGCTGAAAGCTAAATGTCCCTATGCGCGCGATCACGTTCATTACCAATCGTCTATTCATGGAGTGGAAGCTACAAATAAACCCGAACGTAATTAGACCACTCTAGTTTTTAATTCACTTATTACTTGTTGCTCGTTGCTCTATGCGACGTGACGGGCACACAATTAACACGCAAATTTTCAATTACACTTCTTGACAGGGAGTTACGCTGACAGTCGTAAATATGTTGCACAGACTTCCCGCGTTTCTGATGAAATTTAGTGGGCGAAAAGCACTAAACAGAAGCTATAAACGAATTTAACGATATTGATGTACGACTTTTAATTTGCAGTAACACTTTTGTTCTAACATTTAGTATTATACACTGGCCGAAATTACCATAAACCCACCTGATTTTCTGGTGAAATCTTGTAATTATGTCATAGTAACGAGAAGCTGATGCACGATAGCATTTTAGGATTAATGAAAGAAACCATTATACCATAAATAGTATTTTCAATAATCTTGATGTTATCTACTTAAAAAACGTGTGGCTTTATGGAACATTTCGCAGTTCGTTTCTTGTTAAACTATATAATTTCACGTTTTTCTGTAAATAAATAATACATCCATGAATGTAACCATGTAAATGATTTCTTTTATTAATCCTAAAATGCTATCGTGCATCAGCTTCTCATTACTATTATAATTATTTTTTAATTTAATTATAAGATTTCACCAAAAAATCAGGTGGCTTTATGGTAATTTTGAGCAGTGTATAGCATATCCGAAAACACTCGGTATGTATATACTATATACCATAATCTATTTAGTTTAGACGTGCCGCAATTGCTGCGAGAATGATTAAAACGATTACAATTTCCATTGTGAATTACGCCAATTAATTTGCATTTTGAACGTTGCTGAAGAAAGAAGGTACAGCGACCAACAAAGCCACTAATTAAAATATCGAGCAAAAATTTTGTTACGTTTCAGTAAACCGCGCTTATTATTATTCAGCAGACCATTATGCAAATTATGTAAATGCAATTTCTTGTAAAGAGTAGGTTGATGGAAATCACTTAAAACTGATTGAATCAGGGTAGGTAGAAATTTTTGAAAATCTTCAATCTGCGTCTGTTTTCTTTTATGCTTGCATTTCATTTTCGAGGAAAGGACACGATCGACGAAAAATCTATATGTGAAAAGGATCAAATTCTCGAAAATACCTTGCACACAGTGCTGGGCCAATTCAAATAAAAAGTATTGGAAATAGTAATTACAATACCTTTATTCAAATTAAGGAGTATTTCAGCATTTATATTATTTCTTAGCTCTACATAGAAAAATAGTCGAAAATATCTATTTATTACATAAAATACATATTTCATATTCTTGGGAGATTAAATAAATATTTCAAATAGTATTTCCACTAATAAAAAAGTAAAGAGAGATACTTCGAATTATTCAAAATAACATAGTTTTGGAAATAATCCCTGAAAATATTTTTATTTTTGTTTCAAATACTATTTTGCCCAGCTCTCTGCTTGCACACCTATATAATCAATTTTCCCCAGTGTGCGATGGTGCGATTTACTGCGCATCTCGTTCGGGCGAGGGGAAGGCGCGACACCGAACGGTGTGTACCGCGTCCGCGGTCATAATTTCGCGGTTATTAGATAGCGAAATTTTGGCACGCGAACGCTGGCCGCCTGGGGCCGGTGCTTGGCCCGTAATTAAGAGAGTCGGGGAACGCGCGAGAGCGAACGGCCCGCGGGTGGTTAGACGGATAGGCGGATAGGTCGTCGGCTCGGCGCGGCGCGGTTCGATTCCGCGCTCAGACGTTCTCGTGAAATTCGAATTTCCACGTAGGACGGATTGACGGGATACAGTACAACGGCGTATGGAGCGTCGCTCCGTGCGGGGGCGGACGCGACCGCGAAAATCTGATCCCAATGGTACATAGGGATTCTTGCGGTCTTCCGTAACGCTCTACTTTCCCGTTAGCTGCATTGAAATTTTTAAGACGGCGAATACGTCAATCCTGTCGCGGATGGAAGTTTATACGAAAGCACGGCCGCGTGTCTCCGTGAATATTGAAAACGGGAAATGCGTTTCCGTATTTTCCATTAGCCAGTCACGTATCATCGGATCTTCCCCGCGAAATCCCTTTCGGATCGCAAATTTTCTCGCGCGCTGACACGGCATCGACCGGTCTACGACTTTCATTCGAACATTATTTTACCTCGTTAATGCATCACCTGTCTGCGATGCACACCCCCGCTCAAGAGTATGCGGGCACTTTGTTGCAAGTATAATTTATTCTAGTAGTACCAAATTGTACGATTTAATTGATGATCCGTTAGCGTGACCCGTGGTCTTCTCAAGACAATAATAACGATTATTGCTGAGGTATCTAATGAATTATTATTAACTGTGTAAACTGGGCCGCATAAAGTTGAATAAAACTGATCGAAGATTCATATAAAAATTAAACGTGTTAATACTTAAAGTGGGTACTCGGTTATCGACGTAAGGGTTGAGAAGAAATTCGAAATACGAAACTCACATAATTATTAAAATATATTCTCTAATACTGCGTAAACTAGATCGCATGAAACTGAACGAAACTCATCAAAGATTCATTTAAAAATAAACGTGTTGTCTACATACTTTTGAGCGGGAGTGTATACTTCAGTGACGGATCACGCATTTTGTTAATTGTGAAACTGTGTGGTCTACTCGACGTAGTTGCGAAAAGGAACCGCCTTTGTTTCGGTTATACAGGAACTTTCGTTGCACACGGGTGTAGGACGTAGCCGACGAGTGACACAGTTCTTAAGATCATTACATTTTTCTTTGTGTTGCTTTTCGTGAACTCTCTCCGGAGTCACTGGGAAATATTATCAAACTTCGTGATAAGGTTACAGTCGTCTGCATGATGACGTACGAAAGGATCTTGAAAGGTGTACAATAGGGCTAGGAGATTGGATTTTTAACGAGAGAAGAGATACACAAAGAAGACTGAAGTATCAAACATATTTATGAACGTTTCAAATCGCATTTCTCATCTTACTACGTTTGTCGTTTCCATAGCCACTCGACTCTTAACAATTTCAGCGCAGTCTATATCGTCGCGAAACAAGATTACTTTACTTCATTGATTCAATTTGCTCTTGAACATTCGCGTTCTTCTTATGTTTTCCGCAATGTCTAGCGATCGCGGGAAAGTGCGCTGCAACTCGAAAAGCTTTCGCAGAGAGAACTTTTATAATTTTTCATTTTCTAGAAACGCCACGGTTACGAACGAAAATCTTCAACGATGAAACGCAAGTGCTTACATAATTTTTGTCTTAATTTTCAAAGTGTGCCCGACTTGATTCTAATAATTTCATAATTGAATAGAATCGTTGAAAGTGCGAACAGCGGCAATAGAAAAAATGATAGTGTGGACGGCAGTGTGAAATTCGCTCGTTCGTTCTGAACGTGCAACGTCACTCAAGGCTGGCTCGTTCTTTTCTTTTTATATATTAAAAAAAAAAAAAGAATCTACGAGGCGTGGATTTAACGATCCTCCGCATATCGTGACCACTTAATTACTACAAAAGTACTTAAAAAATCCATATAATAGCGCGATAAGTCGTGGCCAACTTCGCGGCAACTATTTTCATAATTACCCCGGAGCGGCCGCCTTATCTCTCGCCGAGGGTTAATTCGTACGTAACACGAGCGAAAGTGATTTACCACGCGAATTTTCTAGCGATTTTCGATGCTCTCTTAGAGGTCGCGACAAGCGAGCCGCCAACGATTTTCGCTGACACGCCTAAATTACCGATGTACGTGCGGGGCCGTGCAGACACGATACGTTTAAATAGTCTGCGTACACTATTGATCAAAAGCGCCGGCAAATTTACAGCGGCTCGCCGAAGTAATCGCGCCGTTCCGTTGCAAACTGCTAACGAAGAACGCTCTAATCAAAAACCGAATACAATAATAATATACTTCCACGTTTTAAATGCGTCCACTTGTAAAAAGCACATCTGGCATAAAAATTCAGAATAATAAAAAAAATTGAATTCTTTGTTAGAAACAAACAGAAATCATTAGAAAAATTTGGTATGATGTCGAAACGCACAGAAGTTGTGTACTTCTGACGGTGGTCGCTTTAATATTGCGCCACGGGTAACAAAATACAAAGTTTCTGCATGCCATAGCCAACGACAAACAGAAAATTCCAATAAAAGTGGCGGTATACGGTCTAATACCATTTATTACAGCGATGCATCCATTTTTATGAGGTTCATAGCAGCGTGTATGCTTGCAACAGTACTATATGCAGTTGGCACGGGCATCTCTTGGCAACAGTTGACCCGCTTTTATTTGTATATGCATTCTAGCTCCTTTTCTGTTTAGTTCCCCGCGGAATGTATGGTAGTCCTGCGCGCAGTGGAGACTTTATTATTGTTTTGAAATTGCCGCGGTATCGAACTAGGAAATTCCACCGGAACATGATTTCTCGTCGATAAACAGAGTTATCGTCCCGTAATTCACGGAGCAACGATTTACCAGGGTTCGAAAAAAAAAAAAATGAGAAATTCCTTCCTTTAATATGCATAGCCTGTTGACTGATAGCACGCGCGCGCAAACACTCCCGAAAAAGTTCGAGCGAGAAGCAATCCTGGTGACGAGAGAGAGAGAGAATTTGTTACATTTGGTGACAGTGGACAGATTCCATTTCCATTGAAAGTGGCATCTCCATCGAGATAAGCAAACATTTCGTCAATCCGTCCATCGTCTCTGCATCGATAAATGTAGCATTAAATATTTACCGGAAAAATCGTTCTACTTCTTACGAGGAAAGGTGAAGTCCTCCCCGATTGAAACGATCGATAGCGTTCCGGTCCTCGAACAACGTTCCAGGATCCTCCGAAACAACTCGACGCCATCTTGCCGTAGTTTCCATTCGGTCGTTCCGCAGAAAATTATGTTCAGTTTAATACTGCTCGCGATATAATTTCGTCGCGTTAAATCAGGGCCATAAGACAGGGAGATAATTAAACCGTTTGTGCCGAAATACGCGGTGCCGTTGCCGTTCCACCAACACCAGGAACCGTCGCTATTTAGCTAATGCCCTTGACGAAGATCTTATTTCCGACCGAATTTGTCATCACACGTCCCTGTCCTAGGATACACGCCGCTCGTGTACCGGAATCGCATGCAATACAAATTTCGCGACGACTAACGGCGCTGGCTTTCAAATCGAATTGCCTTTTAAGTATCATCGGAATTAAACTAAACACTGCCGAATTCATTTAGCCCGTTTGCTTACCGTCTCTCCTCGCAGTTACAAGGACTAGAATTTCTTCGCCTCTCAAACCTCTTCGGGGAAGAATCTTCTCAACTGAAAACTTCAATGTCGACATTAATGTCTAAATATACTGGCTGTTCCATTTAAGTTGAGATTGTAAAAAATCTGGAAGACATGCGATTTAAAAAACACAAACTGACATATATCCTTTAGTGTTTTGATCGGCGAGTCAGATGGCACTACTAGTTTTTTCATGCGAGGGCGTTTTCAAGGTTATTTTGTCTTTTTTTTATCATCAACCCACATTTTTTATTTCGGAATCACATTCACGAAAAGTTGTGCATCTTTTTACGTAGAATGTGATTCCGAAATAGAAAATATGGGTTCACTCCAGTTTGTTGCAATTCAAGTAAGAAATTTTTGTTTTACATAAAAATCCGCAGTTTAGTGATACAGTTTGCTGTAATTTTGGTTAGTGCTTTTCATGAGTGTGAAGGAGCCTTAATGTTGAAAGCAGCCTTCGTATTAGCGTACAGTTTTGACGCTTGAGGCGCCGCAGGAGAGAGTATAGTATGTGTTATTGCAGAATTTTCAAGGATCTTCGGTGATCTTCGAGAGTCGTCGGATATCTTCGAGAATCTTCAGGAATCTTGAGGATCCTTTGGAGAGCTTCTAGCTGCGCTAGAAGTTGTATAGTGCCTCCTCCGTGGGTTGAATGAATGAGACCGCTTCTGTTTTCGGTGGATGTTCCAGTAGAGTCAGGTTGGATATCCAGAGGAAATCGAATCTTTGGAGAGAGTAAGCTGTAAGTTCTCTCCTGAATTTTATAGTTTGCTGGACGAGCGGGTTTGGGTGGCTCACTGGGTCGTACTTTTTAACCAGGTCATTCATGGTTTTATTAAGCATCGGTGAATTTGATTTTAGATGAATATCCGCCGTGGAATAGTCCCTTGGACAGCAAAATCGAAATACTACCTCAACTGAAAACAATTTATAAAAATATTCGCGACCCGGTTAATTAAAGAACACACGGTTCAATAACACTACACGGACCACACAATGCTCGATGGTAATTTTGAGATCAACAATCAACACGTTTTAGTAATATCGAAATGATTCTGCGAGTATCGACGGGAAACAATTAAACGAATGTTTGCGAAAAGATAACATTAATTAATACACTGTACGCTGTGTCGAGGATCTTGTAATATTATTTTTATTTTAATTAAAAACCGATTGGAAAGTGTACAATGCTATTATTCGATACAAGAATTCATTAACAACTATTTGCTACAATTTATCTGCAAACAGAACCTGCTGTCCAATTATAACAATTATAATAGTATCGTACAAGAAATAGCTGGCGGACGGCTGTCGTCACCCTGTACTGCCCTGTAGGTGAGAGGGTTAATACGAGACGTGTAAATTCGGTTAAAAATGCTTCGAAAACAGAGAGACAACAGTTCGCGGCTCCTGCCGCTGATTACAATTCCAATTAGCGGGGAGGAGAATTTTCCACGGTGTATCGCCGCGCGGGTCGGATCGGTAAACAGCGCGCGCTATGCAAATGAGGGACGAAGACACGCACGTCAAAGGAGACGCGAGGAGGGCGGTCGTTTTGCACGTCGTAAATCATGGTGGTAGTTCCGCGGCCGTTTTTGACGCGTTTAGAGCGCCTTAAAACTGGCCATTAATTATCGGGCCTCCGTGTGTCCGTGGGGGTCGTCCTGTGTGCGTGGGCGTGCGCGCAAGTCTCGTCGCGGGTGAAAGCCACCCCGGGCTTGCCTCTTCCAGGGTCACGTAAATCTCGAGTATACATCTGTCGCCGTGTCAGGCCACGTTCGGGAAATAAATTCACCGGTAAAAAAGAATCTCGCGAGCAAGAGTGGCGCAACTCGCACGGCTCTGTACGTGCAAGTGCTGGGAATTAACGGCTGTTAAACGATCAAGGCCGCCGCAGCTACATTTTCTACGCTTTTCCTTTGAATACATTACGCGGAAACACGTTTCCGCGTTACCTGGAGCGCTCGGGTATCGCTGACGCACTCTTTGACAGACACATGCCATCCCAACGCCATCGCCGCGCCGCTCTGATCACGGCAACTTTGATGCGGCGCGCACCTGTGCCGCGCCAGCGCCGCGCCGTGTCCAAATATTACACCGTGTAATATTTGTCGGGCTTAATCACTTATTTGGCTTGGTGGCAATTGTTTGCCGTTCTGGCTACGCTCACCGGAACACTGCATGCAGTGTTGCGCCTCCCGATTTCGACCGACAGGCACCCACACGCTCGAGTACCTTGAAATTTCGGTCTTCTAATCGAGAGACTCGGCCAATGGACCGGGTACCGTAGTCTCAGCATTTTATTACACCGTTAAGGATGTTCTGGAGGTAATATAAAAACGCAACAACATTTTTGGAAATTTGACAAGATATAATTCTTACTAAATTAATGCAATTACCAAAGTTTGTGGGTTCGATTCACTGCACCGTTTCAGAATTATAGCAACTTAAAGTTTGCGCATTTTAGCACGTCTTCTTATGGAGAATTCATAAAATTCCACTTCAAACCCTATTTAAACATTGGAAAAACGCAACTAGAAACTCCAGTTTTATTTTGTATGTAGTGAAAATTATGTTCAAAATATATTAGTATTCACGAAGCAGTTACAGAGCGAAAAAATTATAAACTGTTACAAAACGTCAAATTTTTCGTGTTGTCTCTCGCTAGCATGGAAGTGTAGACCACTGAATATAGTTTAGTGCAAGTTTAATGCAAAATATACTCATGAATGGCTTTCATTGCCAATATATTGATGGATTTCGAATTTCTCGTACTTTCGTCTCTCATTGTACCTCCAGAACATCCTTAAAGGGCCTAGCCGATTAAAATGATCAAGACTGACCTTAGAGGTTTTCCATTGGCTGTCGAACCATCCGAAAGTTGAACAAAAAAACCCCTCCGAATAAAATTTCAGCACTCAGCGCTTTTCCGGTCTCCGATGCGTTCTAAAATTCTGAAAAAATGTGACATACTTTGGGACCCAAAGCGCATTTTACAGAATTTTTTCAGATTTTTCTGTTGCAAACTGTGCTCGTAAAAAATGAGAAACCAACAAGCGTAACTTCGGCACTTCCGCAGAAACTGCTTACAATTTCACAACATTTAAATGAAATGTGAACATCCGGGTTACTACAATTACTTCGCCGGATATGATCGTTGAATATTTTTAAAATAAACAGTTGCTTTGCGTTTGATTATTATTTTCACACTGTTGCCAGCGAAACAGAAGCGAACCGAGTACGGAAATGTTGATTCAGCGTTTCTGTGGAAAAAAATTCTCCACCCTTTCTTTTTTCTCCCTTTTAGCTCCTTCTTTTCGTTTCCGTTTAATTTTGTGTTATTTGTCTTCCGTCGCAAGGAATTTAATATCTCATCAACTGTTTGCATTTCATTTTAATTAACTGCGAATCTGTGTACCGTTTACGCCGTCGTAAGGAAATGTGCGAAAACCATGAAGATTTAGCAATTTTTACAAAATCCAATGAGTTCCTTTCATTTATTTAGCAAACGAGTCAGGTCATAGAGTATTTACTAAAGCTGGCAAATCGTGTTATTCCACTGTGCAATTCAGCAAATAAATATTCGCGAGCGTGAATACAAATGAACGTTCGCAATCAAGTTATTAGGGAACTGCAAAATTCTCTCGTACTTACGACATACACCATTTTCTACGATTCAGTATGGTTTGATAAAGCCTAATAGGATTTCATGCTGTTTGGAACACGATGAAGCCCCGAATAACGTAAACGAGTTTCCATTTGATTCTCTCGTTGATCTATATCACTCCACAATCATCTGAATTTCAATAGCAATCGACGTGGGTATTAAATTAAGTCACTGCCTAGAACTAATGTTGCTTACAATTTACATTATTATTAAAACATCGAGACATCCAATCAAGTTAGACTATTTTTATTTTGAATAGCCTCGATAATTTCCTTTAAATAATAATTTCCAATGAAATGATGGATCACGAATGAAATCGTTATCGCTTTCGGACAATTTACCGAGAAACTGTGAACCGTTGATATCGCAGTGACTGCTACAAAATTTCCAGTGAATAAAGCGTCGAGTTCACTGCGAAGTTAAAGTATGAAATCTTTTCAACGTGGTTATAGAATTGAATTTTTCTATTTCTTCGGGATCGTTACCGACCAAACTTTCGACTGCACGTTGTTCTTGTGGAAAAATTCGACTCCCGATAAAGCGAAACGATGAGATAATTTTTCAAGCGAGAACTCCGCAACGCCGGGCCGGGCTCCCGATGGCTTCAGAACTTTGATTCCTCGGAGTAATTTTTACCGTTTTTTACTTCCTTGAATTTTATGCCCGTACGGCACCTAATTTATTACTTGTTCGGTCATTTCGGTAACTTTTAATGCGAAAGGATTCTTTGCGTACTGCTCCCTCGAAAGAAAACAGAAGGAACTTCCTCGACTTAAAATTTTCACGGAAACATTTTTCTTACTTTCGTTTGCGTTTTCTTTATCCCCCGTTTTCTCTCCTCTCTCTCTCTCTCTTTCTCGCTGCTGTATTTTAAGAGACGACTGCAACAGAGAGGTCACGGATAAAACTTGTCAAAAATTACTTGTAACAGTGTCGCTAGAAAGAGCTGTAATTTTGTGTTGTATACTAAAATTAATTCAATGCCACAGTGATACATATTTGATGATATAAATTAATATCGTAATGTATGCATTAGATTAAAATATTTATATATAGCTCTGGACTGTATTAAACGTTTCAGTTTTATTACGGTTCATACCAACCGCCGAACAGCTTAACAATTTGTTAATTATTTGCTACTAATACTGACGATGCAAATACTATTAATTTATTATCACGTCAAAATATTTCGATTTAATGGAACTGTATTATTCAAAGGGTACCTATTTTAATGATCTCCGTGTTGGTGTAGCGTGCATGTTACATAATAGGTAGGAAAACCTCTAATACAGTTATCACGTATATATTGTTTCTGGAAATCCTGGCCGTCGTCGGTCGTCTACTAATGACGTCCTATGGTTAGAACCTGATTGCGCGTGATGTGCAACTGTCCAAGAAACCTAGTTTATGATGTTTTGCAGGCCGCGTTGCCACCCTGAGGTTTCAGGCTCATTATGGCTCTTGTTTGCCTGCGTTAGATCTCGACACGAGCCGATCATACACGTCACACCAATTTCGTCTTGGTATTTCACTACTCTTCTGCCGCTACTTCATCAGCTGTTTCACTAATCAAAACTAATTTCGTACAACGAACATTATCGATAGCCCCGTAAATACAAGCTTCATAGCATTTCCAACAAAGCTGGCCGCGCCACGCCGTTGCGTTGGTTTAATCAGAGCTCCCGAACGAGTTATCGAGAAAGAAAGGAGACCCCGAATCATGCTTAGGTTCCAACGGCCCGAAGAAATCATACAGGCGCGAATCAGAGGATCCTCCGGAACAAGTTCCTGCTGTTTAATTTACTCTCGTTACGGTAGGGGTGGGGGGGGGGGGAAACTCGAGAGTTTTTCGAAAGCTTGGATTTTCCCCTGAAAAACTTGGATCCGACGAACGTGACACGTTTTCCCGGCAACTTCCCTTTCGATTCGCGTGTGTGCGCGCGCTACACCCCGTCCCCGGTGCACCCAGTGGCGGTGGTGTGTCCGCGAAAAAATTTATCGTCACTCTTTTGTAGCCACCATCGTTACCGCGTATATCCCGCTTTTTATTCTACCCGTTTGTTTCTCATAATTGGCCGAGACTTTTAATTGCGCCTCGCCGCCGCCGCCGCCGTCGCAACGGTTACACGGTGTTCCCAATTATTAATTCGCTTTCAGTCGGATTATCGTGCCGCTCGGATAAAGTACGGCCGATGGAGGGCATCGGGGCGATAATAAAACAGACCGGAGTCGGACGAAATGACTCGGAAATAAATTTTCGAACGGGCAATATCATCGCGACGCTCCCGCAAAAAGGCATTTACCCCTCTCGAACGCGCCATTTCATACGAGCGCGTGCTGATGCACTCTTCTCTCACGGTTTACTTTTTCCATTTTTTTTTTTTTTCTATCACTCTATATATCTCCCCGTGCCCTTCTTTTCTCACACTCTCTACCTCTCTCTCTCTCTCGCTCTTTCGCCTCGGTTCTAATTCACATTCCGAGCGCGATAACGATCTGCCGCGACAATACCGCCATACGCGTCCCTTCCATTAACCTCCTTCTTCGTCCCGATCGCGATGGTTATTGCTGTCTCATCAATCGATCGGAATCGTCATGCGAACACCTTCTTCACGTAGCGCGGAACCATTAGAGTGCAGAAAACCTTCCGCGATATGTACCAAATTGCATCGGGGGTCGGGTCATATCTGCGAGGCCGATCCACCTGAACGCTCGTCAAAGCGAACGAAACCTCCGGGGCTCCGGATTAATTTGATTTCGACCCGCAGATTCAATCTTCCGGATCCCGGGAGTCGGTCGCTACATGAGAACCGCTGTGCTGTAACGACGCCTGACCCCGACTTTGTCAATTATGCGAAAGGAGAATTTCAATTAGGCGGTTGTCCATTATGCACGCCATTTTTCAGACGACTCGGAACCTCCGTGCCGGTCGCCGCGTTACAAATTTTTAAACCGATGCGACAAAGTGGTTGCACGTACAGTTACTCGGCAAAGTATTCGTACACTCCCGTCCATAAATCACCGTACACTTATTTCTGCGGGGTTGCTAGGAAAAACGTCGCGTGTCACAATTTCAAAAAATTTGAGTTTATGCATTAAGTGAGCTTTATAGTATAGGATTCACGCCTTCGCCAGACAAAAAGTCATAAAAGTAATTTCGGAAAGCTCGATAAAATAATACAATTTAACGGATGTCCTATGTCGAAGCATTAGTGATGAAAAATTTAAACGGATGTATCTCGAAAGTGAAAGTGTGTGATATGCGGCGTTCTTCCTGACAACCACAGATTTATCTTCAACATAATCGTAATTAACCCCTCGCCGTACCGTTTCTTTTACAGTTACAGTGATCAGAACGTCTTTATGCACGGAAATGTCGTAGAAGGGAAAAGAAAATGTATATTTTCTGTATGGCAACATTTATTTTAATGCTTAAATATCGATTATGAAAGGATCAAATTTTATTTCATCTGAAATGAAACATTCAGATTTTCAAAGATTGAGAAATTGTGGGATTCTCTAGTTTTTAAAAGATGTACGAATACTTTGTACTTTGTTCTAAAGTTAAAGAGAAGCAGCCGTCACACGTTAGAACCCCATAAACACCCACCGACAAAGGATGTCCATGATAATTTAGCCCGCAGATAACGGGAGGGAATCAATCGAATCAATCGAGTCCCTTTGATACGCTGCTTGACTTCAATCCGGCTTTTATATTCCTCGAAACGCTAAAGCCAGTCATTGATTGGTTCCTGCTCTGATTCTGAGAAATGGAAGATTTCCTGATTGATTGATTCGAAATCGAATCAGCTCTCTGATGGTGGATAGAGCGGAGAGGGAAAATCGTAGTGGCGCACAGGTAGTAAAGGCTTCCGTGACAAGTGACCGAAGAAGATGCGGCTGTGAGACTACCCTAAATGGAGACAGGCTATGTCAGTGTCCCATTGTGAGCGGGTGTGCAGATTACTTTTATCATTCGGAAGTTTGACAGCGACGGTTCCTTAGAAGTCCGACTTTTAATTAGGTGCATATCTTTCGTCATGTCAATGGGTTATTGTCTGGCCACGTCACGGAGAGGTAATCTCGGAATTTCGGGACGTCTGAATACTTTTGTCGGTGTAAGAACGTCCGAAGAAAGCGAACCATTCATCTTCGAACCATTCAATGTTATTTTAAAATTATATTCTATTATCTTTATTTTTACGATATACCATTATAAGCGTTTGATTTTCAAACGAATTCTTAGTAAAAGATCCTGGAGTACCATTTGCGTTAGGGGTCATCCAGTGTGCTATTTTTATAATACATCATTATAACCCTTCGACGTTGAAGTACATCACGTGTGTAAATTATAAAGGGTTCAACAAGTCTTTACCGATAAAGTGGAAATTGAAAATCTTCAACATTCGTTTCCAAGTATTTACAAAACTTTTCATTTTTCCGTACAATTTAATTTCTTAAAATTGCAATGTAATTCGAACAGTATATAATACAGTGAAATAGAAACCGGTGTTTTATCTACGTACTTTTCGCACATTGAATCGCCGCGAGACGGCGGGAGAAACGATTTTATTCGAACACATAATTTCACGTTCTGATCTACGGCCCAGTGATTCCCGTTCATCAAACGCGATGAGACCACCGTGCTCAGCTGTTCGAATTAATTACTTCAACCATCTATTCTATAACTATGTACAACGTTTCATCGTCATAGTCATTTAACTCGGATCTGGCAACGTGATTGCAGGGAACGGCGTATACATAATAATGCTTCCAGATTGTTCAATCTATGATAACGTACGTTTACCATATGCGATTAGTTATCCGAAAAGGATAGACCGTAATTCGATATTGAATAATTATACCAACAATCTTTCACTGATCAAGAACATTTGAAAATACGCATTACGGCACGTTTACATTAATATAATCGATTAATTGTACAACATAGAAGCATTGGAATTCTGCAGCGAAGAAGTTGAAAATTGGATAAACTTCCGAAAGTGACAACCCTCCGATTTTTTTTATACTCTGCACTCTTACGTACTTTGACGTAATTTTGAGAAGTACTTCAAATAAAAGTTGTAGGTCTCATCGAAATACACATTTTATGTCGTATTGATTTTTGTCAGAAAAACAGTAGTTTTTGAGAAAAATGATATTAAATGTTCAAAACTTCATATAACCTGGATTTTCATCTGTGTGGTCCCTCTCCACCCCCACCACCACCTAATTCAAACTAATTCTGATCACATAATCTTTGCATTCTGTATAGCCGTCATACAGAATTGGAACTAAATAGTAATGAATAAATCATGCGATCATTGAAATCGAGGGTGGCTCCGTATAAGTGAATAATTACCTATCATTTTTCTCAGAAAGTATTACCTTTATGACAAAAATCAATACAACATGAAATGTGTATTTTGATGAGGTCTACAACTTTTATCCGAAGTATTTTTCGAAATTCCCATTATTTACGGAAGTAAATAAAAAAACTATGATTTTTATGAATTTTGATTTTATAAATCCTTTTAGGTACATACTTTCTTCTCTAATCAAGGATAAGCTTTGGCAAAAATTTCAGCAAACTCGGAGGGTTGTCGCTTTCGCGGAAGTACACCCGAAAATTTAGATGAGCACAGTTTATCCTTGAAAAAAACTCTTCTACACAATATCTAATAAAAGATGTAAATGTTGATTTTTATAGAAGCATAATTTTGCCTTTGTACAGTACGTAATCCAGTAGATTTGCGTGAGAAAATGCGAAAAATCCAAGTTTCAAAGGGCGGAGACTTGGATTTTTCACATTTTCTCGCCCAAATCTGCTGGATCGCATAGGAAAAAGGCAAAAACGTTTACCCGGGTTACAGTGCAGCCGCATAATTTTATATAGAAAAAAATGGTTAGAGAATTTCTCTTATTTCGTGACCACCGCTTGGAACGAGACAGCCAACCAGGTCTCGCAATCTCGACTAGGCCGGCGACTCCTTGTTTCTTCTCGTCGATGTGTCCGCGAGATAAAGTTCCATCGGACCGACTGCGCCTGTAAACAACGCCGGCCGTTGTTGCAAGCATTCGGGCCGAAGGCGGCGTTGCAGGTCGGTTAGGTCGGCTCGAGGGTTGCTGTCCAATTAACCAGCACCGGTGCAGTAAACTCCCGTGAAGTAAAGAAGAAGGATAATGGAGGAGGCGTGCCCGGCTCAAAAGAATCATGATTAGAACACGGATTTGGCTCACAGTCCCAACCGTTCCATGGCGAAATGCCGGCAGTGCAGCTGGAGGGTGGAACTGCAACCAGGCCGAGGAATTTGCCGCCCTGCATTCTAACATGCTAGGCTTTCTATCTGGAATACCACTGAAAAGCTTAGACGCATCTAATGCTGAGAAACGTACCTCCACGATTCGTCGCGGACGAATCAGTGGATCTTTCTGCAAAATAAAAATTACATCATTGGACGAAACAATGCATACAATATAAAATTATGAAGACGTTCGGGACAATTAAAAAAATATTATTACGTTAACCCCTTGCCTTACAATATCGAGTCTAATAAATATGTATATATGCTATTAAATTCCTTTAAATCAAAATAAAATTCTATTTTGGTTTCGCTAATGTACAGCTATTGGAGAACATATAGGCGTACAATAGATATAAAGTTTCCCCTTCTTTAGGGAATTGAGAATTACAGAAAAAGTTTTAATCATTGAAATCGTGAAGTAAATCGTTGGGCAACGGGTCAATATTCTACGTATTAAAGTTACTAAAAATATTTTTACTCAACAAAATTTTTATCGTGCACAGAGATTTATACATAATTTTTTCACTGCCATCTCTTCTGCTTAAATGTACAGTGATATCGTGTATTACCGTTTCTCCTTAACCGTTCCGTTTTTCCCGGCACAAATTCGCCAATTCTGTTTCCATTAAGCAAGGTTTGCGTTGGCCACGGTGTCGCTGCCCGCCGTGTTTTCCCTGGTGTTTTTGATAGTTTTCCCTTTCTTCTCGTGGCCCGCGTTTTCACGTCAATTTCACGTTGACGGTGGACAGCTGCCGGCTGGTCGCGCGAGCGAGCATTTGACGCGTTCCGTCAGTGACGCGGAATTCAAATATCTTCCGTCCTGTGTCTCGATAGGCGACAATTGTATCGCGAACAATCGCCGATGCGGCGGCAAAAATTACCGAGCAAATATCACTGTTTGTTAGCGAAAATATCGGTCGATATTTTTATTCCGACGGCGTGCGTCTCTCTCCCTCGATATATTCGACCGATGAGCGAAATGAAATGTGTCACGCGACAGTCCCACGTCAGTCAATACCCCTGATGCTTTTCATTTTATTGTTCCCTTTTTTCTGCTTTTTTTTTTTGGAAAATAGCCCTCCGATATTTCGCGTATTTTCGATCCGGAATTTTTGGTTCTGTCGTTCCCCAGGCACTCTGATTTAGTGCCGCCGACGAAAAAGTATTCGCATCCTTACAGTACACCGTGCTGGAACAAAATATTCCGTAGACGATATAAATTCAGGTTGCTGCAGATTTTTCGCAAACTGTACTGTGAGCTGAAAATACCTCCTGAATGTAAATGCAAGGTGAATTTATGGTTTTTCAGTGTGTAACACCTTTATCTTCATTACCTATGATCCTTATCAAAACAAAATATGATTTCTATATAAACGCTTTCGTTCTAATAGGATTATTTACTTTAATTCAGTAGAATTGACAGAAACCAAAGTATCGTTAAAAATAGATTTTCAGGAAATCCGAAGCAATATTTTCCATATTAATTTTTCAATAGCCGTGAAACGGCTGACGGAATCGACAAACCTAATTTTCCGCAAGCTTTGCAAGCGGTAATTCGGAGGCTATTGCCTAGTATTCCGGTAGAAGTTGAAAACAATTAACGCGATAGGTATTACGAGATAAACGAATATCATCAAATACTGTATGTAATTAATATTATAATTTCAGAATTTGATGAATAGCTTGTATACACCGAAGTGTATAATTGAATGTAATGTTGTGTGCAGATAATGTATTAATTTCCTGTGACGTGTTTCATACGACTAATTATAGGGGTTTAATCAATGCGTCCAATTTAATGAATGTCACATCGTACGGTAAATTAACGATTAAAAACGATAAATATTCGCTTTGTTCGGTATAAACGAGAGACACTGGCATAACAGGCTGAAAAATATTATACAACAGCTTGCTTGACGTCACGTGCTTGATATAAACGCCGTACAAGCATCAACGTGTTATATGTATAGCGGGTAATAATGGGTCATTCCACGCCAACTCGATCGCTTCTCTACTCGATGTCGAGTATTTTGTTCGCATTGAAATATTATGTCGTGTTCCATTCGCGTGTAGAGGGGATGGTTTAAGCGATCGTTTATCAAATCATTTGCAATTTTACGGATTTTTATCGAGCAGATGATTCTAATAGTTCGTAATAAATTATTCGGCCACCATAGATCGAGTTTGTTTTATTATAGGGTTATAAAACGACACTCTAATCATTTATTTACTGTTCATTTAGCTATTAATAATTGCACGAATTGTTATCCTGAATTGAATCAACGTTTCGCCAGTGGTCTGGATTATTTTCTAAATAACTGAAATAGGTGCAACGGAGCAGGCTGAACGAGAGTTATTTTTTAATAAAGTGCGCGACAACCTCTTCTTTTTTTTTTTTTGCACCGACAAAGAATGTCACACAATAATTTCACATCGATTTTGATGAAACTTTTCGCGTTCATAGCCAACAAATATGGGTCACGTATTTTATTTTTTCGTCGATAGAGATGTTTAAGGGGTGAGCCACCCTTTGAAAATTGACACTCCCGAAACTATCTCACAAACTATTCATACTAGAAACGCGTAATGTGAAATAGCTGGTATAGTTTGGACATCAGACTGCAAAAGTTTCCAAGTACAACGAAATAACGTGACGAATTTTCTGCGAATTCCAAATTCAACAATTTACTTGAAAATGTATACGTTCCGCGCATATTTCCATTCTTATTCCGGACTGTTCCGTGAACCTGCGAAACAGAGATTAACTTTTATTCAATTCCTGTTTCTTTAGACCTTTCTCAGTCTGTCGAAATTGCACTTTCATTTTCTTGAAATTTTTCGATAAGAAACGAACTCGTATTCTTCGTAGTCGGAAAATTTTCATTCCACCGAAATAAACCCACGAGACGTCAGACAGCCGAAGTTTCGAAAGTTTATAAGATGTGCGGAGTATTCCGTGGAACGGATGAATAGACACGCAGGTTCAACGGCCAAGTCCAATCGCCGTTTCCGATAGGAAGTGTCGCGGAACTCGAAGCGAAACAAAACCAGAAAAATGGAGATCCGGTCGAACGGTGGGTGGGGGTGGCGGAGAGTAGGAGACGTTTCACGCTTCCCTCGTGACTTTAGATCCCATCGTCGGATGTTTTCGAAGCCGTTGCACCGTGAAACGACAACTTGCAGCCGCGTGCTCACGGGCGCCGTTTGCGCCCGGGGTAATTGCATGCAGGATATTCGGCCGCTCAGTGCCAACTGGAAGTTTCTGACGACTTTTGTTTGGCGCACAAAGCCCGGCCGCTGTACATGTCCTGGCCCATACGTTCACCTTTGATTGGCGACGGGCCAAGTTAACGAGCGTGAGAGTCGTAACGTCAATAAGAACCCGCGCGGCCAGCGTAAGAATTCCGCAGGCAGAAAATGCGAGCCGGAAAGAGGACGAGCGGAACGGAAACAAGGCCGAGAGAACGGCCAGATTGAACCGAAGTGAATCGCGAAATTCGGCTAAACCCGAGTACCCGCGTGTGCAATCCTTGGAACGTTGCAAATCCGAGATTTCAAAGAGAAATATCACCGTTTATAATTAAGTAGGGATATCCTCGTTCAAAAGGCTAATCTTTTTTATTCTATAATTCAGTGACTCCCGTTAATGTTCGGACGCTCTCACGAAATTCGATAACTTCTGTTAATATTGGACTGTACGATTTTACGATTTTAATTAAGATAAACTTCCGAAAGCGACAACCCTCGGATTTTTTTATACTCTGGACTCTTACGTACTTTGACGTGCTGATTACGAATATGAATAGTGAAAATTGGCGTTTTTAAAAAATGTTTGACAGAGTTAATTTGACCCCCGCCGAGATATTTTGGGCCATAACAGCTTCTTGTTCAGCTTTTTATGAGCTTCATTTTCAGTTTGAAACTCTTTTCTCTTTAAAGTCAATATTTTCGAAAACATTTAGTAAGAACTGTGTCAAAACTTTGAAGGGGGCTGGGGGGCAAACGAGGCTTTGCGCCAAAAATCCTTTTAGGAAGTTTCTTCTCTAATCAAGCTTTGGCAAAAATTTCAGCAAAATCGGAGAGTTGTCGCTTTCGGAAGTACACCCCGAAAAAATTTCAAATCGTCTAAATCCTTAAAAATGAAGACTAAACGATCTTAAAAACCACCTAAATGAAATTTTTATGGAACAGGTATTTGACAAAATTAAAAGTAATTACACACAAAAATATCATAATGAAGGAGCGGATCTTGAGTGTCAAAAATTTCCAAATCCAGTAGATCGTCAAATTCAAACTTCATGTAGAATCAGAATTGGGCACTCAGAAATAAACCATTCATTTTTGTTAAACAAAAAAAAAACACGATCTGCGATACATGCAAAGTGCCAGTTAACATGAATCATCTAATAATAGAATGCTAAAAATATGAGAATGAAAGGAAAAATGCTAAGTTGCCCAGAATATCAAAGATACAAATATGTATAAAATATTGTAACAAAATGTACCGTGTTACTAATAACCTTTGATGTTGAAGCAACATTAAATGAATAAATTTAAAAAAAAAATTTTTAAAAGAACATCGAAAAAAAATGTTGAAAAGAAGCAAGGGGGATTTCAGTGTGAAATTGAATTTCGAAGGGAGAAGACACAGAGAGAGTCACGATCACTTGTTAAGAGCTGCAATAATAATTCGCAGCTGCGGACGGTTCGGTCGAGGCTTTTCGAGGCTAAATTAACAAAAATCACGGCGGCCCGTTAGTGGCGGGGCTATGAGAGCAGGCTGGCGTGGTAATAAATTAACACCGTGCTCGTCGTGGGATGGAAAGCGGTTCTTGATGGAATCGAGGGATGAGGAATTAAAATGCCCCGGAGCAGAACACTATTTTGAACGTCGTGAAACGGCGTCGGATGAAGCTTCTAAATCTACAAAGCCATAAAGCGAAGGGGAAACGATTCCGTGGACGGTCTATTCTGAAAGAATCATGTTACCAGGAGCACGGAACGACGATCAATTCTTTAACCGATAGTTCGAGCACCACGATACCACACGAATTCCTTTATTAATGAGGGGAGGATGCGGTTCCGAAAGCTGGCGGCCGCCATTTGCGGCTGCTTCCGTGAATTTCGGCGTTTCTCTGTTACGCCGAAGACGACGGCAAAGTTCGAAGGTATTTGCTGTTCCGTTGCGAAACAGGACAGTTCAGAAAGTAGAGGCGTTGTTTGATATTTGGTACTTTGTTAGGCCCCGGAATGCGGGAGCCATGATAAATACGGTAAACTGTGGAGTTTGAGGACCAGCTTTATGGTGGTTACGACGAACTGTGCTAGGACATTCGATCCACGATGAGGATTATTTATTTCCAAGAACGGGTTCTTCTTTCCACACAAAATGGGTTTATACTGGAAAGGATTAAGAACACTATTAGTTTATTTTCGATTTACGAATCCCTAATAAATACGGTGAACTATGGAGATCGAGATCCATAACGAAGATTATTTATACAGCGGGTAACGAAAGTATTCGAACGCCCTTTAAAACAAAATAACTTTTTTATAATTGTGCCAAACGACCTGAGATTTTTTATAATCAATTAGAAGCTCAAACACCGTTACTATTATAACGTCTTAGTACGAGAGTAATGGTGTTTTAGAATTATTTAAATTGAAATATCTCCTGAACTATTAACTTTTCGACATACATAGGTTAGTACTTTTTTCTCATTCCATTTAAAAAAATGAAGTTGACCTTCATATCTCCTTGACGTCTCCACCTATAAAGAAATTAATGACATCAGATTACGAGGGCCTCGATATCAAGTAAGTTTGGTCTGATGCACTTTCTTCTGTCTTCAAAAGCAAGCGAGTTGTTCAGGTGATCTATTTATAGTGCCCCACCCTGTATGTATACTCGCGTTAAGCGACGCATCGCCAGCTCCGATTACTGTCTGGCTTTTGGTTGCCGTCCGCTGGAAAACGTTATTTTTGAAACTGTCTTCAGTACGTGTACATTTTCTAGTGTTTTCAAAAACAGTTCTGTCACACTTGTGTTCGGTAAGCAGTATACGTGAAGCGTTGGAAAATGTCAGAAAATTAACAAAAAAAAAGTTAATTCTGCACTGTCGAGCAAAGATTTGCAAAATGATAATTCAACAACGCACGAGTTCGTATAAATCAGAAGTTCTTATCAGATTTAGAAATTGATCGCTGTGTGTGATATTTATTAGAACTACGTCGTTACACTACGGAATTATTATATTGAACAGTGACGTAAATGGATAAAATCCATTCGAGTGATAAGTCGCCCGAACATTACGATCGCAATTAGTCAGCGCATTAATTAGCGACCACGCGCTTCTTCTGCTACTCAGGAACGATATTAATCATGCGCAGTCGTTAATGTTCGCACGGTTATAAGAGGATTTTTTAAATCCAGGAATTACATTCCTCTTGCATCTAACTCGTCCTCAATGTTTAATGCTAAGCTTTTCAAATAGAAACGTTCGCAAACATTAACGATATTTCTACATTCTTAAGCACAAGGAATTATTTAATCGGCGGAAAATGAGTTTTCCTTATTCCGGTTTTCAGAAAATGCTCTATGAAAACGGGGAATTTCCATAACGATCCGCAGTCTACTGCTTTCATCTCATTAGCGTTCTAAAACTGGAATCTCCGCTTTTTAAAAGTCGACCTTTTCTCGTCGAAATGAAAGACATCCAGCAAATAGGATGGTCAAGTGGATCAATTATACTGGACTGCGGATCTTCATAGAATATCAAATTGATTGGTGCAATTGATTCATTTTATAACCCAGTCAAATTATGTAAATCGTTCCTCCTCTGTGTCAACCATTTTAATGTGTCTACATTAAAGCGAAAACACGATTCAATTTTCTTTTATCTCGCCGCTTATTACTAGAGAAATGTTCGACATCAATTGCAAGATACTGGAACCAGATAAATATTTGTTTCTTCCCTTACAATTTTAATAAGTTCGCGATGATATTACACACTACAGTAACGCATCACCAGACAGCGGATTTTATGCATTTATGAGACAAATGAGAGTAAGCGTAATTTAAATTAGTGAAAATATTAGAAGAATTTAATAATACTGTTTTATATAATTTTCAACCTATCAAGCATATTAAGAAAGAAGACAAATTTCTATTTCTTCCTCTGATTTTTTCGATTCCAAAATTCTGATTTTGAATAAAGATCCGCCGTCTACAATATCACATTTTGACTTTCCATAAAGGATCATTGTTGCAGAGCAACGCGTGCTCGACTTATTTGCAGAAAACACTGGAATTGCCAGCAGTGCAGAAGCATAAAATCCACACAATTCGACTTATTGCCGCAGTACGGTGCACGCGGCGTCGACGTAAATTGCGCCGGCTCGATCGCGTCTAATTCCGTCGCCGGTTACGTATTTAAAAGGTGAACTGATCTCGCGAAATATTCGTATATCCCGTTGTAAATTACGCCGCTTATCTGTCCATTTGTTACGAGGCTGTATCCACACCGTTAGCCGACGGCGGCAACAAAAGAGCCGGGCGAAGATAAACGTGTCAAAAATTTCTTGCTCGTTTACGACGGGATCGCGTGTCTCCGTTCACAGGCGTCGTCGCCGTAGCTTAAACGCGTCTTGTCACGTGAAGCCCTCGAAGACGTACACAACGGCCAGCCGAAGGATTTAAATCTCACAAAAATCAGGGTACCGGGGGTTTTCTCGCGTTTTCCACCCCTAAACTTCGACTATCTACGGCTCACGTGACAATTTCTTAACTCGCTGCTACGTTCGTTCTGCTTTACAGCCCCGGGACCGTTCGAGGCTGTCTCCCTTCCGCATTTTACGACCGGTACTTTGTGCGGCCCCCCTCCTCTTCCCCGTGCCAGCGTCTTCCAACCGCCCAACCCCTTGCAAACCCCTTTTAGATCCAACCTGTCTTTTACGCGCCGCGAGCTTACGTTCCTTCCAACTTTATCGGTAATTGACCTTTGTACAACGTTTAGAAGGCCACTGCCGCTGCCGCCCCGGTGCCCGGTTAATTTCCGAACGTTGAACAGTGTACTTGTGGCCCAACGTTTGCGGCCGTGCCGGTACACATTAAAGGGAACCTGCTACTTTACTTTTCTATTTTTTCGACCGTTTCGGTCGCTTCGACTAGTCGCAGGTTTTATCTCCTTCTCGATAAAGTTTCAGCGTCCATCGACGTGTGGTCGATTATAAATACAACCGGGCTTGAGTCAGGCCAGTAACATCTCGGCATACGCGTACAGTGTGACTGAGAATATCTCTCTTCTATTCTATTCTTCTATTCTAATATTAAGATAGAAAAATATGTGCGTATGTATGTATGGTCCCATCGATCTGATTCGGTGGGTCTGTCGCACGCGTTGTCCATCTGTCGGGTTTGAAGTTGTCGGAGCGCGGTGGTTGTAAATACAGTAATCGCGCGAAACCTGTCGAGCAGCCGGGGACTGGAGCGACAGGATTCGAGTAGTGGTATATTTTTTGACTGCGTTTCTACGTCGATCGCGCGAAGCGAGACTTCGATAGAGAGCCGAACATAGAGAAGGACAGAATGAGATACGGATCGGGTGACCGAAGCGTGTCGCCGTTGCCGGCACAGTTTAAAGGCCCACATTGTTGCTGTTGTGTATTCGTTGCCTTCGAAACTTCGATCGTCGATTAAACCACTAAACACAGTTGGAATTATATCGCGTTTGGTGTCATTTTAATCGGGGAAATGCCAGAAATAAGTTAGTGAAAGTCCCATGAAAAAATAATGAAGATTAAGAAGTTTGAAAATTCGATTCACTCGAGTCAATGTGAGTGGTGTTCACACCGATATACCCGAGCCGAGATCAATCGTCGCCGCCGTGCGTCTCGGCGCGACGTTGGCTGGGAGCGGAGTGGGTAGGCGCTCGACAAGATTCGATCGACAGGTTTTGCGCGATTACTGTAATCGGCCGGTTCGGAGCTGATCCGTGCACGTTCTCTGTCTGCTATAACAATCTTTTCAGGTATACTAGACTAGGTAATTACTAGACTGCGGATGTTCATGCAAATGCATATCTTTATAGAAAATGGGTAGACAAATGGGGGACCTGGACAGAAATTTATGTCATGACTTGATGATTCCAAAAATATATTTTTTATTTTGCATACAGCATATGTTGTGCACAGTGCATGTTTTTTGCATATTGTGCATATTTTTTGCATTTTTATCATGTAACAATAATCAAAAATAAATTACTCTACCGCTTGCCGCTCTTTGTATGAACATAATAATATTGCTATATTGTTAGTAATAATTATTATTTTATCCCAATATTTCATTCGTTGCTAATACAATACAATTATTCAGGGCGACTATTTCACATATTGTTTGCATATATTTTACATAAATTATGCATTAGATCTGCATATATTTTGCACATTTTAACATATAAAATTTGCATTAACTTCCGCAGTCTAATGATTACAATCTTGTAAGGAGGAGTCGCAGGACAGCAAACCCTGGCTCATTTTAAAGCTTGAAGGTGTAAACACGGAGCGTTGCTGTGACGCGAGCCTCATCAGTAGACAGCGGATCTTTATGCGAAATAAAATGTTTATACACTATTTGCTTAGAAACGAAGCTAAATAAAGATTTATTCCCTGTGTAAATAATTCTAAACGATTGAAAATAACGTCTCCGTGTTTGTGCATTTCTGAAATGTTTCTACTGCTTAATAAAATCCGCTGTCTACTCATCAGACTCGTTTGCCATTCGACGACGCTTGCTATTGGCTCCGTAATGATCTTCGGTAGCTGTTCGGTGGAAGTCGTTCGCAGTTACGATCAGTGTGCTTTACGCGGCGCACGCACGCGATGCATAGAGATGAAATTCTGTTAGTCTACCAGGGAGAGAGGGAGAGAGAGCGTGTCGCAGTTCACTGAATGGGGAAAGCCCTTCTCGCACGCGTCCGCGTCCCCTTAATCCAGACGGCTCCTCAATTGAAAAGCAGTAAAGTTCACGGGGGTTTCGGAGTGTCTTGCGGGGGTTTGGTCGCAGCTACTCCATTATTAACTCGCCGTCGCGCTACGCTGCGCCGCTCCGCTTGGCCGTGCGCTTCCGAACAAAGTACGTAATCTCCGAGTAAACTTGGAGATCCACCCTCTATCCAACGCCTCTCGTGTGCCTTTCGCAACTCTCATACGTCACGATATACGCTCCGCGGGCCTGACGAAAGCTGGCCAACTAATAAATCATGCCTGACTGATTAGCGTAAAATGCACACGATATGTGATCCGGAAACGACCGCTCTCCCGATGGCGTAAGAACTACTCTCGAGATTATTTGCCGCGGGAGGGGAGAGCGTGTTCGCGCATTGGGGATTCTAACAAGCTCGACACGGCGCGCGAGGATTCGACGTGGAACTGTCGAACGACGATGCGACGCGACGGATCGAAACGTTTACCCGGGCACTGCTGCTATAACCCCGCCGCGAGTAATCGCGCTTCCGCTCCGCAGATCCCGCTGAAACGCTTTCGGGGTGACCTCGATGGATCAGCAGCAGAAGTTATCGTACCGTGAAGATGATTCCTTAATTGATTCGCGGGAAAAGTGGAAGCTATCTGCGGATTTTCTGCGCTTCCTTGCGCCCCCCGCCACTGTTCCGGCTTATTGATGTACAACGGCAATATTGCTGTTCTAGAAAACTGGCTAGATGAAACTGAAAAATGCTGAAAAATTTTCGAAATTAAAGATATCTATACACAGTGCCTCCCATGAGTATTCGTACGCCCTTTAAAACAGAACAACTTTTTTATAATTGTACGAAACGATCTGTTTGCTTGTAAGCAATTAGAAGCATTCGTTTACTAAATGATGTGCAAAAAAGATTTTCCAAAAATTACAATTTACAAGGTAGCCTTAATGAAAATTTAAAATATATGTTTTTTAGATAATTTTATCTTGCATAATTTATTATTTATGTCGCGTGGAGACGTTATTCCTTGGTTCGCGTTGCGAGCGAACATCGCTGCCATTGTGCTAGTAAATGAATTCATCAAGACTGCGGATCTTTATGCAAAATAAAAAGTGTTTGCATTGATTGCAGGACACAGGGGCCAAATGAAAATTGTATTCTTTTTTTAATTATCCTGTTAAGCTGAAACAAATACGTTGATGTCCTTAAATATTTTTAACATGTCCACTTCTTTAAATTGTACCTGTCCATTTTTGTCATAAATGCATAAAATCCGCAGTCTACTCGTCATTATGCATTGTTTTAACAGCACACGACGCGATACTTCGCATAAAGTCCAATTAATTATGTTCGTTCTTTGAAGCTATTAATATGACAGCGTATGTTTCGAGGATCTATGACATCCATTTGCCGACTACAATTCAGAATGCACAAAGGAGCTAAGTTGTATTTAACAAAGTATTATGCCACGGAGATTATCAGCGCAAACAAATGATAACAGTGGACGCGTTAATCAATTATATAATGCAATTCAATTTGGTAGAGTGGGGTCACGGAGAACAATGGGCGCGGTATAATTATAAATATCTACCAGACCAGCAGTATTGTAAATGTTTCTTTGTTCGAAGCAGATACACAGTAACGGTTGCTAACACTGGTTGTTCGTAAGTATGGCGATTCATTAGCGAAATATAGATAATGCAGTGGAGGATGAAAAAATTGCAAGCAGCTGCGAGCCGCCGGAGTGCAATTGTATTATACGGTATTGGCCCCATTTTGCGCGAATAAACGCACAAAAGCTGTACGAATTGAAATATCGATCCTAAATCAGTTCGGGGATTCAACGGTTGGATTGCTAAAAAAAATTTTCGCACGGAAGCATAGGAGCGAAACGATTTTTACATTCACAGCGAGCAGAACTAAAATTTAATTGTCACTTCGTTTCGAACGTAAGTCGTATTTGAATTACATACAATTAAAGAGCCACCGCGTTTCAGCCTCCAAGTGGCACAGCATGTCTGACTAGATACTTATCCATTTCCCTTCGTCACTTAAACTTGCTTCTTCTCCTTCTCCTTCGTTCTACAACTGCATGAATAAATTACCTCGACAGACGACATTTTGCCATTTCTCCATTTTTTGGACGTAAAACGCGAAGTTATTTATTATTTGCAATTATGAAATTTTAATAGGGTTGTCCGAAAACTTTTTCGGTGCCGGTTGGCCATTAAGCACATTCATCAAAATAATATTTTTACTGAAAACTAGGAACATGTATGTACAGCAATTACGCAATTGAATTAAATTGTATTTCAATTATATAGTAATTCAACTACGTCGTAACTGAATTACATCATTCAAACCTTTCAATTGATTAAATTACTAAGTATTTTAATCAGATGTGTAATTGAAATACAATATAATCGAAATACAATATAATTGAAAAACAATATATACATAATTGAAATACAATATAATTGAAAAACAATATAATCGAAATACAATACAATATAATTGAAATACAGCTCTCCAAATTATAGGCCAGAACTTCGAAGAAAGGCGATATATTTTTATGTTTTTCTTTCATGTACTCTTGTTTGCTGTCTGTGCGGCGTAGTTTCTATTCCTCGTCCAATACGTAACGCTCTTTCATGTTTATGGTTGAAAAATAAAAAACGTGTAACGCAGAAGTTATTTCTGTTCAGGTATCATAAATTTTTACACTTGGATTTTCCACCCTCTTCTTACCTATTACTTCATCATTCTTTAATTTTTAATTTTAATTGAATTACATCATAATTAATGTAATTTAATTACAAAGTATTTTATAATTGTACTTTAATTGCAATTACGAATTACATTGTAATTTAATTACAATGTATTTTATAATTGTACTGTTACAATGTAATTCAATTAGAATGTATTTTATAATTGAATTACGATGTAATTCAATTACTTTGTAATTACAATTCCTGGAGTAATTCAATTGTAATTCTGGACAACTCTCTGTGTACAGTACTAAAATTATTGATTGTATAACGATGCAATTTTGACCGGTAATCGTTTCCGGGAAATTCCGTTATTCGGTACAGAGTAACACATAAAACGAGCGGAAGGATCGAGTCATATAAAATTGCCGGGGCAATTTGAAAATGGAAACAAGGAAAACGTTCCGTCGCAGATAAGATTTTATTACGGCAACTCTTTAGAGCGAAATTGTAAACTCAATACTGAAATTAATACAGCCAGTTTATGGCGGACCCTAGACCCTTTATGCTCCTGCGTCGACATATACCCGTTGTGCACTTTCATTGCTTTACATGGGCGCCGCCGTGATGTAGACGATAAAAGCCTTTATGTCTTATATTACAGATAAAATTCTAATATCGCCGGCTCGCTCTCTGTATCAAAAAAGACTTTCATATTAAGTTTCGCAACTTTTTCAGATGCGATTGTCTCTTTCATCTTGCCGAGCTCCATAACAACTCTCCGAAACGATTTACTGCCAGCCAACCTCCATTATACGTCGTCCTGGCTCGTTGAAATTTTTTATATATTCGAAAGGTGAACGACGCTCTTATTATCAACTGAAACTTTCCGACAGTGTTTCAACGTTTCAACGAGATATATAGCAGAAATTAACTGTGTCGTATTTTCCTGTTCGTGTAGGGTTAATAACAATTTTATCGTGTATTTTGGTTCGTCTGTAAATTTGACTGAAACCAGTGGTAAAAATTTTAAACAATTTTAAGTGTACGATGTACACATCCCATTATATTTTATAATTGTTTTCTTCGAGCAACTAATTGCTGGTGGACTTCACCCAAAAATCTTGTCGTATGAGATCACTTACGAGTACGAATTAATTCGATTTGAAATTGCGAAATTAGAAAAGGGAAACGTACGCCGCGTAATAAAGTCAACAAGAGGCAGTATCCGAAAATTGCACGTGCCTATCGGGTTTCCGCGTCGGAGCAAACACTGACGCGCCATGATGCGTATCATGAACTACGCTCAGGACATTTGGGCACGGTCGTATGTTTTGAAAATCGAATCATGCGATTCGACGCGATCCCGTCCGCAAACTGTAGCCGGCGAAGAACACTCGATTGTGCCCGGGGGAGCGTCATTATACTGGTCTCGTGACTATCTCCACTCGTGTAACCACGATACATTAGCCAATGGCCCGATATGAAACACGCATCGCAGGCAATTAATGCCGGCCGCCATTCGACAGCATATTTTTTTTCCCCGTGGCGCGCGGCGCCCTCGTATTTCCCCGTGTTACCCGAAAACACGCTCGTTTGCCTGTAAACTCGCGCAATGACACGTCCCTGCACCGATTTACGAGGCGACCATTAAATCTACCGATTCAATGCCTCCCGCTAATGTATAGAAAAGTGAAACGCTGTCCGTGAGTTTGTTTGTTGCTCAATCATGCAAACAGCCAGTCGACCGATCGACTGGAAATTTCGCACGTTGCTAGCCGATGCAGCCGATTAACGCGTAAGATACACTCCGCGAGAATTACAAGTAGAGAATTATAAGTTACAAGAATTATAATGAACGATTAATACACAGAAGCAAAGCCAAGCAGAAGCGCGAAAAGAAATAGAAAAAATGTCGAAGAGTTATAAAGTGTACGAATGGTCCGATTAAGAATCGAGAGAGAGAGAGAGAAAAAGGTCTGGCGCTTATTGGCCCGGCGATTAGATCACAGAGCTCCTCGTGAAAAGGAATGATCGAGGACCGTATCGCCTGCAAATAGCTGCATCAACTGAAAAACATATCGCCGGTCGATACGCAATTTTGTTGAAATTTCCACACGGCTCGAGCGCAGGCTTCGGGGAACGAGAACGACCAGGTATATACCACGATGACGTGCGATCTGGCATGGACATTCGTGTATCCATAACTTTCCGGCGTAATCGGGTAGAAATGAAAAATTAGGGGCCGGCCAAATGACCAGGAGAAAAGACCTTTTTTATTGTGCCCGCCGTTCCATTTCAAGACCGGTTGATACATCGCTATTAACCCTTGCTCCCACCGTTCCCCTCATCGTTGCATGAATGTTTCGCGAAACTACTATTACACACTACTGTGCAAAATAAAGAAGCACCCGCTATAATCATAAGACATAATGACAAACAATATCTTCGTGTAGAAATTGTGTTGTGCAATGATTGATTTATTGCATTTAAAGTAGTGTAGGAACAGAGTGTGGGACGTAAGAAAACTATCGTATGATAGTACGAAATGGACATACAGTCTGGTAATGGACATACCGTCACTGGCGGCAACTCATGTCGGCCGACGATATTTCGCTTTTTGGTTTGAAAAAACGTCGACGATGCAAACTTTAAAGGGTGGTTTCTCGAGATATAAGTCTGCTCTATCGCGTGATATAGTTCGATCTTACGCTGGACCCTTATTTTTTAAGGTAAACTGAAAAATATATCCTCAATAATATTCCTCAATAATGTTTTCACTATCTACTCTTGTGTGGCATAACACAGAAAAATGCCAGAAAGATGGCAAAAGCTCATCGAACAAAGTGGAAAATATTTTATTGATTAAAGCTCATTGCTTGAATAAAAAAACGGGTGGTCTGGGACACCTGGTATAATGATTACAAGGTGTGGTACATATCTTCCGAGTTTGTTGCTCTTGCTTTTTCTGGGGTCCGCGATCTTGACACGTAACATACAGGGTGTGGCCGGTCGGGTGGTACAACCGAGCAGGGGGTGATACTACATGTAAAAATAGTAAGTCGAAAAATAGGAATAACATTTTTTTATTTGACGCTTCGTTTTCGAGACAATCGAGTTTGAAAATGCAGCGAATACACGTGACTATTGCATATGAATCGTCTGACGCGTCTGACCATGATCAACCAATTCTACTTTCTGCATATAAAGCACGCGAGAGAGAGAGAGAGAACCTAGCGGAACTTTAAACTCGATTTTGTCGAAAACGACGCGTCGAACGAAAAAATGTTATTCCTTTTTTCGACTTATTTTACACGTAGTATCACCCCCTGCTCGGCTGTACCACTCGTCCGGCCACATCCTGCAAATTCTCAGAACTGTTTAAACAGCGGAATCCTTTTCCAAAACTGACAGTGTTCTTATTTGATTTTTTACGCTTTTTTATTAAATATGGCCGAGTGCTTCTTTCTTTTGCACACAGTAGTGTATATGTTACGGTAAATGTAATAAATTTGGTGATTACATATATAATAACCAGCAAACTTAGTGGTGATTATATATAATAATTAATTACACACGCACACACACATTTGCCGTAACATATACAGTTAAAATTGATTCTCACGACTTTTTTAGCTGAGCCAATAACGAAAATTTAAAAGAAGTGTTTGGTCAACTTGTATAAATTATACCCGCTAAAAGTGGTAAAAATTGCAATTTTTCAAGATTATTGCCCTTTTTACGCGTCCATTCATAAAAAAGTTATTCTGATTTAAAGTGTGTGTGATCAGTTTTGCTCCTACCAGTATATATGATTTGTAAAAATTTTATAATTAATGCTGTAATTCTGTACACGTAGAAATGTTTGAGATTCTAATATTTTCCCGCAACTGGGTCAATAATGGGATTAACTGGAACGTTCGTGAATTGTTCAAGAACAGGCTGAATTTAGAGTGAACGTAATAAACGCATCATTATTCATTGGCCATTCAGCTCCTCAATAGGTCTCTGGGAAAACTGGATACCCACAAATGATGCATGAAATAGACTTGGAGATCTATTGGTAGTATTCAATTCAAATGCTTGAACCAATCTCTCGAGATGCGCGATCGCGTCTACGTTATTTCATGCGAGGTCACCTAACATTTCATGCCCAGCCTGAATAGATGGACGTGACAATAAATTTAATCCGGGGAAACGTGGATGAATAATTGTCAATATATTTGTCTAATTGCTTCTCACAATTAGTTTTAGCTTTTTAAAGTTAAATTGACCATGCTCTAATTAATTGATATTAATTTCAGATTTGATCAACAGAGTTTGCCGTGATTGATGATTTATAATTAGACTGCGAATGATTACTCAAATATTGATTCCGGTCGATCAATTGACAGAAACTCGAATCAAAGACCAAATAAATTTCTATCAAACGTCCCATCAGTGACCAAATGGACGGAAATGCTCGCTAAATTTTGGCAAATTTTATTATTTCAATTCATTGTATACGCAATGAGATATCATAATCTTGAATGTACATACAATATACATACTTTTACATTTTCTGGCGTATTTGAAATATCCGAATAATTTCATTGAGCATCGTAGATAAGATGTGCGACAGAAAAGGCAAAAGGCAGAAAAGCGAATAAATTATTAAATGGAATTATTCCGATTCATTGTGCATATTCCGATACATTTTCCATATTTTGATATATTCCACGTATCCCGATGTATTCCCTGTGTATCAACGTGTTTTGTGTATTCTGATTTATTCTGCATATTCCAATGTATCTCCCATGTTCCCATGCATTCTGTCTATTATAATTTATTCTGTATATTCTTTATACCGGCATCAATTCCAGACGTTTTCTCCGCGCACTCGCGAGATAAAGGAAATCTTCTTTTGACCTTAGGCAAAGTATGAAAAATATATATACGATTCCTAAATATTTATAATAATTCCAGTGGACAGTAAATAAACACTGCAATGCCACTGCAGTGCATAATTACATTTTCTCGTTGGATTTTTCTCGCAGGAAACTCATTCCAGCAACATTCACGTAGTTTAATATATAAAAATTCAATTTCACGTTATTCTTCTAGAATTTTAATTCGCTTATACTCGTATAACTTTCCCTTTTATTATCTAGATCCAGCTCTAATGGGAAGAACGAGATTAAACGTTAGTGACAAAAATTTTAATTTTTAAAATATCAGACTCTGGCGAGTCCTTATCATAATATAATATTTAGATATATACCTCCGGCTGTGTATATGGCTCTGTGTGTATACATAGGGAAATTTCTGCGATACTTCGTGACTTGAACCTAATGAGTTAATTCCATGAGCAACCTTAATCAACCCAGTTATGCGGAAGATAAGTAACACATTATTTTCCATTACTGTTTATAATATTTCTACATGGAACAGCGACATAGCGAAAGGTACCACAATTTACTACTAATAACTCATGACAGATGATTTATTATACTTCTGATGCGAAAACGATCTAGCTTTTATTGCAATTCATTTAAAAGTTTAATAACATCGCGACGTTCTAAAAATTACACAGTGATGTTTGAACGACTCTAAACTTCTGAACATTCACTTTTATTATTATTTATGAGTAAAAAATAACTTGATATTTCTCAAAATTATCTACGCTTACATTTTATGGAAAATAGATGAATTTTCCAAGAAACAACTTCACTTTCTGTTACCGAATAAATATATTGCCCCAAATATTATTAAATCGTATTTGCACTAATAACTAGACAGCGGATCTTTGTGCATTTATAGCAAAATTGAGTAGATTAAATTGAAAATTGTTTAAGTATTTAAAAATTTGAAGATGTTAATATCTATTTTTACGGTGTTTTAATGGTTTCCGCCATTATAAAAAAATTTGCGCAAATTTTCACTATCGTATTCGTAATCAGCACGTCAAAGTAGTGTGCGTAAGTGTCCAGAGTATAAAAATAATCGGAGGCTTGTCGTTGTCGGAAGTTTATCATTTTAGCATCAGTTCTATTTCAGTTATTACGTTCGATTGTCTCGGTGCTAGATTCGGTTCGATCGTTTTGTAGACTTTCCGATCGTGATGACCGGCTGACATCAACGAACTGATTGTTGCTATTAGTACTTCGAACTTGGTAACAGGTCGCCTTAAAAACACATAGAGCGAACGTAGCAAAAGATAGATTGAGTTTATTAGCCAGAAGTTATGGCGGGGTTAAGGAGGGTGGATACAGATGATCGCGGCAGATTATCGCGTTTTAACGTTAGAATCCATCGGGGGTGAAAATTTGAAATAAAATGGCTGCATGCAGTCACGAAACCCCAAAGGCTTCGTTAGTTGCTCTTGCAGATAGGATCGCGAAAGAACCGTACACTTGAAACAAACAGTTAATCGACGAATAAAATATTCAAGGCGTCGCTGAATATTCATAAGCACGTAATTATAAAATAGGAACATGCCTCTACTACATTGGTAAATGCATTTGAATACTTCATAATACTCCGGCCGTAATTATACGCCTTTAACGCTGTTAAATATTTCGAACCCGTTGAAATTAGTCAATATTGAAATTGTTGTAACTTTGACACACTGTTGGCCTATCCTAATAAAACCTTTAAGAGACTTTAGTAAACTGTAAGCGTTTGTATCGATAAAACTGTACTGATTTCATGTGACTTTTACGGGCTCTATAACGCATAAACTACCGAAATCGGGCGGGGAAATGTGAAATCTAAAACGGTTTCTTTCGGACTTATTTCATTTCCACCGTTAATACGAACACCGCCGATAATTTTTATCTCGATTACAACGAGAAGCCGAGCTTTACATTCCAGGTAAATCACGATCTCGCCGCGGCGTCCGAACATTTCGTGCCCGCTCTAAAAGAGAAACACACAAACTACCGCGGCGTTTTCCAAGATGTCGCTCGGAGTTATGTATTTATACGGTTCACGAATTGCGTCAGTTTTTTTTTGTAGTGCCGTCAAACGATCCGGGACCGACGTTATTGGTTCGCCGACGTTTTTACGAGGTCTCGTTGCAGCTGAAGGAGCCTTGTAAAGTGTTTTACGAGCCGTGTTTCTCGGGTATCGGGTTGCGGACGCAACGGGTCTCCTGCAAGACGCATCGTCGATCTTCGAAATTAAATTCGAGATTAAAATTGAAAGCCGTTCCGCCGATGTTCGAGACGAAGGGAGGGGATAAACGGGGACGGATTCATGAAATTTCATAAGACTCCGTGTGGCTGGCGGTTTCCCCGGGTTCTCGAAATTATGTTAATCCGAGCGCTCGCGCGTTTCGATGACAACGGGAGTTATCGTTGTCCTGGATCGTTCGCACGTTCCCTGCTAAATTAGACGGGAGCTACGAATCTCGCCTGGTTTTTAACCGAGCATTACGTGATTACAGATCCAATCCCGGAATGATGATCCGCCACTATCTGATGCTGCTCTCCTGGCTGTGCGCGGTCCAAGGGAAAATAGGTAAATGCATGCATGTGTACGTAAAACTGTGCCAGTTTACCTATACCTCGCGCCGAGCTCTTCTGTTGTTGTTGTTGTTATCGTTGGTGGAGCTGTTTGTTAAACTGATGCTAGAGACAGCGAATTCCTTCATATTGAATTGATATGCAACAGAGGACAATTCTGCCCATAATTATTAAAGTGGTCTAAGTCCAGAGGTGGGCATTATTTGGCGAAACAAATATTTCAAACAGTATGTAATAATTTATATTTTATGTGATGCTTAAAGAAAATAGTATTCTAAATAAGATATACAATTTCGAAAATAAAATATTTCTATTTTAACAACCAGAAACACGAAATAAAATATTTCACTTTTTGCATTGTTATAATACTCTGAGAAACCGCTTAAACGTACAGTCTATCCTTCCAGCAATAATATTTAACATTGAAATTGAAAATAAAGACAAAACATAAATATTTTCAATATTCTTCAAATGAAATACTATTTTTTTTTAAATTACTGCCACAAATAAATTATTTTATTTTCAACTATTACACTGCATCAAATATATAAAATATTTTATTTTCAAAGTTGTACACATACTTTGAAATAAATAGGATTATTAATAGCTCTGTCTAAGTCATATGTTTCTTGTTTCGAGATATGTAATATCGTAAAAATTACATTGAACTCATTTCTTTCTTAAATTTTCACTTAAACCATATTTATAATTATGGACAGAACGTTCAGAATTATTCTGAACACTCCATAATAATTCTACATTCATTGTTGCACTAATTTCTACTTGTATCGTGTCACTATGCAAATCTGCAGCATCGGATTGACAATATTCTCCTGTCACCTTGTTTGATTCGTTCTCTGCAGACATACATGTACAGAGTATTTATAATTATTAGAGGAGGTAGATACATAGATTCTGGATTAAATTGTTTCACCATGTGAAATGTGTAATAAACATCCGAATTAGTACAAACGGGACAGGGCAAATTATCTAAAGTGAGCAATCATAGATCGTGTAATGACCTCTCAATTGTTTCTAGCACAATAGCAGCGCAAGCGCCCTGATTATTCGATACACTATGTCCTCTATAATGGTCGGTCGAGTTCATTTATGATTGCGAAGGGGCTCTGTTAATAGATCGGTAAGTGTTCCGAGATTAAACGGTGAAATCAAGAGAAAATGGCTGTACCGTTTGTTTTCCGGGAAACTTGATACAGAATATAGAGTGTAAGTGAATTATTTAGATATTCTGACCTATTATTCCTCTCTATTTCGGTTGAACAATTTAACAAAACCGACCCGATGCGCGGTGCGGTATTTTAAGTAATCATGTTACCAATAAATAACGACCAGGTTGACGATATTTGTAGCCCACGAATAGATAGCCGTAATCCGGAACACTTAAAAAAAACCTCTTAAAAATATGTATTTATTAGAGTGTCAGGGATCTTAGGTTAGAATTTTAAGAGATTGATTTCGAACGAATTGAACAAGGTGAGTCTATTAAATTCTAGGGCTGACAAATTCCTGCGGAGTTCCTAATTCGAAAACCGAATTTTTCTTCCGACCTGAAATGTTTCTATTTTATGACTCTCTTAATTTGATCAATGTAAAACTGATATATTAGATTGTAAAGAAAGAAATGCAGGATTTAAACCTACGTTTTTAAAGTGTTATAACTCGCATAAAAAACAATTTTATTAAAATTGTTTTAATAACAACAATAATATGAAAATTAATTTTACAGAAAATTTAATATTGTTTAATAGTAACATCAAATTATTATGAGAATTGATTTTAATGTTATTGAGGGGAATACTATTAAAATTAACTTCACAGAGAATTTATTATTACTTAAAAATATAAAGCTGTGCATTCGTTGACTGAAATAAAAACCAAATAATTTAATAAAATTAAATATCACAAGCATAATTAAACAGAGCGTATAACAAGCTTTAAAATATTTATTGGTATATATAAAATTCCAATTAGAACAAAGGAACAAAAATCCTGCATTTCTTTCTTTACAACCTAATATAATACCTCATACACTTTTAGTGATGTACTGAATATAAATTTAATGATACGAAATTGAGAATGATGATAAAAGGTGTATTACTTTCAAATTCCCGAATGGTCTACCGGATCGTATGAATTCCGTCGGTTTCCGTGGTTGGTATAATGATCGGCAAAAACCGAAGTTTCCGAGAACATCCGACGAGAGCGATAGCGTGCTCCGGGTCCGGAATGTAAATGTAGGCAAATGAAGTATAACGTAGCACCATTTACGCGGCTCAATCGAATTTTCGGTTAGTTGGTGAATTAATCAGCCCTAGAAACATCGCGATTCATTGAGAGACATTGTACACAATGCTCTAATGATTCTTGCCGTTAGGACGCCATTAGTCGGCCATATGCGAGATTCATTGCAGCCGAGGGGTGCACGCGCGTATACAAGCTTCTATACGTGCGTCTATACGTGTTCGCCGTATGGTCCACAGTCGATTATTAAAACGGGGAAAGTTTAGTCGAATGTGGGTCGATGTTCTTTGACGGTGCGGCACGACCGCTGGAGAATTTATTCGTCAGTCGTACGTTAACTTCTCTCCCGGTGCGGTTAATTATGGATGGGGTTAACAAGTTGCCACGGAGCACTCGCTGCGTAAGTGTTCTAATAATATGGCTGAAACGACGGTAACGCCGTGACCTAATTTCCAAACTTTCGCTCAACAGTATTAAGTCTCTTTGTCATAACTTCGAAATGAAAAACCGAACGATTCTCATCCCTTCCTCGTTCGACATCATCTCTCTTCATGGCTCAATGTCGCCGACACGGCGCGACCGTGTGAAAATATAACGTTCGAAGTGTTGTTCGAATATTTCGGAATTCTGTGCCAAGTAAGCTTCGTCTATTTGAATTAATTATTGCAGTTGAAAGTTCGCTGCACTAATATTGAAGCAGCGAGCTCACATTTGCTCAGCTTATTCGATTAATTGGAACGCTCGTCCGACGTACTGGAATTATTTTTAACCAACTGGAAATTTGAGCTTTCGAATGCTTTCGAGTGTTGTTTATTTGGAAATACGTTAAATATGAAGCAATTTCGATTGAAACGGTTCGAGAGCCTTTACGTTAAATTCGAGCGTTGTTATTCGAATATCGATCAATTCGAGTGTCCTTGATTTGTCGAACTGTTTTTCATTGAGATGAAAAATTCGAGGGCCGAAGTCAATGATAAATGACCAATCCAGAGAAGTCTGCCTGCAATTCATGTTGCATTGATCACTCAAAACTTCAATCGGCCCGATCGCTTCGATTCGTGTAACTTTACAAGCTTGAATGATCACAAACGTACCTTCAATTTTTCGATAAAAACCGGAGAGGTTGGCTTAATTAACTCTCTGCAGTCTGAATTTGTTTATTATTTTGTTGCCGATAACTTCCTGTCGTTTAGGGTGTTTTATTCGAGGAGTACGTGTCAAAGGAGAGTTCCGTTATCGATTGGTGCTAATTTTAAACAATTTCTTTGGCTAGAGCTAGGTACATTAGAAATAGCTGAATATGTACAAGTAAACAAAAAAGTTAATGCATATTTTAATTGGCAATTTGAAATTGCAGTATGAAACTGCACACAGGAATGCACAGAGTTAATATGTCACTGATTGTCAAACTTCGATTAGAGCTTGATTGGAGCATCCCGAATTTTTCCATCGCAACCGCGCGCAGATTAATTAGATTCCCATTCATAATCGAAAATTCCGAAATTACGCAGAAACGCGAGACGCAGCGTTTCTCTGGGAAACCCACAAGCGTTGCCGGAGGGGCGCACGGGCAGTTCGAACGAAAAAAAAAAAAAATACATCGCGGGTAGAACAAACAAAAAGGCGGATAAAAACAGCACCGTTCTATTTAACAGGTTAATAAAGAAGAATCCGGCCGAATAAAACAATCAAGGGTCGCGTGTACCAATCGCATTCGTATTCCGTTACGGTTTCCATTTGTTTTGATAAATTTAACCTCCGTATCGGATCGATCTCCGTTCTAATTACCTTGCAAAGTGGCCCCCGCCTTGTTCAGCCGTCCGTTCGTCCCCCCCTCCCGAACAGACCACCCTCTCTCTCCGGTTAATTTAAAACAATCCAGGCTACATCAAGAAATCGAATACATTTCAATTTCAACTCGGTCTCCCGGAAATTTCCACTTCCAAGGGGGATCGGTTCACTTTGCCCGTGTCTCTCGCATCCTTTTCCACGGGACACACGGGCCCGCGTTTCGTTCCGTGATTGCACAGTCTGTTCTCTCGCATACACTCCCGCTCAAAATTGTAGCACGTCTTTAATCCCTCAGTGACAACGTGCGATTTTACATTTGCAACGAATGACGATCGCAAGGTAACGCACTTGGACAGTAAAGGGCAGTGTTCCTGATTTCTCAACATTTTTCATTTCTCGAGAAATGAGAAATAAGACTATATTTCTCGAGAATTCTCGAGGATTTTTAAGGAAATAAAAAAATATTGGAAAACTTATGATATTTGGAATATCTGTGATAATATTTATCGAAAGCGCAAAAAACATTAACTCAATGTTTATTCCTGTCCAATGTGTACATTAGGGTGGACCTAAGCTATACTTGGAGAAAAATTTTTATCGAGATACAATGCACGCGACTATCCAGTATTGTTCCTTTTGGTGAGAAAAAAATAAAAGGATGACGTGGCGCATTTAAATTGAAAAATTTTGAAAATTATGAAATTCATCTTAACTATGGAATATGGCACATCGTTGGATTTGTCTTTTTTTCTCTCTGCATAGGAATGTAGAATAATTATACGACCTCCTTTAAGTAAAAATAAAGATGACCTTGAAATTTCGAAATATGGTATCCAAAAAATTTTTTTATTTTGCCATTATATTTACCTAATTGAACAGTCTCCTCTGACATTTTTTCGTATAATCACAAGTAACAAAGATATTTAAATACCTACATTAAAATGTAGCATGTTTTGATTGATGGTAGGACATACGTATTTGTTCATTTCCGAGAATACGTTATAAAATAAATTCATAAGAATTTTCCTAGATTTAAATGAGAAATGACCACACAATTATAAAATTTCTCGAGAAATTCTCGAGGAAGAGTTCACACTAGTAAAGGGGATATTCAGGAATAATTTAAAGTTTTTAATCAACCCATTTTTAATGATCACTACTTAGTTCTCTTTTGTTAATAAGTTTATGAGAGTTTTCTTGCAACTTCCACTTCAAACTTGAGTTTGACGATCCCAAAATGTTTACCGCTCGGGGCCCCCACTTGACTTGCGCCGGCACTGGTCCGCGAACCAAGTGTCGAGGACACGAGCCACCTTTTTGACTGGGAGTGTAGAACCGTTTTCCCTGTATGGTGTACCAGCGTCGTCACCGGCGGCACCGTCCATCCGGAGGGCGACGTTACATCAGTTTACAGGGCAACCGGGTAGGAAAGAAACGTAGAATGCAAATGCGGCGCGACGGGATGCAAATAAAAGCCCGAAACGAAACGAAACGATACGAAACGCGGAAGGCGCACGACCTCGTTTCTCTCTCTGGTTGCAGGGTATTTCTGGCACATCACCGACATCCACTATGATCCGAGGTATTCCACCCAGGGAAACGCAGCTAGCAGTAAGTAGTTCCCTTGCTGTACGACAGCGGTCCTCTCTAAAGCATGCACGCATCCACCTAGCCCCCCTCCCCGCTAAAACGTTCACAGAGAGACTAGCAACAGCAATAGCCCCCCTCCCGAGCCTCTTTTATATTCGGCCTCTGGTGTTCCCTGCATCGAGCCTATATCCTCTGCTAGTTCCCGTCGGTATTTACCGATCGTTTTAAAGTACCTGGCGTGTCTAGCTGGCACGAGGTTTGCATGAAATAGCGTTGCCTCAAATTGCGTCCCATACCGGGCGGACCCCAATAACCACATACCCCTCTCCCCTCCCCCCTTTCGACCCCCTGACTCCGTGTCATTTGGACGTTAGCGAGGCTGTACGTGACCGACCGGTATGCTTTTCCCTCCTTCAAAGGTCACTCGCTCCCACATCCTTGCGACGTTTCCCTCCACGACGCACGGCTTTTCTTTTGTTCAACCCTCTATGCCCAACCACTCCGTCAAACCCTATGCTTCGGTCCGTTCACGTGTGCCCGTTCAATCCGGCTAAGACCGGCCGTTTACTCGGGTTACATTGAAATCGCCGACAACGGTTTCGCTGAGGCTCGCTTCAACGACAAGAATTCGCCGGAACCGACGCTGAACGACGCTCCCCGGTACGCCTAAACGCTGAACGCGCAATTCCTCGAACACTACAAATTCGAAAAGTATTCCTCTAACTCTGCCGTTCACCCTGATCCTCTGAAACTCTCGTATCGGGCGAATATGAAACATGCACTAGAACTAGAGGTGTGCGGAACCGGGACGAATTCGGGTTTCCCGTGAATTTTTTCGGGATCTTTGATACTCTACGGAATCTTTTAATATTGTTCTTTAGTCTTTATCTATGGTACAACAGTCTTCTATATAATTTCTATGGAATTTCAAACTTCTATACAGGGTGTCCCGGGCTTTAATGGACAAACTTGGGGAGCATATCCTGCAAGTGGAAATAAGGGAAAAATGTTATTTGAAGTTTGCTCGGAAACGCTTTATCACAAAGTTATAAACAAATGACGTTAGAATTGACGAGGGTGGATTTTACTTTACTGAACATTGAAACTCGTACAGCAGCTCGGGAATTTCCGTCGCGAAATCCGTAGATGAAATGAATATCAGCGTATTCCTCATTTGAAAACACTCCAGGCATTTTCACCACGTATTCTCGATATAACTGGTCGTTAACTTTCAATGTTCAGTAAAGTAAAATCCGCCGTCATCAATTCTAACTTTATTTACCTATAACATTGTAATGAACCGTTTCTGAGCAGACTTCAAATAACAACTCAAAATAAAAGAGTCCGTACAATATCAGAGGTCCCGAAAAAATTCACGAGAAACCCGAACCTTTTTGGGACGCCGAATATATTCGGGAAACCCGATCATTTTTGGGGAAACCCGATCATTTTTGGGGATACTCGATCATTTTCGGGAATACCCGAACATTTTCAGGAATCCCGTCCCGGTCCCGCACACATCTAATTAGAACTGAACTGATAGAGTTAGGCTAGTAAATACTGCGGATTCGATGGATGTATAAATAAAAACGGATAGGTGTAATTTCTGGCAGTAGGAAAATTTGGAGAAGTTCAATTTTCAACCTATTAACCATATTCAACAAGAAATTCGATATTTATTTCACCCCTGGTAGGAAAGTTTTTATTTTCGGGTATCGATTGACTGTGAATGAATAAAACGATCTTTGAAAAGTTTTTCGGTAAATGTTCGTGACTGATACAGCTTGGAGAGTTTGTTTCGGCGCGGATTCGGTGTTCTACGATTCCGTGAACTGCATGACAGAGCCGAAACCAGTAAACCTCGTTACGAAACGTTAGTGAGTGAGCAAGAGGCTAATGGCGCAGCTGATGGCCGTTGCCATCAAATCTGGTTCCGATGAATTCTTGTCGGTTCGGAACGGTGTCAGTTGGAGCCGGGTGTCGTCGGTGTCAATGTAACCCTCGTTTGCCCGTATTTTCAGTGTGCTGGGACACGAGAAACACCGGCGACAGCGGTCGGATACGGCTCGACAGAAAGCTGGCAGGGGAGTTCGGCGACTATAACTGCGATTCACCGTGGGCCTTGATCGAATCAGCGGCGAGGGCAATGAGATCGGAGCGCGGCGAAGGAATCGAATTTGTCCTCTGGACGGGGTAGGTTCTCTTGCTGGTGCATAGACAGACAGATAGACAGACGGAAGAGAGAGAGAGAGAGAGAGAGAGAGAGAGAGAGAGAGAGAGAAGAGTCGATCGCCCCGGGCCGCCTACGACGCCCACGCTCGATTAATCGCTTTACCACCGCGCCGCACCACCGGCCGGATAAGAATCTACCGAGGAATTATGTTTGCCGGACATTAATTGGATGGTAATCGCGGCGTAGGAAATTCAACTAACCGGATCTTATGGAGATTATCGGGCCGGGAGCGGCGCGGACCCGAACGACGCCGAGTTATCGAATCGGCGGACCCTTTCAAGATGCATTCCAGATCGATAGATTGTTTCAACCGGAAGAGTTTGCCTCATTAGGACGCTCGAATCTAATCAATGAGAGTGTACCGATGGAATTACTTTAATAGCGCCGCCGGGCAAACCTTGACTCCCGAGCTGGAATTATTGACATTAATGAATAATGTATTTTCTTTTTAAATAGAACATAGCCTCGTTGGAAGTGCTTCGTTTCCTTAACCGACCGTGATTCCTGGTATTTTTCGGCGATGCAACGGTGGAGGTTGATTCTTCCTTGACTTTGATATACGACGCAGTGTTGTTCCCTTCTCTGAAATGGATTATGGTTGTTAGACAGAAACGTATTAATGAAAGTGCCTTCATTCAGCGTGGAGACAAATTTACAGGATCGAAATTATTGGGTTCGAACGTTCTGTCGTATTTTAATATAATCAGGTCATTTTGCTTGTACATTTTAAACACATGTTGCTAGTGAGTGATTAAGTAAATAAGACAGAACTTTCCCCTCCAACCTAACTCTGGAATAAAACTAATTTTTCTTTTTCTTGTTTAGTGGAACGTGACTTGACCAGAAGGTTATCTTTTAAGTCAAACTACAATCGCGCACACTAATTGAGGATCGAAAAGAACGTTCGCTCCCGAGTTGGAATTTGTTCGTATCGATGGAAAATTTGTTTCTGAATATTTTTTAACGGAATCCACTTCGGCCGAAAGGTGTAGAGTTACTTTGGTTCGTGCGTTCGATCGTGACTCGTATTATGTTTGCGCAAACAATATCTCATCAGCGCGTGCATGCAGAGGCCTGTTCTATCACATTCCGGCATCTCGGACATGAGTTGTATATTTCGCCGGCATAAAGGCTTTTATTTTCGATGATAAAAAATTTGCATATATGATTTCGTGAATTGTTCATTCTTCGTTGAATAACTCAAGCCGGCCGATGCTCGGAAAGGGCATTAAAATCAAATCCAAGTTTAATAAAGCGAGCGTCGGTCGAATATCGAGAAACGTTGTTGCAATACTATTTATGATCGGTTGATTTGATTTGCCAGACAGCAGAGCCGAATACGTACAATGTTTCATTACGAACAGATACATATGATATGTAGTATATTTCTGAACGTGACTAATTGAAGAGGGAAGCTTCTATCATAAGAAAACGTTTTCATGCATTGCTGAACAGTTTTAAATTACTTATTGGATTCGCTTTATTCCGAAAGTGGTTGGCTTTAGTTTCGAAATGACATTAGACACTGACGTTTGTGACATAATTCTTGAAATGTCAAAACCTGTAAGTACATAGGTATATCTGGAAACCTACAATTCTTCGAAGCTGCGTCACTCGTCATTTTAATTTCATATAAAATATTTATGAGTTCAAACGTTGGAATATTTTTAGGATGACACGTTTCAATCAAATACATTCTAAAGTGTTTGTTATTCAAAAAAGTGATTCCCGTATATATATATTCTTTTTTATGAGATCTCACTATATTAAAATGGAAGTACATATTGTTATTTTGTTTAATCTGTTTCTAGTTTCGTGAACAATTCAGTGTCTCCGGAGTAGTTTAAGATCGTTTACCGTAGCTAGTCTGACAAGTTGTTCCTATTTCACTTGTTTGATTGCAGGCCGTCTGTATTCTATTTGTCTGACCATGTCCGTGTTCATTCCACTTCTCTGATTGCGGGTCGTCCCTATTCTACTGCGTGGCCGTAGACCACGCCTGTTTCACTTGTCTGATCACAGGCCACCTCTATTCTACTCGTTTGACCGTAGATCACCCCTATTTTACTTGTTGACCGTAAGTGGTCCCTATTCCCGGCGTCTGACCATAGCTATCCTGCTCTACTTATCTCTGATCAGACGTAGTTCTATCTTATTATTATTATTATTTTGAAACATTGTAGGGTAAACTGTACTATTGCCGGCACTGCACTAGTTATTGGCACTGTTGATGTAAACGGCAAATATTGAGAATTCCTGCTATAGAAAATCATTTTATATTGCTTCTTATTTATACAGGGTGTTGATTTGAAAACTTTCCATCTCGAAAAGTATTAACGATATTAAAAAAGTGTAAAACACGTGTCCAAGAATTCCGAGGGGGAATGAGGGGGGCAGTATCAGTTTTTTATTTCGGTGGCGTTTTCAAGGTCATTTGAAGGTCAACTTTATTTTTTCATATGGAAACCTATATTTTTTATTATGGGATCTTATTGCACGTAAAAAGATCAGCAATTTTCGTAGGATACTTTTTTTTATCCGCGTACTAGTTTTGGAGATATTTAAAGAGAAGTAGAAGTAATTCCTTTGTAACTATTACAAATTTTCAAAATGTTCTCCGTTGTTTTCTAAACAATAATACAGACGATTCTGAAATTCTGAACGAATATTTCTGAAGGTATCTGTTGGAATAGCTCTACATTCGTGTAGAATTCTGCGACGTAAATCGTTTCTGGTTGTGTTTTATAAACAACAGGCTTTAAGTGTCCCCACAAAAAGAGGTCCATTTAATTTGTTTAAAAAAAAATGGAGGTGGCCTTGACAATACTAAAAAAAGACAAAAATTTCGACCTTTTTTTTATTTCAATGTATAGCCAATCGAAAACTGATTAACTTTTGTAGAAAATATTTTTTTGTCAGATTATCGCAAGTGCTTGAAAAATCGTAAAAAGCGTTATGTGGGATACCCTGTATATTATTGGAAAATGGTCAAAAATTTGGACAGACTTTAAATGAATAGTGAACAGTATTCTTGGTATAAAAAATACTAAACGTATCGGTGTCCCTAAAGAAATGATTTTTGTATCGAAACTCCTATGTTAAAATAACGAATTGCTCGGAGGATAATTTCGTTGATTTATTGAAACGAGACAGACTGTAAATTGGCCAACAATCAGCACAGCGCGCCATTTGAATTTGTTAATAGCACGGCTAATTTTCTGTCAAATTTTATTTGAATATCTCTAAATCGGTATACCGGAATTCGATTAAACCGATTCGGTGCGCTGGTGAATTGTCGCGTTCAATTTACGACCGCGTCGACGACTGTAAAAGTAAAACGGCGGGATTCTGATTTACACGCTACTTTACGAAATTCTAATCAACGAGTAATCACGCGCGGGCCCGCGACGCAATCAGTGAATTGAGTGATAAATCAAAAACGAAACTGATCGATCTTTAACGCGGTATGCCCGCGGGATGCGTTAATCGAATAATTGATAATCCGCAAACTCGAGGAACAAAGATCCAATGGGCCGTAAGAATTTCTGTTTGCGCAACGCGCCATAGGTACGATTCCCTGTCCCGTATAAATTAAACAGCGCAAATTGCTAGTTTAATGGGGTTCGATCAATTTATCGACGACTGAATTGCGAACGCTAATACACCGCTGAATAATTTGTCGGAACAATCAACGATTCCTGTCTGTCTCGTCAAATCGAATAAAGATTGATTGATGTAATTCTCACGGTTAATTCGCTCATTTTTATAATATCCTCTGATCCCGTATGCACCCGGACCACCGTAAAAATGTCTGTTAAATTCTATTTCACCGTTCCAATAAACAAATAATCGTAATTTACATTCTCTGCTCACCGATGAAATATTCAGTCGAACCTTTTCCGAAAATTTCCCGTCAACTTGATTTTGCGAAATGACTGAATTTATATCGTATAATGTCGAATCTTTTTACATAAATTTGTTTTGACCGATATATTTGTTGAACATTTTCTCGTTTCGAAAGCGAATAAATATTATCGGTTGAAGATATTTTTTATTGAATATCTGGCAAACCAGAAAATTTATGGAATCGTACGTCTAAATTACGTTCGCTATAAATATTCAGTTAAAAGTTCGCAGTCATTGAATAGAAATACAGTTAAGTTCATTATTATTGAAGTTGACTTGTGCAGCATAAAGGGATCTATGAGTAGATAAGAATGTAGATATGGAAATTGTTTGGCAAATTACCTTCGACTTACAAGTTTGATGAGATCCATCCCCGATTTAGAGTTAATGCTCAGAAAAGCGATATCTTGGAAGGAGCCCGTTCCGGGTGGAACTCAAAGTTTCAGGTGTCCCAAATTCATTCTATTAATATCGTGTTTCATAGTCAACTTACAGCACAATGATGATACTGCACGGTTGCACGAACAACGTACGCGCTCCGCTGGATCTACACGCGAAATCCGCCATTTCGTAACTCGCGATTCTCGATTCGGAACTTTTCACTGCTTAAGCTTTCAATTTTGTTCCGTGTTTCGCGCCGATTCAACCCTTTCTGCCAAGCACCTCTATTTTTCGCTGCATTCGTTCCACATACCTATTTCGAAACTGTTCGACCGAGTACAATAAAAAAACTCAATAACAGATCAAATTTCATAGAAAATCAAAACATACTGAGCAAAAGAAAACCACCCTTATATTTAATAGAAAAGCGTAAAAAATCAAGTAAGGACACAGTAAGTTTTGAGAAAGGATTTAATTTAATTTAATAGTTCTGAGAATACGTGTGTTATTGCGGATAATCTAATACTTTAAATGCAATAAATCAATCATCGTACAATACGATATTATATCTTATAATTATACCGGGTGCTTCTTTCTTTTGCACAGTAGTGTATACACTATAATATTATTAAAAAATTCATATTATTTTAAAATAGCATTAAATTATTATGAAGTGTTGTATGTAATTGGAAATACTATTTTCATAAGTATTTCAGAAAATGAAAATAATTTCAACGTCTTCTTGTGATTATTTCTGTGTTGAGAAATAGAATTGTTCAATAGAAATACAAGATTTCTGGGTTGAACCGTTTTCATCCAGTGCAATGCTACGCCCTGAAAGTAATACGTGGAAACTGCCGGGAATAATGGGACTATAAAATCGAATCAGATTTAGAGAAATAAGCGACACTTATTTGTAAGAGGTAAAGCCAGCATTTACTGGCTTCAGTCACGGCTATCTTTCTAATAGCGTTACAGCAAATCACATTTCAAACTTTACAGGTTGCCGAGTAAGCTGTAGCGACACGTGTGCTCACGCGATACCTACAATTTCCCGGCTTACTTTCCCCATTTATACCACTTCATTTCTAAAACCTTACATTTCACAGTTCAAGCGTTCGAATCGTTCATTTCGAATTCTATCGTGAAATTTTTCCGCTCGGCAATTTACTAAAACGTACGCGAATTAGAAAAACATTTAATTTTTTTACTCAGTCTCTCTCTACTCGCAGTTTTACGTATTTGCCACGGAGAAACATTAAACAGAGAGTTTGCATATTAAGAACTGTGATAAATACAGAAGTTCGTGCAGTGTAAAAATTATGCTCGGCTTGCAGACTCGTGCAACAGAAATGAAAAATTAGTTGTTTCATTACGTAATTTGGTTACAGACCTCCAAGTTTCAGATCTACTGTACCGGCAATGCTCGATACATCGTATTTCTCCATTGATGTTCTGATAAATCAGAGTTTAAACTTCGAAACTCCGAAACTTCGAAGTTTCTTAGTTCTTCGGTTTGGCTGGCATTACCAATTAATTTTCAGCGACATGTGAGAAAACGCAATATCTACGGTTGCTCAACTTACTTTTCGCGATTCATGCCGTTCGACTCCGGAAACTTTCGGTGCCCTGTTTTAAATTGCTATACATAAATCATGCGGTATTTCCAATTTAGAGCGCCGGAACGCGTTCTCGTAAGAACTGGCACGAAAATCAGATACCGAGGGGAATAATGAGGATGTCAAACAGATTTCCCAGACATTAATTAGAGAATCATCACTAAACATATACGTCATATCTTATCATTAAAAAAGGACAGAAACATTGAAGAAAATAATGAGAACAGGAAAGAGAAGATTTTCCAGGAACTAATTCGAGAATCGTCCTACAACTGCACACAATTTGCCACCTTGTTATTGAGAAAATAACATCTTCTCCTGAGAAAGACAACATAATAAATTCTTTTTCTTCGTTAGATCGGTACACTTGTTAATTAATTTATGTAACTCTAATTAATTATTTTACGTAATCTTTCGTATCGAACGTAGCCTGGACGTTCAAGCAGTCAACAGCAAGAAAAGGAAGAATAATAAATGGTTATAAATAGACTGCGGATCTTTATGCATTTATGGCTTCTGAAAATTTTCAAAAAAGGGTGGAATATAAAATTCCACAGAATTTAGTACAATTTTCATTATGTTGAGATCTGCAATAGCTATTACCACTAGAAATAACATTGTAGTGTATTCCACTTCTTTAAAATTCGTCTAGCAAAATTGAAAATTGCATAAAAATCTCCGCAGTCTAGTTATAAAAAACAATATAACCAATACTTTCAAAAGTTTCGCGGCGCAGGAACGAATTTCCGCAGCTCGTCGTTTCGCAGGATCTCGTCGAATAAGTCGACGGCGCGTGCAGACGCGTTCCTGCTCCGGTTGCTATCGTTTCCTCGTGTTTACCAGCGAATCGGAGTAATTCTCGCAGCGCTCTCGTCGTATGTAACCAGTGCTAACGAGGTTGTAACTACTTGTTGCAGTGACGCGCTGACGCGCACCGCCGGCATGAGCGCCGAGCTGCGTTTGCAGTGTTTGCGGAATTTGACCGATCTGTTGTCCCGCACGTTTAAGGAACAATTTGTGTTCCCGGCGCTCGGACACGAGGACCTCGGAGTAAGCTTCTCGCAGCTGGCCGTGCTCTGGCAGCAATGGCTGCCGCAGGAAGCTCTGGACACGTTTCAAACCGGTAGGTACACCAGCTCTCTCTCCGCGCACAGTATCCCTGATTGTGTTCGTCGTGGCGCGGCGTTTAGCTCCACGGACCCGGGGAAAATTCCTCGCTGCGGCGAGCGATACGTGTCTTGTAATGGCAAACAAGGCTGCGGGAAAATACGGAGATGGGATCCAATCGATAGCACCGAATGTCGCCCCGAATTTTCCTGCTGCCAACCCTTTTAGGCACCGAACAACCCTCTGCGTCGACTTTTACATTTACGAAAAGCGTCGACCAAACATATTCGTAAACTGATGAGTAGACTGCGGATCTTTGTGCATTCATGGGAAAATTGAGCAGATGAACTTCAATAATTGTAGGAAAATTTTGAAAATTGAAGATATCAATAGAAATCATAACTTCCCAATAAAATCTATTAAAAGATCCGCAGTCTAGTGATGAAATTTGCTTATTCACGTGCCCATCCAATGTGAAATGAGCTTCATCGCTGAAGATGATGTTGTGTGAAAACAATGCATCGATTGAACGATGTTCTAACAAACCATCAGCGAAATTTCTGTGTTGGAAATGGTCACGTTCTTTCAATTCTTGTATTAATGGAATTTGATTTGAATGCAAATGAAGTTCTTTATGCAAAATTCACCACAAACTGCTCTTTCTAACAACGTGGAATTGATGTTGGTGGGTCACTAGCAACACTTTCACGAACAGTAGCAACGTTTTCATTCGAACGACCTGTTTTTGTGGTCTGCCAGATTTTGGTTTATCATGAACAGATCCAGTTTCATAAAATTTTTTAACCAAATTGTCTGCTCTGATGGACGATTATGAATGCCGAAAAAATCACGTAATTTACGATGGGTATTTTTTATTGAACATTGATTCGCAAAATAAATTTCAATAACTTTAACACGCTCTTCAATCGTATACGACTCCACTGTTAAAATTGTCTATCATTGTAGGTTAGAAATACAAGAAAGTGATAAGAAACAAACATGGCGTTTGACAGACATTCTCGTTGAACATCCTAAAGGTACTTTTGGATAATTCTGTATAAACAGATGTTAACGTCATGTTCGAGCGCAGTCGCCGGGAGGTTAATATCGTTGCGAGCTTCCGTAAGAACGGCGTGATTTCATAATTCGAAATTTATTCGTGGAATAACCGAGTTCTTTCACCGGCGGGCCAATAAAAAGCTAATAATACCGGGCAGCGCTGTTGAGGGTAGAAAATTACGGAAGAGGAGGCGGGAAGTCGAACATAAGCTTCTGGCAAACTCACTCGACGATTTCAAACACTTGTTACAGCCGGATATTACACGATAGAGCAGCGCTCGGAAAAGTATCGAATCATCTTTCTGAACACAAATTTGTGGCTGAACGTAGTGAACGTGGTGAACGCAGCCGACAACCGTATGCTGCATCGCACGGCAGCCAGCACGATCGATAACACGGAAGATCCTTTCGGTCAATGGTCCTGGTTCGAGTCGACCCTCGGCAATGCAAGAAGGAAGAAGGAAACGGTAAGCAATCTCAACAATCTGTAATATTAACACTCAAACAGTCCTGGTATGGCGCACGATCCAGCTCCCGCTATTTTTATTATTTCGCTTCGACCGACGTGCAACTGGAAATAAGAAGAGCTACATGAAATGTTCAAATCTAAATCGAGCATGTTAAATATTCAGATGGTTTCTGATCGTGATAAGTACGACTGCGGATTTTATGCATTTCTGACGTAGGTTATATTTTCAACTAAATTAATTCAATGTAATTTTGTAAGGTGTCGTAAAAAATGAACCGTCAGATAGTGGTACTTTAACATTATAACGAATTCATTTAGTGGTAATGTATTCTTATTCTTGAAATATCGCGATAAAAGAAATATATCACTTAGACCACTTTTTCGATAACTGTTCCTTCCCCTTTTTTTTTCTACGATCATAACTTCTGACTGAATTCGAATTACTTCCCGATTTTGGTGCCATCTGAAAGAGCGTTCTTTTAGTTTTAAGAAGAGTCGTGATTAGCGCTCCAAGAGTTTCCAGTGCTATGCAACAATTTCAAGCAATATGGCGTGCGAGAAGCATCCTTTGCATTCCAGCTTAGGAAACTAGCTGCTGAAGCTACTGAAATTGTCTGTGCGGCACTGGGACAAACATTTAAAGCCGAAAATTTTTATTTGAAACACGACGATCGTTCAGGTGCACCGAAGAAAGTTCGATGACGGTGAGTTAGAGAAATTGCTCAACGAAAATCCGATTCAGACGTAAGAAGAATCGGCAGAAAAATTGGGAGTCACCGGACAAGATTTTATTATATTTTATGTAATATTAGTTTGTCGTAATTGAAATGAGACCGCGTTTTTCATATTTGAAACTTCGATCGACATGGTGGAAATTATTTCAATTAATGGCAGGTGAATGAAGCGTGTAAAATACAAGTTTATGTTAAAGATTCAAAACGGCCATTTCATTTGCAACAACCTAATAGAATCTTGAATTTGGAAAAAAGGGGAAAGAACTTATTTGCACACCTAATACATTCAAATTCAACTTTCAACCATTATACATTTAAATCTAAATTCAAATTCAACTTTCGATCATTATGTTTAAATTTAAACTCACAATTAGAGCACACCGATATCGGTGGTAGCCGCCACCTAGTTGTGCTACCCTAAACTTTTTAATCATCGTGATCTCGAAGCGTTCCTCTCGCAGCGGCGGCAGCATCCCGGGAATCCTGGAAAGAAAAATCTTCCACCCGCAGTGATATCGCGTAATTGTTCCGCTTCCCCCGCATCGTCAAACGTTACAGTTGGAGGCAGACGCGTTCTTAAAGCGGGCGAATTCCGACGAACAAACAAAGGCGGATCGCTTAGCGCGGGGTCGTCGAGAGACGATATTATTTGCATCTTGCCGCTCGCGTTTCCCTTTGTTCGCTAAACCGGCTGCTCGAGTCGGTAGCAAAGGAGCGATACGTCGTTCATCCGATAAAGGGCGCGAACTGTTTCGAAGACGGAAGCATAACTTAGCCGTTAAGCATATTACTCAGCTCGCAGAATTTCGAAGAATCACATCAACGAAAAAGCACCATCGACATTTCTGGAAACATATGAAAGACAGTATTGGCACACTTTTTGAAGTTAGAAAATATTGCAGTTCGTCTGAATTATGGAAAAAATCAGCTTTCTGAGAGGAACATGGTGAAATAGGTTGCCATAAGCGCCCGGCTTGTCTCAGGCTGGTGAAATTCAGCGTGCTCGCAGATAAAGGATTCCGAAAGAATATTTCTAGCCAGAAAATATTCCCGCAGGGTTGTCGAGATGACAGTGAAACAAAATCATTCCATAAACTTTTCAAATAGATTGGTATTTAGCTTTGGAGAACCGGTTGATGGTGTATACAGTCTTTTCTAACCGGGACCGGGACCGATTCGATAATTAAAAGGATCAAGGGGTTTGTATACGGGAGCTGGTCGGGATATGTACATACACGCGTAAAACGAGGCCGCGATATCCGAGTCAACGGTAGAGAATCCCCGGACCGATGTTGCAGGGCTCGCTCGGCGGCTCGCAGATCACTTTATCGGCGAAACGTCAATTCCCCGGGATAAAAATCCTTTGGCCAGGCCGGCTCGTTTCCTCCATTTTGGTCTCTGTCGCGATAAATTATTTACTCGGCACGCAGTTATCGGGTTGACAGGCTATCAGTCAATAACAGAACTTCCGGGACCCCGGAACTTTACACTCCGCCAACGACCGTCGAGGCCCGTTTTCTCCGCGAGGTGCACCGACCGACGGAGGAAGTATTAATATTCGATATTGTTTGACGGCTCGATAATCGCTGCGTCACCCTGTAACGCTATTTTTTTTTTTTTTTGTCTCTCGAGGACATATAGCGGGGGATTTCGGGAACGATTCCCGTGCCGATAGACGCCGCTCGATACGACTGTAAAATTTATTGATAAAATATCGCTATTTATTGAATTAAACTGAAATCAATTTCGTGTGGACGTACAGTGGCCTCGAGTGCTTGGATTTAAATATATCGGTATTTAATCAATAGACTGCGGATATTTATAAAACTTGTCTGCAGCAATTGCAAAAGGTAGGAACTAAATTGAATGTTATTTCTTCCCTTAATGTGATTATAATAGGCATCTTCAATTTTTAAAATTGACATCAACAATTTTGAATTTCATCTACTCAATTTTGCTACAAATGAATATCTAAACATTTAGGTGTTGCACGAGGTAGCATTACACTAATTTCATAGCCATGAAATTTCAGAAATGATAGGGAATTGATGTATTCTAGCTAGGAAGAAACGTTTCATTTTCGAGTTAAAATAGCTCCGAGTGCAAAGAGTTAAAGTTTGGAATTTCTGGAAAATCGTCGACGTTGATCGCTAGGACAACAGTGTGCCCATAAAAGTCACAATTCAGTCAGTTTTACTTGATAGGTGTACTGTTAATATTATAATGCTTTAATCTCCCGAAGTTACCAACAGTGTAACAGTGAGCAGAAGTAAAGCGTTCGAAACAGTACGATATTTATAGCAAGGTGTCAGTCCGAAGATTACAGAAATTTCATTGCAGTTTAATACCGGCGTAATTGTACAACTTGCAACAGAGTTTAAAATATATTGCTGTTTAGGAGCTCGCGCCGTGATCATCGAACTTTCTTTGAAAATGTTGCACCACTCTGAATATACCACTCCGTAAAAGTCGAATCGATATTTAATATCTATGCCTAGAAGTTATGGAATACAGTGCAAAAACTAGCACACAGCAATAAGCCCGAAGCACTTAAACTCGCGGCAAACTTCAGAGAAGAATAGAGTTCGAGAGAGATGATTATAAACGTGACTGACACGGACACACCGGTCAATTTATTTTAAATAGTTGAGCCCGGATTCGGTCGTTAAAACTTTGACGTGATCAACGCGATGGAAATAGAAGACACATATCCCCCTGGTTTTAATTCTTGGCATTACTTTATTTGATAACCTCACTGAAGTCCAATAATGTAACATGTTGAATGAAATCAAGTCAATCGTCGAATCGCTGAATCAAAACTGCCGAATAACATCCGAAACTCGCCCGAAGAATCTCGCGCAACGAAAGCTGACAATTTATTAGCCGTTGCCCGATAGGTTGACGCGGAAGTTTAAATTAAACCTCGAATTTAATTGTCCCGTGGGAAACGTTTCCGCCGATACGACGCAATAATTTCGTAGAAACTGATAGATACCCGGGCAATGTGTCTCAAGCCGAACGAACCAACTTCCCTCGAAGATTTACTCTCTGCCCTAGAATGAAACCGGGCCCCCGGTCTCCTCGGCAAAGTCCGTGGCAAACGTCTATTTCATATGGTCGGGGACGCTGAAAGAAATTCCAGCGAAGAGGGAATGTGACCATCGATGGTTCTACAGCATGGTAAAAAAGAAATGGTTCCGAGATTTAAGTTGGAATTCCCTGTCCAGGACTCGCTGAATATTCTCGTAATTTCCAAGCGAGGAGAAGAAAAAACCGTGAATGATTTATCGACTTTTCTCAATGTAATGAAAATTATGTGGTTTCGAAAGGAATTTATCAAGTACATCTTTCGAAATATTTTTTGCCAAAGTTTTCATTTTTTCCAATGGTAAGCATTATATAGTTATTAACGGTTTCCTTTTTACCACGCTTATATTAGCTTGCCGAGTTGTCGTTGTTGTTGTTGTATGCGTCAAATCTTTTAATCGAATTTTAAACCACTTCCCGATGAGCTATAGAGACTTGACACTTTAAACACAGCTCAGAACTGAATGACAATGCAATATTAAAAAACAAATTTTTAAAAAAACTGTGCGTTCAGGAGAAAAAAATTTTAAGAACGTAATCGTGTTCAGCGATCCCCACTCCGCGCGCCAGCGCTCCCTACTCCACTACGCGTTCCCACTTCCACTCATCCCCACTCCACTGACTCATTTCGCACCGAAGAAGCTCAGTCAGTGTGGTGTTCCGTTTATTCAGTTCCATTTCAGACAATATCGAACTCCATCAAGAGACGTCGTCTCTTCTTTCTATATCTTACTATTTCATACCAGTATTACTATATCTTGCGTTCCATTTAAAAAAGACTAAAAAGTAAAAAAAATAAAAAAGATATAAAAAATAGTTTTCAAAAACCACGCCTATATTAAAATGCACTCAAAAGGAGAAAATAATTTTTTTAGACATTATAGTATAGACACATAAAAGCGTGGAGCGCCCACGAGGATTACGTCAATATAGTTTAGCGCTCCACGCTTTCATTTGCAGTCAATAACGTCTAAAAAAATTATTTTCTCCTTTTTAGTGCATTTTAATATAGGCGTAGTTTTTAAAAAGCTTTTTTTATACATTTTTTTATTATGATAGAGAGACAGGAGTAGTGTACGAGAAATAAATGAATCATTTAATAGATTTAAAATTGTTAGAAGAATAGATACATTGCCATCTAGATTTCGTAACTTGGACTTGAATCAAAACATTTTCTGTCTGGTCGTGATCGACTAGGAAATGTGAATGAAGGTATAAATTTCTGTAACTTGGATTTCAATCAAACCCATTTTCTGCCTGGTAAAGATTGGCTAAGGAAATGAATAAAAGTATAAATTCCCAGGATAACGCGCTCTATCACGATCTATCAACAAAGTCATCAACTCTTAGCCGTCACTCTGGTCGACGATGTACTAAAGGATCTGCGAATTTCTGCCACCGGGCAATTACTACCCACTCGCTGTTTCTGTTCCTTTGAATTGCGAATTCGCCACTGGTAGGTAACCATGCCCGCCGCGATTTCGATGATACCGTGGTGTCGGATAACGCGCCTTCGAGATATCGGTTATCGATTACGGCCCGAGGCGTTTAGAACGAGGCGAATCCTTCAACCCTGGCTGGAGATGCTACGGCCGGTGATAAATTATGGAAGGACTTTGAATTCCATACACGCTACGGAGATCCATATAGCTAAACCGTTGCACGACGATCCCATTGATCTCGATCATATATATATATATACACACGCGCGTATATATAGCCTCTTCTCGCGCTTGTCTTCTCCTTTGACATCTTCGCTACGCCGCCACACACGCTCGCATGCATATATGTATAGATGAAAGCGACCGTGTCACCCCGTTACGCATAAACCCGAGAATCGTGGCAGCTCGCAGGATGACGGGGTGCCGGCATTATCGTCATCAAAATTCACCGCGATCCAGCAAAAACAACTTGCTCCCAGTATGCAGAGAACACACCCTCCAATCCCTTCGCAACCCATCTGCACCCTATCGAAGATCGATCTATCGCGGTGAAATACGACTCCCTGGGGATTATTACTGTCCCTCGGAACGAAATCCGGGCCGAGAATCGGTCAAGGTGCTTGCAAATAGCGGTGGAGTGCGAGTCGTGGCGTATAGTCATCTTCCTCTACCCGTCTTCGTTGCAAGAAACGATGAAAAGCAGTGACCATTCCGTTTTAACATTAAATCTACCACCACCGGTCAAAATGACCGGTTCCAGATTTTTTATTTTACAATTATTGAAATAATAAAAATGATTTTATAATGAATGGTTGTATAGACATCTTTAGTAGAGTACGTATTACAATAGGGGCCGCACAAAGTCTATATAAAATCAAACTTGCCATTTTTGTAAGGGAACATATACTAAATGTACTTACCTACTTTTAAGGCTCGGTAGGTTTAGTGTTAAATAGTGTGTTAGATCGTTCGGAAAGTGATTTCGTTTTCTCGAGGTAAAGTGAGAAGCCATTTTCTTACTACTTAGAACATGTTTCCAATAAATATTGTTATGCTATTCTCAATGTGAATGAACTATCAGGGGATGAAATGAATTTATAAATGACTTCTGCTTCTCCTTATAAGCGTACATTATTTAATAAGAATAATTAAATAAATAACGTTGCAAGAGAATGCTGATTCAATGCATTTTATCTAATTCATTTCAGGATTTACTTATTCTCCGTCTCCCCAATTATACACTCGTACCATTTTTTTAATAGCTTTCCCATGTCAGCGTCAAAGAAATATTTTTCTCCGGACAATTCTCCTCTCCATTTATTCGTCGCTCCGAGACTTGGAACCACGAAAAGAGTTGAAAAATTTATTTTCCAATTCATAAAACTTGTACGTGTGGCACTGCTTGAACGTCTGACAAAACTTTTAGCTAGTGACTGTATAATCGTGGAGATTAAAAAACGTTATTGCTAGTTGATCCTCGAGCACTTATAATTCATAAAGCTCTCACACTATCTATAAAATATACCAGAGAGAGAGAGAAAAGTTAGTACCGCTCTAAAATTCCACTCTCTAAATTGACCTATTGAAATTTTATTTCGCGTTAACGTTTATCTTCTCCACTTGTCACTAAACTTTTCATCGTTGAATAAGCAATAAAGATCGCGCGAAAAATAGTGCCTTTAAATTGCCGAGGGAGATTGTCAGAGATTTACGGTCACGAAATCGTATCGTGCTTCTTATTTATTTATTTTCCAAACCAGCGTGCTGTTGGTCTCTTTAAATATTGAACGACCGATACATATGCAAAACTAATATTTCGTTTTTTAAAGTGTACTTCCTTTTGCTACCTGAAAACGTATTCAGTATTTATCAGCACGGGCCAAAAATCAATACCGTCTATGTTTAGCACTAGGAACCCGCTACAAAATTTTTCATTTTGCAACTACTGAAAGGGCGACAAACAAAAATGCTGCTTAAAAATATCGTCTGTACCATACATACATACACAGCGTCTCAAAATATCATCGCGTTTTTTCGTATATCGATCGCAATTTCGCTAGTTCTCGGATACACCCCGAGCAACAGAGGTTCGCGAGATCCACCCAGTATATTTCCCGGCAGAAAACCGAGTTGCCCGCTGAAAAAGAGGAATGAAAAGTCGAATTTAATTCTCGCTGGGTTGGCACAACCGCTGGAAAGAAACAGGTACAAAAGTTTTTTACCGAACGGACGGGACGGGAGGTCGGTGACTCTGATTTCGAATCAAAACGGCCTCATCGGTAGTCGGTAAAAATCACGCCGCTATTCGGTCTGGTCGACGGCGATGGCAACAATGGTGTCGTTGATTGGTCAGTTTCACCGCTGACGCGTCTAAACGGTCCCGTAATTTGTAATCGTATTATAGGTTTTGCCGGGGCGGATCGATCGATTTTTCAGCGTGTCCGCGAGAGATCGTTCTTGCCGGCTTTCCAGATCGCTTGACGTGAAACTTACGAACCCGGGGGGGTGGGTGGAAAGGGGATGAGAAATTCACGAACGCCGCAGCCGGCGGAAAGCGGGACACTGGGGTAGGATTATATCTGTCCAGAGCAAATCGGATTTCTATCTTTTGTTCAGCCCGGGTACACACGGACCAGCAGGATTTCGGAAAATTCTACGGGGGAATCTCCGGAGATGCCGCGGCGAGTGGTATTCCACGACGCGCGCGCGCGCTCGGCCGCTTGAAAAAGATTTATTGTTGCACCCAGAGGAGGCTGACACGCGGTTGATTCGCTTGTCAATTACCGTTACTAATCCTGCACATTTTTTCGAAACCTATTTGCCTCCTCCGCCCCCAGGGGAAATTAATGGCCCGTTTAACACACTTTTTTCCGTAATTAGCTCGTGATTTCTGCCGCTAACGGCCCGCGCTCGATTCGTCGTCCGGCGTTTAGATCGTTCGGGTTTTTGTGCGTGTTTTGAACGTTTAATCGGACGTGTGATTCTTCGGGTATCTCTATTTACGGCCAGTAGAAATTTGCTGGGAACTTGCATGATACGAGAAGAGAATTTTGTAAAAATAATTATTATTTGTATAAAGTACTGCAGGAAAACTTTCGAAAGTTCACGTTGCGTTCTGTACATATAACAATTGAAAAAATAGTCCGAGTTCCATTTAATAGAACGTCCAAATGATTTTTATCTTATTTTCTGGGTTCGCTAATTGAACAGTTCACGCAAATTCCCGAGGCAGCGTTGTGCAAATGGATTTTATTTCTGGATTCCGTAGATTTCTACAGAACCAGTTTGCGAACGATAAAATTCCGATAAAAAGGTGGAGGATCATAATGCTCGGACGACCTATACGGCACAATTAATTATAGGAATTGTCTGGCACATGAGAGATACGAGTTTTAAGCTCCATACATTCGAGCTTGCACCGTTGGTTTTTTCTTTATCCGGGGCATTTATAACGTGTAATGTAGGTGTAGCCGGAAGCACATTCAATAAAGCCGTAGATTTGTAGAAGCCATAGATTTCGGGAAAAAATAGCCTGAAAAGGCAAGAAATGTGGGAAACGCGTCGGTGGCTCTAGCGGTTACAGTTTCTAATTAACAATTTCCAATTTACACCCGTATCGATTACAAATTTTCGAACTATTCGGCAACTAGACCGTACAAGCGCCATTTCTTTGATCCTATAATAATATTCGGAGAAATTTTTATTGATGTTTGAAAACTTAAAATTCATCCCAACCTGCAAGTATCGCCCACGCAACGATTCATCTCTACAATAAAAAATTTAATTCAACAAATCTGATAAATTTAATCAAAAAAGTTGATCGATTCGATAAATTTCCACGTACACGTCGCACGCGCCGGCTTTGTAATTAATATCGGAACCAATACAGCAGTTTATAATACCAGAAACTTGCGAATGACATCCAGTGGAATGAAAATTATGGAAATCGTGGATTAGGCTGAAATAATCCGTAGTAATATTAAAATTCAGTAACCCGCGAGAGCTTTATAATTAATAGCTAAACCGCGTTATGCACTTCCGCCACATGCACGGATAGCACTGGAAATATTAATTGCATCGTTTTCAAATCTCGCCGCATCATTTTCGTAACGCGATTCAGGGAATTTCATAATATTTCGTATAACATACATATATACGTATAACACACATATATATAATCTTTTCTTTAGTAGACTTGTGTGGAGATTTTAAGGATTCGATTAATATAATGGACGAAGTAATAAATTGTACAAAAAGTTTTGCGATTGAAGAAAATTCGAAAATGTCGATAAACCAAGCAGAAATAGTCGCGCGTGACGCGGTGTTATTTTGTTCGGTAATAAATCTGCGTAAATTTTGGTATTTTCATGGTGGTCGGAGCAACTGGAACTGTAACAGAGCAGCCGAAATTCCAAGTTTTAGTGCCTCGTCGGTTTACAGCCGCCAAAGCAATTTTACGGTTGATGAAAGCTTCCGTGCAAGCCGAAACAATAGTAGTTTAGACACGTTGTAAACGAGTTATTCAATAAGCAATAAAAATTCTTTAAGGGGACAGGCGAAATTACTTTGCAATTATGCGAAGGAGGAACAACAGCTATTTCCTGTCGGGCCCGAAATAATACGGGAGACGGGAACTTGATCGCGGAGGCTGTACAGAACTGGTATACGGTTTCTCAGTGTTAGAGCATTTTATGGAGATTGTTATGAACACCGTTACAACGCGGATTACAAGTTCAAGTAACGTCGAATTAATTCACTTTATGGGAATGCTCGAACTTAGTTGCTACGGGCTCCGATACGCGTTGCGCGAACGCTTTAACCAATATTTCAAAAATAACTTGTTCGGGAGCGAGCGAAACTTTATTGGTCGCTCAGCCTTCCTTTATTTTCATATCCGGCGCTGACCCTGAAAACTTTTTATCCGGTAGTAATCACTGTTTAGCATGCAATGCAAATTTACTGCTACCTTGGGACAACAAAATTTTTTTTTATCGTTTTCCTATAATTCGTTCGCGGACGAACTAATTTTAAGCTTCGAACGGGGACAATTTCCAGCGACCGTAAAGGCTACGCAGCCATTTCCCCTGCTTGTTCTTCTCGAAATCATTTTTCCAAAAGTCACGGAGAATAGTAATAGAGCTACGAGCACATAGTGATGCTTCTTCTTCTATTAAACTTTTCCTGTATTAACGGAGAAATATTCGCTGTTTCTCGGTGGAATATGATTGACAAACAAGTACTTGCTCTGTATTTGCAGAAATTAATTTTTCGATACCAACAATGAACGCCGCGCCGCCGTATTGTGAACGAAAGCCAACCTTGTTACAAGCCGATATGACACGGAATAGTTCTTCCATTCCCTTTACCCAACGGAACGCGAGAAAAGCCGCAACAGCCACGAGCACATCTATCGATTCCCCGTATTGCAGTCGAAATAGTTCAATTTCACGCTGCAAACCAGATTTTTTCGGGCTTCTTCTAATATATAAGCGTTTCGATTCAAAGCGAGCGGCGCCCATCTATCCGCATGGGAACGGAAGTCCTTTAAAAGGGGACAATGTATGCGAGATGTCCTGGAAAACGTATCATAGTTCCGTTCCTGGAAATAGGCCGTATAAAATCCACGATCGATCTTTGCGGGAGTGCTACCCAAAAATAAATGATTATTATAAATTCTTTGGATAAATAAAAATTGGATTATAAAAATGTCTTCGAATAAAACTATTTCCAGCGTCAACTGTGAGTTACAAACGTTGAGTAAAAGTGGATCGTTTTTCGATTAATAACTTCAATGTATCTAATATAACATTTTTTAAAAACTTTTCGTTGTCCTGTACGGAATGGAATTTTGCACGGAGCTACGTTAAAAGGAGCCGTAGCCGTCGAGCAAGCCCCCGCGTAAAAATCTCGGTGCAAGTTTACGGGTAAAATCGCGGGCAGAGCATTCATCCGCTGGCAGTCCCTTCGAATCGAGCCTACTTCCAAGCATCCAAATAATACCACCTGTCAGATTCAAACTGTTAAAGTGCTTCTGTTCCGCGAAACTCGATGAATTTCAGCTTCGTGCTCTGAAATTCCGAATTCCCAAACAAGACGCTTTAGCAGAGCGGGGCTGCTAGGAATACCTATTAATGCACTCCCATACATTATTAACAGCGATAACTTTCCGCGGAATAGGGAATGTTGCTGTTCGCAGCAAAATTCGCCGAGGAAATTTCGCCGGGGAAATATTAAATATCACGGTGGTATGTGGGGAGGGCTACGGGGAGTGCAGGGAGAGAGGGTTGGCGTTGGGGAATTCGCTAACGGAACGACAAACTGCGAATCTTCGGGAGAACCCATTGCATCGCTCTTCTAGGGAAGTTACGGCGGCGTCGGCCATAGTTCCTAGGCGTCCAATATCCAGCTGCCACGCGTACCAAAGACAAGTAAAACTTAGGCGAAACTGATCGGGCCCGGTGCGGTGAGGTGCGGAACCGAAGCTCGCGCGATACGAGCCGGAAAGAAGAAACTGTAGGAAAAGAGAGAGGGGTTCATAATGCCGGTAGGGAACCGAGTTGCCGTGGCTACCGAACCGCGTAACACTTATCTCTTTCGGCCGACAAAGTTTTGCTCGAACGAAGGCGTAGGCATGGGTGGACGAGAAGAAAGAGGCGCGGAGGTGGCGCCCGATCGACGATATTCACCGTTTAAAGAAATCTACTTTTTCCCGGCGGCGCAATTCGTTCAGAAAGAATCTCCGTGTGAATGGAAATGGACTTTTTCACCTTTTTTCTCTTATCAGCTTAACGAGCTTTTCTTTATCCGTCCGATAACGCTCCTCCCGACCATCCACCTCTCTCCCTCACTCTCTCTCTCTCTCTCTCTCTGTTCCTCTAACAGCTACTTTTTCCTTTTACGGTTCAGTTTCTGTGTGTACCTTTTCTTTCCTCATTCTTTGACCCTTCCGCGCTCCCCGCACTTTCTCGCCTATTTCTGCATAAAAACGTCATCCTTTTGTTATCTCCTCACCTGCAGCACTTAACTGTCTCTGTTCCGCCGTTCTCCCCTCCCCCCGGTTTTTGCACGGTCACCGTTTTTGTTCCGTAACCGTTTCTGTCGATTTTACACTGTTATATCGCCCCGCGTCCCTTTCTTTCTCTCTCTCTTCTCGTTTTCTTTTTTCCGTTTTCATCGATCCCGTTCCAGAAGGATCCTCGTCGCTCCTCCGACATTCATTCTCTCGCTTCCGAGCACGCCTTCCATCCTTTATCCCATCTTCCTCGTTAAATTGAGTGCAACCAGCCTTGCGAGGCTCGAGTCGCGCCGAACAAGATCACTACGAGCTACGTCTAATTTCGTGAACGTGCTCGATTAGCTGTCTCGTGGCTCCTCGCGCCCTCTATATATATACGTATATACGCATTTCTGAGTCAATGCCGTCGCGCGGATAACAGTTACGATACTCCTCCGTTTACCGATCCTAACGAGAGAGTTCCTCGTTACGCGCGCCGCGCCGGTACCAGCCACCCTTTACATCTCAATTCTCCAAGCGACGCGTTGCGTCGCGTCGCAATCAAGATGGTGGGAGCCCCGGCGAGCTAAAGTTCGTCAATGAACGGCTCGGACCATTTTGCCCGGCGAATAAACGCCCGGAATCTTTGCCGTGCAGGACGATCCTTTCGCAGATTATATGCAGTCCGACGTTTATGGCTCCGCGTTTACGGAGCTCGTTCTCAACCCTTCGCCGGAAGGGTCCGCGGCATCCATGAAAAATATCGCTACCCTCCTGACCCGCCTCGCCCGCCGCCGATTCCGTTTATGGACTAAATAAATTCTTTTACTCCGACTCGTTCCGCGAGATAGCTGCTGGATTATCGCGAACTGGAAGACCAGCCTGTATTTATTGATAAAAATGTACACAAACGTTTGTCTCCGCGGTTTTTTCTTCTGTCTGTAGTATGCAATTTCTTGATTCGACTGCAGCATTAATTGTTTTGCTGGTAGACTGAGTGTACTTTGTAGCAACACCTTATTCAATCCCTTTAGATTCCAGTAAAAAAATTGGTAGACTATATTATAGTAAGTGTAGACTATTGAGTGTACCATCAAGCTGGAAATGTTTCTGCGAACAGCATCAAGATTTTATTCGATTGTGAACCGCTCGCGCTCGGGAAAATTCAAAGTAAACTGCATCCAATTTGATTGAAGTTTTTAATGCGTAACTCGCATTGCAGATATTTATATGCTATAAATGTTCGAACTTCAGAAGTTCCCGTGATTATAGTTGTTTCGAATTCGGCTTTCTGCTGGGAACGGTACATTTGGATCTGACAGTTCGAGCTGTTTTATTATGCTATTCAAAGTTTGCGCTATGAAAGTGTGATGTGAACGTTATTGTACTAATAAAACGTGACCGTTTCCTGGAATAATAGATAGAGATAGAATAAGCACAATTAAAAAGTTTCTGTGGAGGACGAGATTTCCTGTAAAACATCCTGTATACACATACTGAATTATCACAATTGATTGGTTAAAACCTGAATGTTCGGACTGTACATACGTTTCATAAATTACGAATCCTCTGTCATATATAGAGACTTCCCACAGAAAAATCTACCGCAACTTATTATCCAACTCAATAGCCTCGAATCCACGGTTGCTATACTTACCTCACGCAACCTCTTGACCAAACGCAACGCCATGCCAGTTAAATATACCTCGCACGTCGTTCATCTTGTTAAAGTTTGCACGAAGGTGCTCGTATCCACGCTACATCCCTGTTCTCCGCGGTACATACAACCCCGCTGAAAAGTAGACGATACTTATTGTTCAGTTGTATACAGGGTGTCCCACATAACACTTTTCACGATTTTTCAGGTACTTGCGATAATCTGACAAAAAGAATATTTTAAAGAAAAGTTGATCAGTCTTCGATTGGCTATACATTGCAATAAAAGAAAGTTCGAAATTTTCTTTATTTTTAGTATTGTCAAGGCCACCTCTATTTTTTTAAATGGCACTTTGTATTTTTGATACGGGCTATAATACTGTTAAGTCAAAAATACAGAGTGCCATTTAAAAAAATGACAATGGCCTTGACAATACTAAAAGAAAAAGAAAAATTTCGATCTTTCTTTTATTGCAACGTATAGCCAATCGAAGACTGACCAACTTTTGTTTAAAATATTTTTTTTGTCAGATTATCGCAAGTACTGGAAAAATCGTGGAAAGAGTGTTACGTGGGACACCCTGTATATGCAATTTATTCGAATAATAAAAGTTTATCCGGTAGGTGTAATTTTTTGTCGCATGTTTCCCTATTAACGATACTAAACATGTTTCGTGTTAAAAAAGATAAAGGTCACAAAGTATCAACCTAATGTATGTCAGACTGTGTGTATAGCTTAATATAGCTCCCAATAAGGAGTTCCACTTACGCTTTCAATAAAAATAAAGTCACAAAGCTCCAGATCAGTTGTTCCGCAAACGGCAGAATAATATCACGCCTGTGCGAGAAATGTGTCAAATTGACAGGAGGTACGGACAAGGGTGAAACAAGTGTCCAGACACTTTTGAGGAAGGGTCTACGCTAAAACCGAGCGCGATCGCCAACGAACTATGTTCTTTCAACCATTATCCCCTCGTGCCTACGCTATAAATGCCCGAGAACGATTTGAAAGGTTGCGACTCGGTCGGTGATAAATTGTTTATGCGACTGCCACAGGTGTACATCGTGGGCCACACGCCGCCAGGTGTGGACGAGCGGGACAGCGGTGCGGCGGCTTTCAGCGAGAACCACAACACCAGATACCTGGAGCTTGTCCGGCTGTACTCGGATATCATTCGCGGGCAGTTCTTCGGTCACTGGCACTCGGATACCTTCCGTGTAGTTTACAGCGACGACGGTACGTCTCTCTATTCTTTACAGCGACAAACCGGTACGTCTCTATTCTTTGTTGCTCGTAGGCGGTTGAGCAGGGTGAATCGACCGCTCCGCTCGGTCGAATCGATGCGCCGCCGTTCAACCTTTTACACTCTGCGGTTCTCTGGCCTGCTCACCCTCTCTCTTTCTCTCTCTCTCTCTCTATCACTCTTCATCCCTCTCCCTGTCCCGTGTACTTGTAACTTACGTTCGCTTCACGCTAGAGATACCCACTTCATTTTCAATACACGTGTACACGTGTAATTAATATAATCCGTGCAGAAGTCCGGATATTATTTAATACACGGATATACACTAATGTGCAAAAGAAAGAAAAGCACCCAGTATAATTATAAGATTCTTTATCATTATATGTTTGAAAAAGTTTACGCGGTATGTAGGGTAAAGTGCCCAATTATGGCTCTACCTTATATCTTGTAAAGGAGAAGTCGCACTCTAGTGAGAAAATCCTCAAAGAATAGTTTACCATGTTTATTCAATAGTCTGCAATGCTATCGCACCATTCTACAGATTTTTGTATCGCTCCTCCGACAGTTGTCTCTCCACGTGTTGGATATTTTTGTGGTTAGATTTTCGATTGTATCTTTTTCGAGAAAGGTAAGTGATTTTGAAATGTTAGAACATATCTGTAGTTTCAGTTTATTTATATTAATGTTCGCCAACTGTTGGTTTGGGCTGAAACTCATTTTCTCTATGTCGGTAGCAAGTATTATCAGTCCACGTGGAGTTCCCAATATGGCACTACCGAAGGTTCCCTAATATGGGTATAGTTATTGACATTCCTGGTGTGGGTACCGAATATGGCACTAAGTGTCATATTAGAGACTCAAGGTGTACCATATTAAGAACTCTTTTCACTGGAACCTGCAAATGACACGCCACAAAAAAAAATATATATTTCCCAAGCTGTATTAATTTTTGAACAAACTTGACCCCAGAATCTTAAAGGGAGGAAATGCATCTAGAAATAATCAAAAAATGACCAACAGAAAGTGGTTTATATTTGGGCACTTTACTGCTGATCGTTCGACGATCGTCGTGATATATCTGTAGAAACAGTTGACGACAAAAAATTCGATGTAGTGGTAGCTGCAGTTTTTCACGAACATCTGGAAAATTATTCATTTCCGCCAAAAATGACAAGTACATTTCGTATTCGGCATGTGAGAACAAATAGAATGACGTATGTCGTATTTCGAAAGGAGGGGGGAGGGTTCCGAAGTTGCACCAAATACGGATATACAGGGTGTCCCATTTAAGTTGAGATTGTAAAAAAAGGTTATTACAAGGTTATTTTGTCTTTTTTTTTATCATAAACCCATATTTTTTATTTCGGAATCACATTCTACGTAAGAAGATGCACAACTTTTTGTGAATGTGATTCCAAAATGAAAAATGTGGATTTATGAAAACGCCTGCGCATTAAAAAACTAGTAGTGCCATCTGACTCGCCACTCGAAACACTAAAGGACATGTGTCAGTTTGTTTTTTTTCAATCACATGTCTTCGAGAGTTTGTACAATCTCAACTTAAATGGAACACCCTGTATACATTTTAGTACACGTAGACACGTGTATCCTCAGTACACGTCCAAAATCGTGATCTCTAGTTCACGCCACATTCTCCCTGCTTTTATAGCCGCGCGGTTTTCTCGGCTACCTGTCCCGCGGTTTCAACTTAACAACGGGCCCGAAAAATAATTTTCGCGGGCGACGTTTAATCCGCCATCGGAATGAAATCGGAACCGATGGCCGTTCGCCTATCCGCCGGCGGACAACGCGTTTCACGGATATCGCGATACACTTGGCGACTCCGTTTCTCGCAATGGGTTTTTGTTTCGCTCGCGACTTTGTCATTGGCGGATTGAAACGCGGTCGTTATTTCTCTGTTTCGCTTTGTTCTTTTTTTTCTCTCTTCCCCCCTCGCTCACTCTCTCTCTCTCTCTCTCTCTCTCTCTCTCGCACTCGCGCGCTTTCACTCGTTTCTTCGTTCTTTTTCCTTTTTTTTTCGCAACGATATACAGCTCGTATTGGCCGAGCACAAACGCGCTCCACTTTCCATACGGAAGTACGGAAAAAATGCGCGCCGCGCTGGTGCTTTTATTCAATCCTGCCACCAGGCGGATACGTGTTGACGGCGGAATCTCTGGAACACGTTTACGGCCGACATTTACTTCGCTGTCTCAATACCGCCTCGCTACAGTAGACGCTTATTACTGCCCCGAAAAAAAAAAAACAGATGCACCCTGCTGCATTTAGTGGTTGTAGCGGTGGAGGCTTGCGGAGTTTACTTCGAATCGTGTGGGACGAATCGCGCCGCACAGAAACGAACCGACTTTGTAGTCTTAACCCCTTGAGCGGTGGCTTTCAATGTTGGCGATACATTCTGTGTGATGATTCGTCTCGATAGTTAGTACTCGAATGTCGATCTTTATGCAGCTGAAAAATACTCTACATCCATTGCGAGAAATAGAAACCGAGTATGAACAGCTTTTCTTTTATTAATCTTGATAGACTCCAGACAATACTATTAACTTCCTTAAATTTTTTCGATTTTTTCAATCTGCATTCTAGTTATGCACAAACATTTTTATGTAAACCTTTTATAAATCGCTACTATAAATTGACTTTGATCATGACGTATATAGAAGACATTAATATAGAATATACTGTTTTTTCCCTTTGTACGATTCGTTCTAGAATTTTTTTGAAACGGCGAGAACGAAAGAGTTCATTGAAGCGTATCGTCGAAACAGTATCTGAAATTCAACTGTTTTCGGGGGTAGCGCGAGCTTAACATGAAATTCGTGTTAGCTTCGATTGTCGCTGAATCTGTGGAGCATACGAATGGTATGAAAATGATTTCATAGCGTCAAAAGAATTGAGAGATTATTTGTTAGCGCGAACCGACTGATGGATTACTTAAGTCGAATCGATGTTCATTTTCCGATACCGTTACCCGGGTAGATTTCATTAAAATAATGAGACGATCGTTACTTCTCATGCAGGTCTATATAATCGAAAGGAAATTAGATACGGTTGTCACTCCGTGGAGTTTTAATCTGATTAGTAAAGCATCCCATATTCATACGGATTTATTGAATTAACAATCATGCTTAAACTGATTTAACGGAATCGACTGCTAGATTTCTATGGTAATACAACCGGATCGACTTTTCGTAATAAAGATTTGATTAAATCCTGAACAGTTCATTTAGTTATGCTAAATAAACCAAGATTTTAATAAATAATGCATTGCACATTGAACAGACAGTAGAAATAGGTTGTTATTCTATCAAGTACAATGAATTTTCGTTTGCCAAATGATAAAAATGAAGATGTGTGAAAGACGCGTTAGGATAGCCATCCATTTTCGGCAGAACTATGGGGAATCCAATATATTTCTTTTGCCGGTTAAACGAGTGACTTCCGGGAAGCTGACGTATTACCCGAAGATAAATATTCTTTATTTCAACCCTGAATTATGGTCCAATCGGAAATCGGTACTAACTTCTCAGACCCTCATATCGCTCTCGTGTCCCAAACGCGCGCACACAGAAACATTTCGAAGATTTGCAGTTAGTCACATGAAATAGCGACAGCGAACGAGGAAACATAAATTTCGCAAGTCTATCGAGCTGCATACTATCAACTTCCATTTATAGAAGTAATCCTTCGGAAACGCCAGGAGCCAAGAACGATAATCAATAAATTCCCCGTGTGAGCCGTTTAGCAGGGGAATACTTCGCTGCCGTTTTACAGGCTCCCTTATTGGTCACGCCACGTGGTTGATGCGCTTTAAAACTGTTCCGCTTTACGTTCCTGCAGTCCTGCACACGTCCGGGCTGTTTTTTTCAGAAATGATCGACAAATGTAGAACCACCTTTTGATATTAGAACGACGAAATACAGCTTTTCCTTAATATCGAACGATTTCGAAATAATTGAAAATTTTTGGTTACAAGCGGCTACAGCGACTCCTACTAATATTCGAGCCCTCTTAAGAAGACCATAACTTCTTTAATAACGGACCATACGGCTTGAATTTTTTTTGAGAATTTAGAACAATTATAATTATAGTAATGGTGTTTTACCTGAACTACTAATTTTCGACATACATAGAGGTGAGTACTTTATTATAAAAAAGTATATATGTATGTAACGTTATAAAGTATATATATTCGTTATGACGAATGTCCAGCTGCATCGATTGATGTATTAAAAAAATACCTCATTCCATTTGAAAGAATGAAGGCGACCTTCATACCGCTAAAAATATTACACGAAAACAAACATTTTTTGACCTTCAGACATTTGACGTGTCTTTAAAAACAACAAAGGTATTCAGGTTGGTCAAGTTAGCTGGGACACCCTGGATACATAATCGTATAGTATCGTTTAAAAAAGTTATCGTCGTTTTGAGAGCGTCCGAATATCAATGGAGCCAGTAGTAATAGGAACGGTTGGTATTGTTTGTGACTATGAAACGACATTCCTGCCGCCAGGTCTGCCGGTATCTTGGATAATGATGGCACCCAGTATATCGCCGAGCACGCCCGGAGGCCCCAACAATCCAGGGTTGAGATTGTACAAGTTCGAAACCAATACTGGTCAGGTAGGTTGAAACGTGTTCAGCGGCGTCCATAATCTCTGTCCGGCCCCCGCGACGCTCTATTTATGTGACGCGTCTCGATTGAAAGAGCTGCGAATATATACGATCCCCGTTGGTTCTGTCGTATTCAGGTCCTGGATTATACGCAGTACTATCTTGATCTGCCCGGTGCGAATATAATCGGGAAGGCAAACTGGCGGATCGAGTACTCTCTCCTCGAGCACTACGGGCTTCAGGAAATAACTGCGATCGCTCTTCACGACTTGGCTGACCGGCTCACGCAATCCAATGATTACGCTTTCGTCAGGTACGTACGGAATTACCGGCACTGACAAATTTTTCGATCCGACGCGACGACGACGACGGGCGCGGCGTGACCGCGATCCTATCGTCGACCTTTCATCGTTCATCTTTGCGCCTCGCTATGCCGAACTCGGGACGCGCCCGCCCAAGAAAAATCGAATATCATCGACCAGATAATTTACCACCTTAATAACACCCACGACGTGTCACATTATTCCTATCCTATTTTCTACCAAATTTAACACCGAGTCTGTCGCGCATTCAAATGACAAAGGCTGACACGGGTTGTCTCTTAAATATTGCATTAAAATTGGTAAAGTTACAACAAATCACTGTTGCGACAATTTTAACCCCGAGTTTCTGATTTTAAGCGATCAAGGCTAGAAAGCACCGCGCGCACGATGCACTCGCGACGGGCTACTAAAACGGTCGAAAATATTTACGACGTCATTCATAAAGCTCTGGACACGTGGTCGTTCTGAAAAATAGATACATTCTAATCCGAGTACAAATATCAGATTTATTACCATTGTCTCGTTTCTACTAAAATATTGTTTGCCCACAAAGTAGTTACTAGAAACAATATGATAAAAATTTATTTGCAACTGGTGTTTCGATAAATCATTATTTGAGTGAAGTTCGTTAACGTGAAATTGATATTTCAAAATCACTATGAAGAAATATCAATTTTATATTGTAACGGACAGGACAACTTTCAAGAAATATTGCAGAAAAATTGCAACAGAAATTCCAGTCGAGCAAGTTCATAGATTTGATTGCATACGAAGAGGAACACGTTGACTGCTGCCAAACTGTGACACCTAGAAAATTCGACGGAATCAATGCGAGTAAAGCAGAACTGGGACAATGAAATTTGTCATAACGATCATTACTTTAATTTCTCCCTTCCGCATATTTCAAACCTAATACAATTCAATATTTCCAATCCCAATAAAATTTTATTTTTTCCATTATATTACAACGAAAAATTAATGTCTAAACCTGGTTGAAAGTTTAAACTCCGCCGAAATACGGATAACTAAGAAGAACAAATGAGATCTACGCAATTTCCTATGAAAAATAAAACCAACAAGCGTACAACTCAGAGCCACCCTCGCCCCCAAAAAGTTCATCACTGCAGGTTCGCCGTTACAAACTTCCCCCGCATTTATTAACACAAGTGTCCGGAATCCCGGCGTAAGATCATCCCGTCCATTAAACCGAGCAACATTTCTCCAAAGTTCGAGGCGTGTTCCGATGTCGAACAATTCCCTAAAATGCTGGTATCTTCATCGCAGCCCCCGTAAAACGTTTGCGTCCTTTCGCAAGGGGAACCTTGAAATATCCGCGCGGGCGGGCGCAAAGCCCGTTAACAGACGACTGACGCAAATTGCTCGTGACAAAGTTACACAGCGACGCAGCACCTGTACCCAGCCCAGGGTGGCAAAGTGCCCGACACCGTGAGGGCAACATTTACATGATCCGATGCGGCGATTGCGTGGGAGGCTTGCCTCGCTTTACTGAACGCCGCCCCCATTCAGTTAGTCGAACGACGGATTAATAATTTCCATATTTCCCGAATAATTACCCGGCCCGCTGATAACTTCGGCCGAGTTGACGATGATAACTGTCTACCCTTTTCAAAGCAGATCCGTTGCGATGCTAGCCGCAACCGATAGGATCCCGGGCGGGTGCGAGGTCGGCCGCCTTGATTACAGAAATTCCTATAAGAAAACATTAATGTCTTTCCATCAATGTCTACCATACTTTATATCCTTCGTATTTTCATATTTATCCCTCTAACTTCTCGTTCGTGTACCATATCAACTCGAGATTCGGTGATCTGCTTTAGAGGACGCATTCTTCTTTTAACCAGGGACCAAAAATAACAGTTATTCTAAAATTTTCTACGATAAAAATCATTAATAGAAAGTTGATTATTATTGAAATTTGAGATAATCTACACAAAATATAAAGAAAACAATTCTAAGAACAAAATGATAAAAAAATAACGATTTTTTCAATACTTTTTGGTTACAACTAACATTTATTATTATTTTATGTAAAACATAAATTTTCTATTCTCTTCAACATTTTTCGGGATAAATACTTGATCGCTGTAACTTCCAAGAAAATGATACGGCAATGCGGTTAATTATGCGAAAAATTCATTATGTTCCGGTAGGTTCCATTCAGAAGTCCCATTAGTACAGTCACCTAGAGAAATTAAAGAGAGCGCACACGTGCGAGCATGTTTATAAGTTTACGTTCTCGCAGATATTACGCGGCGAACACGGTGTTCCTTCCGCGGGAAGTCGAGCAGATTTGGGGCTGCGGCGGACCGTTAAACGGAGCCTGCGCCTTGCACCACTACTGCACCGTCACCAGGCTGAACCCCAAGTCGTACAAGGAGTGTTACTCGTCGTACGCTTTCGCGTTGGCATCGACGGGACCATCTACGTCGCCGTTGCACCTGACGATCCTCCACCTGCTGGTGCTGCTAGCCTGTATCGAACTGTTCCGGAACCGGTAGGTGACGGATCGATCCATCAAGAACGAGGGACAGCTGCCAGTGACTAGCAACGCAGCCGCCGCCGCCGTGGCGCAACCTTGAACCAGATCTTGCTCGTTAGACAAACCCGCGTGGTCGATGTCTGATGATAGCAACAACGACGACGACGACGACGACGACGATGAGGGTAGCGACGTCGCTACGAGTTCCAGTTCCAGGGGAAAACCGGTCTATCTTGTCTCTGTGTCTGTCTCTTTGTCTCTACGTCTTCTCTGTAAGGGTGTACGAGGGAGGGTGAAACGTACGAAACAGGCGAACTCGTGCGAAATTCGTCGTCGTCCTCTCTGTCTTTCTCTCCCGTGCGAAACCCGGCCCTGGACTCGTTTCCGAAACGACGGAGCGGATCGTTTACCCAGGCGACACGTCCGCGCGATGCTCCCTTTCAGCGACCGGGACGCCGGCAAACCGATCGAACGATCGTTTAATTACTTGGTCCGCGAAATTTCACGGTCTCGAGCGCAATTGGCATCCGGTCGGTGGCGAGTGGTTTCACGGACGGGGGGTTGGAAACCGGGGACAGGGGTTGTTCCGTTGCGAAAGCCGGTGCGATGACCTGGCCTGACCGCGAAGCGGGGAAAGGGAGGCGGGACGAGAGACCAAAGGTCCTCGGATCGAGGGGTTGAACGGGGAAAACCAGTCATTGATGTTGTACTTACTTCTCTTAAACGTTCGGTGTACGTTGTTTTAAGACGGGAGATTCTTTGTAGCGCGAGGTCCCGCGCGGCGAATAACCGTCGGCCGGGGACCACGAGCGGTGAACACTGTGTGTGCGTGTGTGTGTGCGTGTGTTGTATGTGTGTGCGTGCGTGTGTGCGTGCGCGCCTGCGAATCTGCGATCGTTTTGCCAGCAGCGCGAAATTCTCCGTCTTGGTGGACGCAGGGACACACGCGACGAGAACGTAATAGCTTCGAGAGCCATGATATTCGTACCAACGTTTTGCGATTGTCGGAACAATACAGTATTTCTTAATAAAGGAATCATGGATTTGTACAGAGCTCGTCTTCATTTCATCCTGCCCCGTTTCCGTTTCCTTCCGGCGTTCTACTCTGGTCTGGTTCGGCTTGATGGAGTATTTTCTTTCGTGCGAGTCCCGTTGCTTGGAGATTTGCTGCAGTCGGAGCTAATTTAACCCATGGTCGATTAATGCGATTGTAACAACGCGGTAAGTACTTTTCAGGAAAAACTGAAAACAGGAAGATCTTTTAAGAAAACGGATTAGTTACATTACTACTTGGCCAAGTGGATTCTCGGATGAAATGAAAATTTCCTTTCCGTCTGACAGATTTCGCGAACACTTTAGAGCTTGTTATAGTACTGGCTTTAAGTCCGTTCGATTGGCAAGAACCTGAGGTTGAGCAGAACCTTCGGTTCGTTATCAATAATTTCACAAGTTTCCCAATTTGTAGAACAGAATTATTGAAAGTACGGATAGCGAAATTTGAATGATCACATCTTCCATTCTTGAATATTGTTCGATTGTTCTCTCATTGAAACACACACTATAAATTGTTTTAATCAATTTGACACAGTTCAATCATTATTTCTACATTGCTCTAATTAATTATTTCCGCACTGTTATTACCGCACTAACATCTCACCTGTAATATATCATGTTTTTTTTTGTGCTAAATCGCTGAATTTACCGCGCGAACGCGTTCAACCGAATTCGAATCCGATAATTGGGGTGCTTTGCATAATTACCGTGGCACATTAACACAACCACCACTCCTTAACAATTCAAGCAGTCTAGCGAGACCTAAACGTCCGACTGAAGATTGTAAATTATCTCGCGGTATATTGAGAAATCTAAGGTGCACAGCACCTTCATCAAATGATAAATAACCTGCCCTAGATGCCGGTGTTACAACCCATGCTATCCATTTTCGAATTTAGTAGATAAACAAAATTCTGTAGAGAAACTGTGGGGCCACGATCGATCCTATCGGTTGACTGATTAATTGTCTAGTGAAAGCTCAACAAAAACTGATGAATAAACTGCGGATCATTATGCATTTACGAAGAAATTAGTGGGCGAAATATCAAACAGTAATAGGTTAGAGAAATTCACGAAAATATTGTAACGTTGGTTTTAACGCAACAAAGTCAGCAAGGGATGAAATCAATTTTTATTTTATTTCTGTTTCCCGCAATCAATGCAGAATATTTTTATTTTGCATAAAGATCCGCAGTCTACTGATGAACCAATAAAACTGAAACTCCAAGGGCCAACTATTATTCTCACCGATCAGGCTGACAAGACAACCTGTCGAAGCCGCGGCGGCCTTTTTATTTCGATCCCTGAAGCACCTCTAATTAGATGAGCCAGCTCGTCGCGGCTCGTTTTCAGAAGCCGATGAGCAGTTACCTGAATCCAGAATTTACTCGGATAACAAGATAGACCGGGGAGGTCTCAATTAATTCCGCAGTCGCTATAGTTAGCAGCTAGCCAACTTCCGTAAACGAGCTCTCCCGGCTGGCGCACGCGGTGACAGCAAATATGAAGATAAGTCGTTCATTAACACGAAACGGACATTTAGCGGAAAATGCGAGAATTTTGCCGGGGTAATGAGACTCCGGCTTTGCCTCCACCGGAACCAGGGGGTAAACGAACACTTCCTGACCACCGGCGGTGGCATCCTCTCGGACGCCTCCGTATAAGCACTGACACCCCTGTTCCAGGTGTACTTCAACTCTGTGGTTGTAAGGGAGAACTTTGTAAAGTCGCGATTTCTTTCCCATCGCCGATTACGAGCAGGGAGAGAGATCGTATAGGGACACTAATTTCGTTGTTCTAGTGATGTTTCCTTGTTTCTCACACTTTGCGTGATATTGCATATTTGTATAGTTAACGTGATAATAATCGCAACGGAAAGATACGAGTAATCTGAAAATATTGAGGACTTATGCCTTATGCGTATGAATTCGCCAAACGTAGACATCGTAACGTACACGTAACGTGAACGTAGGACATCGGTTAAATTGCAATTAATTTTTCAACCCTTCGCATTTGCTTTCATGACTCTTTTTCTGGTAAATTTCGTAAATCCTATACTCTGGAGTCTAGAGCTCAATTAACCCATGAACTGAAATTTTTTGAAATTGTCACATGCAGCGTTTTTTCCTGACAACCACAACAGAACTGGCAGTTACGATGCCCGGATGATATAGCCGCACGTGTCGCGAATCGCTCGCAAGGATTTCGCGCAGCAGCCACGAGAATTTCAAAGTTTCTCTCTCTCTCTTCTCTCTGTCTCTCACTCTCTCTCTCTCTCTCTTTCTCGGCTGGCAGACATCGTCGAAGTGACGCGCCAATAAAATTCCTATTGACGTAAACTCTTTTACGTCGTCTGGAATTCCGATATTTCTCAATGACGGCCAGGCAACCACTCGCTGCCAGGCGACGGTCCCGACGACATGTAGAATTCACAAAGCGACCCCAGACGATGTCAACCATCTTTCACTCCCCGCGATAGAGAGGAAGAGGGACTGCGGAAACTTGTTCGGAATTGATTTAAACACTCGGAAGACGCGTGTACATTATACATAGCTCGACCGAGAAGTTCCGTCGATTGAAGTTCGTTTCAATCACTGCTGTTCAATATAAGCTCCGGAAGTTAGGAACCTGCCTCCGCTTCGAGCCACGTCCATTAGCTACCCTGCCCCATTTCCACGCGACGCCATTTAAAGCGCGCTCCCGAAACGAATCGCTTAAAATAACGCTTCGCCGTGTAGCGGAAAAGCGATCAGGGTAAGTAAAACGTTCTTTCCGTTGGTATTTCTACGCCGGTCATTTTACAAGGAACAATAAATTTTATCTTTCTTTCGATGCGAACATTAGTCTGTAGCGTTTCATTTAAAATTCAGTTTTGGATATCATCGTAAACACGCGCAGATGACGGTGGAGTAGACGCACTTTCCAATGAATTTTGTCCCACTTCGATATCTCAATCCGTTCTCGAGATATAAGCGGTCAAAGTTTTCACGTAAGGCGATTGGAGTGGGGGTAGACAACACCGACCTGCCTCAACTGGCGGCTGGTTGGGATAGGTCAGAATGCACTGTGCGAGAGAGAAAGAGGTGGTAGTCGGCTATTGAAAAATTACCTCCGCCTTTACACGGCGATATCTCGGGAACCAAGCGTCGTATCGTAATGCAACAAACGCCGTTTTAAAGCGCAGACTTTGCGCTCTCCGCCTGTCAAAGTTTCATTAAAATAGTGTGAATAGCACCAAAGCTACAACAATTTAAATATAAACTAATTTCAATACGATTTTTCCCCGCGCGTTTCACGCATTTCAATAAGTTCAATCGTAGTATTTAACACTAATCAACATATTTTTACATCAAAATAATACATTATTTTAGATTAGCATTATTAGAAAAACATGTGGTATAATAGTTGATGAAACAGCTGGGAAATTCGCGATTTTCTCACTGTTCAATGCGCACAGCTGTTCCAGCACGCCGAGCAACATTATCAAACATCGTTCGCTCTTTATTCTTTTTAATTAACAGAATACCGACATTTCCGTACAACATTACATTTGAAGAAAAACTCAAACCGACCTCAACCCCCCTCCGGATTACGGAGGCCGCTGCGGTTCCACACAACTTCAAACTATGCTCGCTTTCATGTGTTTTATGCTACTCTCTGTAATCTCATCAAATTCCTAGTGCTGCAAAGCAAATTAGTTTGCACTCACCAATCCGGTGAAATGTACATTACACGGAAAGATCCACAGAACTGAAGTCTGAAATCCAAAGGAGAGTTTAAATGCGTAAAAAAGAAGTGATGTTACGTCCGCCATTTAACCCGTCCGCGAAACCTCTCCGAGTAAACGTTGCTCTGTGCTAGTTTTTAGATTTCGTTCTGTTAACGCCGCGAAAATTTATGCAACGAATTCTAAGGAAATTTCTATTATATCCGATGTTTAGTTTCATGCACATATTAATATTAATTTTTAAGATAAAATTCTTTTCAACCCTCCACCATCTGTAAGTGGGTCTCCCTGAAAAGACACAGCTTAAAAATTAAATATCCACTAGCAAATTATTCCTCACTTGCAAGGTGTAGATTCATGCCCCAATACCGTAATATTATATTAACAATAATAACGCTCGAGATAGCCGACCACTGGCCTTAAATGGCTCGCTACTGGAGCAATTCCCCTAGGATCTCCCTAGTCTGAGTAAACATGGTACCACTCAAGGATTAATGCTTACGAGCACCTATGCAAGCGTCTCAACGTTACAGAGCCGCCTGGAAAATGTCGTGCTACTAAAGTGGCTGAATAACTAAAAATTCCTATTTGCACAAACATTCCCGATCCGTAAGTAAAAGAAAGCCAGCGTACGTTCGCAGCGAGTCCACATTTGCTCCCGAATGTTAAATATTGGCTGGCAAGAAATAGTCTTCTATTTCGAGTCGGAACAATAGACCGATATTCATATTTGCTGAAATTCTGTTTGAAGTGCTTCGCGGCCGCGACCGACAGGATATTACGATGCTCGGGGTTAAGTCGGCGAATCCTGGCATTGCGCGAAATGTTTTTCATCGGCGCGGCCGTGGGAGGGAGCACGAACCACGCCGCGGACAATTGAATACGTGTTTCCGCGCGAGTGCGTGACAATATTCGCGTAAACAGGAGAACGAGAACGCCGCGTGTGTTCGCACACGTCTGACGGTGAAGCCTGTCACGCGCCAGGAACTCGGAGCTTGCGACGATCCTCATAGCGGGTCCGCCCCGTGCCCCCCTCTACCAAACCCATAATACACCGTGAAAACCCGAAGAGAAAGGAAAGTCATCGGCGTCATCGATCAATCCGTTGGCACAAAAGCAGCCCGGTGTCCCCAGGATACGCTCAAGCAATTACATTGTGAGCGGAGCGCTCCGCACCGGGGTCAGCGCAAAGTTTCTTTTTAAGCTGACTCGGTGCGACGCGAGAGAGCGACGTTAAGCTCCCTGCCGTATTCGACCGAACAAGCGTGCTGGGATTGCTATCAACTGACACAGTCCCCCACTTTTTCGGGCTTTTCGCCCCTCCCGTTCCGTGCCCACGTTGTTTTTAGACGCTATTTGTTTGTGATAACTAGGCCGCGGATGTTTATGAGCGGCTCCGGGCTTCGAGTCGCCCACGATTCGGCACAGATCTCGCTGATTTTACCACGTTTTTACCACGTTTTTATTAGCTCGCTTTCTTGTGTGTCTGTCTGTTTGTTTGTTATCACGCTTTTATTAGCTCGCTTTCTTGTCTGTCTGTCTGTTTGTTCGGTACAAATTTTGCAATTGATTTTAAACTAACTTCAGAACTGGATGACAATGAAATATTTAAAAAAAATTTTTTAAAAGCCTATGCGTTCAGGAGATATAAACTATTTTTAACCTTTGTTACCACGTTGTTTACTACGTTTTTTTCGATATGACGCGCGGTCACAATACCGTCTGAAAATTACTACATGCCTTTAAAATTTCACGTACGCAAGACACAGCAGAAAATAATTATTTAAACAAAAATAAATTCTTAAAAAATACCACGTTTTTAAAACAGACTAAAAAGAATAAAATAATTTAAATAAAAATAAATTTTTAAGAAATATGTTTAAGAAACGGACTAAAAAGTATAAAATAATTTTTCCCAGCCCCATACAGGTTCCTAACCCCGTACAGGTCCCTAACCCCATACAGATAGTCCTGGAAATTTGTGATTGTGAATTTTTAATAGCTATGAAAATACTTGTAAGATTTAGAACGAAAAACGTGGGACGCATGCAATAGATAATCGATGCATGAATAGTTCACCTAAGTCACTAACAATTTTATTGCAGTGTGGGGTTAGGAATCTGTATGGGGTTAGGAACCTGTATGGGGCAAGGAAAAATTATTTTATACTTTTTAGTCCGTTTTTTAAGCATATTTTTTTATAAATTTATTTTTATGTAAATTATATATTTTATACTTTTTAGTCAGTTTTAAAAACGTGGTATTTAAAAAAAAATTTATTTTTTATCATAATCATTTTATGCATGACGCTGAGAGAATGATTATTCTCAACCACGTAACCAAAGAATTCGTTCGTAATTGCCATATTTTCCAACGTAAATCACGTTAATCTTAAACCCTGTACACACTTCACACTTTTCATCTAGACTCAAGAAATGCGCTTGTGAAAAGATCAAAAATTCGCATGATCTGCGGCTGTAACAATACGGCGAGTTGTAACTCAGGGCCGAGGAAACAAATGACCGAGAACAACGCACGTGCGTATCAAATCTTGCGTTTCTCAGATTTGTTTCACTCCGACGTGCATTTGTTTATAATTCGCCAGGAATGAATTGGAAATGCCTTGAATAAATAACTAATAATTTGCATGGCCGCGCCGGTACGAAGTAGAAAGTAGCGGGTGTTGCCATTGGTTTCGCTGCAAAGTGTATACCGGCAGCCGAACTGTCCCGCGTAACGACAGGCGGCCGACTTCGGTTAAATGTAGACCGTCATTGTTTCCCGCGCGGTGCTCCGATATAAGAAAAGAAAAAAAGAGAGAGAGAGAGAGAGAGAGAGAACTATCTTCCATTAGGGCAGGTTAGGAGAGAGAGCTAAGGGATCGCGTGACGAACGCGAGACACTTTATATCGAACGGAATGCCGTCCATTATCGTTAATCCTCGTTTGAATTGCAAGGAGCGCCAGCGAAAAGTCGAATGAGAACGGAACGTCCAAAGTACTTGACGATTATGCGAACTGTGAATTAGGCCGGTGGTTGAAAGCCTCCTCGTGGGAATGGTGGGGGCTCCGGAGTCCGGGACCCCTGGCGAGCTTACGTTTACAGCGTTATGTTCGATCCTCCATATTGAAACGGATCAATCGTCCATTTCTGTGGACTGTCGACGCTTCTGCTCGCTAAAGCTGCAATAGGAATTCGAATGAAACGCGTAGCCTGCCGTCCACTAGACCAGAACTGGGCAAAATAGTTTTTTAGATAGTAAATAATCCTATTTATTTTAAAGTTTGTGTACAACTTTGAAAATAAAATATTTTATTTGATGCAGTAATTTTTTTGAAAATAAAATAATTTATTTGAGGCAGTAAGTTTTTTGAAAATAGTATATTATTTAAAGAATATTGAAAATATTTATATTTTGTCTTCATTTTCAATTTTAATACGAAATATTATTGCTGAAAATCATGGTTCGAATTCAATACATTCATGAGTGTAAATCGTTTTTTAACGATAATGCGAAAAGTAGAATATTTTATTTCGTGTTTCAGATTGTCAGAATAGAAATATTTTATTTTGTGGATCAAATTGTTGAAATAGAAATATTTTATTTCGAGGTTCAGATTGTTAAAATAGAAATATTTCATTTTCGAGAGAAATTGTATATCTTATTTGAAATACTATTTTCTTTCAGCAAAATAAAATCTAAAATATTAAATAGCATTTGAAATATTTGTTTCGCCAAATAATGCCCACTAGACCCACCACGTGTCGCGAATCACAGATTTTAGGTCCCAGAAGGTCCTCTAGATCGAACACTCCACAACAACAGCCTGAACTTTAAATCGTACAACTGGTGTATTGATAAATCAAAATTTGAAACATTTTTTTTCCATGAAATTTGGAAAGTCGATCTGCGACGTTTTGCTGGAATTTTATTGTATTTTATGTAAAACGTATGCCTCTGGAATGAGAACTTGCAGTCCACTAATGTGAGATGAATAAAATGAACACTAGGCGTTTAAAGAATTGTGTGTGTGACAGTACGACATCACAGTTGCTGATGGCTCAGTGTTTCGGTATTTGACGATGAATGAAGTTCGCTAGAATTGCGTTTTTCCGACCCCTTTATAGTCATGTTACCGTCGCCATGATACTTGTCTTCGGGAAGGGAGAGCATGGAAGAGAGAGGTGATAGTAGGGTATGTATGAAAGAGAAAAAAAATAGAAACGAGTGCAGAACCGTGTTCACTGTTCTCTGTAATTACATTGCTAGTCCGGGCGCTGCGACTATACAGACAAAAAAGGGAACTGTGACTTTCAAACATATACGTGCAACTTGTGGTGCTGGACTGTACGCAAACTGTGTATTAACGTGTGTGCGTGCAATTTGTATACTATCGTTACGAGGTCAATAAGGAACATTCGTTTAGATCGGTGGGGACAATCAATTTGTTTCATTTAACTCTTCCTTCTTTAAACCTTCTGTTATATTTTTGAATGTCGAAATTATTGTAGATTGCATGCTCTTCGATCATCATAGATTACTCGACATTTTTACTGAATAAAAATATGCATTGAAACTATAAAGTAGAACATCATCGAATACCGTGGAAAATGTTCGTTATTCGCATAACGGTTAAGTATTAAGGTTATTTCATGAATGTAGGATTGTTTAAGACCTGCCGTTCTAAGTAAAATAAAGATGACCCTTGTATATTAGAATAGTGCGAGACTTTCAGGATTACTTTTAAAGATTTTCTCAGCAGGCGGCAAATATATTTCAGGATTAAGGTCCATCGAGCAGTTTTATTGCTGCTCACGGTTGGTTCTGACTCCCATGTTCAACATCGATTGAATCAATGATCATAATCCTGAAGATGGGGAACCCCTTGAACCTGTCCCCTCTGCAGGACTTCAAAGGGCAATTTTTCATAGCGACCCTCCTCTCTCAGCGGACTTCAACCCTACATATGGCCTGATGGCAGTAGCAATCCCGAAAATGACTGCCCTCCAAACATTTCCCTTGGCAAACGATTTTATGAATGTGCTGCCTGCCTGCCCTCTTGAACCGTCGGAGTGTTTGCCGCAGTGTGTCACTAGCCTAATGTATCAGGACAGATATTAATATCGAGACAATTCTTGGCAAAAATACTTGTCACGTAGATTACCAAAACAACCAGTAAGTCGGTTTACATAAAATATAAAAAAAAAATCAGTTCATATAAAAAAAGTAATTACTGATTATGCACCATTGTACTTTAAACGAAAGTAGTATATCGTAAATAATGCACCATTGTACTCTTCGAGTCATACGTTCTTCTTCTTCGCCGACTGCACTTGAAACGGAGTTGCTACTAGAAACAATACAATAGTGTACCACTCTGTATATTTATGTTCCCCCATATTTCTGGTTTGTGGTAGCCTTTCCTCGTCGGACGTTAGTCTGCTGTGTTCGTGACCAAAGTTTCTCTCAAATCGATGTCCATCGACTGTCAGATACACGTAGGCTATAGCATGTAACAACGGGTCGGATCTTCGTCTTTGATGGTTGCTCTGGTAGTTGCTTAGCACGAAGGTGGGGATCGGTGAGTGCAACTTATAACTAGATAAGATATCACAAGAGACTGCTGTGTCCCAGATCGAAATTGAAAGTACTTAATAACGCTAACTGTTCTTGCGAAGTACAGGTGACGGTGTTACGTCGCAGTGACACGTTGGGAAAATGCAATTCTGCTCTTTCACGTCTGGGGAACTGCGTTGCTGCTAAACCATTCAGATCTAAAAGATTCTAGAAATTCGCTAGAAATTCGAAGAATTATGGAACTGTGCACGCAAGTAGAGTAAGGTTTGTCTAACACGACCCTTCCTTTTTTCGAGCTACTTCTCTGAAAATTTTCAAAAAAGGGTGGAATATTCGACAGATTGTAGTAGAATTTTTATTTTTTGGGGTACTTCGGGATTATATTATAAATATTATTTATATATATTTATATAATACTTATATATAATCATTTTTCATATAAATTATTATATAAATATTATATATATAAATGTATATTTGTTTGGCGAAAATGGTCGAAGGGATAATCCCAAAGTACCTTTTTTTGAAATAAGATTGTACTCGATTCCACTTTCTTAAAATTCGTCTAGAAAGATTGGAAATTGCATAAACATCCGCAGTCTAGTCATAAGAGAAAGAAATATGAATGTTGCTCTTAATAGTTCCCATAACTGCAGTCCAGCTACCCAGAAACGTGAATTCCAGCTATGTTTCAGTAGCCGTCTAATCGCAAGCAATAAACGGATCGACGTTCCACAAAGCGTCGAAAATATTGTTCCCCTCCTTGTTTGGGATATCGGAATTTTGTCAGGCGCGTGTAAACTTGTGTCGGTAGGCCCTAAAATCCGTTTGTAGGCCCTGGCTACCGTGGGAACCGTGCCCATCGCGTAAAGCGAGGGCCGATGCACGCACATTTGACAGTTGTACCGAGAAATTGCAAGCATATTGCGATCCGCGGTAGAATGCGGACGCTGGTTCAACCGGCTATGCGCTCGATGGTCGTTGTTGAAGTATCCGAGTCCCGGTCAAAGCGACGTAAAACGCAGATACTTGATGTAATTTCGCGCATCGCTGAACGAACCTTTTTTTTTCCGCGAAGCCATCTGCCCTTTGTCGCCACCTTTCTTCGAGCCTTTGTCAGCGACTTGTCGATATTACCGAGGGTTGCATTAATTCGTGCCGTTATTCGAGATACGGAATATTTATTATTTTCGTAATATGATGTAATCGGACATCGATCAAAACAATGCTCGTTGCTTTCGACTACCTTTGCCATTTTTCTGGCAACAGCTGCTCCCCTCCTCGAACGAAGGGTCTGACTTGTGTCGGGATTGAAGTCACACTAAAACATCGGCTGGCTTATTTCTAGAGGTTTACTGCTATTTAAAATACTGAAAAACGTGGCCCTGACAAATATTTAAAAAAAATTTTCGCAAATTTTTTGAGGGCAATGTATCAGGTCGTGAAAGAAATATACACTTATGCTTTGAAAAGAAAACAAGGAAACATCACTAGAACAAGAAATTAGTGTCCTTCCTTAAAGGACTCAACCACAGAAGTATGAAGCCTGACAAATGTGTTTGAAATTTGTGTTTTATTTATCAAGTTTCATACTTAACGACCTGATATAGCCAATCGAAAACTGATCAATTTTTGTTTAAAAAAAGTGTTACGTGGGACAGCCTGTATGTATACATTTAGATAATAATAACAAGATTGAATTCATTCATATTTAGTGGAATATAAAATGTGCTCGTCGCCGCTTCAGTGTGAGCACAGCTTAAGGGTTACTGCACGAATGGAAGCGTAATTCCATCTATTCCCAACGGCAGGAATTAATGTAACCCGCTAATAAAAGTGGCGTCGCTCGGCGCGGAATAAAGGAATAAAGAAAACTGTGTAACCTAACGATCGCCGAAGACAGGAATTTCTGCCGAGTCCGCGCCGTCGGAGAAATCGTTCCAATAAATGGATTGCAATTTGAAAAAATTGCCAAGGCTCCGGGAAATACAGGGCGAGTCACGCAACCGAACCGAGTCACGTATCTACTCGCGTACAAAGTAGAGGCAGCCGGCAAAAATTGAGAAGATTGATATATAACAAAGAGTATTTACATATTACCCCCTGTTTTCACGTTCACGACTCCGCGAACGCGGGGGCGCGACTGCAACACCGTTTTTAACGGGTCTTATCTGCCGTTTTAAGTAGTTTGTTCCTTTTATCGATCCGCCGCGTTGGAAAATGTGTTGAAATCGTAATTAACCCCTTGCCTTACGATTTATTTCGTAACCCCACCCTACAGACATAATTTACCGTTAATTGTTTGCTGGAACAAACCAGAATTTTATGTTCTTTCCTGAATCTATATTTACTCCGCCGGTTAAAATATTAAACCGACTGCGGACTTTATGCACTTATGCGAAAACGTCGAGATGGTAGCGGAAGTTAAGCGTTTCGTGAATCTTTTCAGAAGTTCCGAGTACGCGACAGCCTCGGGGCGATTTGTTCGCATCTATCGCGCGAGTATATTTGTTTTAAAGATTTTAAAAAATATGTTGCCGCAGCATTGAAAATGTAATGCAAACAAGGCAAGCTGGGAATATTGCAGTTGAATTTCGTAAAACGAGAAGTGCCCAAAAAAGTATATTTTATGAACGAGTATTGATGTGCACTACCAGACGAAGTAAAACGCTGTGAAAGTTTAGGTATGTTCAAGAGAATGCTAAAGGAATTCGTTATAATAAATGTATCGTAATACAAATGCAAACCAAAGTAGCTGAGAAAGCTAATAAATAATCAATCAATCAATCAATATCGTATAGCTATCTTTTTTTTATCTCCATAGGCCGAGCCGAACGTAGAGTAGGACAGCATGGGTCTTTGAACTGTGCCGGCGACGGCGACTGTCCGTGTCTCTTTCTTTCCGATATTTCTGTCCGAGACGTCTGTCTTGCGCCCGAAATGTTCATCGTCATTTAAATTTCGAACTGTGCCGGCGACTGCGACTCCCCCCGTCGCGTTAGCAGTGGTTCACACCGATATACCGAGCCGAGATCTGATTACTAAGTTGGGGGGTATATTCTTGGTCGCGTCTATCGTGTAGAAATTGTTGCGTCTATAGAGGATTTGCTGTAATAGTAGTAGCTAAACTGCAGAACAAATTTAACAAGTTAAAACTGTTTTCCGGTGCCTTTTATAAAGCTGGACGTTGGTTGTTATTATATTAGCGTGGACGCGCGAATGTTTTTCAAAGAGCCGACACACGATTGAATAATTGGTATTTCAAGTCCTGAAACGTTTCCAAGGTTTGCCCTGCGTGAAATATTTGTTTTAATATTATATCGTTCGATTCGAGCGCTTGCGAGTAGAAGTGAATCAATTTATCTTGTCAGAAACTGAACTATGATTAACTCGCAGTAAAATATTGTCGCGTCGCGTCATTGAGTTTGTGTAAATTGAATCATTGTACACACCGAGGCGACCGAGAAACGGACATACACGGTGAAATTGAACGAGCGTGACATTTCATAACTCGTGATCAACACAAAATTTATAGTTGCGTTAATACAAATTAAACTCATTAATAGGAAGTCGCCAGTACATTTAATTACTTTGTCGAAGGGTTTTGCCTTTAATTAAAATTTCACTAAATGCAAATACCTGAAAAACACGGGGATTCCTGTCCATTAACGTGGATTTTACTTGTCATTAACTTGTTGCGTAACTGGACTAATTATACTTGCATGTTTCATACGTGAAATAGTGTGCCCTAATTAACGTAAAAACTGGATACGTTTCTTTCGGGCTAAAGAGTTTTACGTTACGGAAAGTTAACTCGCGGTTACATTTACAATTAGACCCGTCCCTCGCCTGTTTCTGCTGCGATTAAAAAGAATGGGGGAATACGGTGAAAAGACGTAAAGAAGCCGAAACGTTTGATGTGAAAGCGACGGGATTTTTTATCACGGTATAAATAAAGTTGTGACATTAATGTTCGCTCCTAAAGAATTTCTTTTTCCGACAAACACCAAGCGAATGCGAGGAATATGAGAATATTCAATGACAGTTTCGCGAGTAGTAGAAAATTAATTACACGAAACCACGCGGTTCATGACTACGTTTATTTATCAATTATCTTTCAGCGGGTTAGTGGCTACGATCTTTCCCTTTCCGCTTGCTCGACGAGGGTCAAAGAAAATGTTCAATTCAAACAAAATCTCCGAAGCCATTCCGAACTCGTCTTTTCCCCCAACCGAAAACCGGTCCTGGGGTGGAATTACGGAGCACATAATTAAAACTTCCGTGTGTATTAGTAGGAGTTCGACTCTTTGCTTCACAAACACTCGATAATTTCAGCTCGTTTTCTTCAAAAACAATCATTACTTTCGGAAACTAATTTAACTAACCCCTCCTCCTACTCCTCCCGAGCCTTCGACTCGAAAACTTTGTTTTGCTTCAGTTGTACAGTACTTGATATTTCCTTCTCGAGTGTAGTATCGTTTCCATTCTAAATATAGGCGAAAAAATTGGAACACGAGTTTAAGGCAGCTGTGCACTCAAAACGGAACTTTTTACGGCCCATCGATTCGACGGAGGAAAGTTTAATTGGAGCCGCGAGCTCATCAACGTTCTAATAACTTCTCATACAGCATGATATCATTTTCAGATTTCATAGCAATTTTCAATTTTTCTAGACAAATTTTTAAGGCAGTCGAATCAATTAAGAATCTTATCTTCTATAGTCCAGTCAACGAAAAATTGTAGTGGGAAATGGACGAACACAATTTTTGACTTTGGGACTTTGGACTAGTTAGGAGGTAAACATACTAAAAGTCCCCACTCTCAGGAGGTGAGCGGGGTATAAAGGGTCACGTAGAAGGTCCCCTTTTTCCGCTCGTATCTCGGAAACTATGCGTCGTAGCGATAAGACCATTCTATACAAAATTAAAGCTGATAAAATTTGCCATAAGTTTGACGTCATTCAGCTTTTCGCTATCTCGCATAGTTTCCGAGATATCAGCGCTCAAAGTTCATTAATCTCTAAAATCTGTATCAATGCCTCCAATTGGAAACATTCTGCAAGTGGTTGTATACTCACAATTCTATCAAATTTAATATATTCACGTATTTAAAAAAAAATTCAATAAATACATGAAGATCCGCAGTCCAATAATAATACAATATAATCATAAGATTTTTTTCTCTTTTTGTATTTTTGTTATTTTCTATTTGTTTTCATCAGTTCTACAAAACGTCCGGAAACTCTTGTATAAAAGGACCTTGGTCCGTATATAATAATAATAATATATAATAACAGAATGGTAATGACACAATAATATATGTAATAGCGGCACGCGACCACTATTTTACATAATAACATCATTGACAAGAATCTCTATTTACAACACCGTAAACACAATTTCCTCGTTACAACGTCCGCGAGTATTCTGCGCGTTCTAGCAAAGAGGCATGTAAAAAATGCAATTATGAAATTGCACGTCACGTAACATACAATGTACCATGTTAAATTGTAAAGTTCTGAGAGACACAGAGGGTACTTAGTACTTACCGTTCCCAGCAGGAATGGCGAGTAAAAGAAACGGGAATGGTTCGTAAGTTGTGCTACGGTTTCTCTTTTCACCGTGCACGTTTCTTAACTCGACAGCAACTCGGAGATATACTGTACGGCGGCGATTAAACGACATTTTAAAATCTTGCTAAGAAAGTTCGGGGAGGGGCGGCTACCTTTCCGCGCCATCGCCGTAATTTCGCGGCTGAGCGTTCGGTGTACGTGGAAACTCGGCGCCGAACTGCCGACGAGCTAAACGTACCGGCGCGAAGCAATTTCGAAATTAATATCACCCGTCGATATGTGTGGCCGAAATTTTCAAACTTCCGACTCCGATGTGCGTGCAGAAATCCCGACCCTCAGACAATGGGGAGCATCACGCTCTCCTGGTGTCTGGCCGCGACGCGTTGCTGTACATTATCAGACAAAAGTTCCCGCTCGACGTCACCGACGAACGGGCATTCGTCACCGGCACTGTTTAACAAATTTCCATGAGAGAATTTCCAACAAGGAAAAATAGACGCGAATTTGCTCCTTGAGTTTCGAATTTTCATTGTGTTTCGAAATATAGAGGGCTGAATCTCATTAAAATGTATTCTCAGCTTATACCAAGCTAATTCAAGGAATTATAGCTTACAAGAATGTCAGTCCTTCAGTGACGAATTCTGATTGCGTTTCTGAATATAGAGGGCTGAATTTCATTAAAATATATTTAGCTTCCAAGAACACAGTTTCCTGGAACCTCGGAAATAGCTGGAACTGATAAATATGATTCTACCGATTTGTTTAATTTATAGTGGATCGGGATTATCAATTTGCTTCAAAGACAATATACTAATGATACTGCGAAAACTAATGAAATTTCGTTAGAAAGCGAATTGATTTACTCTCCATGCACGCGCGGTGCGCTTTAATATCGTTTCGGTGGTGTATTTGTTGATTATTGATTTGTTTACGAACATCATTATTGCAATTTATACAGATTAATGTATGTGTTGATTTGTCCGAATAATTTATTATAAATTCCTACATAAAGCGTTCACGAGATAGATCGCAGTTCCTACGCAGCTAGTAGAAATAGTCGGCCATAGCCAGACAGACGAGCAAACTCGGACTTCGTTACAGCACGGGTGTTTTATCAGCATTAATTTATGTACATTGCTAACCAATTAGTGTAGATGCATGGAGAAGATACATTAAACTGGCACACTTGTCTAATACGATAGAGGTAGATGATAAATTAAAAATACCAACGAATACCGTAAGACGGCACGGTAATCGATATAATGCATTTTTAAGTGCACGGGGTCAATGACAGAAGAGATTTACACAGTTCCGCGTACAGCTGGCGCTCTATTCGTCATTATTTGATTACAGCGATCGTTACAGCCATTAAGAGTATCACGTGTGTTTCAGTTCGGAATAGAAAATCATGTTCGCTGCACCATTAATTTCGAATATTTCAAACATGGATAACTAAACCACAATCAAAGCAATCAGAGGGGATCATATATATTATCAAACAGAATATTCAATATAATTCTCTTATTTTTTAAAAATTAATCAGCCTTATTTTATTATATGTATAAATCTCTATCGAGGAGAGGATTTTCTTTCGAAGAACAATATTTTTCACTTTAAGCTTCTTATACTCTCATCAGAGATGGTTTTCCTTAATTGCACTTCGACTGATTCTTGTTCCTATCGCATTTCACGCAGTATTAACGTTTAAAAAGAACCGAAAAATGCAGATTTCACGAAAATATGAATTTTTTACGAGCACAGTCTGCAATAAAAAAAATTTGTAAAACCTCTCTAAAATGCGGAAAATGCACGAGAAACCGCAAAATCTAATTTACCCTCGCTGAAAGTTTATTCAGAGGGGTTTTTCATGGTCAGCTTTCGAATGGTCCGATAGTCGTTAAAAAACTTCTAAGGGTAGTTTTGACCGTCTTAATCGGCTGGGCCCTTCCTTTAGGTGCATTCGTCACACACGTTTCCATTCAGGTCAGCGAGCCGCTCCACATACTCTATAAGCTTTAAAGCCCTCCTTTCTAAACAACTGTTCTTACACCTTCCGTTTCCCTCGTCGGAAGGTGGAGCGCATGTTTCATAACATCCGAAGAACAATGCTGTCGCCGCCCCGATTCTTAAAAACTGTGCGCCCCTTAAGGCTTATGTCGCTGGATTACCCTCACACTGACTATGAACCGAGCTTTTACACGTCACCCGGTAATTCTTCCCCCAACCCCACCCCCGAAAGCTCCCTCCATTGTTTAGCCTAGTTTGGGGTCGGGCGTGGCTGTTCTTCACGCGACACTCTAATTTCTCATACAACGGATAGGCCAACGATTGTATCTTGATCGGTTTTGAACCGTGGAACACACTAGCCCCCCAGTGCAGTTATTCAAGCGACAGTTATGTACACGTTGCTGAAAACAATGGGGATATTTTAGCCGGCTACGGTGAAGGATTAGGCTGTCGTAAATCTTCCGCGTCATGATCTACAGGCTGTCCCACTTATAATGGACGTCTAAATTCCGTTCGGTCATACTCGATGCAAGAGGAGTGGCCGAAAGCTGTTTACACTTGCTAATTTTCTTATGCAACATTTTAGGAACGTTGTTTGATCATGGCAACTGGTTCTAGAATTAATTTTCCAACTGGCACTAAAGTATGGTGTATTTATTTTTATTTAAGCTTATCCAAAGCTGTCAGTGAAGTTGGCACAGATTAAATAATTTTTGTCGTTTTTAAAGCCTAAGTATGAAGTCTACAAATAAGGGGCTTCGAAAATTAGCGAGTGATTAACGAGTAGTCCGCGAATTTTGAATGGTTGATACAAAATAATAATGTGCGTGTCTGTTATATGGACTAATGAAAGGGACTATCGTTGTTGGTGTTTAAAAAAAAGGTGCTTCCATTAAAAAGAATGAAGGTGACCTTGATAGCTGTAAAAACATAAAAACAAAAATATTTTTGGTATCATGCGAGCCCCACTGAACCATTCAACTTTGTCCTTCAGACATTTAACGTATCTTCAAGAACAACAAAGATATTTGAGGTGGCAACGTTAGGTGACTCGCCCTGTAATTGTCACATTTCCCTGAAAAAGGAAGACACCATATTCGCGTTCTTACTTTTTGTAAGAATATAAAATTGTAAAACGAGCGTTGTAAATAAACGAGCATGTACGCAGCTAGGTTCCTTTGTTAGTGTTTCTAAGATTAAAGTCATTCCGGAGTCACGGTGTCATAAATCCTCGAACTCGTTATAAAGTGCACTCTTGTTTCTAATTGCACTTTCCCCGACGCGTTTAAAATTCTAATGGCGTGAGAAGGGGAAACGTAACATTTTTAACTGTAAAATATTCACAGTGACATCTGAGATAGTCTCATTAATCATGTAAGTCTTAGCACGCGGGAAAAAAGCTCTGCGAAGGGGAATGTGCCACGAGGATTAACAGTCAGTTCCATTCCAACTTCGTTTAGTAACAGTTAGTCTCATCTGAACTTCGCATAGTAACAGTAATCCCACTTAAAACTTGGCTTAATAACAGTAGACCCCGTGCACACTAACATACTTCTTCATACAGAATCACTGTTGTCGAGCATGCGACATGGTCCGATTCAGAGGATCAATGTTCAGCCCATGAACACAATTGTGGATAATCGTGGATTCGCCTAACCGATGTTTCAAAGCTTTCCAGCATCCCCTGTTATACAAATCTCTATCGTTACATTCTTTCTTTAACTTGCACTTTTCATTATAATCAACGTCTCATGTTGAATGAAGAAGAACATTCATAATTTTAAAATAAAAAAATTAAATAGAACTACGAACAAATTACACCCGCTCAAAAGAATGTGGACACTTTGTTGCAAGTATAATTTATTCTAATAGTACCAAATTTTACTAAATATTTAATTGATGATCCATTAGCGAGGTCTGTTGTCTTCTCCAGACAATAATAATAATTGTGTAAACTAGACCGCACAAAATTCAATAAAACTGATCGACGATTCATATAAAAATTACACGTGTTGTCCACAAATATCAAAAAACTGTATGCAAGTTTAAAAACTTCCGCGTTCAGCATAATAGGTTTCCGCGGGGAGCAAACAGCAAATTAACCGAAGGGATGTTTTCGCCCGGGCCCGGGTGAAATTATCATGAAAAATATTTTCCGCGTCTCCCGTTCGCCGAGATCGAACAAAGTCGAAGTTGAAAAGTTGCTGGCACTCGAAAAAAAATTTCTATCCGTTTGCGTTGTTCGGCGTTGGGATCGGATCGGTGATCGTTATTCACTCCGTAAACTCCAAACCTTCTTTTGACACTGGGCGCGGGCGTGCAGATCTTGCGCAAACGTTATTAGAATTCGGAACGTAATAGTCGAGGCTGGTTCGCGGCGATCCGTTTTCCCAGTCGAGGACTCGAGTTTGCTCGCTGCGAATGGTCGTAATGAAGGAACGACTACACCTAAACGCGCCGAGTGCTGTGTATGAGGTTTACCAAGGATTCGGATGGTTTACAAAGGGGGGCGAAACCCGACAGTGTCGCGTCTGCACCGAAAGCCGAGAAAAGTAAGGCACTTAGGTTTAAGGGAGTGTAGCCACCGCACCAGCATAATCCAGAAATGCCTTTAGACACTCGTTAATGCTAAATCGCTTAAGAACTGTTTATCGGGAACAGAGAGAAAGAGAGAGAGAGAGAACGAGAGAGAGAACGAGAGAAAGAGTGAGACATACTCAAGCAGCTTATCTGTCAACTTTCTTACTCTGAACGATCGAAAAAGTTCCAGCGAAAAAATCACGCTGTAACTGTAAATCAGATTAGGATAGCAGAAACTGAGATTTCCTGTTCGCTTGCAAAAACCGCGAAATTAAAAGATAGCACCACCGTGGGACGCACGTGCGCGAGAACTTTCACCGTAAATTCCGTTTCCAGAATCGAAAAAAAATATTACCTGCTCTCTGAAATATAGTTCAACAAGTGTTACTATTACCGGGTAAAACGTAGATTATTTGTACCGTTCGCGTTCTGACGTGCTTGATTAAAATTTTTATTACGCAATAAATGAACGAACCAGACGAAGATAATGTTACCCACTGGTTCAAGAATCTGATACCGAAATTAATTTTCTCCCCTTAACGCCATCGGAAGAATTCTTACGCAATGCACCGACGACGATGCGGAGAAGCAATTATTTATTGGAATGGAAGTAGAATAGAATCACACCCGAGTAGAGCTTACCGCCGTTCGAAAACCGAAAAAAAAAGAGAAGAAAGAAATAGAAAGGAAAACCGAGTGAAATCTGCGCGAATCCCCGTTTTGTTGACTCTTTTCATGTCTTTGCCTACTTGGCGCAGCAAGCACGGCGCACTACAAACGAACAAAGCGTGCTCAATTATACTCCTCTCTCTTTCCACGTTTCACCTTTTACCTCCTTTTATTCTGGAGTTCAAGTTGAAGTCGTAAGACACTGACTTTACCGCGAACTAGACGGCGATCTTGAGTGCTTGCAGAGCTCGTACCGGTACCTATATACAGTTCTCCAGAGAGCCTTTCGAACATCCTCGGAGCAGGAAATTAATTTCATGGAAACGACAACCGATACGCTCTGTAGCCAACGGTTTCATCTACATTCAAACGGTGTCCGCGTGTATGCCGACATTTGTATACGTAAATATATACATGTAGGTACACCACCGAATGCTAAAAATAATTTTAATCCATTATTCGAATACTCTAGGAAATGGTTTTATCCCTCCAAGTGTACAACGACTCCCACTAATGTTCGGACACTCTTAAAAAGACGATAACTTTGTTTATATTCGACCATTCGGTTTGAACTTTTATACCACGCTTATATTAACTTGCCGTGTTGTTGTATGTTGTATTATTATTATTTATTTAATGCTTTAAACAGAGTACTTTGAACATATTGACATATTACATACTAATTCTCTTAACGATACATAATAGTACATAATAGTAACTTAACTTGCAACTAGTTTATATGGCTTCTTCTTGGTAAACTTAATGAAAAAATTGTGTAAATTATTATTATCGTACTGTAGAATATTGAAAGTTTCAGTAGACACACGATTATAATTTGCAACATACTATATATCGGATTGAAGAACGTTGTGCGTGTGTTGAAATCATTAAAAGTTAGCGTAACATTTCGGAGGCACTGCTCGTTAGAATCACATTATTAAATTGTAAATGTTTTATCATTAAATCAAATATGAAATACTACTTTATAATTATTTATTTGCAATTAGTGTTTAGATTCTTGTGGACCTAACGGAAGGGTATTCTCCTGTGAATAGTATTTTCATTATTTATTTAATGGTAACGTTTCGAAACCGTAGCAGATTTTGTTTAACAGAATCTTTTGCAATTCTGTTATTAATATTAATTAATGATGCTGTCACGACGACAATTTCAGGGGCCCGTGTGGTGCTAGACAATTAAGGACCCAACTACCTCCGGCGAATTAGTAAATGAATTTCAAAATTAAACAACTTGGCGCGACTATTTTGTGACTACATATTTCCACCCTTCGCTCGGACATGCTCTCGCGTACCATCCGAAATTAATTTACATATTTTAGACCCAACTCATTATTATAAATGCAATAGTCCTGCCTATGTTTATAGAAACACTCATCCCCACAGAATATTGACAAATAAGGTATTTAAAACAAATGTAATATGACGCAATCAAAAGACATCATATGTATAAAAAATTTATAATAAATAAATATCTGTTGAATGAAAATATAATTACTTAAAACATTTATATCAGCCTTTAATAATTCCATAAAGCCGAAAATAGTACATCAATGTTTTTAAATTTTCAACACGTTTTAACTGTTGAAAATTACAGTTATATATATATAATAAAATCCATCATTTAACAATCGGAAAAGTTGTAGTATTCATTTAACATTCTCGCTAACATACGACACCAGAAGAAGCATTCGCGAATCTGTCAATACTGCTAAACAATTCCGCGTTTGTAAAATAAAAGAAAGTATCTCGCCACGTACAGCAAGAGAACCTGCGTAAAAAAAGTGTCCGGTAAATAATTCATTGTCCGACGCGCTGACCTCGCGTGTATGTGTGTTTTTTAAATAGTTAAAACAAAAGGTAACAGGAATATACGAGAACGTAAATTTGATCATTTTTGACATCGAGTATACCTTGTTTTGTTTTTTACATTTCATTTATATTGAACTCCGTCGATATTCTCTAACTGTTTTATCGAAATGAATATTTCACCTCGCAAAACGAATTACAAAATACGTGATCGAGTAACTCGAGGTCCCGCACAATAATCCGTAACGTGTTTTTTTCCCCCTCTCCGTTAAACTGCGCGCGTCATTTTATATATCAACACTTTATGAACTAACAATAAGTCTCAGAGCACAATGCGTCGACGCTGGTTAGACACGGACTATTGAATTATTTGCGGTGCATACATCGCTGAGAAAAATGGTACCCGGTAATTTCATTCGAGAAAAATATAGCGGTTTTTTTCTCGGGTACCCAAGTGCCATACTTTCTCCTTGCTTTACAGTGACGTTTTTCAGGTGCTGATAAACATGTGCGTACAGAATTCAGAAATTGTTTTCCTTTGTTTCTGTAGTTTGTGCAAAATCATCTCGTTCGTTCCATTACTACTGAAAACACATTTTTGGGGTAAACTTTACTTTACCGGACTCAAAATTAGTACCTTTCTCCTACGAATTATGATGTATTTGGTATGTAATCCAGTAGATTTGTACCCGGCGCGGATGCAGATCGAAGTTTCGATCCTGTAGGATCAATAGTCGAGGAGCTATAGTCGCTTAAAGTTGAGCATATTTCCAGTTTCATGACAGGTAAGGGCGCCGCCATTTTGGTAAACAAACATTATTGTAGTATAATAATACGTAGTAACACTATGTGTACACCGCACGGAACTTGAACGCACACTGAGCTCCAACGGTGCGAAACAGATCGGTGCAGTGGGGATGAGGCAGAGTGGGAACACATAGTAGAGTGGGGACGTTGAACGCGATGACGTCACGCGTGGGGGGGGGGTGCATCGGTTAAATTTATTTATAATTTATATCTCCTAAACGCGCGCATATAGGCTTTTCAAAACAAATTTTTTTTTAAATATTGCATTGTCATCCAGTTCTGAGCTATGTTTAAAATTTCAAGTCTCTAGCTCATCGGGAAGTTAGTTTAAAATCAATTGCAAAATTTGCACCGAACAGACAGACAAACGGACAGATAGGAAAGCGAGCTAATAAAAACGTAGTAAAATAGATATTTTTCTTCTTTTTTAGGAAATTATACGAACTACAAGAAAGTTCTAGTCACTGGGGTTAAGATTGTAAAGATGCTTCCCCGAGGAATTATTTACCAAATTTCTTTCTTTCACTTATTTGACACGTTCCTGCAAATGTTTATAAAATAATTTGAAACAGTTATTTCTAGAGGTCGGTAAACCTCGTGTTAAAATCGATGGGGACGTCACACGTCGAATGGTTCGCCATATTTTCGAATGAAGTATAATGTACGTGGTTGATGGCACGGTATTCAAATGGCAAGTATCGAGCGAAGGTGCAGCATAAAGGGCAAAATGGCGACAGGTTTAGCTATGGGAGGCCGATACAGTCGTAAGCAGGAAGTTCGTTAAAATGCAACACGGGCTACGAAATCGAAAAGCTCGCCGTGCAATCCGCCGGTAAGAGGAATTTGTCAAATAGACTGGAAGACATTGGCTGAGAAGAACAATATCGCACGGTTAATTTACTCGGGCAATAATGCCTGGAATCATAAGCCCCAGGTGTTACATCGCGAATCTTCGACCCTCATAAACACCGAGCACAAGAGCACGAGGATGGAGCGAGGCTGAATACCAGGGCGTAAGGGAAAGGGAACTATAGTAAGTGGGAAACTGGCGGAGGAAGGAAAAGGGTGGCCCGAGGAGGCCCGGGATGTAGCAACGAGCAGAGAAACCCAAGGGTACACCCTACTTTCCAGTGTTGCAGTATCAATAGCTAAAGTTGGCCGAGGGTAGTTCGGTTAGGAAGCCGCGCGGTTACTATTTTCATCTTATCTTCGGCTCTGACTTTTTAACAATCCGACGGTGGCCATCGACCAGCCCTTGTGCCAATTTCACACATTCTTCCGATACGCCGTGCTGTTCGAACGATGTCGCTAAAAACTGGGGCTCGTTGCTTTATTATGAAGCGTGGGAATGATGTACAATTTACACGTTCCAGTGAGAAACTTTTACTGTTTCATTGGGAATTTAAATCTGTTATATTGATTTTATGTTACTTAATTTTGTACCTTCCCCGGGTGAGAACCTTTTGTATTTTATTTTGGATAAAACAATTTGTGAATTTGACTACTTATTTTTCTATTCTGTTGATCTCGTCCTACATAATTTTGTACACCCAGGTAAGAAACTTTTGAAATGAAACTGATTCTGCAAAAATCTAAAATAAATGTATCGCTACTGAGTTTATGGAAATCCTCGACAGAGAAAGAATTCCGTCGAATTCAATTGAAATCCTTGTAAACCAGTTTCGTTTGAAATTATTACACGTATAAAACTGTACGGCTTATTTACGACTTTAAATAACAACGTGCATAAAACTAATTTTGCCTTTTTACGCGAAATATGAGATCGCGGATGTGACAAATATGTGACGCTGGTGGCGGAACGTGTTAAGTTGGTAATCTGAGGGACGGACGACGAGGGTTGAATACCTTGAAAGTGAAATACCATTTTTTATGAAAACATTACTTTTCGAGATACAAATTTGCAGCAGTAATTTAAAACATAAAGAAACAATTACTAGGAAAGCCAATTGGTTTTATTATATTAAAGCGATTAATAAAGCTATTTTCTCAAGTGGAAATAAATTGATACTTTTCTTATTTGAAGTGTTATTATTTTACATGAAAGTCTATTGGTGTGTTTGAAGAAACATTTCCGGTGGTTTATAGTTTCCATGTTATTCTAATGAATTTGATCGGGATACGTAAATAGATATATAAATTCAGCAAGGGGAAGACCACTATTTGCAGTGTTTAACGATGACCAGTATTGTACTAGTTCCGTCTCCGACTAGTCAGGAAGGGAGTGAAGCGGATTAGAGAGGATAAATGTTTGGTAAGGAGGGCGAGGGTAGGCGGGAGTAAAAGGTGCATAGCAATTTCCCTGCGCGCGTCCCTCAATTCCCAACACTAGTTTCCATCTAACTTCACCCAACACACTGGTAATTTGTATCAGACCAGCTCTATCCCTCTCTTCCTTATCGTCTTTTATAATCTAGCAGACCTGTGACCACTGACAGTCTCAAGGAGCGACGAAAATTGTCCGAGAAACTGAAAATTACTGTAAATACCTCCATGTGACACTCAGAGAAATTCGGTTTTAATAATTAATTGAAAGACGAAACGTAGAAACACATATTTTGTTCCTACACTGTAACTTTCTTCTTCTAACAAGGGAACATACCTTAGTGACAACATAATGAAATTTTCGGTGGAAGTAGTTCGCAGAAAAATATTTGACACATCCTTTTTATTGGTCGGAGGTTCGTATTAAAGGGGTGAGAACATCCCTTAAAGTTTAGGGTCGGAATCGTATTTGCTCGAATATCATAGAAACTGTTAGAATTAGCAGGCTAGGTCAAATAGCAATATTCGAGATATTTCTCCATCAGAATTTTATTAGGATTTCTTTATCTGTTTAAATAGCAATTGTTTTAAATAGCAGTTGGATATTTTTCTGCGAGATCCTTCTGTATGCTATGTTCAAATACAAAATCCGAATCGATAGAAATTTTTGCTTTATTATAAACATTGTTAGATAATGTAATAGATTGGACGTTTCACAAATTGTTATGGTTCAGTTAATTTCAAATTAATTTCCTATTTCGTGATCAATAGGAGGGCGGAAACAATGGGAAATAATTGAATATAGAAACAGGAAATATATTCGTCGATATTTGGCTAGCACCTATACACTAATTCTATGTTCGTAAAAGGGCTTAAACAATTGATTTAATTACACCGACTCATGAATGGAAATTATTCTCCTTGCCGGCTCGGCGCGAAGTAAATTATGCCTAGGTTAATTAAAATTATTGGCCGGTGCTAATGGTAGAACGGGAATTCCTTGCGAACCATGGCATATTCAAATGAGAATGATTTTATGTTTTTATTTGCATTTATTCGCATTGTGTTGTACGCGGTATCCGTAAATAGGTTTCCTTCGTGTACGGAAATAGTCTCGGCCAGCGAAATAATATATTTTTTTAAATAGCCCGTGGTATTTAAATTGCGCGCAGTTTAGGCAGAAATATGTTTTCCACGTTTCGCCCCGCAATTTAATACTGTGTAAATCAAACGGAACTTTCCTTTTTTTTTGCCCCCTACGCGATAGCATGCTCCTCGGACTGTTCCGAATTCGTTAATTTACGCTGCAATAAAACTGATACCGGAAATCGTTCTGTTCCCGACGCAATTATGAATCAATTAACGAGACGTTCGTTCATTGAAATTTCATAAAATTGCGGACGAATATTACGCGCAGAAAACAATATTAATAATAACAACGATCATGCTCCAAGAAATTTTGCTAATTATGAGCATAAAATTTAATTAAAATGCTGCAGACCGTACTTAATAACAATGTCCCAATCAGAATAAAATATTAACATCTAACATTCGAACCAGCGTCGTATAATGTCACTTCGTTTATTCGGCATGTAATTTAATTCTCTGCGAACGAACGTTGTTGAAAATGTTGAGAAGCAAATTTCTTCAAAAATTCATTGAAATGATGATTCTAAAAATCAGGAACGTCAGTGTAGCAAACCAATTACTCTAACTTCTCGAAAATAGTTCCAGTACCTTTGTGGTCCGGTATTGAAAAAGTTATCGTCGTTTTTAAGGATGTTCGAATATTAGCGGGTGTCGCTGTACATTGTACGTTCGATCAGAACAGAAGTTTTCTGTCCACGTTACATCGGAGGTAGCCAACGGGCTATCTAGCAACTAATTCGTTTCCCGATAGCGGTGATAATTAATGTACGCCGAGCACACGTGGAGGCGTTCAATTAGAAACGTATCGATAAAGTCGCGATACTTATTGGCGTCACGGGTCCGGCTGAAAGGTGTGTTCCCGTTCGTAAAACACTTTTATCGTCTGCTGGGAAACCTATGTCGGCAGATAGTTGATGCGCTCGGTTGCGCGCCCGCGCGCCCGTTCTCCGGGAAATCGCCACGAGAGGATGGCAAGCCACTCTCTCTCCCCTTCTCCCGGGGAAGCGTGCTTTCGGGCAAATGGAATATAGTGTCTCAGGTGAGCACGAATTTCCGCGATACGATTCATCTCGACAAGTATCTTAGCTGCTTTCCATTGCCGGGGTTAAACCGATAAAGAGAAAGACGAACGCCAGCGAGGCGGAAAAGAAACCGTACACAGAATAATGAGATAGTAAAGAGCGCGCCGCGCACCTTTATGCAAATGTTGACCCTTTTAAACTATTTTGCGAAACCCCCGCTGTGTGGAACGGTAAATTCTATATTCTCTCCTACATACTTTCAGAATTTCCAAATAGAATGCAACTTTTATTCCTGTATAGTTTCATTAAGGACTTTCTTACCTAACAATGCCGAATATTTCGTATCCGTTTATTATGAATAATAATTAGAGATGTGCGGTACGGGACGGGAATTCCCGAAATATCGTAAAGACGGAATTATATATGTAGAAGACTCTTGTAGCACATAGATAAAGACTAAAAAACAATATTAAAAGATTCCGTACAGTATCATCAGAGATCCTGAACAAATTCACGAGATTCCCGAACATTTTCGTCCCGCACACCTCTAATAATAATGGATTGCGGATTTTATGCGTTTCTGCTAACACTGGATAGATGAAATCCGAAACAATTTCTACTCAACCATTGACTGATGTACTCAAAAGGTAGAGAATTGTTATTTTTCATAAATAACAGACAGCGTGTAGCCTTAAAGTGCATAGTTGAAAGTTGTCTAGTAAGGTTTTACAGAATCTCTGGAAAGATTCTAGCGTGATGCTTCAGAATCTGTGAAAACAGGATAGTACATATTTCAAGGATAAATGTCGCATTGGAGGAACTCCGATTATTTTTATTGGAGGATTTGTGTCTCTGTCTCGAAGAAGCAAATATGTACCGTGTGCTCGGAATAAAAGTGACTACCTTCGGACAATCGCTCTCGGATCTGGCGCCGTTAAAAAGGTCTGTTCAAGATCCTTCAAGCCGGCGTTATTTTCCTGTGAATACGTAGCTTTAGACGCGTGGGAATGTATGCAGGTCGGGCGCACGCGGCGCCGCGCGCTTCAGTTTGCCACGGATTTACGACCGTATTGTTGGGAATAGGTGGTCGACTCTTCGATATCCGTCGACCAATGTTTATTGCATACCGATGTCGCGCACCGAGGGCCGATTTAGATGAGCTAAGCGCGAGCGGGCTCACGATGTTTGCGAAACGACCCGGAGAAATGAAGTTCAGAGCGAAAGGCTCGGCTTATCGCGGAGTTAGAACAGATTACAGATCATGGTTTTCAACGAGCATTAAAAACACACTTATACACTTGTCCGTCTGCATTTCACGCAGTTACACACACCCGTCGATGCAAGTAGGTAGTTTCGAGCACACATTCATACTATTTTACATACACTAACGTGCAGAAAGATTTGGACACGTGAACATTTAACTATTACAATTTTGCTGAAACAAATCGTACATTAATGTGCTTGTAATATGTGATGATATCGGCGCACAGGTTCGATCAATAATGAAAACGCTAGCAATTTTGAAAATTAAATCAAAAACTCAACGTTTCGATCCTGATGTGGATCATAATCAAGAGTTACATTTGCGTCTGAAAAATAATGTGAATATAATAAATGCAAACTTTAAATATCCAATGGCAGTACTAACTGAAACACTTTTAAATGTGAACTGATTCCATGCCGGTAGACACTCGATTGAACCATGTGAAGGGGTTACAAATTAAGACAGAAAGAACTTCGTGAACTTTCATCGAAAAATCGACTGTTCTATAATATTAGCGCTCGTCAATTTATACAAATATCTCTAGCATAAGAGATTCCGTATTAAATCAGAAATTCATTGAGTCAATTTCCATTCGGTAGATAGGTCCCACGTTTCGAGATATTGAAGTCTGTTTTTGCAATTGAACAAATAAAAAGTTACAGGAAAAACGAGCCTCGAAGGGGAACGCCTCAATTTGCTGATTAATTTCATGGAGAATTTTATTTCGCTCACAGTCTCGTTCGAAACGTCCGGATGTAAAGCAAGAAATTTACAGGATCGTTCTTCAGGTCTGAAAAGACTGATCCAGCCCCGGAGATCCTTCAGTTATTTCCGGGATTTACCGTTGACAGGCGTTACTAAATTACAGATCCGTTGCATTTTCATTTGCCTAATTGAAGCGCGAGATCCAATCGTTTTGTTTCGCTTCGCGCAGACACGGCTCGTCCGGTTTTTTCTCTGGTGAACGATAATCCCGGCTGAACGTAAGAAGTGGGTCCGCGTCCGCCAGGTTTTTAGCGTAATTTCTATGTATAGCTCGTTAGGAGCGAAGGAATGCGCGCTTTGACGAAGAGCGGGCGCATATGCGCACCCGGATAATCTGGATCTGGGCGCCGTTGTGAAGAGCCCGTGCTCATTTAATTAATTATTTTTATAAATCTTAGGGGCATCGTTCTCTCCCGTCGGAGCCGTCGCCTCGCTGTTTCATTTGATAACAGCGGGACTTTTAAAAGGGATTTGCCACGGGCGTGTAAATAATCCAACTGTGAAATGGGAGTGGTTAATTAAATGAAATATCATTCATAAACTCCATTGATAAGCTCCTGGGATAGTACACCGTGTTTAGATGAATGAAAAATTATTAAGAAACCAAGACGTAATTTTGTACAAATCTTGTGCTAAATATTATCTTGAATTCTCGGTTTTTTTTTCGCGATACGATCATCTTAATATTTCTCTCGTTAAAGCCTCGTGGTTTTATCAATCAAATATTAATATATCATGATTAGATTAATGGAGTGATGCTATCTAGTCTATCGATTGAATCTGAATTTCACACCACATTGGAAGTTAGTGAAACGCTAACAGCCTGTACAGTCCCTGCCTGAAATATTTGATCTCTCGTCTGGCGAACTCGGAATTTATATATTGTTCAGCGATAAGAATAAGCAAAATAGGAAAAAACAAAACCTGAACGTTCATTGGCGTAAAAACGAGGCGAAAATTACATTCGTCTGATTGAACTTTTTATCTCGTCGCATTCGGTAGGTTCGAATCGCAAGTGTGCGATCATATTCAGTATATTATACATGGAAATAAGTCCGGGTCAGTTGCCGGAAGATTTTTATCCGCATCCGTTCTTTTAGCTGGCGCTCATCTCTTCCCAGGGCGCATAAAGGACGTCGACTCAAGAACGACTTTAAAAATCACCGGCGGAGTCAAGATAAGAATTTAATATTCGCTACTCCGGCGGACCGGGAACGGAATTTTAATAATCGTGTCGTTCATTAGATGCCTCCGAAAAAAAATACAGTACGTCCACGGGTCCGCGAACTCGGAAATAACAACGTTCATGAAACGGTTCACAGTTTCACAGCGGCCTGTTGCGAATTGACTATTTAGCTTGGGAAAATTCAAATTAGCCGATGCGATCAGCTTAGTAAAATACTTAGAGTTTCGTCGAGTGTGAATAATAACGTAATAAAGGTACTTGGAAGGTGCACAGACTCTAAACGACTACATGGAAACAGTGAATTGTTAAATAAAGCCCACCCCTGAGTGCCTATGATTCTCTCATGAAATATCGACGGTATGCGAATCGCAGATACACAGTTAGCAGCACAACGGGTAATACTACTCGTCACGCGAATAAGAAATATCGTTTTCGTGCTGTATCTCTCTCAATCCAATCACCCCTTACAATTTAGAGATTACGACCTCGACAATTTCTCGAACAGCACACGACCCGGAAAGAAGAACCCCACCAACCCGAAAGGAAAAACATTTCAATCGGTCCACGAACGACACCATCACCCGGTGTAATCACGTTAGAAGGTTCATCCGGTACATCGAAAATTAATGTTCACCCGGCGAAAGCATTCGTGCAGGCTCCCGAAACGGATCGTTCTAATCAAACTTCCCCTAAACTCACGTTTCGCCCGGCGTGCCGGTAATCACCATTGAAAAATCGGTCCCGTTGTTGTGTCGCGGAGGGAATCCGGCGCGCTTCTTCCTCGGTCGTCGTATTTTCCTCGGGCCTGTCCTAAAAAGCGTCGGGCTGTTTGTTCGCGTGAAAGAAGGACACGGGACAACGACGGCGACGCCGAGCGTCGGGTGGTGTCGCGTCGCGTCGCGCCGAATCGCGCGCCGCTCCGGGAAAATAGGGATCCGCCGAACAAATTGTAGCCGGGGCCGCTATATTTATGCATTTATTTATTAACCAAGTTTTATTTGTCCCTTGGGCAAAATAACGGGCCGGCGTAAACAAGTGGGACGGCACGGCGACAACTCACGGGCTGCCACCGCCAATTGCAACGATTCGTTTTATCCTGCGACGTCCTCGATCCGTCTACGTTGTACGTCAAGGCATGATAAATCAGTGTCGCGTTGATGGCGAGCATCGCCGGTGATAGGCAACCGCTACCGTCGCTCCTCCATCGTCGATTTCCCCGCGTTTTCGTCAAGTAAAACGCGTGTACCCTCCATTTTTCCCCCCTCTCTCTCTCTCCCTCCCGTCTCGCCAACAATCCCCCTTTTTCCGCGATCCACCCACACCATCGACGAACACCCAGTCCCAACTTCCGGTCTACCCGCGTTTCGCCCACCACTTCTATTTTCATCAGCAGCCCCCCAGCTTCCGGATTCATCTCCTTCGCGAAAAATTGAAAATCTACGACCGGGTTATTATTACGCCGACCGAGAGGAAGAGCATTAACCGCTCGAAGCAAATTGCCGGATAGGCGAACCGTGAATTAGGGGCTGGCACGACGGAGACGTTTCGGTCGTCCGAGAAATCCGACATTTTTTAACACACGATTTTGCTCGCTGAGGACTTTCTATTATAACACTTGTGCAACATTTTAACCCGTGAAACTCGCCCCGACGCGACAGTTCACCGGGAGAAATCTCCTCGGCACCCTGTATATATTCTGTCCTGGATATTGGAGCATAGATCGGTTACGAAGCTCGGTTACCGTTTTACGGATCGTTTTACGCTTTTGCCCGTAAAACGATAGCGGCTCCGGCAGCGTCCTGTCCATTGACGACCAGCAGCGCAGCAACGCGACGTTTACATCGTTTCCCGATTTCAATATTTGACCGGGATAAGGAGCTGAGTAACTAGTCGCGGGAACGGACGAAACGAAAAGGAAACAGACGCGGTTAAAACGGCTTTCATTATTCGCGGATGGTTCGCAGATTCCCGTCACGTTCGGCAGCGGAACGAGTGCGAAATTCCCCTGGGCGGCGAACGCGGGCCCGGAGATGCTTTTCTTTTTTCTTTTTTATTTTTTTTTTGGTTTTTCTTTCTTTCCTTTTTGCGATTCAAATTCTCACGTTTCCGCGGGCGACGAGTTGCAAACGATAACCGGGCAACGCTCGACAATATCCGCCGGTGCCGATCTTACCCCGGCTGGCTGCACGGCACAGACGAATCGGGGCCATATATCGTCGAATCTCACCTCGGTGAAACACCGAGGTAGAACGAATCGGCGATATCATCGTTGCGAAACGTTCCGAGAGGACAGACTAGGCGCAGCAGACGAACGAGAGCCTTTTAACTTTATAACTCGCGTCCCCTCTCTAACGATCCACATTAACCACGATATATTACGACAACTGGAATCCCTTTCCTACCGGCACTTCCACGTGCCCAAACACCAACGACGTTTCTTAACCCTCGGGAGCCACGGATCTCCTTTAACCGCACGCGTCTGCCGAATATCAAGCCGTTCTCCTCGTTGAATGGCGAGCCTTTCAGCCGCCGAACGCTCGAAAAATTAACAGTCGTTACTAGACTGCAGATCTTTATGCAAAATAAAAAATGTTCGCGTTGATCGCAGGACACAGGAGCCAAATCAAAATTGTATTCTTCTTTTAATTATCCTACAACGACCATGCCCAGACACTATGTTTGATTTATGACTGCGTTTTTAGTGAAACGGCTAGTTAAATGACAAAGAAAAGCATTCGCAGTCGAAAGCAGTCAACTGTCTGGCTTTAGAAAACTCCTTTTTTCCTTGACATATTCCTTTCCTATTGTTCTCCATTCTGCGCGGGTCTGGACAGGCCTGGGATAGATCTGGCGACCAGATCCACGCAGGCCAAATCCTCTCGTTGACAGGCAGTGGAGTGGGTAGGCACTGGACAACGATCGTGCCCACGATTCAGGACAACGAAGGAGCGATTACTATATTAAGCTGAAACGATTACGTCGATGCCCTTAAGTATTTTTAACATGTTCACTGCTTTAAAAATTGTACCTGCCCATTTTTTTCGTCATAAATGCATCATATCCGCAGTCTAATCATCATAAGTATTCGTGATCACGCGTATACGCGAATTCCCGTAGCAATAGAAATTATTTAAGCTTCCCAATAAAGTATTTTCGTTTGAGAACTCATTCTAGCATTGAGAATCATATCGTTTAACCGAAAACACTTTAGGGGTGTTCTATTTATTTGTTGCGAAAACTTGTTAATTTTTAAAAGAAAAATGAAATCAGGTTTTATTGCATTGTAGTCTTTGCGAATGCAGTAGAATCTTGATTGTCGGAGTTCCGGTCAACGGGACGGTCGATTATCGGAATATTGATTAACGGGAAATTTGATTATCGGAACGCTCAAGTATCCAAGCAGTGTTTGGCTAACGAATAAAAGCAAAAAATATGTGTCTGTAGACAATATTCTTGTTTTGCTCTCGCCCTTTTTATTTCGAAACGACAATCGCTGTTACGTCGAATGCCTTTGGGATATCGCATCGCGTTTACGGATCAGATTCTGTTAACGATGTTCCCGCTGCTTACGTGGAAACGTCGGTAAACAAAAACATGTTGTCTTATCTATTGAAACCACTTATGACGTAACGTATCGATCGGGATACGCGGGACTAATTAGATCGGGTTAAATTAACCAACAGCTGCAGAATTCCGGAATCAAATATCCGTGGCGTAATCAAGCAAAACCGTACAATTAAGTGCTATGGTGGACGTCCATCTGATAACAATATTCACAAGATACTAAACTTTGTTAATGATCGTTTAATACTGTAATAGAGGCGAAGAATTAGATATTAGAACTATCAGTGTGCCGTTCCACGATTTGATTGCAGTGTCGTTCTGCTAGGTTTTTCGAAGTTCTATAAACGTTAACGCAAACTCGATTTCCTTATTGGAAATTGCTTAACTATCACGAGAGCAGTCTATAATGGAACAATAATGTCGTAAACAACAATGAATCGCGTAATGCAATTCCGACGCCATTATCCCCTAAGCGTTTCCTTGCTGTATGGGATTACCAACATCGAACTTTTTGTTGCACTTCCCTGAAAATCGCTTGTATCGCCAGCATACCGCTAACTATGAAGAAAATGAGACGAAAAGTAATAACTATAGACAGAGCGGATCTTTATGCAAAATGAAAATTTTTTACCTGGATTGCAACAATCTGGAGTGAAACAGAATTTCTTTTCGTTCGTAATATGTTTGATAACTGGAACATGACCTCGAAATATTAGCGATTGTGTATCAGCGTCGTATATCTTTTTCGTGGGAAAGTGTCGAGTTTTGAGCCGAATAAACGTCATTTGCGGGAGGTTCTGACTTACTTCTTTAATTGGAAGACATCTGCAGCTGAGGCGCATCGATTGCTTGTAGAAGCATATGGTAAGGCTGCATTAAGCGAGAGAAGTTGTCGTGAGTGGTTTCAAAAGTTTAAGAACGGTGAATTTGATGTCGAAGACAAAGAACGTAGTGGAGGACCGAAAGTGTACGAAGACGCGGAATTGGAAGCATTATTGAATGAAGATTCGTGCCAAACGCAAGAAGAACTTGCACTTGCATTATCAGTGACCCAACAAGCGATTTCACATCGTTTAAAATCATTGGGAATTATTCAAAAGCGAGGAAATTGGGTTCAAAATCATTCTTCTGCATGATAATGCTCGTCCTCATGTTGCGGCGCCGGAACCAGAAAGCTTCTGCGGTGCCAGAAAGATGGGAAAAATTAGTGGCCAGCGATGGACAATACTTTGAATAAAATATAAGGTACCGTTCTTTCGCAATAAATGCCCAATTTAAGATGAAGAACGGCGGAGACTTATTTGTACTACCAATAACTTAACAGTATGTTAAAATATTCTTCTAATGTTTTTACTGTTTTAAATTACACCCACTCATTTTTCTCGTAAATGCATACAATCCGCTATCTAGTAGTAATAACAAACTAAAAAATTTCAACATTTTTAACTTGTTACGTTGTTCCATTGAATATTCAAAGTGAGCGATATTACAAGCTGGAAACGAAGAAAATAATCAATCATGGAACCAATTTGAATCTATCAGGGGAGGTAATCAGGATGCAACCAAGGGGCTTGGTGCAACCTTCGACATTCCCGCTGACCGAGCCCGTCCCGACACGGCCCAGAACTCCGTGAAAGTTGCCGGTCGCGTAATTCTCGTGAATTAATTGCCGAGCTTTTCTCTGTAATCTTACGACGGGATTCAAGTTTTAAATTAAATTCGATCCACGGGTCCGTTCCCCGCACCGTGACGAGCCGGCCACCGTGAAAGCGGAAGAAGCGAGTCCTCGGACGCTATTTCACCCCGAAAACGAAGTATGACCGACAGACACGCACGCACCTTTCCTACCCGGTCATTCCATGCCAAATCGATCACTTTCTTTCACGTCGCCATGGACGGCTTTCTTCTGAATGAGATATGTTAAATGAAATTTGCGATTTTCGCCGCGACGAATTTTACTCCATTCGTTTCTTACGAGAACTGGAACGGACTCCTTCTTCCATTGTGGACCTCGTTATCACGATAACAATGTACACACTTCTTCAAATTTCAGTTAATGCGCTCGTTTTATTACATTGTATGATTCATGCACCAAATGTATAGAATCCGCGATTCGCTAATCACGTTCATTAATTTTAATGATATAAAAACATGCAAGCACGTGAAAATTTGCTTCGTTCCAGTATTTTTATTTACAAGAACAAAATATGCTCCGTATGACGAGAAAAGCATACAATACTGAACAAAAGTAATTGTTACCTACAATTTTATTCTACGAGAACAAATTTGTACAACTATTCTCATTATTTTAGACAGTTCAATCTTGATCATTGTCAGTAATGATTAGACTGCGAATTTTACCTAACCCAGACAAAAAATCCACAATCTGGTAACGATAAATATGTATGTTCACGCATTTATATTACTTTTGTCTGGAGCACTAACGGCGACGAATTAGGCCAGCAAAATTACGTTACCAAGTAGGTAACGATGCATTGTTAGAGACCCCAATGAGAAACCAATAAGGCCGAATGTATGTTAAATGGTACATTATATTTCGCTAGTTTCTCCATACAGAGTGTTCCATTTTAATCTTTCCGCGCAATTACCTCTCCCGGAGCATTCATTGTTACAAGTGTTTCAATTCGAGCTTGCTGTTTTCCGAGAGTAATGCTTTGTGATGGACGCAAGCCTTGTCTAGGTGGACATTTCTCTGTAGCTTCGAAGCTGTCCACGCTGAAGCAACGTCCACCAACTTTTCTTCCTTTTTGTATCAAATAAAAAGATATTAATTCATCGGTACATTGTAGAAATGTGTATCTGTAATATTTATGAAAACAAAGGTGACTTTCAATCTTTTAAATGAAATGCAGTTGTTTTATGTAATCTAAATCAGGGTTTTTTAAACGTACGTAGTCCGAGGCGCCCCTCTTGAACAACATTCTTTTTGCGGACCCGATCCCAACCCTAGGCATTTTTCTTCTTCGTGTAGGATCTTTATTCAATGAGTTATCTGAATAAAAGCGAAAAGTTCGGGGATGTAAAGTTAATGTCAAAATTGTTCAACCCTTTGGTTACCCTGGACGAGATATCTCGCGCCCCGATACTTCCCGATAAACGCTTTTTCACATTATAGACGAAATATCTTCTGTTTTATTCGGTCATTTTACCCGAGATAAAGATTTCATTCATTTCTTCCTTTTACAAATCAGAATACAGTTACGTATAGAATATATTTATCTATAGTGTCAAAATATTGGGTTTATCGGGAAGTATCGGGGCGCGAGATATCTCGTCCAGGGTGACCAAGGGGTTAGGAACCTCTGATCTAAATAATGATCTTCAAAAGGTCGTTCGAGGTGACAGATTTCTTTCGGACCGCGTGAAAAGGAGATTGGCGTTGTATAAAGAGAAACCGGTATGCAATTTGGAGGTTGTTGGGAAGGGTTTGGTCAGAGCGGGAATGTTGTGCTGGCCCGACGATGGTGGCCGGGATTCGAATTGGTTCCTAAGCTACACCTAAATTCATTATAACGGAATGCCGGCCGATCTCGGTATGTCACTTGAACCGAGCGGAGGAGCATCGGGTTATCGCGTTAACGCTCATACGGTCTATCGACCGGCTGTACACCGGTGGACAAAGTAGCACGTATTACATACCACGGCGACACGTGTATTACATTGGTGCGCGTGCGGGGGCGTCGGTGTGGGTGCGCGTTTGTGCATGTCGAAGCCGGTCGACCGACCGGCAGCCTTCCTCCTCAAAGCGACGGTGTTTGCGATCAGACCTGACTATTCCCGTCACATTCTATCGAGCACGGAGTATCGTTGCGCGGATTAAAATTACAGGAGACCGGCTAATCTGTGCCCGGGCTTCGATCAAAGATCTGCTTCAAGCTACTGGCTGCTGTTCCCTCTATTACGGATCGAGTGGCGCCGGGGAAACGGAAGTAGATTCGAACGAACCCGCCGATTGCGACACGGGATCCACCGCGCCACGGGATTTTGCCTGAATGCTAATCAAGTTGGGAATAACCAACTAACGCTCTCCCTTTTTTTCTCTCTCTCTCTCTCCCGAGTCTACCTGCCACGGCGAAGGCGATCGGAAATCGTCGCGCGCAGTCCGTTGCAAGGTGTGCAATCGGAAATGAGCCGTCTACGCGTCTCTTCCAGTCGCAACGATGGGAAGCAAGTTCCACGTGCAGCCAACCGCGTAAGTGTTCTCGTCCAATCTTTCACACAACTGTATAACTATCTGCTCGGAAGTCGATCAAACCGTTATCGTATCCTCGAGACGCATTTTTTAAATGTTTAATCTGTGGCGTTTTATCTTAACTAGACGATAACTTTTCTTGATATCGAACCTTGACTTTATTTAGAAGTTAAAGCAATTCATCGGAACTTGTAAAATGCTGATAAACACGAAATTTGAACGTGCCTCGCATTTTTTCAGCCTCCATTGGCTCCCGCAAAGAGGAAATCACGGAGAGCATAATCGGAAAGTGCAGACTGCGCCGAAACAATACGTATTTAGAGATTACACCCGGGAGACTGTTCGGTTAAGGGAACGTTCGGGTATCGAGATATTCGGATATAATGGGTATTCGGTTGCGTGGATGTCTGCCGTGCTATTAACTGATCAAACACAACCGCGGTGGACAAAAAGAAAGAAGCGGCAGTATTTTCTTACGGGCTGCGATCAATGTTTAAAATTCAAATAGACGAACCCATTTCCTTCCCGAATTCACGATTGCGCCGCAAGAATCGGGCCGTGATATACGCGGCGCGGCGGCGGCGGCGGCGGCGGCGGACAGGAGAAAAGAATCAATACCAAGGTATGTAGCTGTCGTTAACACAGGTGTGTGTGGGAGGGGCCGGGGAGAGAACGGGAGGGGACCTTTCCAGATTTTCGCACAGGTTACCGAAATGTAATTCACGCATCGTCGCGTTCGACCCGTTCTTCAATTATTCCGCGGTCCTTTACAGATTCAGCACGGCGGTCGTGGTCACCGTAAATCCCGTTGCTTAATATTTATCGCGGCTAACGCAATTACGTCGCGTTCCATTTAACATCGAGTCAATCTAATTTCTACTCGAAATAGTTCATTACACCCGGTGCCCTCCAGCCCCCCTCTCTCTCTCTCTCTCTCTCTTTCACTATCGCTCGAACTCCACGGCTGTTCAGCACTTTAAACCCCTTGATTTGTCTCCAAGTGGACGGGAACCGGGTGTGCATGAACGGGTCCTGTCAGCACGCTACACAGTATAATCGAACCGTGAGCGATTCGGTGGAAAGATTAAACCAGTAATCGTGACCGGAACAGGCCATTCTATGATTACGGTGTAATACAACGTCGCGGGCTGTGTGCCTTGTTTAGCGGTCTACCGAAAAGCGAACTGTTTCATTAGCTGGAAAAATGCGCAGTCCAAGTGAAGCGTCCGAAACAACGGAAATCCGTAATAACTACACTGCGGATTTTATGCATTTGTGACAAAAGTGGGTGAGCACAATTTAAAGCAGTGGACATATTAAAACGATTTAAAGACATCAGCGTATTGGTTTCAGCTTAATCAGATAAGTAAAAGAAGAAAGAAATTTCTGTTCCACTCCAGTGTCTTGCAATCAATGCAAACATTTTTTATTTTGCATAAAGATCCGCAGTCTAGTAATAACGAATCTCTCGGGGCCTTGACGAGGTTACGGAGTATAACGCCCAGTCGATATGAAGTTCGAATTGTGGAAAAGTAACACTTTTAAATATAATAATCCCGATTATCGATCGTAAATGTTAAATATTTAATTTAAATCTAGTAAATCTAGCAATTTTGTCAATAAATTTTTCTACTTTTGAACTTAGGTTCAAAACTGAACCGAAACGTTAGGACAGAAGAAAAGTTATATATTCAGGGGGTCAGGGTCAAGAAAAGTTATATTCAAGGTGGTCAAGTTAGCTGGGACACCCTGTATACAACGTTCTCAAGATTTCGGTCGAAACGTTGTCGAGTTCTAATTGTCTGTATTCCTGTCGCGTACTAACACAGCCGCCATTAATTTCGATGTCTATCTTCGTTGTTAAAATGTTTTCTTTGTATGCAACTACTTCGTGAAGTATTACAAGAATTTAGTAAAAGAAAGTGAGGGCCGGTGTGCGATCCTATATGGAGAAACGATGTTCGGATACGGTTCGACGTTAAAAAGGAATTTTAGATCGAATCACGTCGTTACATTCTCACCTCAAAGAATAAAATTCTACGGCAGGTGACCCATTTAATAATTGACGAGGCGGAGACTCCGGTCGAGATCGTGGGCACACAGGACGGCTCGTAAAATGTATTCGCCTAATTGAAACGACTCGAACGAGTCTTTTTCTGACTCGGCGCGCTCCGGATCTCCTTTGCGTTTTAAATTATTTCTACCCTGTCTTCCCACTCCCCGCCCCTGGCCAACTGTGAAAGACGTCTAGACTGTCAACCGTCACTGCTTATTTTAATCGCCATAACAGCGATCCCCCGAACACTCTCTGATTATCTCAGAAAGCTCGTTCATCCGGCTAAGTTCTCCGGTGGAAGCAGCAACGATTAATTTACCTGAAAACCTGGGCAATGTCGTAAAAAACAAAGGAGATATTTAGGTGGCTATACTTCGGTGGACCGCTCTGTATAAATGCCATAATTTTCCTATAAATGCAAAAATTCTTCGAGTCAGACCAGAATGTGACGCTAGCACGTGCAAAATTATTTCATAATTTTGAGAAGTCTATGAGTCGTGGCTAAAGACTTCTTAATGGATCCTTTAATAGCGACAGCTATTTAAACTGTGAATCAATAAGTCACCCTCAGCAACGTTATGTAATAATTTCGTTTGGGGTTGTGATATAAAAAAAATATATTTTATAAACTCTTTAAAAACCACGCTTATATTAAAATGCACTAAAATGGAGAAAATAATTTTTTTTAAATAAAATCGTGACATTAGAGAGAGTGACTATAAAAATAAAAGCGTGGAGCGCCCACGATGATTACGTCAATATAGTTTAGTGCTCCACGCTTTTATTTTCATAGTCTCACTAATGTCATGATTTTACCTAAATTTATATTAAATTTTTAGGAGAACCAGGAAAAAAATTATTTCCTCCTTTTTAGTGCATTTTAATATAAAAAAAAAGTTTAAATATTCTTTTTCTCGTAGATGCCCAGATGTTTTTTAAAATTTGTTGTTTTTTTTAATATTGCATTGTCATCCAGTTCTGAGCTATGTTTAAAGTTCCAAGCCTCTAGCTCATCGGGAAGTGATTTAAAATTCGATTACAAGATTTGACGCATACAACGACAACATCGACAACATCGACACAGCGAGCTAATATAAGCGTGGTAATAAAAAGAGATTCTTAAGCTTCTGCTTGGTACGGCAGAGTTATTGAGAATCCAATTAATAGGATTCCGGTAGGTAAAGTGTTCATAGAAGTTAATCAGTGAATAATCACGCGAGCCTGTCCCACTTGGAAATTGAGTAGAATGTTCCGAGCGACTATGGCGTCGCCGCTCGCCGTGTAGGATCCTCCAGGTTCGTAGGTACAGTCAGCGTCGGCCATATTTTACGCCGGCCAAATGAAAAGTTCGTGGATCGGCTTCTAATCTAAATATTGCACCGGTAAAATATCCGGTTCTCCGTTTTACTTCGCCGGCACCCGGCGAATATCCTCGGCCGGAAGTCGACACACGATCCAACGATTACTTCGAGAGCCTGAGCGTCTGCTGCCCTCCTTACGAGCGCTCGCCCGAGGGTCAACGAAACTGAGAACTAGCATTTTACGCGGTGTATGGCTTCCGAAAGGGCTCGTGCGAAAGTAACGTGTTTGTTAACTCTTTGCAGTTTTCATTCCGTTCATTTCCACGGAATAATTCCGTTCTATACGATTATTCTTCATTTCACAGAGATGAAGTTGATACAGTAAATTTTCTATAGATGCGAAAAAATATCCCCTCCAACTAATACACTGATCTCGGCTCTAACCACTAATAACGCGACGCGGAGAGTCGCAGTCGTCGGCACAGTTCAAACGCCCGTCCGTCATCACAATGTAACACCACTATTTAATCTTCTTTATTTTTCATTATTTTTTTATGGAACTTTCACTGGCATTCCTGCCATTTTTCTAATGCAAAATGATACCAAACACGATATAATTTCAACTGTATTTAGTGGTTTAATCGACGATGAAAGTTTCGAACGCAAGGAAGGACAGCGCATCAGAAAGAAAGAGACGCGGACAGTTGCCGTCGCATCGACAGTTGCCGGTCTCTCTTTACACGCGCTGACCTTCTCTACGTTCGGCTCGGCCTTTGGATCCTTCTCTACATTCGGCTCGGCCTTTTTAGTAATTCGGCACGTTTAGTAATTCGTTGGTTATCAATAGACTGCAGACCTTTATGCTTATACGACTGATAAAAATGTTCAAAAAGTGCTGGAGTATTATATTCAACAGAATTTAATATGGTTTTTATTTATTTTCGTTTTTTTATTCGTCATTAGTAATTCTATTTATTGCCACTTTCTACAAATTTGTCCACAAACATTGTAATATGCATAAACATCTGCAGTCTCGTTGTGAACATTTTCCATAACGTGAACAATATTTTGAATATTGGCACAGCAATTTTTAGCGATGTGTGCATCTCTCTAATTTTTATTCAATATTATTTAATGTTTTAACAAATTTTTTTATACTGGATGGACGACATTCAAGATGAACGATTATATTCATGAGTGAATTCTGCTACTTCTCACCCAGATAGGTAAATAACGCAGCCTAATTCACTCGCTGGACGGGACCTATCAAGTAGCCGTTTCACACTCGCGAAAAATATTTTCGCGGAATATTAATCGTCCGGAATGTTGATCTTTCGAGTTCCTTGCAGGGGGAAGGGGGGAAACCCGAACATTCCGAGTTTAATAAAACTTCGTGGGACTGTGTGGCGCACGTCGGACTAAACGAGAAACAATTTTTTTTCGACGGAAGTTCACTCTGAAGGAGCGAATTAATCTTTAAAGTTTTCGCGGATAGAACTTTGTGCCGGTACGAAATAGAGCAAAACGGTACCGACACAAATTACTTGGTTCTTTTATTATTCGCGACGCCGCGCCGCCACGGCGCCGCGGCAAAAAATTGTCCGCCACGCGTAATTGGTAAATAAATTAATTTCTGGATGGGGGAAAGTGGGAATCATGGTTAGCTATTTTATGCGAGTAATTGAACGAGTAAAAAGTTAAATGCTCGGAGAAATGATAATAGTCTTGTGAATAATTTCAGTTTAATTTGCGCCACGGTTTTCTCTGTTTGTCGACGCAGCAGCGGTTTGTTACGCGATTACCATATTATTTGATTTTGCTTGAATTACAAAGAAGACTTTCGAACAATTGATGGTTACCATGCAATTCTCGCGAACCAATGAAACGAACAACGAGAAAAGAAGAATTTCCAAAGCAATTTTTACAAAGAGCGAATCTAATAATTTTTTGGTTGCAATGAATTTTATGATAAACAGTTTGTTATTTAATAAATTATAATTCACCAGCGGGTTCAAATGTATTATTATTCTGAATAATACGACTGTTTGCAATCCTACGGAGACAGTACACATTGTAAAGCGAGATGAATTGGAGCCAATAATTCGATCGAACGTATCGAATGGCTGTCCCGAGCATTTAACACCGATATTTTAGTGGTTTTTCCCGTTCAAGTGTTTTAATAGGCATCTATAGGACGGCTAGACAAAAGGAAGAGACGAAGACAATGAGCGTTGTGTAAAAGCGATCGCATATGGATCCGCCGTTTTGTTCGGTCGAGAATACGTGGGCGGTAGGGTAAATCAATGAGCCGATGCGGGCTATTACCGATAAATAATGAAGCGTAGGTGCCGGAGAAAATATAAACTCGTTTATTAAGGGACGGTCTTTATATTCGGCGATATTCTTTTTAAACTGGGTTGTGTGAATTATTATCCGATATCGGACCTTATTTGTCTGGGCGACGTGAGGATCCTCGGCATTATTCGCCGCCAGTACGCGAAAGGAAATGTGGCAATAAAGTATCGGGGTAAATTAAAATCTATCGGGAGTCCTTGTACCAAGTGCCTTTTTATTCATTTCGTAATAACAGTCTTTAATTGAATATCCAATAAAGACGATTTGAACGTTCGGAACGGGGCCTTCATCAAACGAAAGTTTCATTATTACCGACGTTTTACGCCATGACTTTCGAGATCCAGATTCATTTGATATTCTTACATTTTGCTTTAATTGAATATTTTAATTATATTATTTTAGTTTTAATTAAGGCTATTTTTGTATGAATCTTGCAAATTGTTTTGTCAGAGTGTTTAATTCTTAATCGAGTCTCGTTTAATCCAATTTCAATAATTACCTCACTACATACCAACATGGCGGCGTCCTTTCCCGTCTAAAATCGTGAAAATCGCTGGACTTTGAACACTCATAACTAGGCAGCTGCAATTTTTTTGAAAATTTTCAGGAGCCATATAAATGCATAAAGATCCGCAGTCTACTAATAACTTTTGAATCAGTGGATTTTTAAGATTGAAACTTGGATTTTCTGATTTCTTGGAACTTCTGGTTTCCTCGGGTGAAATATAGCCAAGAAATTCCGAAGAATATAGAACAATTTAATTAATTTAATTAATTATAAATATACACACATATATGGTCACCACGATTTTCAACAATTGTCTTCCAACATTTTCAATTTGGTGGTTTCCTTTTCCTTTTGGAAGTTTCGCAATCGTAAAAAGGTATGCTTAACGCGAGATGATTAGTGCAGTGTAAAATCGATGGTATTTCGAAGCAGGAAATGAATATAAAACTGGGTCAGGTGGTAAACGACGATATTCCGTTAAAACCGCAACGCGCTAACAGCGCAAATAAGTTATCTCTGTCTCATTAATTCAAATCAAGGGGAAGACAGCGTGATGAAACTTGGTCTCTCGAATTCTCGGCACCTTCAACGCTCACTCTATCCGGACCGAGTTCCCACGACAGCGCGCGCACCCGTTAACCCAGAAATGACACGATTTTGAATAAGACGCAGCTACGACGAACCCCCGGCGATTATATAATTGAACAGGCTCCGGCGAGCGAGATTGCATAGGCTTGTAGCGTTCAAACCGATGTAAACATCGACGATGTTACCAGCGGAAGAGGGTTACTAATCGCTAAAGTGCTCCCCTTTTGTGTCACCTATTCCTTTCTGCGGGGAGATAAAGTGGCGCGACAGCATCTCCGGCTCACAATGAAAAGTCACCAAGAGGCACGGTCGGTGGCCCCATGAATCCACGCGACACGCCAACAAATACTTCGACGCGAAACCAGGATCGCTTTGGAAACCCGAGCGTGCTTATCGAATGCAATAGGGACTTCAAAAGAAATCTTCGTTATCCGATGCTCCCAATTTCAACGAGAGACTGGCGAAGTTAAGCATGTTCACCGAAACCCTTGGTTAAAAGCTTGGATCGACCGGAATCGTTAACCCTTTGCTCTCGGAGCTATCTTAACTAAAAAATTTAATATTTCTTCCGATCTAGAACATTTCCATTCCCTATGATTGTTTACATTTAACGCTAGGTTTACGGAGCTCTGAAATAACTGATTCACATTATTTTATAAACATAACGAGAGCATGTGTCCATTCAAGTTGTTGACTATTTTTCCAATGATATATACGCAAAGAAATAAATTTGGTATATAATTCCTCACCTAAGCACCTTTAGAATATTAATAATAGCAAATTAAGAATATTAGAACCCGTCATTTTTACCGGTCCCTTAACCTAGTGTTAATGGAAATGAAATTGGTACAATACTTCATACAATACCCAAATATTTAGTAATTGATTAGATACCGACATATTTAATATATATATATATTATTTGATTATGTAATTCAAAGTGCGATTCGTTCATTGAAATCGGAAAATTGTAAAAATGTTCGACCAGAATTGTTAACACAGTTACGGGAAGTTTAATAGAATAATTGACGTTTCAAGAAATTGTTATAAAAGCAACAAACATCCCTGTTTCTTTGAACGATGTCAAATAATACTCGTAGACGGAAATGCGAGGATTATGAAAGTTTCCGTCAGCAGCAAGAAAAATATAATTAAATCACATTTAATACTCGAAAGAAAAGACGATGGTAGGAATTATCGGAATGCTTTTTCAACGCCTCGAGACGAATCAACGCTTCTTCAAATTAGTGTTCATTCTTCTTATTCTTTGTTAGATCGAAGAGACGGAGGTGTTGCATTTCTGGATCCGTTTTTCATTTATTATATACATATAAAGATGATCGATTCTCGTTTGCTTTTACCATTGACTAAAATGATTTTAATGTTGAACATCTACGAAAATAATTTGTATCATTGAAATATTTTTCTGTGGGTAGAATCAAGGATTTACGATATGGTATTGCAATATTCGAAGGGTTGGTCCAATCAAAACCGTTTTTCCAAAAATTGGAATATATTGGATAATCCTTTTTGGAGAAAAAGCCATTCGTGTAAATGGTGCTTGTTATTATTGAACAAAAATTATTGATTCGCGAATATATTGTTTTTATTTCGCACACGAACATAGCACAAGGCAACGCAAAGATATATTCATATAGAATTTGATATTTTTAAAATGAAAACAATGGAAATTGAGAATTCGGAACGGAAATATATTTCTTTTATTATAACCGATTTATGTGAACGAATCGTCTGACGTGCAAAAAGGTTCACCGGGATCGTAAATATATGTGCGCCACCAAACTATAGCACGGTCCGTCACCAAACTATAGTATTGCGTAAATTCGATACAATACTCCCATATGTTATTTACAGAGGTGCTGGAAGTAGATCGAAATTAACTGAAAATTATGTGCGCCGCCAATAGATCGCGTCAGTTTGCCGAATGTTGGAAAGTTTTTGATCGAGAGGACAGTTTTAGAACCGCCACGAGGAAACTGTGACCCAGATTTAATCCGCGTCACGTTTTCGTTTGTTCGAAGATAAAAAGTCAGTTGGAAAGCTAGTGTCCCGGAACACAGGACACCCAAAAACTGTGTAGCAGAAGTTCTAAACAATTCAACGGAAGAAAGCTCCCAGGACTATCGCCGACAGCAGAATCCTTCGAATTTGTGCGCGTGTATATTCCCTGAGCGTATACGTCGACAGGGGTTGCTTTTCATTTTAATGAAAGAAAAATGTTCGATTGTTCGCGAATTCTACTTGTTTCTACAATTGTAAATTATACGTTATAAAAATGCATGTTGGAACTACGAAGTTTAAGGATTATAATCAACCACGTAGAAAGTTTTGGCTACTGACATAAGGGCAAAAGTTGTTATCAGGCATATGCATCTACGCAACTGTTTCGCGAGCTGTGTATCTGCACAACTACCTGAAATTTCTGGTTGGAACTTCAAAGATACAATCTGCATGTTACTATTGATTAACGCGGTCGAATAGCCTGTTTGTTATTGTACAATTGCCGAAATTATAGAAATGGCGAAATGTTGTTATAATTAGATAGCGGATCTTTATGCAAAATAAACATTGGGATAAACTTCCGAAAGCGGTAATCCCCCGATTGATTTTATACTCTGGACTCTTACGTACTTTGACGTGCTAATTACGAATATGATGACGAATATGAAAATTGGCGCAAATTTTATTGTAATGACGGGAACCGTTAAACAACCATAAAAATCATAGTTTTTTCCATTTATTTCCGTAAATAATGGTAATTTTGAAAAAAACTTCAGATAAAAGTTGTAGACCTCGTGAAAATACACATTTTATGACGTATTGATTTTTGTCATAAAGACAGTAGTTATTCAGAAAAACGATATTATATGTTCAAAACTTCATATATGTAACTCATAGAACCTGGATTTTCGTCTGCGTGGTCCGCCCCTACCACTACCTAATCCAAACTAATTCTGATCGCATAATCTTTGCATTCTATGTACATAGCCGTCATACAGAATTTGAACTAAATAGTAATGGATAAATCATGCGATCATTGAAATCGAGGGTGGCTCTCCGTATAAGTGAATAATTAACTATCATTTTTCTCAGAAAGTATCATCTTTTTGACAAAAATCAATACAACATAAAATGTGTATTTTCATGAGGTCTAGAACTTTTATCTGAAGTATTTTTAAAAATTCCCATTATTTACGGAAGTAAATTATATAAAAAACTATGATTTTCAAAACATAAATTTAACAAATATTTGACAGAGTTAATTTGACCCCCGCCAAGTTATTTTGGGCCATAACAGCCAAAATATTAGTTTTACGTAAAAGATGCATATAACCTTTTTTGTAGAGCTTTTTATGAACTTCATTTTTTGTTTGAAACTCTTTTCTCTAAAATCAATATTCTCGAAAACATTTAGTAAGAACTGTCAAAGTTTTTAGGGACTTTCTTCTCTAATCAAGGATAAGCTTTGGCAAAAATTTCAGCAAAATCGGAGGGTTCTCGCTTTCGGAAGTACACCCAAACATTGCCTGCCTGAATTGCAACGAACTCGAGCGAAATAGAAAATGATTTTCATTCGTAATACGTTCAACAGATTGCAGATAATATAGGAATATGTTTAAGATCTTCTAATGTAATTATTGTTTGAAATATTACAGTTTTGATGCTTGTATAATTGGAAGTTAGCATTCAATTACTGCATTTACAGAGGTGGTTCAAGATAGAGGAAAGCACCGTAGACGTTTCACGTGGAAACAAACAGGATCGCAGCACCTATGGCGGGTTTGCTGGCGAGGTGCGTCCCGCTAGCCTACTTTCCGTCCCCTCGCGGTACCAACTGTCGTAGATGTCAGATAATATTCATTGCGGTTGATTTATCACGGTCGGACGTGGATCGTTGAAAAGGGTGTTGCTCTCTGGCAAAGTCGCTTGCAAAACGGATCGCGGAGAGTGTCGAAGCGCGAATCGCGTGGCGTCATCGCGTCTCCCCGGTGTGGGAAGAAATAACGGTTGACTTGCGTGCCAGGCTGGATTCGCAAACAGCGTCCGCGTCTTCCAAGACGTATATACTCGACGAAGGAGAAGAGAGAAGAAGATAGAACGAGAGAGAGAGGGGGGGAGAGAGAGAGTGAGAGAGAGAGGGGAGTGTGCCAGCGGAACGAACAGGAAAAGCCAAGGGGAAAAAGGTACTTTGTTCTTCCCGCGGCTCGTTCTCCCGTATGTCGAGGAATTCCGCGTAACGTTTGTCACGAAAACAACCGTGAAATGTATGCGACTCTCGTTCCGCCGGCCTCCAGGCAGTTCCTCGAGGAAGTTCCTTAGTCATTTCCACCCCCGTCGGCTGAAGAAGTCGGAGGAGTTCCAGGGTAAACGTCGGCGTAATGCGCCGTTACCCTCCATCCCCCTCCATTCCCCTCCGCAACCGACAACGCTAAAATATTAACTCCATTACCGGCTGACGCCGCGTCAGTTCTCGTTCGACCGAAATCGCTTGCCATTTCTCGCGAAGCAAAAACATTCACCCCCTACGAAGGACACATGCATAAGATCCACCAGCCCTTCCTTCGCCGTCCTACAGTCTCCAGGTTCTTCTTCTTTTTCTTTGGAGACGTTCCTGGGTACGCAAGAGACCTCTTCTTCCTTCCTTCTTTCCGTTGGAGCCGTCGAGTGGGCCGTCTATGTACAGGGTGGTACACCTCATCAATGATTTTCGGCATCGTTATACTCTTTTAATCTTTTTCCTGTTTCACACATTACACCTACCCATTCTTGTCATAAGTGCATAAAATCCGCAGTCTAGTGATGATACAAATAAAAAATATAAAAAAATATATATAGGTAGATGACCTTGAAAACTCCGAAAAAAGACATCGAGAACAAGATAACATTTGGGGTGTACTTCCGAAAAGCCCATATACTTCCAATTTTTTTCATACTCTGGATACTTACGTATTTTCATAGCGGAAACCACGAAGAAACCATAAAAATCGTAGTTTCTTTCCATTTATTTCCGTAACTAATGAAAACTTTGAAAAATACTTCAGATAAAAGTTGTAGACCTCATCGTGATACACATTTTCTGTCCTATTGATTTTTGTAATAAAGATAATGCTTTCTGAGACAAATGATGGGTAATTATTCACTTATACGATATGAAGAATATCTATGTATGTTTGTATGTTTTTTTGCAAAATTGCAATTCTTAAACCAATTAATTGAACATCTACAATGGGAAGATTATACGATCAGAATTAGTTTGGATTATGTGGCGGGGGGGGGGGCGGTGAGCTTTGCTGTATCCCTCTTTCTAGTATTAACTAATGAAATTAACGATAAAACTTGATTTGTGTTGGATGAGTTTTATGGATCATTTAATATAGTTTTTCTCAAAAACTATCGCCTTCTTGACAAAAATCAATAGGACATAAAAAATGTGTATTTCGATGAGACCTACAACTTTTATTTGAAGTATTTTTCAAAATCACCATTATTAAAATATATATAATCACCACTATGAAAATAACATTTGCGCCAATTTTCACGTAATAATAATAATAATTTTTTAAAATACGTAAGAATCTAGAGTATAAAAAAATCGGAGTTACATTTAGGTGGACCACTCTGTACAGCAGGTGGAATTGATCCACAAATGGTTCTATCATGAAATGGTCCGGGAAGCTAATCTCGTTTGTTAAACAAATAATAGCCGAGTCTCATATATATTGTAATAGTGGAGATACACGTGTCTAATAAACAATCAGACTGGCGTTCCCTCGGGTAGCCATTTTTTTCAACTCAGCAGAGTGCAGCTGTCTTCGTTCTCGCCTCGAACAGCATCCTCTTTCTTGGATGCAGTTTCCTTACGTTCCCATCTGGAACACTGTGTCTCGAGGTGCTTTTAACCCCTTCGCTATGGCAACGTCGGCCGAATTGAGATCGCGAAGTGAGACTACGTGGAACGCCAGCAGAAGTCCCGTTCAAAACCGTAATCTCTAGGCCATAGTTGCGTGGCGACGCGGTAAGAACGTGATAGTAAATACGATATTTATAAAGTGTATCGGCAGATTCGGGATCTTTATAGAAAATTGGAAATTTCCGGCTGCTTCAGTTAAGATTTGACCAGGAAGAATGTACTGCAAAATGGAAAACGCACTGTTCATACAACTGAAGTTCCTTTAATCAAAATCGCAATGAATCGTGCAGAACTGAAACGAACGAAGCGGTAGAGAAATAAACATCGTTAGCAGTGATTTACTCTTTTATTTATAAAGAATGCAGAATCGCAAGACCCGGTAGAGCGGCAAATAGTATTCCCCTTGGTCATTGTAGCATTCTGAACTTTATTGGTAAAACGGGTTTGTTGCAGTATATTCGTTTCACCATACTCTATTGTGTTCTAAAACAATAAATAATAAAAGTTATAGATTCTGCCGTTAATAGCATACCGTCCATTGTAACTTTGAATAACAACGTGTACACGCAATTAATTCTACTTTCTTTCACGCGGAAACCCGAAAGTATATCTCCGAGTTACTACAACGAAACGAAGAATTGTTTAACAATATAATCTGCGTTGCGAACTTGTGTAAACCATAGTTTACGCTTTCAACGGGTTTCCGTGAATACCGCTTTGATACGGCGGCGGACAAATTCAAAAAGATTTTAAGCTTTCTCGCGCGATTTCGGGCGTTGTAAATGTACCGGTGACAAACTGAAATAATCGAAACAGCTGGCGCCGCTGTCAATGCTGCGAAACTGAAAAAAAAAAAAATACAAATGCCGAAGTTCAGCCGGCCAGCAGTTGGTAGATATTTTTAAGCGTGTCCGGCTTGCGCGCGGGGGCTCGTCGAAAAATCTAATCGCGTTAAAAAATATCTGGAAAAATTGTCGGACCGTCGAACGATTTTTGTTTTTTTCGTTTTTAACATCGCGAGGAATAACTGAAACCGTTAAAAGGCCCTCGATTTGTTTTTTCACACCTTTTTCCCGCAACTTTCTGCCGCGATGGATGCGCTGATTCGCAGTTGGAATATTGTGCATGTTCACGGCGGATTTTAACTGTAATCCGCGGGTATTCGGAAAACATGATCCTGAAATATTAACGGCGAAATTTTCGCTGTTCATTTCTCGCCGCTACCCGGAAAATAAAACGCTGGCTGCAACGATTTCCGAATCATTTTTGTTTGCACTTGTTGATGTTTTGTTGCTTGCGCCGTTTGCCGAGCGTCGCGCCGGTTGTAACGATTCAGCGTTCCGTGCGTAAATCAAGATCTGATTATCCCAAACAATGTTATTCTTCACTTTATTATTTCACTCAACCCTTCATCGCGCAATACCGAGTCGGACTTTCCACAAACGTTTCACAGTTTATAAACCCGTTTTATTACAATTCAGTTTCTGATTTTGCTACGATTACTCCTTTGGCATTCGTAATTTCGTAGGAGAAAAAGGAAACTTGTATAATTAATAAAATACATATTTAACTGATCCTCGCGAGCCTGACTTGATTCAACGTCGACCGGATTGAAAATTAGTGAATTTCGTCTACCGTATTTTGGTTCGGTGTTCGTTCTGGTGTTAGAAATTGATACATTGCCGGAAAGAATGGAGACCCGCGAGAAATGATTCTCTCATTCTCAAATAGACACTCCCGTTCGTGTTTTACATGTTTGCTCGTTCCTTTCACGTTCGTTTCACGCACGGGAACACAAGAAATTGTACTTCTTATTGAAAGCCCGTCGTTCCGCAAGCGTGAGCACTTAGTTAGACGAAAATTTGTTCGGCCATGTAGCCGCCGCATTCATCGCACCCGTTCGTTACAGTCTTTTCAGACTTCCGGCGCGGCGCGGCGCGGTGCGGTGCGGCTCGGCTCGGCTCGGCTCGGCTCCCGGAATGAAGTTTAGTAAATTTTGACGAGGCAGCCTTTTGTGTTCGAAAAACAGATGTGAGAAAGAATGGCGCGTAATACCGGGGCCGAAATATCAGTTTAATGAAAAAACTTTCTGTTAGCGCAGGGAAGTCAATGCGCGAACAATACTGTTCGAAGTTATTAAGCCGCCATAGAACTGTCTTTACAGAACCCGTTGCGAGACTGATCTAGCCGAACTAATCAGACAGAACAATTTCTTGACTACACCGATAACGAGAAACGAAAGAAATGTATAATATAATATGGATAATTTTGAATAAATCTTTAAAATCAGGTATATTCCCGACACTTTGGAAAACCAGTCTGGTTACACCCATTTTCACGGAAGGCGACAAATCAAATATTGAACATTTTTTTTATTGAGTCTTTGCACACTTTTAAAAAACAATCACGCAAGATTATAGGATAATACCATATCGTTTGTACCATTAGTTTCTGTGCATGTCCCTTCTTTGTTATAATAATAAATAATTTAATTATTATATAATTATTAATATAATATATTTAATTAATTTATAATAATAATAAAATCCAGATTAAATTTGTCCAGAAAAATCGACGAATTTCTGAACATAGTAGAGTGAAATTTATGGAATCACAATTAAAAGAACATTGTATTAAATCTTTTTTTTGGTAAACACGTCGTGCACTAAAATTGGAGAGAACATTTAGCAAAAGGCGTGCATTGATAAAAGGCGAGGGGACTGTAATTCGAGGAGAAATGATTGGTTCTATGGAAACCGTGTTCCTCTGTAGTTCCACCCTGTGATTCGTGCCTGGCCCTTCGATACAGGAAAACTAACTGCAAAGAGATGCCGAGCGCCCCGGCAACGTAAAAGAGTAGATTCTAATAAAATCGTTCCCCGGCTCTCGCGGAATCGATTATGCCAAAGTGTTTCATGGGCTCGTAGTTCGTTAAAAGACACTCCTAAGATATTTCATGTGAAACGATGCACTTCACGTTTAAAGGAATTTCAGGACTTCAACGCTTAAAGGTAACTCGGAGATTTTTTAATTAACACTCCCGTGCGGGTTCTCGGTTTCCGTGGAGAACCTTGTTCGGGGGTTATACTAAGTGCAGACAATTTTATACATTTCTTTCTTTCTTGCTGCTTCTTTAATTAAACAGATAAGCAGCCGCGTGATTTAAGTAATATCGAACAGGAGCTGACGATAAATATCATTTTATCTTTGATTATTCCTCTTCTACCTGTTACACGTTTTTCATTTTAGTTACAGTATCATTTGTTCCAATTATAGTTTCCCCTCTTTATTGTTTCGGATAATAATGACAAGTTCGATTTCAGACTAATTAATATGATTTACTATTAATTTGGTAGCTGCCTGGATGTATTAAGAGCGCGTATACAGAAATATTCTTATTCCATCGAAGAAACACTGACCAGACTATATTATAGCCAAAATGTTGGTACGATCTTGAATGTACATATTGGCGAAGTAGCAAACCAGATGATAACGGTCATGTGAGAGCTCCAGATGTTGACGCAATGATCAAAGACCCCTCGACATGAAGTGTTTACAGGGATACTGGCCGGAAACTAACTGACTAAGTGATGGGGGCTCAATTGTTTCTAATACACTTTAATGACCACCGACTAATTCGAAATTAATTTCGGACAATATAATTGTTCCTGGTAATTCATGCAATTTATCACATTAAAATTAACACTCGTCCTCCATTTAAATTGTAATTATGCTACTGTTGCAATCTATACTTATACTACTGTTGCGATACATATTTTCATCGAATTCGTGTTATAAAGAATAATAAATCCTTCATTTCATGAAGCAAGCTCCGCTGGGAAACCGTGGACATATAAATTTACAAATCCGTATAAAACTGCACGCTAAAGGAAAACCTGGTGACTAAAAATTGGATAACTGGATAACAGGATTACGTGTCTGCGTGCGAACAGTTTCAGAAATGATTTTATAACTTTTCGGCGAATCGCGGTATTGCATGATGTGGCAAATCGAAATACGATATTTATGGGAGAGCCGTGTGCCTGTTGTCCGCAACTTGCAGTTGTCGAATATTGTTTGCTACTGTTCTCTATTTTTCTCTACACCTGCGGAAAAGGCCGGTACTACGGTTTCTCGAAATTTCAATCGAACGGAGAGAACTTCTCCGGTAGGAGAATCGCAGCCGATTTCAAATTAAATGAACAAGTTCTCATCCCAATTGAAAATTTTCATACAGTGATGAAGCATTATGCACCCGCTCTGAATACAGAAAATATAATGCCCCGGTAGGTTTCCGCGTACTCGTTACTATTTTTGTGTGTTCTCGTTAATACGTTCGTGATAAATTATTGTTGGAGAGCAGATTCTCTCGTGCTGTAGAACTGAAAACCAGTAAGTCCGTGTTCCGCCCAGAATATTTGTAATTAAATCTCTTTTGTAATGTGCGGTGATTAATGATCCCAGCCGGGAGCAGGCATTAACAATTTATTTTATCATTTATTTGTTATTTCTAATGCGTTACCCTGTCGAACCGATACGCGTCCAATCACGTTTAACAACATTTTTCATTCGGAAACACGTTTTGAAGTATTTCTAGTCGCTTTTTTACATTATTGTCGTTATCGTGGAGAATTTTTAGTCGGAAAATATGATACGCGAGCCTCTACCTAATTTCGTAGCGCACCAATGTTGCAGTTTCATTCGCAAGGATAAAATTATCTTCTCCAAAAATATTCGGCGGCCCGTCTTTTTTTCTAAATCAAAGAGCAGAGTGATGTCACGTTTCCCCAATTTCTAGATTTCATCTAGATACACATGGAAAAACGCATATCTCAATTTTGATGAAAATTGGACGTATCACAGTTTCCCATCTGAGCACAGAGAAATATACCGCAGTAAATTCAAAAATATGAATCCCGCGAAGCCCTAAAAATAATACCGCCAATTTCGAAAAATCGAAATTACGTAAACAATTATGTTTTCTGGTGTTTATCGATCATTTCATTTTAATTATATGTATACAAACGGCGCAGACGGGAAACGTTTGGTTTAATTAAAATGTCATTGTTTATGAGAACTTTTTGGTATCGTACGGTAATTCATTCTTTCAAATACATTTCGAAAATAAACTGTTTCTTCCAGGGCTTTTAATTATTAGACAGGCCAATAAATCTTCACTAATAATACTGCTTCATCGTTGTCACTAGAATAACGCAATAACTTACAATTAATTACAACACGTGTCACGTGTTAAGATTAATTACCATAATGCCACTTAACTCTGTGACATGAATAGAAACTCAATTTCATTAAACGTTACAGTGCGTACAATAAACGCCACCAATTTATCAATATTTCAATATTCGGATATTTTGAGAGAAGATTAGGACGATAATGACACTAACGAATAGAAATAAAATTGGAGAACTTCAACTTCAATAAAAATCAATAATAAATGTGACATAAATGTGAAGTTTCATTTAGAAAAGGTTCGTAAAAATATGCCACGCACAAAGGAAATTTTACATCAGCGGCTGCATATATTATGAAAAAATCATTTTAAAAATGCAAATGTCAGAACTATACATACAGAGAAGAAGAAATGGAAAGAACGGTCCGAATCGACCAAACGAAGAATAACTCACTGCACTTTTAATGCCACTAAATAATCGAGTCAGATAAGAAGAGAAAGTCAATTAAATCGCAGAACGTAATAGATAGGTTTATTTTCAAACAGGCAATTTTTTCTTCTGAATTCATCACCGAGCAATGTAGGGTGTCCTAGCTAACTTAAAAATAATCAAGGTCACCTTCACCTCACCTTGGAGTGTCCACCAGGAAAAACAAATGTTCCACCACATGATGTCCCTCTCGGTACCGAACAAGTTTCATCTAAAACATCTTTGCGTATAATCAATATTTCTGGAGATATTCGTCTGTAACACTTTATAATGTTCACCCTGCATATTCATAGTAATGAAAATCTTTAATTATAAATATCTTGAAAACTATTGAGTCTCCTTCTAAGACATTAGCATTTATTTACTAGTGTCTTATTGTTAGTACGACAGTAATGGTGTTTTAGAATTATTTAAATTGAAATATCTCTTGAACTGCTAACTTTTCGACATACATAGGTCAGTACTTTTTTATAACGAATGTACAGCTGCATCGATTGATGTATTAAAAAATACCTTATTCCATTTAAAAAAATGAAGGTGACCTTCATATCTCGAAAAAAAAAATTACATAAAAACAAAAATTTTTTCGGTATCGTATGAGCCCCGTTTTACCATTCAACTTTGTCCTTCAGATATTTGACGTATCTTCAAAAACAACAAAGATATTTTAGGTGGCAAGGTTAGGTGACTCACCCTCTATCTCTAGTCCCATGATTTTCAAATATTTCCGAGGGCCGTATAAGGGCTAATTAACAGACGACACAATTAGACTCTTTCTCGTTGTCATTGTTACGTATTTCCTGTCTGCTCTGTACGGTTCCGCCGTACTCTATATCCCTTATCTTAATTGTTTCACGGCTAATTCGTATAATTCTATTTATCAGCGCATTAAGAAACACGATAGGAGAATTTATCGGTGGACAGGGGGTGCAACGGGTGCATAACTCACGACCGTCTTCCTGGATATCATTCTTGCGTAACGCTGCACAGTTATGCCCGCGTAGTTACAGCGTCGCGGCCCAGGTCATAAGTCGCAGACAATTTTCTCCCATTCTGTGACCACTTCCCTTTACTCCGTATTATTCTCCCTCCGTACTTTTATTCCGCGCCCCTCTCTGTTTACTGCGCCCCGCTTATTTCTCTATCTGTCTCCGTCTAAACGTTTATCATCCTCGCCGTCCTCCTCCAACAACTGTTCGCCGGCAGTCTCGTCGCACAGCGAGACAACGCGGATAGCGATGGCGGATAGCTCTGCTACAGAAGGTTTGCGGGGGGGGGGATGGCACAGAGAAACGGTCATAGAGGGTAGAAGGGAATTGTCTGCAACTTATGACAACTTTCCGACGAGGGGTATCGTAACTACGCGGGAATTGTAAACGAAAACACTGAACGGTGGAGGGGAGTGGGGTCGGGGAAACTTCAGAATCGGGGCGAAATCGCTTGCTCGAAGTTAGGATGTAATTCAGTGTCAAATCTACTTGGGAACTATTTAATTGTGCCGTTCCGCGAATCCGGGAAGCGCGGCGAGTTAAAGATTGTTTGCGCCGCCCAGCCTGATACGTGAAACCTTTGATACCGCCTGGCTAACTTTTCTTCTTATCGATTGCATTCAACGGGGAACTTGATGAAATCGTTATTCAATTCGATCGGTATTCCGTCCGCACGATTGACGACGACGTGACGCCTTGCTCTCATACCCTTCGACGATCCCGAGAAACGAATGCCTCCATGGCCTCGATCATTCCCGGAAGAGAAACAACAATTAAGATGGTAAAAACTGCCCTTATATATGTACGAATTTTTCAAAAGGTTACAGTCTGAAGAGATTTATGGCACGGCGTGTTTACACGAAGATGTAAATATTAACTTCAATTATTCATTAAATAATCTATACACTATATAACAAATGAAACTTAATTTTATAACAGTCATGTTAATTCGACTGAACTTCATTTTTACCTATTTCCACAAACTGTCCACTTATTTTTGTCCCCGACTGTGTACTTGTATATTCTTCTTCTGTAAATATTTCTCTTGTGGTCGTCATTCTTATATTGAGATAAATCTCTTGTGAGATTTCGCTACAATAGAGAAAACTGCGTCGAGTAATCAAAGCGAAATTGAACGTCACCGTGAACGCGGGTCCGCAGAGGAAGAGTTTAATTTCTGCGCGGATAAATCGCGGAACGATGTGTCAATAAAAGGGTGGTGCACGAACAAACAGAAAGAGATGCGGCGGTGATAAGGGAAGTGACGAGCAAACGTTGAGGGGGAGTTAGGAAATTGGCGGCGATTTATGAAACCCTTCTGGAACAGCGCAGCTTAACGGCGCGGCGCGATGGCGGCTTGTAGACGGCGATGGCGGCCCCGACATAAATACTAATACCGTTCGACCGATACAGCCGGGTTGTCACCCGGAATTACATCGGAGTCCATACGTTAACTGATGAAAAAGTTTTAATACCGGTCCGGGCTCCCGGCGGCGCACTATATTTCCATGAACTTATTGTCGGGGCCGCGAAACTCGGCTTTTTGCGGGACACGTGTTGCCTGATGTATTCCAGGAGCTCGAAAACTTATTTGCCCCGGAGACTGCGCGCCACATTTCATAATGCGTCGGTATATTCCCGACGGGCCCGTAACGTCGCCGGAGAATCAAAATAAAGGCGGCGAACCCGGATGCCGACGCCGACGACGCTCCGCGCGGCGGCGCACTTTGCATCCCGTTGTTCTTCGGTTTTTCCACCCGCGAATCGCTGCACATAAATCTGTTATTTTGTTCTTACGCTGCTGTGCTCGTTCGCGACCTCCTTTACCACGCCTCGTCCCTTCTAGTTTTCCAACCACATCCGACCGCGGAAAACGGACAGAGACACGCCGGCAAATAGGGTGAACACAGAGGAGCAGAAGGGACGAACCAGCCCCCCGGACAGCCTTATTAAAAGTTCACGGGAATCATTTCTATCCAATATACATAACGTTAACCGGATGCCGCGGAAGAGTTACTTCTACAACGCCGCGAAAGTTCCGTCTGGCTTCAAGTAATGAAGACATAACTACGTGTCGAGTTTAACCCCTAACCGCCCACGGGGATTGCTCGAGTTTTGCGTCTCTTCTTTCGGCCGCGAAATTTTTGTTGGGGCTATGTTTGAAATAACGGCGTGGTCGTTGGTGAAGGTTGTAAAAATTATATTTTTTTTCAATATATTTATTGTAATCTAAGCAAGGAAACGCAAAAATGATACTGTGTCAGTAGTGCCATCGCTACAGATTTATAATAAACAACAGAAATGAATATTTCACTGTTATATCGACCACTTTGTTCGCTTGAATCTTAGTACGCACAACATGGGGAGACGAACCATGACGCAACAACTGTAACCAGAGTTGTGCAGAATTACAATTGAATTACTCCAGGAATTATAATTACAAAGTAATTGAATTACACTGTAAGTCAGTTATATCGTAATTTATAATTCTCTTCATTCAATTAAATTACAATGTAATTCGTAATTGCAATGGAGTAAAATTACAAAATACATTGTGATTTAATTACAATGTAATTCGTAATCAAATTGGCATTCGGCGTAAAATTGACACAACAAGCTAAACAGTTATTTTTCTATGTTTGTTTTATTCAAATTGATGGGTAACATTTACGTCTTAGGTTTTCCGGTTATGCGTGAAGTTTTGGGCTTTACCCAGAAATAACAGTACAAATTGACACCGACGCGGGACGGATGAGGGTTAAAAGAATTCTATCTAGACAATATTCAATTGTTTTTACATCTGTAAAAGCGAGTTTAACGTACACGAAGAGGTGATTCAGGCCACCCCAATTTTCGAACAATGTTGCAGTTGACGGAAACGAATCCGCGATATTGGTTTCCCTTGTGGTTTTCAATACGTCCGGGATTGATGTACTAAAATTTTGCTATTTTGCGGCGGACGCGAAAGAGTGGCCGGGGAACAATATATGTAATACGAATCCGAAAATTCATTATTGAAAATCGCGGAAAATCGTCCCTATCTTAATATTAGCTAGCGGTTGGAAATGCGTATTGGATTGTGACCTGGATTTCTGTCCGATGCCTCGTATCGGTTGTCCCTTTGATAAGGATTGTTTAATGATCATCCGGGGTTTACATGAGAACGGCATGTCTGCGTGCCGTTATTGATTAAAATTGTATTGACAGGGCTGAATAAACGTGTCGTTTCATTTGACGTTGTCTGTAATAATGTGGATTTCCATCGGGAAATGATTTACGAACGACAGAGACGTCGAACTTTGTGTTTTTACGTCGGAACGATTTGAACCCTCGATATCCATGAAAGTTTCCATTAAAACTCGACTTAATTGCCGGGTTAATCATGTCGGGATTATACGAAAAATCTTATTTAACCTCTCGATTTAATAACCGCCATTCGAATCGGTCAAACCGACGCCGTTTCTGCCAATTATGAAAATTGGAGAGAAATGTATGCCCCTTCATTTAATTAATATTACATTCTACAAATAAATTCGAAAACCTGCAGATGTTTTATTGATCATGTAGAGCGAACTTTAAGGTAGACACAGAATGATTTCGTAAATCGTAATAAAACTTCACTTTCCAGTATAATGAAATCGCATATATGAATTCTATTATGATCTCACAGTAGTGGCACATTCCGCATTTCCTGTTCAATTAATTTATTATTCACTTACACGCTGCTCTCCATAAAATGAAAGGGCCATTGAAATGCGACCGAGAAATTGTCGATTTTTCAAAGTCCTGTAACTTCGTGCAAAAAAATTCTACGACATTTTACCTCTACTCATTGTAAAGAGCGAAGTCTTTTATACTTTTATGCGCATGGACATTATATTTTCAAAGGCACCGTTCTTTGTTCGAAAACAGAGCGAGGGGAATTCTAGAAAATTAAAGGACTTGCAGAAAATGGCCTGTAACACGGGTTAAAATTGTGCTGTAAGAAAATTACCAGAAGTTGCGCGACATATGTACTTATAAATAAGTTCCTCGCTCGAAACAGAGGTCTGTCAACCCCTTGCCGTATTTTAACGAGTCAGACTCGTCATGTAGATTTTAACAAAGTCCAACAAAATTTGATTCGTTTGTAATCAATATTTAAGCATTAAAGTACATGTAGCTATACAAAAAAATATAAATTTCCTTTTCCCTTTTTCAAGACATTTTTACCACGCTTATTGGGGGATAAAGACGTTTCGATTTGCGACTGCAAATAAAAAGGTACGGCGAGGGGTTAATTTTCCCAGAAAAAATTCTGAAAGAACCCTTTCTTCTCGGACACGTAAGATGTAAAATTGAATTTGCTTAAGGGATCACAGTAGAGTAGTCTCTTAAGTGTGTTACGCGCTTAATGAATCGAATTTCAGTGTAGCGTTTCGTGCGCCAGCAAATCATTGGTTAGTTGTATTATGGAAGACAGAAGCGACCAGGGATATTTCGCTTTGTGCCTCTTATTAATCACGTTCGCCACCGATCTCACGGGCCCGCGCATAAATGTGCGATTTAGTGCGCGTGTATATCCCCCACAATGTGCTACCACATCGGTTCGCGGTTACTCCATATTCACGCACCGAGTGCCGAAATTTTAGTCGCGTGAACGCGATGCGATTGCACCGCCGCGCAGCGCAAAGTGAGGCCCAGCCAAACCGTAATTTTATCAAGGCCGGTTGTAAGGCTCTGTCCAAGTAAATTCATGGAGACTGGCGTGGATAATTAATTCGCTAAATAGGTTAACGAGTCCGTAATATCGAAATATTTATTATTTCAGCGTAGCGCCGCACCGCGATATGCAGAGATCGCCGACGCGACGCAAGAACGCCGCACCGCGCGTTTCATTTCGCTGATTTATGTTTCCTCAGCTATTATTACTGTACAGCGAATGTTGCCGAATTATATGGAATTCATTCTCGTCGGAAATGTTTTCCTTCTGATTACCCGTACGGTCGGCCCCGAAAAAGCCTCCGGGCATCTTCCAACACAGAATAAATTGTTTACAACAGCAAAACGGTACAAAATAAATAAGTTTGAATGACTCGAGTGTCTTCGATATTTTTACAAAAATTTTTATTACAAATAACGAAACGTTCTCAGAGATCGATCAACACCTTCAACTATAAAAATCTGTATCAACATCTCCAACTCTAATCACCGAAACACGCAATAAAAATACAACGCCCGTCGTTTTCAAATTTGTGACGCCGCACAGTGTGCGAGAAAGCGACCTTTTTGGACAAAAATCTGCCGACAACTCAGTTTTTCATCGATTCAATTGAAATTATTTTTTAAATGTTCGTGAAGGACTATACTTTGATGACGCGCTGCGAGAAAATCGTTATCACGAATCCTTATCACAAAAATTTGCATGTCCCAGCTGAGTTACCCACACTTCTTAACCCTAAACTGCAAAATTTTAAACTGTAAATCTGGCCCTGAGAATTACCAATTGAATAGAATTACATTTGGCATTTATGAGACTTACCATTAATTTATTGATCCAACAGCAGCGTTTTCGCTTCTTCAGAGAGAACTTCCTTGTGCTTGCCATCCTTTATTCTTAGAGAGCTTATAACTGGATCGGATAATAATAACATATGCCGTATAATGTCTATATTTGTCTTTTTGCGGCAACACATTCGGGAGTTTTCAGCTCGTGATTTCCTGAAGACTTTATTATTTGCCTCTTGTGCTCTTCGAATATAAACGATTGGCGTAATAAAATTTCCGTGTATTGTCTTCAGAATATATGGTATACCATATATTCTGAAGACAATACACGGAAATCTGATTACGCCAATGCTTTATATTCGAAGAGCACAAGAGGCAAATAATAAAGTCTTCAGGAAATCACGAGCTGAAAACTCCCGAATGTGTTGCCGCAAAAAGACAAATATAGACATTATACGGCATATGTTATTATTATCCGATCCAGTTATAAGCTCTCTAAGAATAAAGGATGGTAAGCACAAGGAAGTTCTCTCTGAAGAAGCGAAAACGCTGCTGTTGGATCAATAAATTAATGGTAAGTCTCTCATAAGTGCCGAATGTAATTCTATTCAATTGTGTGTGGTAATTCTCAGGGCCAGATTTACAGTTTAAAATTTTGCGGTTTGGGGTTAAGAAGTGTCGGCGGATGAAGTATCGGAGTTATTGGGTTTTGTAGATAAGGATTCTTGATAACGATTTTCGCGCAGCACCTCATCAAAGTATAGTCCTTCACGAACATTTTTAAAAAAATTCCAATTGAATCGACGAAAAACTGAGTTGTCGGCAGATTTTTGTCCGGAAAGATCGCTTTCTCGCCCACTGTGACGCCGCAAAGTTACGGTGTCGCGAAATTTGAAGAAAAATGATGCAACGCGACAAACTAAAATAGAATATGGTGACTGTAAAAACACGTAACCGATATTATTATAAAACCGTTTCCTGTTTATTGATATTTGCGTTCGGCGTTGAAATGGTTTTAATAAAACGCATCGATTCCTGCGAACACGCCGTGTATCCATCAATCGATTAATCGTCGCCGACACGAAATCGATTGGGAATCGGTATAAATCTGTAACTGGGAATAAAATAAATCGACCGATTTCACCGTGGCTTTCCCCCTCGTCGATTTACGACGACTTCGGCCGCGGCGTCGAATGTTGCACGGTTTAAAAGTGTTAACGACGACAATCGCGTCGATCGCGATTAATTATGCTTTAAATTATTTCACCGGCCCGTTTACTCGTCCACTCTGTTCTCCTCGGACCTGTAGCGCACTCCGAAATTTTGTTTCACGTATACCCGTATCGTTGCCTATGTCTCTCTTATTCGATCGAGCATTATAGTTATTACCGTGCCGCTGTACAATTATTGCGCAATTTTTACTCGTGAAGTATAATGTCGTATGCACAGTCGAATTTCATTGAATCCGATACTAACTTCATCGAAAGATACACGATTGGCCATTAAGCAATTACCGCGCTGATATAATCGAAATTTTACCCTGCACGCCATTGTGCGCGAAAATAATACGCACAATCAGAAACGCCACTCGCACTATGACTGGGGATGTTCTGTTCAGTTTATTAACATTGAAATCATAATTTATAACATTAAATCATGTGCGCTATTGATTGTTTAGGATATTGGTTCTCACTTGACTGCAAATTTTGCCCATGTATTAGTTTTATTTGTGTAATTATTTATGTTCGATTTTTCCGACTTGTCACGAATCATTTCTATTTTCCGGATTTTTCACTCGTCACACGGAAATGGCAGTTGAATGTCGCTTTCCACAACTTTTTAGAAGATTAGAAAAAAAAACTTGTCTCGATATTCGGGATTACTGCAAATGTCAACTGTTAAAACCGTGAGAGCTGTATATCGCGGCCGAGTGAAACAAGACAAAAATGACAGTTCCCCGTCGACCCCGACTGCGAAGAGTTAATATTTTCTAACTGGCGGTCACGAGGGTGGAGGGGGGAGGGGGGGTGTCCGTTCCGAACGGCACTGCTCAACAGTCTGTCACTCGAAGCTCTAAAATAAGCAATTGAAACTCTCGGATCTGTTTTCGCTCACACTTCATTCTCTCGCGGGCCGAATACACTTTTCTAATCTCTTTCCCAGCTTGCCAATCCCCATCCCAAGGAGCTTACTTGCCGCGGAAGTCAACAGCCGATATTGCTGGGAAAAGTTTTATCGAATATCTTCGTCCGACTGGCAACGGTCTCCTGAAAGTGAGGAAGCAAATGGTAATCGCTCGGAACCGAAGCCATGTGTACACAGTGATCTAAGAGTCCTTGGAAGAAGTTCCCGTAAAGTTACCTTTGATGTTGGGTCTTCGGTTATAATACGTTGTTGCGCAATATGCTATCCCGCGAGGAACACACGTTGCCCTCTGTCCTCTGCGTGCTCTACACTGTGTAGTGTACTAAGAGAGCAAACAGCCTCGGATGCAGATGGAAGCGACGACGAAAGGTCGGCGAAATGTCTGAGATTTGCTAGTTACGGATCATTTATTACTTCGTTGCTCTGGGTAATGCAGTAGACGTTTGTGTACAGACATTTCGCGGGTGCTGACACTCGTCGTGGATCACTGTAGCGGCTCATAGTATTAGGAAAACGATGGCAAACTTCTTTTTAAAACGTCTGTACATTTAATACATACTGTGACCGGAGTTGTGCTAATTCAACTACATTGTTTTTCAACTATGTCGTAACTGAATTACACACACTTATATATATATAAATTCAAACCTTTCAATCAATTCAATTACTAAGTATTTTAATCAAATACAGCCCTCCAAATTACAGCCCAGAACTTTGAAGAAGTTCCAAAATCAAGCAACCTTAGTGGCAAGATGTTTGAAGAAGAGTATTGATATTTGAAGCTCCAACTAATTAAAATTTAGCTAATTTAAAGCTGACTGATAAATAATTAAAATGAACCTGTAATCAGTCAAAGTGATCCTATTATTGGTTGGTGGTAAGCTAAAAATGTTCCTTTTTTTCAGTTTTTTGTTATTAGATAATGTATTTCATTTTACTTACATATAACATTAATGTTTGTTTAACGAGTCTCATTAGGTGATTATCGTTATTTTTTCCTTTAATATACATATTATCGTAACCTAGGTAAAGTAGGGACACGTTTCCTTTTTCTGCTTTTCATGTTTATGTTTGAAATTTAAAAAATGTGTAACGCAGAAGTTTTATTTCTGTTCAGATATTATAAATTTATAAATAATAGATTCCCCTTCTGTTTGTGAATCCTTCACATGGATTTTTCAACCTCTTCTTACCTATTACTTTATTATTCTTTAATATTTAATTTTAATTTAATTACATCGTAATTCGTAATTAATGTAATTACAAAGTATTTTTTAATTGTACTTAAATTGCAATTACGAATTATATTGTAATTTAATTTGAATAAAGATCTGAATTATAAATTACAATATCACTGAATTACAATGTAATTCAATTACTTTGTAATTACAATTCCTGGAGTAATTCAATTGTAATTCTGCACGACTCTGACTGTGACTGAATATATTCGGACGCTCTAAAAAAATGATCACTTTTTTAATATTGGGCTATACGATTTGAACATGGTTGAGAAGTTAGAGCAATTAGTTTACAACGTCGATGTGAATTGTCTCAAGAACTGAATGATCGTCTTGCAATTCATCCGATTCTCACCAGGTAATATTAGTTCACTCTCCACTATTTCCTCTATTACAAATGCAGGTGGAAACCCGAGTTGCTTCGCCGCCATGCACCTCGAAACGACGCTAATAACTAGAGCTAGCCTTCTCTGGAGATGGAGCTGCAACATGGCTGCAGCGATCAAGAGGTACCCGAGAGCTCGCTATGTCGCTCCAGGTACGCGAGAGCCTAATTGCACCGGATAAAGCTCGGGTGTCATCCTCCAGATAATTGCGCTTTAGAAAGTTATCCTATTTGTCCAATCTCGTGGTCTTACAATCACAATGGCCTGGTAGCTGAAGTCAGACATTCAAATTCGGTGTCCATAATTTCATCAACATTTTTACGAGCTGGGCACAAATGGAGAAAAATGTTTGCAAACAAGTTGAATTAACTGGGATCAAAAGCACTGTTGCCGCTCTTATATTCCAGCGTTCACCGTATAAAAATACTTGAAATAAAAAGTCGATAGAACACTGGAAACACTTCATTGCGATTTTACGCGTTCGCGTTTCAGTTTACATTCGCGTATGAGCTCGCCGTTTTCGTTTCAGTTTCGCGTGGAACGGGGCCGCGTGCGTTTAATAACGGCGCAGCCTCCAAGGAATTAATCATGCGCAATTCGTAAGAAAACACTTTTTTAATTAATGCGTCGAGGGGGGGAAGGCTCGGCTAGCGTAGGAGAAACGTTCGTCGACCATGAAATTTAAATGAAGCCGCGCGGTGGTCAGAATTTCGAATGGTTCCCGATCGCGGCGAGGCAACGTCAGACGGGATTATAGAAGATGACGGGCTAAAATAATTTACGTCGGTTTATCCTTGGCCGCTCTGTTATTTCATTTGTTTAATGGCCAGCGAATGCATTATTCACCGGCGCCGAGGATTAACGCCATGTACTCTTTCTCTTGATCGATAGCCTCTGATCCGGTTGATCTCGTAGAAATACCTTCAGTCGAGTGATTTGTCAAAGGATTATGGCTGGCTGAGTCTGTTAATCCTATCGCAATGAACCGATTCGATTATTCATTAGCATCGGGCTCCAATGTATCGTCCGATGAAAGAAATTCTGCGACTTCGTGAATCATATGCAGAACGCGCACACTACTTTCCAGGTGCAACGATTAAAACACACCTGATTTCGGCTCGGTGTTTTTACGAAGAATACGAGGGTCCTTCGAAAAGTTCTCGGCCTGAAACACCGGACGGCGCTACTCTGATCATATTGCTATCTGATTGTTTAAAAAAAAACCTTAAGATGGCGCTCAATGAGGCGAAAGTAATTTCGGTATTTTAAGGTGAAATAAAACCGAATTTCTTTATTCAAGCGATGAACTTTAATCAGTAAAATATTTTCTTATTTATTCTTTTTCGCAAAAGATCATCGAACAAAAGAGAAAGTATCTTATTCATTAAATATCATTGCTTAAATAAAAAAATTGGGCTGTCTATTCCACCTTAAAAAACCGAAATTACTTTCTTGCCAACCCAATAGTTTTATTGCGGCGATCCATTAATAAATTTGATGTTCGCGCAGTGATCAAGTACTTGTTTTTGAAGAACTTTACTCTCCGACTGATATAAAAAATGCGTTAGACTCTACTTTAAAGGAATCTACACCTTCATTTTCTGCAAACCTTAAAAAATGACTAGAGGGACGAAGATTCCCTTGAAATGAGGTCGAAGCTGAGACATCGTATTATTCTGAAGGTATTAAAAAATTAGAACATCGTTGGACGAAATGTATCGATTTGTAAGGAGATCACGTTGAGAAATAAAAAAAATTTACCCGAAAATCTTGAGTTTTCTTTACCTAAAGTCCGCGAACATACTTGCTTTTCTGCACCACGAAAATAGTACTCTATTTTATTATTCGGAGGGATGGACATTTGTTTCCGAGCGACAATATGAATAATAATGAGACTCCATTGCTTCAGTGTGCTGCAGATGTTGTAGGAAGTAGAAAGGAAAAATATTCATGCATAAATAAAAGAAGGGCGAGGGTGCAAAAGGTGTACTGCTCGGTTGTTAAAGGCTCGGCACACGGTACAGTGGAAAGAAAAATATTTTGAAAGTGGAATAATCACAATTACAAAATCGTAAAACATTCTTGATAATTAATTGTTATTTGGTGAAACTTATTTAATAGTAAATGCACTCAACCAGTCAATTAGCCGTCGAGAATTACGACTATTGAACTAACTTCAAAATGCTAATCCACCGAGTGCGCCATAACTTCTAGTAATTACAATTATTCGACGGAAAATATTGAGACAATAATATCGCATTTGCACATAAGTCTGCAATTTATCGGTACCGAAACCGTTTGGTTAAATCGCAGAGAAATTAGAATCAAAAGCTACAGCGAATTGTTACATTCTGAATCGCTGTTTAATTTTAACGATTAAGGTACTGTCAAATTATTGATGCCAAAACGCGTTAAGCGGCGGCATTGTGTCTGTCGAATTTAAATCGAAAACACAGTAAACGCGCATCGAACGAGCTTGCAACAACGAGACAGATTTGTGGACTAGGAGTTTATCAATTCACCATTCGGACTGTTTGATTATAATTGATTTTCAGTTTGAGCTACGAGATAAATGGAATGACTGATGGTTTCGATGGAAATGGTTTAAACAGTGAAAAGGCTACCCCGTTTGCCCGACAACGGCGTTTCCGTGGATTAATCCTAACTTTTGTGTTCAATTCATTTTTCATTTGTGTACCAACAAAACCGGACACAATAGCATCTTACAAAATTAAAATTACCACTTTTTACCACGTTTTTAATAACACGCTTTCTTGTTTGTCAGTCTGTCTGTTTGGTACAAATTTTGCAATTGATTTTAAACCAACTTCCCGATGTGCTAGAGACTTGAAACTTTAAACATAGCTCAGAACTGGATGACAGTGCAATATTAACTCGCTTTCTTGTCTGGCTGTTCGTTAGGGTTAATCCTGGGTTATAAAATACTAATGTCAAGTATAGGTAGGTACTTACAAATTTTTCAGACTCTTCTGTTCCTCCGTCGCATCAAAAGGACACTCTGGCATTTGTGCGAATAAGTTTGAAGCACAACGCAACATATTTATCCAAAATTGTGACAGCGAACGGGAAGTAGTTACTCCGACCACAGTCAAAATAGCCCTGCGGTTGTCACCTCGTTTTTTCGGGAATGATTTAAGTGGGGAAATGTTGCGTTTGTTAATTGGACGGTGGTGGGTCGGAAGGACTTTAAGTTGAGAAGTGGGGAAACTGTCAAAAAAATTCCTTTTGGCATTGTCTACGCGCCACGTTTTCGGCCTTAAATCATACAAGCATTTTCATAGCTATTCAAAAATCACAATCACTAATTTTCAGGACTACCTTTATGGGGCTAGGAAAAATGATTTTATACTTTTTAATCCGTCTTATATATAAAAACGTGGTATATTAAAAGTTTTTTTTATTTAAATATAATTTTTTGTTTTTATTCTAACGCTTTGTGTTATTTTAATAATAACAAAATTTATACATTGTCCCCTTTGTTACACGTAATTCAGCACTGTTCAATTTAATTACTATCTATTGTCGTTTTTCTGTTAGAAGTTGTCCGGAGTCTGAAGTAGACAGTTACTAAATATTTTCCGAAAATCTGGGATTCGCAACTTTAGATTTCCCAATGAATCTTTGTGAATAGCAATGAGAAAATCAATCAATAGCCGTCAACTCACCATCAGCACCAGGATCTAGTTCTTTCAGGATTATAATTTAAAAGCAGCTTGTAAGCTCCTTTTTACTATACCAGAGTTCATCGAAGGTCCCATGAATAAGCTTCTCGCAGGTGAAGCGTTAATTATAGTGTTACAATCCCTATTAAAAAATCACTTATTGATAATGAAACCCGAGAAAGAGCTGATTATACGGGGCGCATGGTCTGCGGTTATTTCACACCTCGTCCAAGTCGAGACACTTGCTTAAAGCTAGACATACTTGCTGCGCTTACTGCACTTGCGAAACTTTACCACCACACCGGCCTAACAAAAGACGAAGTTTAACGAAGGTTAACGATTATGTACTTCTCGGTCGTTTGATATAATAATAACGCCGTGTCGCGCAAGGAAAAACAATCTAGAATAACAGTTACGTCGTTAGAAGGTGTTCGTGGTTTTGCAATGTGCTCGGACTCTTCTACGCCGGGTTTCAGACATTCCATTATCAACCGTGCTGTGTTTCGAATAAAATTTTAGTCGCCTTTCGTCTGAGTTTCGACTCGATAATGCACGGGAAATTGCGGATATTGTGGAAAGTTGCGCAACCCGGTGTGGGACTTACGTAACCTAATCGGTTATCAGCTCGTTATACTTATAGATAGCCATATTCTCTGGTCGTGCGGCTAAGGACCTATGATCCTAAAATACACATTTAATAATTATCGATCATGATTTGCAATCTACAGGAGCTAAGTCAAAATTTATTTTGCTCATTAATAATTTTGATATACATACTCAAAATAGTATATTGACACTGTTAAACTCTCTTAATCTTTTTATTGTTTTGAATTACACCTACTCATTTTTGTCATAAATGCAGAAATAAGGTTTCTTATTGTTCTACGAACCGATCGATAAATATACGACCTGAGAGAGAGAGAGAAACTCTCGTTTGCGTATATAAAGTGCATGGTTTAATAATGGTCAAAAGAAAAAATACGCGCGGGTCAGGTTTTACAGCAGTGGTTGAGAGCGAAGAGCGAGATACCAAGAACTGTTCGGTCGTCTGAAATTTTTAATGCGTAATTGTTCGCAGGAAAGTGCACAAGATCGCGCAGAAAGTGATATATTTATTTTTGTAGGAACCCGAAGGAACAGCTGTTCGATAACAAGAATTTAGTAAGCTCAATTCCATTCGGGCTGGGTAAACATTCAGTTTATTTAGGGGACTGGCGCGCGACTCTAGGAAGATTTAAGACAATGAAGAAATTAATAGAGTTGCGCACACAAGCCAGCGCGCGGCAAGGAAATCTGAAAAGACACGGTGACAGAGCTGGCATGCCCCGACGGGACGGCACGTTCCCCGGGAAGATTTATGAAAAGAAATAGTCGTAAATTATAAACACTGTCTTTCCGCGAGCCTGATGCTGCCCCGAGTATGTGGTTCGTAGCCGGTTTGATACATGACGTGCAAACAGAGCAACTCGTGCCAGTAGCTGCTGTGAATCTGGCTGGAATTTAGTATCTATCAACGTGGACCGCCGTAAAGCATAAAAAAAACACACGCACACTCACTGCCGCACCGGACCGGAAATTAGGACGTATCTCCATTTCGATTTTGTATCTTACCGAGCCGGCAGCTAAACAGAGTTATGCTGGACACCGAACCGGTTTTATGCACCCCATTCTTCTATTCTATCGTTCCCGCTCGTAAATCAGTTTCCGCGTGGCGTGTAATTTTTGCGCGTTTGCTTGTACTCGTTTCTAATATCGAACACTGTTAAGAGATTCACGGAAACCCACGAAAACTGTGTTTTATCTTCTAAAGGTTTCGACTCGAAGCAATGTTAACACTAGAAGTACCGGACTAATCAAAATAACTTGCTCCCCTGATTTCTTCTATTAGAAATATTAAAATTATAAATGTTTCTCTGAGTAATTTTTTTAGTCAACTTCTGTATTGAAGTACATATTTAAACAAAACTGGTAGAAAATCTAAACAAACGCAATTTTGTCATTATTAGTTCGCAGTTTGCTTGAATTACTACATTATTAGTTTGTAGTTCTAGTGTTAATTCCGAAATCAAGACGTATCTTCCAACCCAGAAGATTTATATTCCACGAATAATTTAAAAATTGAGTGAACGGGTTGAAATGGCCGTACGATTTTCAATAATTTCGTTTCGTCAGCAACACGAGTTACGTATCTCGTGTAACAAGTCTGATAAATGTGTTATCCGTCGCCTCGGTTTTCGGATGATGCGCTTAGGATAATTGTCCCTTTGCAAATAATAGAATGCCAGTTACTAGTGTTCAATGTTAATGCGTTTCGAGGCAGTCTAGTCAACAACGCATCGATGTGTGTTTACGATCATTCATTGTACTATCGCCGAGGCCAATATTTCCAACGCTATTGTATCCAGCGTACCATTTAATGTTCGCCATTGTGCTTAACCAGACTCGGAGTGTATCTCCGACGAAGTTTTGTACCTCATCTCCGCCACACGAGCTTCTCGAATTTCCTCAAGTTTTTTCTCTCGTCAGTCGATTTTTCTCGTTTTCCTAACTTTATTGTACTTGCTCTAGCGCATGTCGTGAAATCAATATTTACGGTACAAAAAATTCATTCCATTAATCTTTAGCACATGGATATATTTCATACCATGAAAAGTTAACCATATAGCGGTGGATTGAAATACTATTAAATTTCGACGAACTCCGAAATATCAAGCATAAATTCTCCTACGCGTAACGAAGTTGCGCGTAGCATTTTGTCCCAGAAAAAGCACATATAAATCGAATAACAACTTTGAAACAGTATGATGAAGAAGCTGAGTGCATAAACCACGTTAAAAAATGCATCGGTATGAAACTGCATCAGCTGGAACAGCAAAATAAAAAGACACGCAATCATTAACGGTAAAACAATTTGGAAATGTAAAAGCTTCGTTGATAAATGAATTAATGAAATTGCTAGAAAAATTTTATCTGCAAGCATGGCCCGGATTGTACATTTTTCTATGCAGCGTATACATGTTAAAATCTGTGTAATAAAAGTTTCATCAGACATAGACGTCAATCTACATTTTCATTACGAGCTCGGATAAAAACTTTGTAAAAGGCAACTGTTAAAAAATGCAATTTTTTCAAATATTTCCATTGGACGTGATCCGCTGGATTAATCTATCTTTTCAGCTTCCGGGAGATACGGAAATCGCTCGATCTACTTTTTAAAAAGATATTCCGATTTAGAGGGTGTTTGAACAATCACGTGCATCGGTGTAAAACAATTTTTACGCGATACCCGGTCGAATCCCAGTGTTATCGCCGAATGGTTGCTCTTTTCCCATTGTTTCCCGGGGATGTTCCCGAGAGTGATAAATGTCAATCACGTTTAAGGATCGCCGGCAGCAATCGGCAGGAAGTTTCGCATCCCTCGCTTGTTCAATGACATATCAATGGCTGCTCGTACGTTCGTTGTAAAACCTATCTCGATGGTTCGGCGAGTTTCGGCACGTCTGCTCCCACACTGACGTTTAATTTTCCTCGAGGCTACGATGCATGCCAGCAGATTTACCCGGGCATCGGTCTGGGAGGCACGTAGACACAGAAATTTGTGTCTTGCGTGTGATTTTGTACAAAGTTTCCCTCGACGTGTTCAACAACATATCGTGCCGTTCCGACGTACAGTGACTCCCACTAATATTCGGACACTCTTCAAAAGACGATAACTCTTTCAATATTCGACCATGCTTTTTCTCAGAATTTATAACAATTGGTTCGCCATGCAACGTGACAAAACATTTTTTTAAGACAATTTCAATATGAATATTTGGAAACTGGAGGGCCGGGGATTTCAATATTAAAAGATTCGCAATTTGTCGGAAAATTGCAGAGAAAATACTAAAAGTTAAAAAAGTTATCGTTTTTTGGAAAGCGTCCGAATACTAGTAATGGGAGTCACTGCAACTCCAACAAAGCAGAGATTATTATTATTATCAAAGCTTTATTACGAAAGTGCAACTCTTACAAAGTTGAACAGTTCCAAAAATGAAATGTTAATACCTCTTCTGCGTTCCCGCTGGTGTCTGGCGTTTGTTTTGTACAGCGATTTAGAGAATAATGCAGGAGCGCGTTTTTAAGGACAGAGGCCGGGGAGGAAGCAGAATATTTCTGCGTCAACCGTAATTATTCTATAAATCATAGTTTTTGGGAAACAGGTGCTCCATTGCTCCGCATATTGGCCACAATAAATTTCTTCGGATATGTGCGTAAATTAACTACTAAAGAGACTTTTATGCACTTGTTGCACTAATTGTAAGTTCGCCCGTGGTTGCGTGTTTTTTTAAATCATTTCCATGTGTCTTTATGGTCACTAACTCATTGCTTTAAGCCTGACGAATAGCCAACTGCAGCAGCGGAGGCACCGTCGATGACGGTGATTCGTTGGGTAAACGTCAGCCCGTGGATGACGTATGAATATGTATCCAGCCGGAATCTTCATCTACCAAAGAGTCTGTTTAGTCGCTTTCGCTGTCCCTTCGTGGTACGTCCCACCCATTTGCCCGATAGATTCGTAGAACAAATCTACAGACACGTATTCAGCGCCAGAATCTATCAGAAAGGCTCACTCTCCGCTGGAAATTTCAACAGAACCCGAAATCTTCTTTTACAGTTTAATTTCCGAAACTATCAATTTTTACAGAGCCGTAAAGTACATTACTTGAAAGTCAATACCTTACCAAATACCCTTTCTAAACAATAAAAATTAAAAATAACCCTTTTCGCGATAGTACGGAAATCTTTTATATCTCATTTTCATTCCAGAGTGATTTTTATCAAGAGATTGTGCAAATTTGAAACGGTTGAATGTTTATAGCGATCGTGTTCCACGAAATGGTGAAACAAAAATGAAATGCGTCTCGCGTATTCAACAAACAACTGAAAAAGAGAAAATTACAGTTCGATGACTCTATAAATTTCGGAAATACCGATTCATAAACATCGCCGGGTATTTTCGAATTTATGCCAATAAATATTGGCATTCGGGTAAAACAGGAATATTTACTATATTTTTATTTCCCGGCTATACATATTAATACACAGCGCGCGGTATCAATTCATAGCGCAACTGTACGTACGAATTCTCTCTCGAGGGGAAATAAATCGAGAAATGTGGCATAAAGTTTTTGCTTTTTGAGTCATTGATGAGCACTCAAATTTAACTCTCTCGAAAACGTTTCATACTAACACGTGGAGTCTATTAATTGTAAATTCCAAATAAGAATGTACATAACCTATTAATGTAATTATCAATAGACCACTGTAAAATTCTAAACGCTAATAAGTTATAAACGATCACGATCGAATAAGCAATTTAATATAATTAGAGCAAGACTTATCAAGCTTACGACACTACTAATAAATTCTAGTAATTAATACAGGCTAGAAAAGGTTAAATTAGCTATTTCATATACTTAGAGCCTCGCCGAAATTGTAGTGCACGCCAATAAATCCTAGAAATTAATTGTGCAGGGATTTCCAAAAAATCGCACGCACGTACGGGTCGAGTAATTGATTTTTAAAAATGTAGTTCCCCATTCCCCCGGCGTATTTAAAAATAATATACGACTCTCTAAAACGCTCTGTACGAGTTCGAGAGCGTATCAATTTATTTTACTTTAATAGAAATTCTGATGTTGACACGTGCGCTCGATGTCACCTTAAATTTCATCGCCCCCCCCCCCCCCGACGAGATATTAATAATTTGCCGGCGAAGAACGAACGGTGGCTCGCGGGGCGACGCGGTTGATGGAACAGAAATTTATCGGTGATTTAATTCACAATTACGAATCGTTAAGCTCGTAGAACAGATGTCGCGGAATAAGTTAACGAGTCCATCGAAAGGTTATAAAGCTGTCGGGAGTTGTGTGCAGTGCTGTTTATTAAAAAAAGGAGATTTCGATCGAAATTTATATTCGTTAAGGCGGGGGATTAAATTACCGCGCGAACCGACGCTGTCAGTATTTATAAACGTTACCCAGCATCAAAAATAACCAGCCAGGCGGCCGACTGACATATGTACGAACCGATCTAATTGTAAATGATATTCGACCCTTGCATGTAGGACGAACAAATGAATTCCGTATTCCGCGCAAAACGAAGCTATTTCTAGAAAATATCTGTCTATTTTCTCGCTAATTGCACCAACTATAAGCCGGTCCATCTAAATTGCATTTACATTAAGTCGGGACGAAATAAGCGCGTTATCCCGTTGAATGGTCGTGTTCATTATAAACGGTGTCCCAAAATTCACGCAAGAAGTAATTTTGATAGAAAACACAGGTTTTTAATTAAAAGTTGTGAATCTTTTAGTGATTCATGAAGTATAAACTATGAATGGAATAGCAAATCGGGTAAACGACCTCCACGGCTTTGTTGGCACATACGCACTCGAAATTTTCCATGACCGTTTGCATTAATGTGGCTGAATCTCGTTGATACAGCGCTCAATTTCCTCCTTCAAGGCGTGGGTGGTCGCGGGCCTGTTGGCATAAACCTTAGATTTCGAAAAACCCCAAAGAAAAAAGTCGAACGGCGTCGAATCGCGCGATCCGGGTGGCCAATTTCTGATCACCAAAGCGGGAAATTACACGACAATCGTTCCTCGGGCTGTCATTCTTTTTAAAATATTGCTCAACAACGAAAACGCGTTGTTCTTTCGTGTAGCACTCCATTTTTAATAACCCTGAACTGTCAGCTGTCACGCTTTGTTTATTTTTCGTTGGCAACATTTTACCGCACAAATGGCGGAAAATTGAAATCTTCCATGAATTTTGGGACACCCTTCACATTTGTTCTCCATCTACAACATGTGTAGCTTCGCCAAGCCACTTCTCGATTCAATTCATATCAGATGATAATCCTAAAATGTACTACGGCGACGCGTTACATTTTAAAAGATCCTTTTCATCCGTCAGAATGGAAACATACAGTCTAGTCGTCACAGTAACATCCATTTACATCAGCTCTCCTCACACCATCGCGTTGCTAATTCTTTCGTTTAAAATTACCTACAGCAAATACTTGAGATCTCGATGATGCCAGAGATAGAAAATGTTTAGAACCGCGGAGCTTACTATTACTACTTCTGTGGTGTGTTCTGAGATGCTACGAAACGATGCCAACGCTCAGACGTGCCAGATTCAGGCGCAAACTCCGGAAGTTTCATCATACGCACGCTGTACATTCTCTTTTTCACCGATGCATATTGTTACGTTTTCGAAGGCACTTTTAATTTCCGCAGGCCGTCAATTTTTCTACATATACTCTGTATAAGTGAGATAAAGGGAGGAACTGAAACTAACAATTTCCAAAAAAAAGCAAATTAAAATTATCCCAATAAGAAAAATTGTTTACAAGATATGGGATTATTAGACTCGCGGATTCGATGCATTTATAACAAAAATGGGCATGTACAATTTAAAACAGTGGGCCTATTAAACAGATTTAAGGCCACCAGTGTATAAGTCTCACGTTAACTCCTTGACCTACAATTTATATTACGGTTTCAGTGATTAGAACTTTTCTGTAGATCCTAAAACAAGGAGGAAACTTATATCTACGAGCTGTACATTAACAAAACCAAAATAGAGTTTTATTTCGGTTATAGGAAGTTATTGACATACATTTTTATTAGAATCTGTTCAGAATCTTCATCACCAGTCAAACACGATATTGCAAGGCAAGGGGTTAATCAGATAATTAAAAGAAGCAAGAAATTTTTATTTGGCTCAAATAAATTGCAACAAACCGGGGTGGCATAGAAATTTATTTTCTCTGTTCAATAGGCTGAAAATGGTATAAAAGTATTTTTAAATTCGTTTAAACCCTGCCTAGTGATCACGTAGAAGAAATCGCGACCGGTCGCGGTTTAAATCCGAAGAGAACAGTTCGACTTCGGCCGGTGCTTAACTTGTTCGTCGCGTTAATCCCCGGAAACAAATAAATGAAAGTTTTATCTGGGGTGAAATCCGGGCGCATCCGGTCGTGGGCGGACAGGCTGTGCGTCGCTTCAATCCATTAATAAGGTTGATCAGCATATTGCGCCGGTTGCACGAGGAGAGGTTCGTACAATGGCGAGTGTACATCGTCATTGGCACGTGAGCGCGATTCGTCGCATAATCGCCACGTCGTACACAACGTTTGAATATGCAAATGTACGAACGCGCGCATTATACGCGCGGTTCGCTCTAAATTCGACCAGTGAGTTGTACTGTAATTAATAATCATGCCCGTCGATCTATATGTATACAGAACAAACGACGGCCATCGGCGAACGACTTCTCCCGCCGAAGTGGTAGCTTCAAGGATTAGACTACCAAAAATTTATATACAGCGGATTACAATGCATTCAACCATCTTTCGCTGTTTGGAACGGTTTGACCAGAAAAAGCAGATCTGTGATTTTTATTCTAATTTCTTTTTACATACATAGTACACCTGCACGTTCATAAAATAATGTTTCATTTGTAAATCAATATGTTGCTTGGGATAAACTTCCAATGGCGACAACCCTCCGATCTTTTTAATACAATGGACTCTTCCCTACTTTGACGTGCTGATTACGAATATGATAGTGAAAATTAGCGCAAATTTTATTGTAATGGCCGAAAACAATTCAAAAACCATAAAAATCATAGTTTTTCCATTTATTTCCGTAAATAATGGTAATTTTGAAAAATACTTCAAATAAAACTTGTAGGTCTCATCGAAATAAACATTTTATGACGTATTGATTTTTGTCATAAAGACAGTAGTTATTCAGAAAAACGATATTATATGTTCAAAACTTCATATATGTAACTCATATAAACTGGATTTTCGTCTGCGTGTTCCCCGTCCCCACCACGAGAGAGAGAGAGAGAGAGAGAGAGAGAGAGAGTGTGTGTGTTTCCTGAAAAATTAATTGTACTAACAGCGGAATTTTGAAAAAATCGAGTTTTTCGGCTTTATGAAGGACACGCAACCCCATAACCGGATCTTCCGGGTCGACGTAAACCCCAGAAAAATTGCAGCTAAATTATTCACTTACGACTGCCATGGTAATCACGGTGGCCCTTTAAACGTCCCGCTCGACGGTACGCGTGTAATAAGCGTGTCTCTCTGGATGAATATAATGGCTTCTCGGAAATTTCACTCTTAGCGGGGAATTACCAACACGAGCGGAATAAAATTACACGCTGCCGAACGCTCAGCCACCAACAACAAATTCGTCTCTCGCGAGGATTCTGCCGGGATAAATCTCTACTAGGCTCTTTCATTCGGTTATTCAAATCTCCATTTTCATCGCTTATTTTATGAAAATCGTAACAAAAGGAACGTTTCCTTTCACCGGAAAGATTTCTCGCAAATTTTGCCGCACTTTATTCAGCGGTGTTGTGCATGAACATATGCGAACATCATCTTTTTTTTACTTTATTTTCTTGTTCAATACGTTGAATATAATAAGACAGCTAAATTGCACCTACTCGTTTTTCTCATAAATGCATAAAATCCGAAATATAAATTATACCATGAGACGAGGGTTAATTCTGTGACTTTTCAGACTTTGTTAATTCTTGTATTACGAAAATATAGAGTAAAAATGTATGTCACCTTTTCACACGGTCCCTTCGGAACGGGTTTCTTATACTCGCGAGAAACGAGGTGCAATATAAATTTCGATACGCTATATGAGCCGTATGCAAAATTGTGTCGATACTTGGGACGTTATTGATGGAAAAAGCGGTGACAGTAGCATGGTTTCGTCGATTCGATACCCAGGAAAGTGAACATAGGAAGTGACAATAAAAACCGAATAATTTACCGGCCATCTGTATACATGTATAATCTACACATTTTTCGACGAGCCACCTCGTCCTACGAATAGCAATATAAATTTTCCAACGAGAATGCACCTAGTCATTTTTCGTTGAACTTTTTACGATAATGCACTTTTAAAATATAATTTTAATGAAACAGGAAAACTTTTCCTATCCCTTTCCTTACCTGAAGAAGAAGTAAGAAGAGCTGTGAAATTATAATTATATTGTACGTGAATATTGTAATAAAAATAAATCCTGGATGTTATTAAGAAATAGATAATTCTATTAATTCGCATCGCAAGAATTTCTACAATTTTCCGAAATGAAAACCACGTTTAAACAGAATGAACGATTTTAGAAACACGCGTGCACATGGTATCGATTACGTAACCCCGGAACGTAATGCTCGATGGACATAAAAATTTGTTCGAGCCGTGACACCGGTATCAACCTCTTTGTCGTGCCATAGGAAACATGATTTCACATAGTAACTTCTATATTCGATAACCTATTTACGCTAGAGTACCTGGATAACAATTCGGGAGCACGTCGCTTATCTTCAACACCCGAGGGACATGAACCACCTAGGGCAACACACGCCCCTGGTTTTCCGGGGCCACTCGAAATATACAGGACGTGCAACAAAGTGGATCGAAGCTGCTGTGTGTATACACGCCGCCACCCCCCCCCCGGAATAAAACGAAAAAAGCCTGACAAACATGAATTTTTAAATTGTTCTGGAAAACACACCGCTCGGTAATTGTGAACGATCGATTGCTGTAACAATCATGTTGTGTGTTTACGTTCACGGTCTGGGTAACTTAGCGGCTGCAAAGTAATCACTTTGTTGCAAAACGGGCTCTAAGCTTCTGAAAAACACCAGGTCCGTTTACCAGCCCTGCAAAACTATCGATCCTTCTCCTTCGTTAACATAAAATACATGTATTTTAAATCTAAGGTCATATGATTAACCTCGTTAGGTTAGGTTAATTTTTTACTAATATGTCAAATAGTTTTGAATCACTTTCGTTAATGTTCCATGAAGATTTAATTTAAATTTGAAGATTTTATTGAATGTTATTTAACTATTGAATTTATATTTTTTAAATATCTGGTTTATATTCCCTGAATATTTCCTTTATATTTTTTAAATATCTCGTTTATATTCTCTGAATATTCAGCTTATATTTCTTAAACATTCAATTTACATTTCTTGTACATGTATACAATATTCAGATCCAATATGTATCTCATATGAAAAAGTGCGGCGTAAAAAATGTTTTTCCAATATATGAAAAAAATATTTATCCAATATTTTTGTGCTACTAGGGTAGTTTTAATATTAGTAAATTTGTCTGTATTCTATGAATTGTAAAAAGCTGAACTGTTGTATAAGAAAGCAGGTTCAATTTGATCGTAAAATAAGTATAAATGATCTGGGTTGAAAGAAACATCTCGATTTCGGAATTAAAATTGCTTCGAGTCCTAAGGGTTGAGAATAACGATCGATTATAAGGACGTGTCTATAAAAGATAGCTAGAAGATCAATTTCATAATTTCCGAGTAGTACATCAGGTTAAAATTGTTTTTAAAAAATGGATAATGAATTGTTGGCGACCGAAGATCGAATAAGGATTCGTTTTAACAGCTGATCCAATGATTACCTGATCTCCGACAAGTTGATTTCTGAGGACATCACAACCGCTCCTCCATTGCGCCGTTAAACTCAATCTGGAAGAGGAAATACAATTGTATCTCTACCCTCCATGTTCGAAGTCCGATAACTCCTGTCTCGATTCTCTCGGAACAACTAATTTATATTTCGTTCTTGCCAGACACGTACATAACCTACCTATCCGTCGATCGCGAACAAATATAACGATTGTATCGAATTTAGAGCGATGAGAGAACTTCAATTTTCGTATTCACCTCAAGCTCCGAAATTATCGAGAATGAGAATGTAACGAGTTTCATTAACTCAGCTATATCGCTGGTACTGTTTCTCGTTAGCCCCTGTGTATTTTTTAAAAATAAAATTAAGTTGCTTTCATGTCGGAGTACTCGCTCAATAAAGTCGAAATAAATTTGAAACAGTAATTCCGGAAATACGTGGTATTCCTTGAAAAGGACAGTTGTAAAATGCGCAGCGTTATGTGAGTTATGAAAGATATTTATCCTTCCCAGGATTGAAGCCACTTTTAAAAAATGATGGTGCAGTGGTGGAATTCGAAAATGTGTCTGCCGACATTTCTATAAAAGAATACGAACAATAAATTATGATAAATATATAACAATTCTTTTCATAAATCGGGTCAACTTGGAACTGGAGCAAACCACAGTTGAAACAATGCGATCTTTCACAGAAGGACAGAGACTTTCGTAATTTTTCGAAAATCTTAAAAAAATATTTAGCACAATCGAACGATAAAAATGAAGCTAATACACAACACGCGTACACTGTTTAGTGTAACAATAACATGTATCGAAAATACCAGTGTGGAATATCAGTGGAAACACCGTGTATGCGGCGAGGCGAGGCCGCCGTTCGCATTTCAATGCGCTTTTCGCTTATTCCGACGAAAACGCGAATTTTCAAACAAGAATGGACGTGGCATCGTGTTTACCGCAGAATCGTTAATTTAGATTTAATGGGAAATCATAAAACCGCTGCGAGCCCCGTTATTTGCCGACGCCGATGGAAAATTATTTTTCCTGTTATTTTTCCCGGAACGATGAAATCTTAATTCCCTGTAAAAACGCGCAATCGATAAATTATTGTTCGGAAATATGTGGCAAACGAGTTCGATGGGGCGGACGGCCGGTTATTGTGGCGATGAGAACAAACCTGGAAATGCCTGTCGCGACCCTGTTTGAAGATTTTTCGCGTGCTCGTGGGTCACACCACGCATTATGAATTCCCGCGCAAAGGCTGAGAACTTAATCGCCTGAAACATGCATGAAATCACGTACGTCTCGTTCCCTGAACCTGATCGTGGCGTTCTTCCCAGCATTTGCATTCGTTCGCGGCCACATTGCTTGCTCGGTGTTTCGCCGAAATGATATATCGTTAATTCCTATCGTAAATTCCGTGACAACCATAAAGTGAAACAGTTCCGCTAAGAAAGATGGCAACGAATAAAAACACCACGGAGTCACACAGACGTTGGAAACAAATAAATTGATATTTAACTACAGCAGTTTTGTCTTCCATTGCTTCGAGCTTCTCTGTATTTTCATCGAAATTAAACGTACAATGAATGAGTTACGCTGCCATTCATTTCTGAGAAATACGGTTCTCTTTTGCAAAATTGTTTCTTTGATATGAAGAAGGTGCCGGAGAGACCGAGCACGAAATAATAAAAGCGCTTTTCATTCAACGAAGTTCATAACAGTTCCTTTTACATTAATGTACTTGCTATGAATTGCGTGTAGATCGCGGACGTCTGTGTGCAATTTACGTCGCAACATGGCTGTTGGGGAACATACTAATTCAACGCAATTTATTTCTATAACAAATTTTCTTATAGAAGAATAACAATTACTGTAATCAGCTCTTAGAGATGCAAGGATCCTTTTTCATTCTTTTTTTTTTGTGACGTTTTTATGGGGTATCCAAATATATTTGGAATTTATATTCATAATTTCCTACCTTTATCATACGCTTTTCGAAGTGACTTTTCTTCCGATTTAAACCGATTCCGACTGCGTTGAATCAATCCTTTTTGAATGTTACATTAATTCAAGGGTAGTTTATACCTGCTTACGTTCATTTTTTGGGTTGGAAAATTACGAAAGACACACGTTTACCAGTGCATCAATCTACAATAGTGAGAAACGATCTCTTAAACTGTGAAAAAATTCCGACGAATAGCGGCTAATTCAAAAGAAAAACGTGCTTGTAATCATTGAATGCGCCACGTTTAGCGGATTCGCCACAGGTTGGCCACCCCTGCATTAGTTGAACGGCTTGAACGTGCATGACAGCAGACCGCGTATGTCTCGAATCTTTAATTACGTATTTCCAGGACCGCTCGACAGCCAACACAACAATTATTGACAGACCACGGCGGACAATTGTTTCGCATCACAATTTGTCCCCCTTCGTCTAGCAATTGAATTGGAAGTTTGTCGAGTTGCGGATCGAATTACAAGACTCCATTGCCCGCGACCGATCCGAATTCTTCCGGTGGTTATTTCCAACAAACCGAAATACATGAATATCCCCGTAGTTGACGTGCCGAACCGTTAAGATAAATACCACGGCGCAAGAATGGCGCTGACTAGACGTACAACGTTCATCCGACCATATTGCGCAGCTATTTCCGGAATTTGCATCTCTAACTCCCGTCCCCCCATCGTTTCTCCTGTAGTATTGCTTTGCGCGGCCAGCAAATATCCAGAAGAACACACCGTTTACCAAGGAAACGTATTCCCACATCTCAATACACGGCGCTTGCCTTGTTAGCACGCGCATTTGTCACGTTGAGCGGATCTATTCTAACGAAACTGACAACGTGTACCTCTCCAAATGGTAATTGGACTGCACGTTGTTTCCAAGGGAGATCGATTGTAACGCATCTCCGTGACGTTTCAAACTTCCCTTCGCACAGGAATTGTTGTTGCTCACGGACATCTATTTCATTCGCTCGCCGTTAGTTAGCCAGCTCCACTTCGCTATAATAATACAAAGGAAGCTTCTAATCAATGAAACCGTAAAACACGATCTTAGGGCAAAGGGTTAAGAAAAGAATGGAAAATGTCAGTCTGGATGATCAGTATTATCGTCAATATATTGCAGAATAATTGATATTGTACAATAATATTGATCGTCTCTGTGAGTCAATCAAAAAAAGTTTGATTTTTATTGTACAATATCGTAAATACTGCTTCGTATGTGGGTACTATTGCGCAATATTGGCTCAGTTCGATCTTCACAGTCGCAAAGCGAACATTGAATTTTCAAGTGCGGCTACGAAGGAAAAAGAGGAACGAAGAAAATTCATTTTAGAATGTATCGAGGTGTATCAGAGGTATAACCATTCTCAAAAGTTCATCAAATAATGTACCATCTAGTCGCAGGAAGTTTTGAACATCAGTTGGTTCGCTTATTCTTAGATCACTTGACAAATTTTCATGAGTATACTCATTTCTTTCTTTAAACCATTCCTTCATTTTTCTCCTTCTTTTTTAAAGCTATAACTAATGCAATGGCCGCACACCTTGCTTCCTTTTCATTCCACATGTTAACTGCAGTGTCATCAGTCGTGCACTAACTTATTGGGCAATATTATTGTGCAATATGTTGTGCCATATATTGACGATAATATTGATCGCCTAGGGGCAGCTTAAGAATCTCGCCAATAGTGTCGAACAAACCACACTGTTCCTGCGAACCTGTTGCTGCCGCCGCGAAGCGTCACTTTCTTTATCGGAGGACCATTGGTGGTCCAAACCAATTATCGCAAGCCGAACGAAAAAAAATCCCGTCGCGAGCGCTCTAATATTCAAGGCAGTGTAACGATCCAGCCGGTGGAACGCCTGGCAAAAGTTTGTAGCATCCTCCGCGCGCCGCCGCCGGTGTAACGACGGGCACAGAGTCGTAATGTGGGAAACCATCAGTGGAAGCTCGTGGCGCGGCGTGCATGTATGTCCATTCGTTTCGAGCGTTTTTCCGCGGACGACTTTCGTTGCGAGTCGTTTGAAACGTGTCTCCGGCGTGTTTCGCGTCGCTTCAAGGGAAAGGGATCGCTTCTCTTTTATTCGCCGGTACGACGATAATGCGGCGGGGAACGCCGAGCGAACGTTTTGCGAAGAAGACTGCTAGAACCCCGCCATCGCCGGGCGCCGTTCGTTCTCGTTAAGAATATTACACCGGAAACGGTCGGTTCAAGGCGGATGCAGATGTTGTCCAGATTGTACGAGCCGTCCGAATACTCATATCATCGCATTATCCGGCTATACGATCGATAAAGTCTAGATAATCGGATTACCTTGATCCCAACGCCCCCTCGTTATTCGTTTATTCCGTTGGCGAACGCGCGCGATAGTCGCGCGAGCGAAGCCGAGAACCGTAACAAGACGCGAGGACACCAAAACTTTTCACGAGTATCGTCGCCCGTTTATTACGGGAAGTTCACGGGGAAAGTCTTCAGTCCTCGGTAACGTCCGAGACATTCTATTTTCATGCGCTTTTATTATTGCGGCTCTCTGAATTGCTCCCCTCCTTCGCCTTGGCCCTATCTCTCCGCGCTAAGTAATTCATGGCGACGCACACTGGGTCCGACTGAAGAAGAAGAACGCGACATTCTGGGAATAATCAACTTTCACATTTGGAACCATTCAATTAAAGAAATTAATAAAAACGGTTAAACAATTTAGTTACGAATCGTTGAGTGGAAATAATTTTTTAAAATATTCAGTTCGAATTGCAATATCTTTAGTGGTTTAAGAGTTATTCGAATATGTCGCGTGCTTCTTCGATCCGGCCCAGTGTGCGACGCACAGTGGTCAATTCGGACGAAATCGGCGACAAAATCAAAGAACTTTCCATAGAAACAAGATAGAGGGATGAAATTTTTTAAAAATTGAAGCTGAAACTTTGCAGAATATGGGAAAAATAGGGAGATTATGAGACGAACGTTTTTTAACCTTGATAAGATTCGTTAAACTGATGTAATCATTTTTTCGTTGAAATAATTTGATAACCCAATAGTTTGAAGGTATATTGTATTCTCATAGTTCTTTGATTTTGTCGCCGATTTCGTTCGGATTGCCGACTGTGCGACGTACATAGTTTCATTTTTTTGCCCGGTCTCTCGAATTCAGGGACTCGCATCGTGACGGTGAAAATTATCGATGGCTGACGCATCTATGGATTCAACCAGATACATTCATTTTCCGAAAATATTTTTGATATAGAAAATTTAATAATGAAGTATCTGCGAACTGCGAACAAAAGTATATATTTTATAGCCGCTGGTTGTCGTACGGTGGTAGGAGTGCCGTGACGTTCCGTATAAAATTCTTTAGAAAGATAAGATTTGCGTGTGAGAAGCAAAAGTTTGTATGGTACGAAGCTTCAAATAGCCTGGCACACAATCTGAGAAACATTCTCTGCTTCCTTGAAAAGCTTTGACAGTCCTCCGTATAATGTGCGGGTTTGTCGTTGCTTCGAAGGGAAATTAGGCTTCAACATTTTCGAAAAACTTACATTATTCTTACATGTTAGAAAATATTATGCTTCCATGTAAATTTTCGACCCAGAAAATTATCTTAACAAGACAATGTAAAGCACAGAAGTCGCAGCCGCTTTAAGAACCGGTCTGTAGCTTTGAAGCGCTTAAAAAAGTCTGTACATAAATAAAGCCGACTAGTCACAATAACCAAAAAAAAAAAGAAGAAATGGCGTAAAGTGTGCGCGGCGCGATCAGGTGTATCATAAACGTCCCCATGCGTCAGGATAAAATATAATGTACGGCGAGTTACGCGTTTAGGCAGTTAAACTTACCGGCGCGGCCCAATAAAACAGTTTTCCCCGTTCCAGCATCAGAAAGTCCGCAACACGGTTTCGAAGCGGTGTGCCGCGTTTCCCGGTCGTTTTACTCGATTCCTGAATAAAAGTGCCGCATAAAGGGGACTTTGTTTAACGAACGCGGCAAGTGTGCCGCTCTCTCGGATATTTCTTTTTTGCCCGGGCCGGTTTCCCTTCTAATGAAAAGTTCCGCCCGTAAAAGAAACATGCATCGCGGCACCGACTTCATTCAGGCACCCTTTAAAATTTTTAGATAACCAACGGAGTGGTTCGTAATCCGTACCAGCATGTCTATCGTTTTAACCACGAAAGATAAATAGAGCATGGCGGGTCCGGGCCTCTGGCCCCACCCCCAGGTGCATTGTATCGTTTTGCTACCTACACGTTAGGCTGACTTTCCTGATTTTTCAACTTTTCATTTTCTCTTCTCTTTTGACCGTCGCACAGTGGGCTATCTGCACGAAAAATCTGGCCAAAAGTCAAATAAGTACAAATTTTGTTGTTGGAGATAGTTGAACGTCTGAGGAACAATGTATCAGCATTCTTTTTTAATTTAAAAATTACTATTACTGATTATCAGGTGTTTTAGGGAAATCGTGTGAATGTTTTCGTAGTAGAAATATTTCTGCTAGGTACGTACAGCATTTTCGAACAGCTTTCAGTTTTTCATTATCTAAATTAGTATAGTAGTTATCAATATTTGAAAATAACCAATAATTGGGAAAGATTATTTTCGCCTATAATACTTCCTTATTGGTTTTGTTATACTTCCGGATGAGCCCCGATGTTTCTTCTCGTCTCGTTACATTTGGCCAGCAAAAATTAAAAATTGCATGAACACATAAACACCATGCTGTAATTATTACGCAATTATCTTTGCTACTGTATGAATTTTGTTACTTACGCTTTCTACCGTATATAACAAAAAGAAGGCAAGAAGATTGCCGGCCTATTTTGTCACCAGAGAAACCTCGAAGGTAATTTTCGAGCCCCGAAGCCAAGGACCAGCCCAGTACATACAGGTGTGCCTGGTATTTGCATCGGCCGGTGCATCAAGTTGCAGAGAACGCTATGCAAACTCCTGAAATGGCGACACACGAGGCCACCTCTTGGTCCGGCGACGCTTTGCACTCGATTCCCAAAATGTTTGCACCGGTTATAGAATGCGATTCCGTTCACTAAGTTACACGGATTCGCCGGCCGTCAAGGAACCCCACCTTCTGTCATGCTGATATGTTTCTCGCGTCAGTTTGAAATAGCAGACTCGAGTGCACCGGTCTCAGAAGCTCTCTCTCTCTCTCTCTTCGAGTTTCCTCTGCAGAATTTGCTGCAACGTACTCGCGCGTGGATGTATGGACCCGCACTACCGCTTGTAATTATTCGAACGACGGATTCGAAGCACGACAGAGAACGTCTAACGACCCTTTGTAAACGTTACTCTTTATTATCGCGCGAAATACCGACCGACCTACAGTTCGTTTCCGGTTTAATCGAGGGTGGAAGTTTCGAATTTTAAAATATAATTTTTAAATACGTCCAATTTCAGGTTTGCAGACTAAAGGCAAAATTACTGAGCAAACTTGTCGGAGCATGCAATTTTCGTCCAACATTTTCGTTTGTGATATTTAACGCTAGAACCACTTTTCTAATTACTGTAGGACCTCGATCAATCGGCTTAATGGATAATCGAGACCCGAGAGAAATAATTAAAATGTACCTTATAACCGCGAAAATAAATTTTTTATTTCTCTGAGAATTTATGTTCCTTCATAATATAAACATATTTAAACGCATATTTGTTTATAACTGGAATCCGGTTAAACGAGGTCCTACTATATACATACAGGGTGTTCAGTTGAAAACTTTCCAGCCGAATATCTCGAAAAGTATGAAAGATATTAAAAAGATATTGAAAAAACAAAGTTGACCTTCAAATGACCTTGAAAACGCCACCGAAATAAAAAACTGATACTGCCCTCTCTTTCCCCCTCGAAATCCTTGGACACGTGTTTTACACTTTTTTCAATATCTTTCATACTTTCCGAGATATTCGGCTGGAAAGTTTTCAAATGTACACCCTGTATAATGTATACATATAAATAAACCAGTTGATTGGGTAAAGCCGGAGTTGGGCAAAAATTTTGTTTAATTAAAACTTTCGAATAAAGTGGGTTTTTTCCACTTTATTCGAAATTTTTATTTAAATAAAATGTTTGCCCAAAACTCTGGGTAAAGGTACCAGTTACCGGATATTTTAGTGACCAATTTTATTTTTAAAAATAAAGTAATACTAGGTACTTCGTGTTATTTTTATTCATTTCTAAAAGAGTTCGATGACGGACGAGGGTTAATGGAAATTAGTGAATATTGCAATTGTTAGCCATTCCGTATTACTACTTCGGAGATCTCTTAGATCCCGTCATTTCTACGTAATTGAAGTGATTAACAAATTCTCCGTGGATACAGTAACTGCAGAGTTTCCCCGTTATAATGATTGCACTTAATAATTACGTCAGACTAGTAGAGTGAGGTGTTGCGACCAAAATTCAATGAAACCGAGAGATCCTCAGATAGACAATAATATCCCGGGTGAAGACGTTCATGTATATGTATATGTTGCTTTAAGCTAGGTATCTGGTTAACGGACTAACTACCGTAGGGGTCGCCGATGATCAGCACTTGACCTGTCAGTGGCGCCGTGGGAGTCATCGACGATCAAAGGCGCTGGAAATCAAACGGATTCCGTAGAAAGATGATCGACACTTAACATCTTCTGCACGGCATTTAAGGGTACTCAAAAAATACTCCTTGGACCACTTACTTTCAGATGCTATCGCGATTAGAATACTTAATGCTGCAGGTTTCAAGTCTTCTTCACGTAACAATCATTCTCGAGCAACTTCGCAAGCGTATCTAACTTTATTCGGTCAGTCTTCATTCTTTTCGTGATTTTTCAAAAATAATTTTACCTTCGGGAAATCCATAATAAAACTCGTACCGATATTATTAACGCATTACCTACCGGTCATTATTCCATAATTGTTGAAAGTCTGTGGCTCATGGATGAGGATTTTTTAAAAGAATCCTGCAATAGCAACAGCAATTTTAATCATAAACCAACAACTCACCCTCGACAACAAAATCGAATAATTTCCTTCGCGAAATTATTGCGTAAAAGAAGATTTTTATGTTTCCATTCATTAAAATTGTATCTTCTCTCTAGAAAATTATTCGTAATATATGTTAAAAAATAATAATCTGCTTCCTAGGTTCGTCGAGTTTCGAGTACACGATTTAAATTGCTTTGCACGCTCTTCGCACGGAAGCGCACTCCCACGAAACACACGTAATTCAAAAATATGTTGATTTCATACACGAGTATGCCACTTGTTCGCTGCCTTCTCAGCGATAAAATATATTTGATTTGAATTCATTTATTTGAATAAAACTGCACCGCTCTTGTTCCGGCGAACGTGCTGAGTCCGCAGAACGAGTTTCTCTGCCGACCGGAAAGATCCTCGAATTATAATTGACAGGCCGATATTGAAATATGTGGATTAGAAAAGATAACAAACTGGTGTAACAATTACCGGAATCGCCGGCCGTGTAATTCCAGATACATCCCTAGCTAATTGGTTGAAACCTGAATGCCGTGGATACGAGCTAATTGAGAACGATGGAAGCCTGAATGCCTCTAATGATTCTTGTTGACCACTGATTGATTGAGGATCGACTGAAGACTGATGGAAACGCGAGGGAAGCTGTTAACTAGTTGTTCAACATTAATCAGTTAATACCTTCAATGGCAGTCAGACTTACTCTAATCTTAATTCTTGAACTCACTGTTGAAGATCGATCGACCGATCGGAGTTTCTTGCCCCATATCTCGATAACCACGTTCTACGACGTTCCGCAACATTGTAGTCATGGAGACATCAAATTCACCGTCTATCAACGAAGAGCATGCACAAAAATTTTCAAAACAAATTAGAAATACAATCTGTTACGCTGGCGTGCTAATTTGTAGAAACTACGGTTTGAATTTTCAGCAAAAGATAACGCGAACTTTGATAGAAACTCCTAATGTAAAACGTAAATACGGTTATGTTAATGGACCAGGAAAATATTTCAAGAAGAAAGGTTCAAGAGGAAATTAAGTTCTGCTCGTAACTACGTTATTAACTTGAATGTTCGTGCTTTCACTTTCTTCTGCTCCTCTCACAAATTGCACTTTAATAGATTCGACCTTTGTTTATACAATTTCGCTTTTATTTCCTGCGAAACTGAGAATTCTTGTCAGGCAAGTGGTCGACGATATAACTTCTTTCCAGAGACTAGGTTCTGCGAACAGCTAGATACGTAATTTTCATAAATGCGTTATTTTTCATACGAATATGAAGACAGAAAGTTTCGTATTTTTACGAACAACAAAAAAGTGCGCAGTCTAAGAATTACTATCGCGAATAAATCTTCAGTTTTTTCCGTGAATAAGTTGATTTAATTTGAAGGAGCTTCTACTGGGTCAGCGGTGAAGGTGCTAAAACTGGAATCGTATTCCAAACGAATCGATTTTACGAGAGTCTTAGCTGTCGTGCTATCAATATTTTCATTGAAAGACACCGATCTCTCGCGTCAGGAAGCATTTCGTGTTCCCGTAACTGTGTCTAATTCAATTCGGAAGTGCATATGCCAATTGTTCGTCGGTAGTCGGGGGACACGCTGACATAGTGATATCAGGTCGGGAAATGTTCCGGTATCGACCGTTTCACCTGTGAAACTATGCGAATACACACAACGGGGAACTGCCGTCTCAGGAAACTTAATTACTCCGAAGTTAAACAGCCCTTTGAATTTCACCCGTGATTGCGACAAATGCAACAGTCGACTAATAGTTCCCTTCCAAATACTTCCCCGTTGTCTTTTTCCCCTCGTCTGAGCAGTTGCTCGTCTTACCATAAAGATAGAAATGAAACATTCTGTCGAATCAGTTCGTAAAATGTGCGAGTGACAGGGATTAAATGATGATTTATCTTCGTTTCTAAACTAAACGCGCCCAATCAAAATTACAATTGAGCTCGATCAATTCTGAAGCAATCGCAGAGTTGTCGAAATAAAGAATTAATTACAATCGAATAGAGCGACAATCGACTAATTTTGATTAGCTGATCATTGCGAACGGCGAAGTAATTCTCATCAAACTGCTCGTTTATTAATGTACAAAGTGAACCACGGATCGTGACCAGTAGAGATTACTCTGTTATTAGCAGTCCGATCGAAAATGTTTCCATCGGGTATAGCATGGTTTCAAGGGAGCTTCCGCGCGATTATAGCAAATTATTTGTCAACCCTGTCTTTTTCATGATTTTTCAAGGTCACCTTTAATTTTTTGTAAATACACCTATAATTTTTTTACGCAAACAGAATTTTGATGATAACAGAATAACTTTTTTTATAGTTGTACCAAACGACCTGATTTTTTATAATCAATTAGAAGCATTGGTTTACGAAATTATATGCAAAAAAAGATTTTCGAAAAATTATAATTTACAAGGTTACATGCAAAAATATAATAGGCATTTTTTAAAACTTTTTTGTTTGGGCCCTTAATGAAAATTTAAAATATATGTTTTGTGTAGATCTATGTTAGTTATACACATGCTGAAAATTTCATCGAAATCGATTAACATACACACGAGCTACAAGCGGTTAAAAATGGTGAAAATCGTAGTTTTACACGGCTTTTGATCAGTTTCTGTTTAAAATCCACAGAATCATACATCCTTCGATGCGTGTCGTTTTTCCCTGCGTCAATCGATTTCGATGAAATTTTCAACATGTGTATATACATTATAAATAACCTAGATCTACACAAAACATATATTTTAAACTTTCATTAAGGGCCCAAATAAAAAAGTTTTAAAAAAAATGCCTTTTTTATTTGTGCATGTAACCTTGTAAATTATAATTTTCGGAAAATCATTTTTGCATATCATTTCGTAAACCAATGCTTCTAATTGATTACAAAAAGTCATGTCGTTTGGAACAATTATAAAAAAGTTATTCAGTTTTAAAGGGTGTACGAATACTTTCGTCCCTCACTGTATGTACATATGAATTCAATTGTTTTTCAGGTAGAAGTAGCTCGAGACAGCCTGCGCTGGAAACTCCGTTCTACCGAAAATTGACTATGAATATTTGATAGGTTTGGACAGATGTTTGCAGTAAGTAGAAAGGGTACGCCACTGAACAGACACATTAACGGAATCTTGTGAGATAACATCGGCAGAGATTTGCATTTAACGTAAACTCAAAGAAAACAGACCAGGACACCGAATGCTCGCCCGTCTAAACCAGTAGAGATGAATACCAATGATTGATGAAACCGTAAGTATGCAAACAGTTTCAATTTGCTGCAACGGGATCGACAGCTTGTATGTAATAAAATTTATTGCGTGAAACGTTGTTCCGCAGTATGTTACAAAGGACCGTGTTGCCAATGTTTTATGCACTGATCGCGAACAAACAATCCGCAATGGTTTTGTGTTCCGCGACCAGTCAATAACGTTGTTCTTTTCTTATATTGAAAGCTCGCTTTTATTCCGTCTCTTGATTTTATTGGCACTCTTCGATTCAATCCTCGGAAACACACACGCCGGCTAAGTAAGTCGTTCTTTTCAGCGATGACATTTCGAACTAGAAATAAGAAATAAATATCTGAACGTGTTCGACTGGCGGAACAAATTTTTCCGATATTTCTCTTGTTCGTTAATTTCAACGATTTTCCTAGCAATGGTATCGAATATTACAAAACACGAATGCAAACATTTGTGAATTCTAGTCCCCGCGTTTTATCGTTCGCATGGGATACCGCTGTTGTTTTTTCCTCTTTTTTTTTTGTTTTTAACGTTCATTTGTAAACTTTGTAACGTTTTCCCTGTGATATTGGACACCTCGGATCGCACCACGCCCGTAAAATAAATACCCGTGTTGCTTAAATAATAATGAACCCTCTGTGTCAAGTTCTTGCGAACATTTTGCCACAATCATTATTAACGTTCCAGCATTTCGAATAAAAAATTAATTTGATCAAAAATTTCTTTGAACACGTAATAAATTATACCTTCAAAAATATCCCCAGAAGTGACACAGAAGCGAGGGCACAACCGGCTGTAACTCACCAATTTACTCGTCAACCACGCAGACCGTCGAAAATCATGGTCGCCCGACGATACTCGTTCGAGCGAGAGACACTGAATGAAAAATTAATACAATTACGCAATGCGCAGCGCGCCGGAACCGCATGCAAATAGTTAAGCAACTGCACAAAGTCACTATAATATGATATGCACGCGAAATAGTTGACCCATTTCGCTCGCATAGCGCAGCGTGCAAGTAGAAATTTTTAATTATGTGTGCCAGCAGTTTCGCCGGGAGTTTTTTTTTGAGCTCCTCGGAATGTGTAAACGTTGCATTGGAAAATATTTCCTCTGCGAAGACCGTAACCCCAAAGCGCCTCGTTAAAAGAGGGAAATAATTTGATGCCCCGAAATCCGCGCCCTTAAAAAATTAGAGACACATTCAAAAGCTAATTCAATAATTAATCTCGCTTCACGGGTATTCTCGCGGATATAAAGAATCTTGCTCATTTCCCGACAGTAAATTCGAGCGTTCTGAAAACTCGATTGCCTCGAAAGCGAAGCCTCGTAAAAACACGTTGTAGGCTCTCCTCGATCCACGTTTTCATACAGATTCGTCTTTTTTTGGATTACCCATACCAACATATCCTCACATGTATTTTTAATGCAACCAAGAATTAATTAATTTTCTACACGCTTGGATCATTATCTGTATGTACTATTTAATGCAAATAAAATTTTCTTTATTCCATTAGGGGTTCTATCACATTTCAGAGAAGTCTCGGTGAGCTATATGAAATATTTAACGTCACCTAGTTTTAGGGGACGTCAGAAATGCATGAAACTCACAGTCTGAAAACGATGGTAATAAATGTATTCATTTAATTGATTCTGCGTATTGATTTTAAGCTAACCGCGGCACACAAAGAAACGTCGAAGAAGAGGAATCAGCTGATAATATTTCATAGGAGTCGCCCAGTGCATTGTAACTACCGCATCGTACAAAACTACGTTTCTTGCACAGGGTCGTAGTAAATCACATCGGCGTATAAATCGAATAATATATCAAACAATCTCGATGAAAGCGTATCGAACAATCTCGATTGAAACACGAGAGTCTCGGGCCAACGAGCAGCGGCGTATCCGTAATTTACAGTGTCTTCCGAAAATGTTTTCGAACGTCAAACCACTCTCTTCGTTTGCGCTACTTCCTCCGTGAGACATTTTGAATTTACATCTTCCCACGTCGTCTTTCATATCATCGATACATATCGTATAACGTGTGCCATAGGAATTGTTTGTCCGAATTTGTGCTGGAGTACCGAAATACTCTTAAGGTCAATAGTTCAATAGTTCTTGCTCTCTATTTTTACAGACATTCTCAATGCATAGATAAAATTAGCAATCAGGAATTATCGAGCAATTTTGTAAGACTGCGCTCTATTTGCGGAGCTAGTGTTCGATGTAGTTCGATCTATAATTCATTTTGCTTCTGGAGTACTATATTCAGAGAATGCGGTTGTGTTTCCGTTTAGGTTCGCCCTCAGAATTAGATGAAATCTTGGGAATAGGTACTTTTCTGACTAAAATGACGATTGTCAGAAGGATTTTTGGCGACTCGAAAAAAATTTTTTTACCATTTCAATGTCACTTTCTACCTTATCGACTTACGGAGTCATCTTATGTCCGTCCTGTGCGTACGCGTAAGCATGATGCGACAGCTCGTCAACTGTTTCAACAAGAACAACCTAACTCTATTATTTTATGTATTATTTTATTTTATTTTAATTATATACTTATACCACCGACGAGATATCACTTATAGAGTAACATTGAAATGGTAAAAAATTTTTTTCGAGTCGCGAAAAATCCTTCTGGCAATCCTCACTTCAGTAAAAAAGGAACCTATTCCCGAAACTTCGCCGAGAATGATTCATACAGAATTTTATACAATTGTACGAACTACAGGCACAGATAAAAACTATAAAAATCGTGACCTTCACTTTTTCCTTCCGCAATCGCGACCGGTAACAATGAAAACAAAAATTATTTACACGTTAGCTAGTAAAGTAGTCCTTCTAATGTATCGAAAAAAATATCGAATCAATTTTGAAAAGGTGTACGAGTACTTTGTATATATATACGCCCACTTTAATAATGTATATAAAAAGTTTGTCGATAATACAATTTCTACAATAAGATCGCAGATAATTCTAGAAGACAGAGCAATATCGATTTTCTTAGCGTTCAAACAATATGACACGATTCAGCTCGGTCATTTTGATCCGGCGTGTTCAGCGATTACGAGATAATCGGATATGACCGTCGTCGGCGTGTGCGTTTTGCGCACGAAGCGCGAGCAAAATGGCGGAACGAAGATCGCAGTCGTTCCCCTCTGTTTGTCCTCTTTGTTCCGAGCACGTCAAACACTCGATCGTTTTCGTGCAGCCCCCGCCCCTTCTCGTTCCGTATCGAAATTATATCAGAAACGAAGTTTTTATTTCTCGCGCGTATTGTTTGGTCGCATTGAAATTTTCGTATCCGCGGCCGGCATCGATTTTCAACCGTGTAAACAATACAATGACACCTGTATACTGTTATTCCTAGCGTTTCTCGCGTGCTCGCGAAATTTTTTTCTCTCCTTTTTGTTTAGCTCTCGATTCCCGCCGCTCGTATTTCTGCGTCACTTGTTCCCTCGCCTTTCCTCGTTTTTTAGTTTACCGCGCGTGAAATCTCTATTCTCGCGCGCTGATACGCGCGGGGCCGCGTCAGACAGCGCGAGTTTCAAATTGTTTGGATACTGATGCGAGTGCATTGTTCGGAAAACCCAGCGCCGCGGCGAGCCTTATCTCGATGCCCTAATAGAGGAATTTTTTGATATTTCCGAAGCCCCGGAAATTCTGTAATAAAAGACGCTTCTTTCTCGAAACCCTCCGCACCGTTCAATCTGCTAATTTCGCGTATTCTTCGCTGCTTCGGGGAAATCGTGTTCCGCTTACATTATTTTTACTCGCGAAGCATAGCCAATAATCTCTGCTTACTTGTACAAGTCTACACTATTTAGGGCTGTTACTTTTCCGAAGCTTCGACACTTCGAGGATTCGGGGGATTCGAAGGAACGATGCGAACTTCGAAGTGTACGAAGTTTCGATGTATTGAAGCTTCGAAGTCTTCGAATCGCATGAAATTGTACCTGACGAGTCGTGTTTATGTCATGATTTTTGACAAATAAAAATATAAATAAAAAATTAGATGTATTTGTTATGTAATTCAGTAGCTTTGTACCCGGGGCGGCTGCAGATCGAAGTTTCGATCCTGTAGGATCAATGGTTCAGGAGTTATGCTTGCTTAAAGTTGAGCAATCTGCAGTGTTTTTTACAGGTAAGGGCGCCGCCATATTGGTTAGTAGTGACGACCACGAGGCGCATACCTTGCCCCCCGATGCAATCACCAAACAACCTAACCCTACAACCCAATATGGCGACGCCCTCACCTGTCAAAAACACTGAAAACTGCACAACTTTAAGCAAGCATAACTCCTGAATCATTGATCCCACAGGATCGAAACTTCGATCTGCAGCAGTCCCGGGTACAAATCTACTGGATTACATGCCAAATACATCATAATTTATAGGAGAAAAGGAACACGTTTTGAGTCCGGTACAGTAAAGGGCTGCCAGTCAGCCAAGTAGGCTGAACGGAAATGATTATTTACGTTGAGAGAAAAAGTGTGCGGGTCGGATATTTAGAGGGGTTAATGCGTTAAGGCGGGGAATTAATCTTGAAAACGAACCTGTTCCGGACTGGTGCAGGCTTGACAGTGGCGGGGTGGTCATCGGTGGCGCCGGAAGCAGCGGTTTTCCGGGCGGATTGGCTTGAAATCCAGCGTGATGCCGCGGCGGGAAACTGAGGCGGAGAAAAAGAGCACCTTATAATGAGTCACCGGCATTCGGACGGATGCCATTAGAACCGGCCGGCGGTTTTCGCGTTAACTCGCGGGACACACGCGACAACGGTACATACAACTATACTCGCTATATAAAGAGAGAGAGAGGACAGAGAAAGAGAGAGAGAGAGAAAAACGACCGTGCGCCGTCGGCTGGCAGGGTGTGAAAAAGCCATTCAGAACTCGGCGAGACTCGCGACACTTTGCAAGAACCTCTTTACGCTTCGAGCATTATATTCACCGTCTTAGCGGAGCGCAAACACGCGACTCCCTCATTTAACGTACACTTGTTAATTAGCGTTAGGGGGAGAGCATAGCGGGACCGTTTCTTGCGGTCTAGGCCGACAGAGTCTCGGTTAATGTTCCCCGCAAAAACCGAGCATTCGCAGCACCGCTGAAGAATGCTCTCGCGGTTTTTAATCGCTCGTCGAGGAACGCGCGGATGCGTCTGCCGCACGGAAGGGATCGGCGAGCGATCAGGCTGCCACCATCGCAGCTCTATGTTTGCACGCGTAGAGACGGTGAAGTACAAGGGGAGTCTACCGTGTTCGGATCGACGCCATTCCCCCACTGCTGTGACACCTGGAAAAAACACGATGAATTCAACACGCAGTTTGTTTAACAAAATTATTGAAATAAAAATAAATTTTTAAAAAATACCACGTTTTTAAAACGGACTAAACAGTATAAAATATATAATTTTTCCTATCCCCATACAAGTTCCTAACCCCATACAGATTGTGGATTTTGAATAGCTATGAAAATACCTGTAAGATTTAAAACGAAAAACGAGGGGGGCGCAAGATAATATTGTAGTAAGGAGTGTAGAGAGTAGCTGCCGTTGTGAAAACTCACACAACAGTTCATATCATTTTCAGCGCAATAAAATTGTTAGTGACTTAGGTGAACTATTCATGTATCAATTATCAATTAAGGCAAGCGCCCCACGTTTTTCGTTTTAAATCTTACAAGTATTTTCTCTCTCTCTCCCATAGCTATTAAAAATTCACAATCTATATGGGGTTAGGAACCTGTATGGGGCTAGGAAAAATTATTTTATACTTTTTAGTTCGTTTTAAAAACGTGGTATTTTTTAAAACTTTATTTTTATTTAAATAATTATTTTCTGCTGTTTATAGTCTTGTGTGTGTGAAATTTTTCAATCGATTTTATACATTTTGATGAGATTATACGTAGTAAATTTCAGACGGTATTGAGACCGCGTCCTATCGAAAACAAACGCCGTGGTAAAATATCAAAGATAACGGTTCGACGGAGAATCTCGGTGTAACGGTTCTGTCGCTTTTTGTAGACAAACATAACATTACAGTATAATAATACGTAGTAACTTTGTAAACACCGCACGGAGCTCGAACGCACATTGAGTTCCTTCGGTGCGTAGCGGATCAGTGGAGTGGGGATGAGTCAGAGTGGGGATCGAGTGGGTACTACCGACGTCGCGCGGGAAGGTGTAATGGTTACAAATTTTTTTAATAGCTTACATCTCCTAAACGCACACACATAGGCTTTTTTAAGTCTGTAATTTCAAGTCTCTAACTCATCGGGAAGTTTAAAATCAATTGCAAAATTTATACCGAACAGACAGACAAACGGACAAGAAAGCAAGCTAATAAAAATGTGGTACAATACCGGTGAACTGTGGTCATGTGTTCGGTAACTGTCATCCGTCGCTTAGTGTCAATTGGGCACATTTTTCACGTGAAAAATTATCCAGTAGCTTCGGGCGAAAAATCCAAGTTTCGATCCTAGGAGATCAGTGGTTCAAAAGTTGTGAATAGACTCCGGATGTTTATGCAAAATAAGAAGTTTGTGTATCAATTGCAAGATGCAGGAACCAAATATAAATTTATATTCTTCATTATGATCAATGATATTAATGCTCTCTCTCAAAATCTTTTAATATTTTCACTGTTTTTACTGCACTTGCTCTCATTTTTGTTACAAGTGCATAAAATCGAAATGAAGAAAATTGAAGTCGCCCATCTTATTACTCTCCCAGTGAAAAAAATATTTCCGCGAAATCGGATTGTGAAATTAGCCGAATCATTGTTTGCGACGCAACCGTATCCGAGGGATAAAAAGTTCGGTTAAAACGGTACCATCCTCTCCGAAGCGAGAGATAGTTGCTTGATCATGACAAGCTCTTTCAATCCAAGAGTTTCTTGCTGGGAACAGAATTCTTATCGTATCTCATCCAATTCCCTAAGTCTTTCCCTTTGCAATACTCCCTTAGAATCAAACGGGAACTAAAGGAAAGGAGATTTGCGAGAATTGACATAATTAACGCGAATGCGACAGGGTAGCTCGATAGATCGTAACGAAAGAACTTCAAACGGTATATTTGATAGATTGTACCCGGACAAAAATTAAATGGGCTATAATGTAATTTTCTGATTAAAGTACGCGAGGTAAGTTCGGTAAGCAAGCCACCTAATGTGCGGCCATAAATAAATGTGCGGAATCATAAACTACGGTACATGTACAAAATTCGCCAAGTTTTACAAATGGTATACAAGCATTATCTCCGGTGTAAGGTAATTTATACTCTCGAGTAGACTTGTTCCTTCTTCTGTTTATCGAAGAAACTCTGAACTCGAAAACTATCTCAACACTACATTTCCGATTGTGGAAATTTATTTTATTATTAGATTGTACAAGTTTCGCAAAGGACGATAAACTTGGATAAACAGTAGGTTGAGCGACAATTACAAATTGTTTGCAGAAAATTGCTTCAGAGAAGACGGTCAGCGATTAATTTCGATGTGTCCAACATTTCGTTTCGTGTACGGGTTCTTAGTGGTTTTTTAATCATTCCCGTATACCGTTTGTGGTCGGGCTATCAAAATCGAACCTGTCGACGATAAAAAAAAAAAAAAATACACACACAGCGTGCAGATAGGCTGGCAACGAAAAACGGGACACGTAAACTGTTGCGGGACAGGAATCAAAATGTAATCGAGTTGTATACCAAGAGACTCGTGCAGTGGAATGGAAGGTAGCTGAATTTGATGGGCGTAGGTGATGACCAAAATAGAATCGTGTTTGTTTAAAATTTTTATTCGATGCGCGCGCTCCCGCGAATATTGACGACTTCCTTTCGCGTGTCGTAAACTGTCGTAATCTCGTTTGATTAACGTGGGAATTTTTAAATGCTTCTCTATTAACGATTACGGTCCCCGTTTTTTTAAACCACTGTTGCGGACAACTGTTGAATTGTCAGAGTTCCGTATCATTTTGCAGTACTCTCGTTTAGCACATCTTTTAATTCAACTGGTGTCGATAAGAGCGATGAAAAAGGTTAATTAATATTTCCGTGACCGCAAATGTCTCATCAACGTTTCGACAGCCGCGCCCATTATTCACCGTATCTGTAATAATAATTCAGAACTGAATACAAAGGAGGGGTCGCTGTTCTTATTTACGAGGCGATATCTCTCATTTTTTTCCGGTGTACAGGTCCCTTTAAAAGCTCGGCACAATTTATGAAACCGGTGTTTAAAACAACATACACACTGGGTGTCTGAAAAATAAAGCAAAACTTTACTACAAAGTTGAAACTATCGTAATACATTGCAAAATATTCTTCACACGTATCCATTCCTATTAAACAACATTTTTCAGTCACCTACAGTAACGACAAAGTTTTTTCCATGCCAAACATCTTTTTATAGTCGAATAAAATAACTAACAGGCCCATCTACATTAACCCTAGATTGCCAATCGTTCGCGTGTAGAATAAAGCGAGGCTTTTTTCACAGACTCCGTTCTCTGCGGCATGTGTGAGAAGCACCAGGGGAAATCATGTACAGTGTGGCGCAGAAATTTCAACGCCTGTCGCAACAAAAACGTGAATAAGTCACACGTTCTATTCAGAATTTATTCCGTGATCGTAATGCAGCGGTTTAGTTGTATAAACTGCACCATTCATTAATCTACTGTTTAGTTAGAGTGCCTCCACCATAGTTCAGTATTATACAGGGTGTCCCAGCTAACTTGACCACCTTGAATATCTCTATTTGTTGTTTTTAAAGATACGTCAAATGTCTAAAGGTCAAAGTTGAATAGAAAAATGAGGCTCAAACGATACCAAAAAAGTTTTGGTGTTCATGTAATTTTTTTTAGAGATGTGAAGGTCACCTTCATTTTTTTAAATGGCATGAGGTATTTTTTAGTACATCAATAGTAGACACCCTGTATAGTTCGATGATAATGCGATTGATGAACAACTTTCTTCTACTTGTTTAATTCACGAAAAATCGTTTCTATTTATAGATTTTGTTCGAGCAATTTCTCGCGAGGCATTTTATAGAACACCTTGTACATTTCCACTCGACTTCAAACTGAAAGCGCGGAACACGTCATGCTTAACAGGTTTATCGAAAAAATACTGCGGTATCAACTTGACTGCGAATTCGTGAAAAACACACGGATCAAGTGCGGCGACAGTATAAAAACCGCGCGGACCGTCTGTGGAACAGATTACCATAACAGAGAACTAATCGATTCGTATTTCCTCCTTCTGTGTTGTCTGTCACTCGTCGTACTATTTACCAGAATAATTATTTTAGACGACATCTTCCTTAACCCCTTGCCGTATTTTAACGAGTCAAGCTCGTCATGAAGATTTTAATCAAAGCCTAATAAATATGAATGCCTACGTCTTTCTTTTTAAATGAAATAAAATTTGATTCGTTTGCAATCAATATTTAAGCATTAAACTAAATGTAGCCATACAAAGTATTCTACGACATTTGTGTGCATAAAGACAGGACGTCACCGTAACTGTAAAAGGAAAGGTACGGCAAGGAATTAAGAATCACGTTGAAATATATTTTCGAAAAATGTACTATGAACTTGTCGAGCTGAGCTGTCTATCCGATTAACATGAACTAATTGCACATTATTTATCTAAAATGAATTCTAATCGGATAAGTAGTCGTAACAGAATATTAAGCACGCTTTAGATAACGAATGAATTCTTTATTGCTCAGAACCGTAGAAGTATTTTCAGCAAGAAATATACGAGGTGCAGTAATTGTAAGCTGTTCGAGCCACGAATGATATCAAAATAACTTGGATGATTTTTATATACTTATTTTATAGGAAATTTTCATAAAATTTTGAATTTTTCTGAATATTTCATCGAATTTAGAAATTGATTTCTTTGATATATCGAAGGAAATTCTTTTTCACGTCGATTCGATTGAATTTCTAGGGGTTTATTAATTCGGCAATCATCGTGTTAACTGGCCATGCGAAATTGAAGTCTGGTTGCGCAGAATAGAGGCGTTGAATAATATTCGCAAAAAGTAAATTTCGAAAATACCGTCAATTACCGACAGAAGTGGCGGCAACACTTAATGGAAGTTGAATTCTGTTAATTAATACACACAGTAGAGTGCGAGACTCGGCTCGCTCCGACGGAGCCAGCCAGCTGTGATGGAGAATAAGAAGTGCCGAGAAAAACCGTCGTTTGTCGTTAATGACGCTCATTATCGCATTTCCCGGGAGTTTTCATTATCACCGGTGAACGTTAATCCGTGCGACGTGTAATCTGGCTACAATTAACAACCTGCGATTTCGTGCGCTTTTAGAGAGGTTGATGGAGAAGTCCTCCAGGAATAATGGACAAGTGTACGTAGACTTGATATGCGAGCTGAATTAAGTCAAGCGAGTCAAACTCGCGGTACAATCGTTGTTACAAACATTTTAATGAAACCCTTTTATAATCTCCATTCGTAATTTCATGAGCTTGTAAAATATTACACTTTCGAGAAAGAATAATTTACTGGCTCTTGACAAAGTGTATCACGAATAAAACAATTTCTAATGAAATAAATCATAATCACAGGACATATATCGGGATATACAGGATGGAAATTATAAAGCGTCACAGACGAATATTGTTCAGTACCAAGGCGGACATCATGTGGTGGGATTTTTATTTTTCCCGATGGACACACTTCAAGGTGAGGAGAAGGTCACCTTAATTTTTTTAAATGGAAAGACCTACTTTCTTTATCATGAATCGATTGACTATCGAATCCTGAGTAAAAATGTATTGACCTCCATATATCCTAAATCTAATAGTTAACAAGATATTATCGAAACAATTTGCTTTCTTCTTTGGATAATAGCTCGTTAACTATTAGATTTAGGACATATGAAGGTCAACACTTTTATACTCAGAATTTAATACTCTAAGGAGAGCAGGATCGAGATCCGGTTAAACGAAACTCGTGTCGGAAGAAAATTCGTGGCAAAACAGGGCCGGCTTTGATTCCGTGTGACTTCGGCCGGGGGTCGGGGGTTCGGTCGTCCGGGCGGTTAAACAATTTCAAGGAACGTATAAACGAAGCTGCGGGTGAGCAAACAAAACATAGGGTCAGGGGGGGTTCTCATGTTGTTCCTCCGGACCACGTCGCGGCACACTTTCCTAGCGTGGTTTTAAACGAACGCGATCGGTGGCCGCAAACCGAACGCTTTCGGCAGAGAAGCCCCGCCGCGCCGCGCCGCGCGGTGAGTTAAATAGGTGGCTGTTGCAAATTGCGTGCGAAATCAACCAGGCGTAAGGGTAGGCTAGCCAGCTAGCCTGCCAGCTCTAAAGGTCTTTTAATTACTTGCTCACGGCTGTCACGCGATTCGTCGATTCTTGGGGGGCAGTCACGTAATCGACTCCGCAAGCAAACAGGATATGCCATTAAAGTTTGAATTGTTGACCGTCCGTGAATTGAAACGCTCATGTGGCGATAAAAATGAAATAGCTGTCCCGGACACTTACAGTGCCATTTTTGTTCGTACGATCCGTTGTCGTGCGTCGTATAACGAGCAGAAAATAAAAGTGCATAATTTTTTATTCACGATCGAATTCGCCGATCGCGTACCACGGCGGAACCGGCTCCGTTAGCATATTCGAGGGTCGTTCCCGAAGAAAATATAATATAAACAGCAGCGGCTCGATTCAGCTCCGATATCGAGATGTGGCTGGAAATATTGATACGGCGAAAATTACCGGGGCGCCGATATTTATTCGTTTACGGCGCGTTTTAATGCGCGAGACGCGACAAAGCCTTATTGTTCGAACCTATCAAACATATTAACAAAGAAAACAAATTTTTTCGTTTCACTTCAGTTTGTTGGAACTCGGATGAAACATTTTTTTTTAAGCAACATTTTCGCGTTACTACGGAATCCATTCAGGCCCCGAAATTTTTCGAAGTGCCATAATCTAGCAACACTGGTCCGATTCGCATGGTTCTGCAGGGTTATTCGATGCTCGATAAAAGAGACGAATGTGCTGAAAATTTCACGACGATTATGTATTGTACCGGGTGAATGAAGTAAGTGGAACGACAGTGTCATTGATTGGAAAAAAAAAAAAGTGGGGAGTGCGTTCGACTGCAGAAATGGCAATCGGCATTGTCTTGTACTGACAAGTAGGGCAGTATCAATCTCTAGTCAAGTAGAATACTGCCGTTCACATTCGGACAGGTGGAGAAATATCGATCTCGTGACAGGCAGGCAAAATTGGATCGTTTTAGTTGCTCGTGTAGAATGGGTCGCCGTTCGGTCAGATAAGTGGCACAACACAACCACTCATCGTTTAGGTAGAATGGGTTTGTCAGTGGTCGGGTGACTGGAGAAGTTTCATTGCTGGCAGCGAAGTAGAAGAGGGTCGGTTTAGTTAGGCAAGTGGAACGAGTACATTTTTGCTCGGACGGACGGAAGGTAATGAATTAAGGTGCAGCACGGATTTCCACGATTCTACAATTACCGATATAGGAGAAACAATTATAAGATATGCAAATGGAGAACTGTTCATTTGTGATTATTAGATTGCGGATCTTTCTACGGAAAATATAAATCGTCTGCATCGATTGCAAGGAATAGAAACTAAATTGAATGTTATTTCTAGACAGCGGACTTTATGCGTCAATGACAAAAATGGGTAGATGTAATTTAAAATTGTACACACATTAGAAGAATTTAAGAATAGTGTTTTTTATTATTTTTTCAATCCACTAAACATATATTAAGAAAGAAAATAAATTTCTATTTCACTCTAATTTGTTGCAATTCAGGTAGTTTTTATTTTGCATGGAGATCCGCTCTCTGCAGAGTTGTGCTAATTCAATTACATTGTAATTCAATTACGTAATTGAATTACGTCGTAACAGAATTACTATATAATTGAAATATAATGTAATTCAATTACTGAGTATTTTAATCAGATGAGTAATTGAAATACAATGTAATTGAAATACAATATAATTGAAACACAATATAATTGAAATACAATATAATTAAAATACAATATAATTAAAATACAGCTCTCCAAATTATATAACCCAGAACTTTGAAGAAGTGCGATATCTTTTTATGTTTTTCTTTCATATACTTGTGTTTGCTTTATGGTTGAAATTTAAAAAATGTGTAACGCAGAAGTTATTATAATTCCTGGAGTAATTCAATTGTAATTCTGCACAACTCTACTCTCTAGTTATTTGTTTCCTTAAATTCCCCAACAATTTTGAATTTTATCTGCACAATTTTCCTATAAATGCATAAAGATCCGCAGTCTGATTGTTTATAAATAAATTTCTATAGATAGGAATTCCTCGTAACGTAATTGTGGAAGACTATTTCAGTAATCTTTTAACCATAGAGCAAATAATTGTGCATTGTTACATTAAGGAGGAATCGAATATACATCGGATTTGGCTTGTAAAATACTACTCCTTCGCTTTAAATTTGTCGGATAAGTACGTACAAGACCTATTCCGAGTGTCTAACTTAAATCGTATTCATGCTCCCCATATTGGCCCATATTCCCAAATATTGAGATTTCCCGACCGCTATTCAAATGATCGTAATGCATTATTCTGCAAACCGCAGTGGTACACGAATCGACTGCAGGTGACCTAATCGGATCCTTCCGATGTCTCTGTAAGTTACGTCCTCGTTAAACAGACGGATCTTATTGGACGACGAGAATTGTAGTCGGCTTTCGTACCGAATACAAAAATGTGCATCGTTCAATTAGTAAATCTCCAATCAGGATATTTTCAATTTATTTTTACATTTCTTGTCGTATGCTTATTCTGTTGTGACGAACCGTGATATGTAGCGACGTTTGTCTGAATGTACTAATTAAATTACCAAAATCAAGGAACAGTAGATTCATTTCACTGTTTCATATGCAGCAGGAGGTCCCTTTGTACAGCCGGGATCATATATGGAAACATAAGCGGTATAACATATCGATCGTGGATCTTTGCTAGCTTGATGTACACACACGGAAGACCAACTTCCTTAAGCGGTCGGGTATATAGCGCAGGACTATACCAAAGGATCCTAATTACAGGAAATCAACCCACTAATTAGGGTCTACTGTGGTCGGCTTTGTATACGACTACCTGTCGATCTTGGAGATGAATTTCTAATGCGTTAAACGCTATGTATATCTACAATAAAGGAATTATAATCGTGTAATCATAGTATACCATTGTATATAATAATTGCAATTAATACCTACCACGGGAGAATCTTCCACACGCTGTGTAAATAAAACTTTATCGATAACCAATGGTTGCTCCGGAAACCTGTGCACAAACTTATCTTTAATTATATATCTTGGTGTATTTTTTATTCATTTCAACCAGAGAGTTGGGCAAAAATTTAATCAACGATTCACGAATAAATTTCTACTTCATTCGTTAATCGCAATTAACAATTAATCTCCTAATTGAGTCGTTAATTGCGGTTAACGATTGAATACTTGTTAATCGTTAACTGGGAATAACGATTAAATACTTATTAATCGTTAATTAGGGATAACGGTTAAATTTCTACATTAGTCGTTAATTGCGATTAACGATTACATTCCTTTCAACTGTAATCGTCAATCGGATAATTGATCAATGATTAACTGCTAAAACTTCACATGAAATACGGAATCAAAACTGTATGAATACTGAAAAAAATGTAAACAGAGTTTTTGTTGAGATATATTTCTGTCAATTCTCCATTATCTCTCTCCTTGTTACAATTCATGGATAAACCGTATGGCGATTAACTTCATCAATCGATTGAATCAGTCGCGGATTTATCGATGATTTCTTCTTTTAATCAACGATTGACCATTAACTTTATCAATCGATTGAATCAATCGCCGATTTTCCAATGAATACATTTTTAATCGTACACATTAATCAATCAATCTTGATTAAAAATTTAATCGATTAATGCCCAACTCTTTGATTTAAACATATCTCTCGCAGGTATTTCTCTCGTACCTCTAAATAAAATAGACCCTGAATTTTGTTCACTATTTTCGTAACGACGCCGCATCACCGCAAAATTTACCCGAAAATCAATTTATTACCGTCCGAGGGGATCTCCCGTCAGCGGCGGAGGTGGCGAGACTTTTAAGCAACCAGCTGCTGTCGTTTCCCAAATAGCGAAATATTGTTATTGCTAAAATTGGTAAAAAATTGGTAAAATGTTGCTGTTGAACTATTCACTTTCCCAAATAAGTAAAAATTATTTTTAAGTTTTACGAAACGTGAAAAAATTCGTTTTTAAAGCTAGACCAACGATTTCCTGCGACCACGTTAGACCACATTAATACATTCTTACATCAGTTTGAACGAAGAATCGCGTCACTCACATAACTCCACCGCGTCACGCAAAGAGTTAATACAATTTCCCGACGCTCTTCCAACTTCTTCTCCCGGAGCAAACTCTAAACACTATGCAAATTCGCGAAGAATCAATTTATTACCGTCGCGGATCGCGTCAAAGTGAAAGGTGTCGACTCCGAAAGGAACGTGGTTCTTCCCCGAGCAACGAGAGTCGCCGTTACCGTGTGAAAAACAAAAAAAAGAAAAAAGAAATTGTTGCGTGAAAGTTCGTAGCAGTTTCGACCGTAGCACGCGTAGAAGATTTGAAGGTTCCCCGATCAGCCAGGAATAAGATATTCGGGTTGGTAGCGAGCCGTTGCGGGAGAGTCTCGTAAATCTGGTCACGATCGAGTTGGCGTAGCAGTTCACCACGCAGAACGCATAAAGACGACTTATCCATGGGATTCCTTATATCGGGGAGGATGCGCGCGTCGCAGTTGGAAAGGTGATCCTTTTTCCAGGGGCTCTCTGTGCTCGGTTGTGTCTCCCCCTCTCTCTCTCTCTCTCGAAAATGTCCACGATAAATGAGATTACGACTTGTCGTTTCGCGGGGCGTTATCGAAAGACGGCGAACGACGCTACAAGAACCGCCTCGGGAATAGAGTACTGTCCGCCCTGTCGTAATCGAAACTCGATTTTTCGAACGAGTCCAGGATCAAGACCGGGCAGAAATCGGTTCTTGGTAATCGTGGGCGAGCTCCTAAACGGAAACAATTATTGAAAAATCGAGGCCCGGGCGTTTGGGACGAAGCCACATGCTTTATCGATCGGATCAAAATCAAAACGGGTCACGTACCGAAAAATGTCAGCTCCGGTTCCAGAGAGAGAGAGAGAGAGAGAGGGAGAAGTTTAGCGACGAGAGTCCTTCTGTTTGTCGAAAGCGTCCGAGGGTTGTGGATCGCAATGGCGGACGAAGCCGGCCATCAGCGTCGAACTTTCGCCACCCAGGAACTCGTTGCCTCGGCTCCGGATCGTTCAGATTGGCTACGTTCGATGGCCACATAAATTCGTAGATTCGGCAAGCGGCGCAAGTATGTTACTCCGCGTAGCCTGGACCAGCGATTTGCAAGACGTATGGTCGGTTGTTAGCCTCCTAACGAGGGTTTAAGCTCCGGCTGAGCGATGCCACTCGTTAACGCTGCCTACTACGGCTGTATACTTACTTTCCAGATCCCCGCGCGGCCCGGCCGCCATCATTTTTGCCCCCGTGTCCCTTGACATTGATCGCCGCCGATGCCGACCGCCTTCTTTTTTCGCCGATCTAGGGCTAATTGCGCGCGGCTCTAGATCGCTTAAACGCCCAGGCGGGTTCCGTTGCACGATTTCCGTCTCTGGATGGCTGCAGAGAAATGATTTCGTCCGTTCGTGGTATTTTTTGATTGAAACAAAATGAATGAGTTCTTCACTTCTCATCACTTGTTCAGGGTGAGTCACCTAACGTGGCCACCTTGAATATCTTTGTTGTTTTTAAAGATACTTCAGATGTCTGAAGGACAAAATTGAATGGTAAAATGGGGCTCATACGATACCAAAAAATTTTTGTTTTCATGTAATTTTTTTTAGAGATATCGAGCTCAAAAAAGTACTAACCTATGCATGTCGAAAAGTTAGTAGTTCAGGAGATATTTCAATTTAAATGATTCTGAAACAACATTACTAAACAAAATACCTCTAAAAAAGTTACATAAAAACAAAAATATTTTCGGTATCGTGTGAGTCCCATTCACCATTCAACTTTGTCCTTCAGACATCTGACGTACCTTTAAAAACAACAAAGATATTTGAGGTGGCAAATGAGGTGGCTCACCCTGTATTGTAAGCACTTCTTTGAAAGACAATACGAAAAGCAATTTCCAAAAGACACGGATTTCCGAGAAGATAAAATACCGTTCTACGTTTCGTCGCAGATTAAATAAAACTCCAGGACTCATCGAGGAGTGAAACGATCGAAAATCGATCCCGCAGGGGACCCCTCGTTACATCTTCCACCGGAACTTGACATTGTTACAGCCCCGAGCGACAAAGCGAGTTCTACCAGCTGCCTGTGCGACGCGGTACGAAAGGTTCAAGTGTTTAAACAAAAGTAAAAAAAAGAAAAAAAAGAAAGGAAGGCCATGGTTGCACGAAGTACCGCGCGCGGTCCCGCGTTAAAACTCTTATCGGATAGTGTTCCATCTCAATATTCTTTGCAAGAATAGAGTGTCGAGTACACGCGTCCCTCTCTATTCCGCCGGTCGCCGGGACGCGCGCTTTTCTTTTTGAGCTTCGTCTGTCGACAGTGAGTGGCGCGCCACGTGAAACCAATAGTTGTGAACCGACTCGGCTGTCAGACCTGTCGGATGTCTCGAGATAACTCGAGCGCGGCAGCCTGGCTTCAGTCGCAATAAGAAATGCAACACGAAGTCGAGGATGAGTTTCAACTCGACTCCTCCTCCTCCTCCGCCTTTGCGAAGAGATGGTTAATGAAAACGGAAAAAAGGATGGGGCTGAATGAGACAGAAACGGGGAAAGAGTTTCGGCAACGACCGAGCTCCTCTCTTCTGCAACTTCGCTAATATCGATCAACTTAATGATCGTCATCCCTTCGACTATTGAAAAACCAAACCGATTGCAAACTTTTCTCTCATCCCCCTTCGCTGGTCATATTTAAACGCTGATTGATCCGCTCCATGGAAGTCTCTTGTACGTCGTGTCAGCTGCGCCGATGCAGAATTTCTTTTCCAGAGGAAAGTATTATAATTTTTGAACTATACGATACTATTAGATCGTTCGGAAAGTCATTTTCTCAAGGGAAAATGAAAGCCGATTTTTCAGGCAACCTAATTTCCGTTTTTTATTAATGGAAGCGATGCCGTCTTTATGTAATTTTAAGTAAAACTAGTAGAATTCGAAATTCTAAAAAAGCTGATCGTTACTGTTTCTTGATACATACACGTATTTCCTTAAACTCCGAAAAAAGCGACCTTCGGAAAGAAAATTCTGGCCAGATGTTTGGTCCATTAACACTATGCACATTACGTAACAAATATTTTTTCCATCGCAATAACCTGATGAGGTACTTAGGTGACCTTATTTAAACGGACCACCTTGTATAGTATACGTATATAAACACAGTGCATTTTCGACCAGAGAATTTTCCCGAGATGCAGGATCGGAGGAGGTTCAATTCCAGTATCAGCGTAACTTACGATTCCGAAGGCTATAGTTATGTATCTCAATTACGCGAGGTAAGGTGTCGCTGGAAACAGAAAGTTGGTCGCGAGCTCGCTCGGCGAGAAAGCACATCACGGAAGACGAAGTGGAAAAAGATCGCAGAGTAAATAGGAACGCCGTGAGAGAGACGACTTAAAATGCAACCAGATAATCGCGCGCATTCGCTTGACAAATATTTGACGTTTCCGACGACTCGGGCGACGACGACGACGAGGACGATGCGACGTCGTCGACGAAGCACCGAGGAGTCTCATTTCCCCGTGTCCCGTCACTTTCCTCGCACAATGCGCCGTCTATATTACTGGCGCTACGATTGAAGCCGTCGAACTTCATTATCAACTTGTAAAACCATTTCGGTTTGTGACGGTTAAATAACGAGAAGGATTACATAGGAGCAAGAGGGGGCGGACAGAAACCGGAGAAGTAAGGTGCGAGACGGGAACACTGCGCGCGAAAGGAGAAAATTGTTAGCCGATGAAGTGTCATGTGTCAGTTACGGGAATACCTTAAATTGAAATTCTGATTTTATAGAAATTACGGGTTTCAGACCTGTGCGAGTTCCTTTAATAAAATGAACCCGAGGCGAATGGAACACGAGGCGACTGGAGAGACTATTATTCCCATGATAGTCGATCTTTTTATACCGATAGATCATGTTTCTAACTGGTGTGAATTATTTTAATCCTGTTCTTTATATGAGTGGTAAAGCTAGCAGTTTAATTCTGTGGCTACCTTTTAATTTCATTTATTTTCCTCGAGTTACGAATCTGCACATTTTTGCTTGACACACTGCGACTTTTCCCGAAAGTTTGACCAGGCCCTGAATATTATATGTATAGAGGAACAATCGTGCGAGTTCAATATCGAATTATGTTTACAAAGTTATCCCAGGACTGTCTCCTTTATTACTTAAACAATGTCGTCCCGATTAAACGAAATATAAATTTATTCCAATCAAATATTCTTTGTTGACAACATATAATTGGGCGAGCGGACGTCAGGTATCAAGATGGATGTCCGCTTCCGGATAGCGATAAAAATAACTAACAGGAATTGTATCAGCCGGTAGAAAAAGTAGGTCGCATTGCAAAAAATTAATTTCATATTTAATTGTTGTATTCACGGCTGCGTCGATATAATCGAAGATCTACGAATCGTATTCCGTAATGATATTTGCGTAACTATTATCTGCACATTTAGCCTTACGAAACAATTCTAACGTGTTATTAATAGACTGCGGAT
>CM052311.1:11349891-11400898 GCA_028455605.1 Lasioglossum malachurum
AAAGATCCGCAGTCTAGTAATTACTTGTTGAGTGACACGTGCAGGAACAGTTTCAACGAGGTACAACATTTCCGGGACACCCTGTGTAATCATTGGAAAATACATCTACATATGGAACACAGAAGACATAGAAATCTGGAAGGGCCTATAGCCGATTAAGATGGTAAAAACTGCCCTTAGAGCTTTTTTAATAGCTATTGAACCATTCGAAAGTTGACCACGAAAACTTGTCCGTGAGGGTAGTTACAGGGTACAATAGATTTTGCGCTTTCCGGCGCATTTTCCGGTCTCAAATACGTTCTAAAATTCTGGAAAAAATGTGACATACTTCGGAGCCTAAGGCGCATTTTTGAGAATTTTTTTATACCTAGTAGACGTATAATAAACAGAAACATTCTTCATCGTCTACGCCATTCTACGCTGTAACCGTAAAATACATCGTGCAAGGAATGAAATTAGAATGTTGCAGAGAAAACGCGGCAGCAGTCTAGCAAGGTAAATGAATAAAATGCGTAACTGCTGACGCAAAAGTCAATGTCGAGTGTGTCTCGAGACTTTCCGGCAGGGCCAGAAAGGGTTAAGTGACTCACCCTGCACGAGCCAGAATCACTCTTATCCCGATGGCCATTAGTTCCTCGCCACCCCGTACGTGAGCACGAAGGGCGCGCGTCTCGACACGCGTGCACGTGTGCACGGAGGGTGTAGTTTTCTTCACGTGTGCACGGAGGGTGCGCGCGCGCGTGTTCGCAATGGAGGTTCGCGCGTTCGAGCTCTCGTTTTTCAAGTGAATCCCGCGGCATCCTGGCATCGGCTCAATCGTCAAATTAGCCCGATTCCAGATGGCCCGCAGCTAGCCTCTTGCCACGTGCTCTTTATCACCGTGCCTCTTGTATTCGTTTCGTGTTTCCATGGCCTCGGGCAACATAGGCGCGCTGAATTGTCCCGGCTCTCTCTATCTCTCTCTCTCTCTCTCTCAGTCTCCTTCTCTCTCCAACTCGTCCGCTGACGTACAATGGTAATGTTACTCTCTGATTTTCCTTTGGCTTCTGTACACCCGGGCCTGTCTTGCTAATGGCTTCTCTCTGAGACTGACCAACGGCCTGAATAGCCTGTGACTTGTCGCCGCGAACAATTTCGGGGTTCGAGAGGACGTCGTTAAGGAGCACGACGCCGTGTTTACCCTTTCTTGAGGCGCCGCAACGGCCCTTTCAACATTTGCTCCCCGGCTACCTAGTTACGGGATTATGAGCGGGTTGTTTGATGTAGACGTTCATACGTGTTTTGGCGGTTATTACACCGTCAAAGACTGGAACGCCCGGTCGTCGCAACCGAACACGTCCAAAATTCAATGTCCAAGATTGACAATCAAATTCCAATCGTTCCCGCTGCATAGAAATTCATACAGATGTCGCTAAAAAACAAGCAATACGCGCGGCAAGCACATTTTTTCCATATAGTGACAAGCGGCGGACGTATTTTCGCCCGGTCGACGACAAATAGACCGCCGTGTGTACGAGCATCGCGCCAGAACACTAATGAACTCTAAATCACGCCGCTAAAGTTGATAATCAATTTCTCCGTACCCGGCTAAGGTTAATCAGCCGGCTTGCAAAATCAGGCTTACGATCGATTATTAATTATTTCGCCGGCTTCGTTGTTCTCGAGATTCCAAGGAATTGCGTTCTTGAAATTCGCCGAACATACGCGGAGAGCCGGCCATTCCATGTTCTTCTTTCTTTTTTACTCTCTGTTCCATCCACCGTTCGCCTAACACGCCGACGCGATAAATAACGTCCGGCGGCCGTGCGAAAGCATTTCGCGCACTTATCGAACATCCCCGGTGCAATTTAATTACAACGTCGCCCGGGTAGAAATAGTATTATCTCCATTGCTAACGACCCGCCGGCTCGTTATTTACGTGTAAATTTATGCATAAATTTGCGCTCGCGCGGCCCCGGCGGGCTCGCCAAGAAAATTCGCACGGTCAAACAGTTATTTCGCCGAATAAAACGCGCGAACTTTCGTCGACAATGGGTCACGGGAAGTGTTCGCACGCGACTGACGTAAATTATTTACGCGTGACTTCACGCGTTGCACCGATAAAGAGAATTTATAGAGGCTCGATTCTCCCCTCTCTTTCTCTCGCCCTCCAGCTCTCTCGCGATCGAGCGAAACGCGCTCTCGAGCGAAACCGGGCCAGCCTCCAAAGAGACAATAGCGGGCCGCGGCCGCCGGCGCGCAGAAATTATTTACGAAAAATATTTGCGCACCGCCCCGCGACCCGATCCGGCGAATTGTTTCTGAAATTTGTTGCTAGCGAAAAAACGAGCGACCCCGTTAATGACGTAAGCTGAAACAACAGAATAACGGGGCGCACGATCCCGTGGCGTAATGGCGGATCCGCAATGCAATAATTCTCGATGAATATTGAACGGGAACCGGGGCGGCTTGATTCGAATTTTTGAATAAAACGATGCCATATGGCGATGAAATTCATAGCCCCGAAATATTTCGAATGTTGCGGTCGCTCTGTGGCACCACCGGGTCTTTCGTGACCCGGCAAGAGTTTCGTATTAGCAAGGAACTTGCAGAGGGTGTGCTGAAAATATTACCATCCGGAAAGATGCTATTCCACCAGCCCGGAGAACATATTTTAGGATCATCCGGTGCTGATGTTCTATACGAATCTGTCGTAACTCAATGCTATAAACAATGTGAACAAATCCCGTAAACAATCGAGCAAACTCGCCCGCGAGAGCAAACACATCGCGCGCTTGGATCTGTCGAAGCCTGTCGGACATTCGCTGGAACAAGGCGACGGAACGGCGCGGTGGGGCGGGCAGCAAATTTTGTAGTTTCCGCCGCAGCGATACGCTCGAACGGCACAAATTCACTCGCAGCCGCTGTCAAAATTCCAAGCATTTGGTAATCCAATGCAAAATCCCGCCCGGACACCCCCAACTTCCGCCGGCAAAGCGACAAGAATGTCCCCGTTCGGCCGGCATTAATTGCAAATTAACGCTGCCGCCATCGATTGCGAATACCGTCGCGACGTGTCCACGTGTCCCCGACGTAACGTATCGATTCACCTGGGGCAACGGGTTACGTGAATTACGCTTGTCGCGAGGACCCGGCTCGGTTGTCTTGCAAACGTTTCGCGAAGAATGCGGCGATAAGCCCGGCTCTGTCCATCTTCCGGCGACCTGGCGCGTCGCGAAGCGCAATAATAAATTTCGCTCGGCGATGCCGTGCGATTATACGCTCTCTGTTTCTCTGTGAAAATACCTGGCGGACGGCTCCCGGGCCCCCGTAAAACCGAAGGCTCGTTCTCGACGCGTAATTCACTCCTGTTACCCCCTTCGGGTCTCCGGGACTGAAGATCGCCCGAACCTCGTTCCAAGCAAAGCACTCCACGGCTATGACTAGACTCCGGATGTTTATTATTAGAAACATAGTTGAACGTATAAACAATAGATGAACATATTGACATATTACATATTAGATAGTTCTTTTAACAATACATAATAGCACCTTTGGGTGTACTTCCGAAAGCGACAACCCGAAAAATACTTCAGATAAAGGTTGTAGACCTCATCAAAATACACATTTTATGATCTATTGATTTTTATCATAAATCGCATGATTTATCCATTACTATTTAGTCCAAATTCTATATAACGGCTATATAGAATGCAAAGATTATGCGATCAGAAATAGTTTTGATTACGTGGCGGTGGGGTCTGCGACCACGCTGACGAAAATCCAGGTTATATAAGTTGTATGAAGTTTTGAATATTTAATATCGTTCTCCTTAAAAACTACCGTCTTTATGACAGAAATCAATACGACATAAAATGTGTATTTCGATGAGACCTACAACTTTTATTTGAAGTACTTTTCAAAATTACCATTATTTACTGAAATAAATGGAAATTGCAATAAAATTTGCGCCAATTTTCACTATCATATTCGTAATCGGCACGTCAAAGTACGTAAGAGTCCAGAGTAGAACAAAAATCGGAGGGTTGTCGCTTTCGGAAGTTTATCCTTTCAAATTAAACTTACTAGTTTATTCAGGGTAGTCCATCTAAATACGGTCACCTAGATATCTCCTGAATAAGTGCTACTTACTATTTTACACGACTTCTTAAATGAAGTTTAATAGATAATCGTAAAATTGACTCGATATCGTATTAAAGATTATCGCCAACGGTATCGGAAAACGTAATTAATGGAACGAGAAATATAACACTGGCACCCTCCGAGATATTTTCTATTATTCAACGACTATTAGGGAGTTCGCATAAAAATTTAGATATACTCTGGAGGGAAATTCCAAGCTGTCAGAAAAGTCTCGTCTCCTATCTTTAAAAACCTGATTTCACGGGAGCCCGTGTCTCCGAGCACCATTTTTAGCGGTGTGAAGAATCGCAACTCTAACATCTGGAGGTATAGACGAAATCCTTGGTTGAACGTCTCGGGACTGTTACAATAAACGGAGGGAAATTGTATTACCGGATCACTAGACTCCGGATGTTTCTACTTTATCTTCGTACATAAATTTCAAGAGAGCGAAGCTAAGTACCACGATAGTTTTTTCTGGGATAGATCACGTGGGATAAAAGTAAGCTAAATCTGTTCCGGGTTCTGCTAAGTTCTCGGTTTTACTACGCGAGTGAAAAATGTATAAAAATTCAAATGTAAATTCAAATTCAACTGTAATATAATTTACGGTAACCATTCTTTTTATTACGGTCTCAGCGTAACAACCCACAACAGCGGGAACAGAAACAGCGATCCGCGGTCTAATTATTACTAATTGACACGGGCCGAGATAAAACACCATCCGGAGGATATACGAGCCGACTGTCCGGCGAGTAGTTCGAAAGAAAATATAACAACGAGTCGGACTACCGTTGCATGAGCTCAGATTACACCGACAATACATTAAAAGTTCGCAACAATGAGCTACGCAAAGTCCCGGCCGAATCGATACTCGGCTACAGCAAGTTCTAAAATACCGGAGTTCGCGTATCGAACAAAAAGTCTCGTCTGGTTCTGTCATCATCCCCAGACGATGCTCGCATTATCTTCAAAAAGCAACGGAGAGAGAGAGAGAGAGAAACTGTGTTTTTTTTACCCCCCGAGCGACACGTTCTCATTACCGATAAAGCGAATGAACGAAGACGGGCGAGCGTGGAAAATCTGCAAACAGCGGGATTTGTTTCTTGCGCGAGTTGGTCCCTGAGTGGGTAGAATGAAAACGTCGGTGGCATGAGTGGCGGGCCGCGGGGGCAAGGGCGGGAGGGAGGGAGGGTATTAAGAATTTCCATAAGTCCGGGCAGGCGCGTGATTGAAAAGGAAACTGGCTGTGCGTGAACAAGCGACAACGCGACGAGGCCGGCAAAGAGATAATGCAAACGAGCGGTAATGGCGAAATAGAAACAGAGCCGGATAGAGAGGAGACGGCGGTCGTTATCCGAGCATCGGGCAAAGCAATTATTTCTGAAGAGTGACGGTCGGTGAATGCGCCCGCGATTTGCGACTCGTATTCGCGGGCAAAAGACGCCCGCCAGTTTTTCCTGGCTACCCCATTCTTTCGTTCGCCGCCACTCTGTATGCTCTCGCTCCGCGTTGTCTTACCACGGGACACGCCGCCATTTTTCACGTGTATCGCCGATCCCGACTGTTCGGTCCCGCGATCTCCCCTCTACCATTGTCTTTTCTCGCGTCCTTTCTTCGGCTGCTCCCGCGCCAAGGCTTCGTTCTTTCGGCTCTGTTGTTCTTGCTTCTTACGTCGGCACCTCGGTGCCCCTCTTAGAAAAATACTCGCCCCTACGTGCCGAGACTCGACAACTTCTTCCAACAGCCATCGACCATTTCCACGAAGAACGGGTTTGGATACGCCGGCTGACCGGCGAAAACAGGCGAGTGATGTTTGACTTTAATGCGAATTATTTCGTCGCCCTCGTAATTAATCAACAGTAACTTCGTTACGCTAATGTCTCTGGAATGATAATATTTAGTGAACGCTTCATTCCGGAGTGTTGTTTTCAAGCGGACTTCTCCGTTGCAAGTCAAATGCGATTGCTGCCGCGGAAGGTGCGTGCGGAGTGAGAGTCGGTTCTTATAAGCTTTATATTTACCGCGAAGTTAGTTCGCCCTTTAAAGTGTTATTTCGCGCCACGGAGGAAATTAGTTTCGGGAAATATTTACAGGGAAAGAGAGCAAGGCGAACTGAACATTCCACACCTGCGAGTTCCAAGCAGAGACCCTAACTGTTATAACCGAAATGGAAAAAAGTCATGGAATAACAAGTATCGATGAGAGAAATTTATTTCGATCGTTCATAACAGTTATCGATACCAGAAATTTATTTCGATCGCTCGTAAGAGTTATCATTGAGAGAAATTTATTTCGATCGCCCATAACAATTATCGATGAGAGAAATTTATTTTGATCGCTCATAACAGTTATTGATGAAGGAAATTTATAAATATATATTTCTCTCACCGATAACTGTTATGAGCGATCGAAATAAATTTCTCTCATTGATAACTGTGTTACTTGTAACCAAAAAGTATAAAAATCGATATTTTTTAACCATTTTGTTCTTCGATGTTTTTTCTTTATATTTTGTGTAGATTATCTTAAACATGAATAATAATCAACTTTGTATTAATGATTTTTGTCGTGGAAAATTTTAGAATAACTGTTATTTTTGGTCCTTGGTTTCAAGCGAATATAGTCTATGCACGATTATGTTTGCAGCTGGAAGTAGCGGCGAATCTGAACGGTATATTCTGTTTACTCGATCCGGGAGAATCTTAAACGATATACAGTAAAAGCTCCTTCGTTGTCCAAAGGCCGGGGGTTTGAGCGGACAACGATCGTGCCCACGATTCAGGACGAAAAAGGAGCGATTACTGTAGAGTATTTAGTTGTTGCTAATACGCCTAATCCGAGAAGTATGGGCAACACGGGGCGCGACACCGAAATGATACGGGGCCCAGACAGAAAATTCAATGTCTGTACCGATCTTATGCCTGTGGTATTGCATTGACGGTACTGCAAGCGCGAACACATTTGCAGTTTAATCATACGACCAGCCACGAGTTGCGGAACTTACTACTCTCTGTTTATATTATTCCACAGTTAGGAAATGCTATTTTTCCGCGTCCCGAGTCTCTTCTCCGGGGATTGCAATACGTGTTCAACATATCGAGAGAGACTCGAATACCGCATTCATTGAAGGTTCTTCGAAAGATTCATTTTGCCGGGCGTTCTCCATTCCATGGTGAAATGACAACACGAAGAGAGAGAGACAGTGGAATACATTTTCTTAATGCAGTTCTTTATGCTCCTCGGAAAATACTTATTCGCGCCGGCAGGGAGGCCCAATGGGAGCCCCATTACAAATGCAATTAAACTTTCCGTCGGCGAACCATCGCCCCGGTGTCAGTTTATCAAGAAGAGTCTCTCGCTCACTCGAATTTTAAATAACTCCCAGCAACCGAAGCGAAACGAAACCGCCCGGTACAAACCTCTCTATCTCTATCTTCGATCCCGCGAAAGGGTCCACCTTCAATTTCCCGAAATATGTAATTTTTCCGAGGCAACCGCAATCCCCGCGCCCTGTACTATATTCCCCAGCTGCCTGTAATATTCGCTCGAATATTCTGAGAACCTTCTTAAATTTGCTTTTTCGTGTCGTTGACGCGGGACACGTCCGCATTTCTTCTCGCGGGGCTGCAACAGTCAAATCCGGATTTCAACCGTATCAAAATACGTTTCTACAAAAAATCTGCGTTTTCCACTCCTAACGATCGACCTTTTAAAATTTTGATTTCGCATAGAAATCCACAGTCAGGTTATGCCTAATGACCGCGAACTCATTGTTAGGAAATGGAACATTCGGCAGCGTAATTTGCATTACTCGTAGTTACTCGAATTAATATTCTAAAAAAGACGATAACTTCTTTAATATTGTACTCAGTTTGAACTTTTTTGGGGAGCTAGAGCAATTAGTTTACTACAGGATGTGAAAAGAAATTTTTTCAAAAATTGCCATTGATCGGAGTTGTAGGGAAAATACTAAAAGTTGCATTTTACAACTTCTTTATGTGGGCCTATATTGAAAATTTAGAAAATACGTTTTGTGGCACAGTCTGCCCGGCGCGCCAACTGTCTATTGGCCGACTGTGCCAACTCGCGTCTATGTCGCACTCTGATTGGTCCGCGTTTTTCGTTAATAACTCCTAAACAAAGAGGCGGATAACATTTTTGCAAAGGAAATTTTTGCTTCCAATGATCTCAGGAACCTGCCATTTCCGGCTGTTGAAGGAATTTTGGGACACCCTGTGTATACCAAGTTTCATAAAGATCGAATAATTAGTTTTTGAGCTACGTTGCACGGCGTGCGAAATTTTGCGATTCGAGAAAAATGCGTTTAAAGTTCGAGCGTCCGACGATGGCCCGACTACCTGAACCGCTCCACTCCATACAACTGTTCACTGTATTTTGAAGAATTACTACAAGAACATCTCTGATAGCTTTCTAACTTTTTTTATCGTATTCCTGAGGAAATTTCCTACACAGATTTCCTACAACAAAAATTTCATTTTACACAGGTCTCCCCCCTTAAGGAATATCGATCACGATTTAATTAATGTAAAAGTGGGGCCAGTATCCACAAGAACAATATATCAGACATCATCAAATACTGTACCGTTTGACGGCAGTATATAGGGACAACGATAAATCACAAAAATTAATTTTAATAACGTTCGTCAGCGTTCCTGCAGTCGTACGGTACTTGATCGGTGCACGCGAATTGTTCATTATTTTCGTCGGTGCGCTCGCAAATATTTCATCAACGCGTGTTTGCCCCACGGAAAATATTACAAAACACGCATTACGTCTCTACGTATTTCCTCGTGAGGGAACGGTGGCAAATGCACAACCGTGAAAGGACACATTTTTATCGGGCTTCGTAGATGCGAGCACGCTCTCTCGCCATCGTGGATCTCTCGATCGATGGCCACTCTGGTTGACAAAGCGCGGGTAAGACGCAACTCCAAAATGAAGAGCAAGAAATACCGAAAGGACGGGACAGCTAGATCGTCCAATAACTTTGCGCGATTTCTCACCGCTGTGCGCCGCGCGTTCCTTTTCCAAAAAGTATTTAACTACTTTTAACCAACTGTCAGCTGTTATCTCGTTGTTTACGAGCTTCCCCCGCTTGCTGCGCCATTTTTCCAATTCAGAAATAATTTCTTTTTCGTTCTGTCGGGTGTACAATTTAATTCATGGCTGTTACGATTAATCGATTGTAACATCACTCGGTTTCCTTTATTCCATTTATTTTGCGAGTCGCGTTTAATCATAAAGGATCGGCTCGGCGAAAAGCTTTGAAATTAGTCTCGGAATCCTCTCTAAACGTCCCCGGAAAATGAATTCGTTATTCTAACCACGATTCGGCAACAGTTTTGCCGCGAGCCGTGGACAGAAATGAAATAGGAAGAACAAAAGATGTCGCCGAGGCTTCGGATGTAATGAATAAGAATAGCGGATGAATAATGCACGGTGAATTGAATACGACGTAACCAATGAGAAAGAGCGTTCGATTCAAGTTGATTAAATGTTCCTGTTGTCGTATGAAATTAATATGTCCGTCGAACGCGATATTTTATCAATTGTCGGCGAACATTTCGATCGAACTCGCAACCTATGAACACAAAAGTACAATTAATTTCTTGTACAAGTAAATGAAAAGAGTACAGCGGAAAACCTCCACGAATATTTAACTAAATCCTTTTATTTGACTATCTGTCGTTCTATCCATCTGTAATATTACTGTTCCCCGTTCGGTTTACGGATTTTATTTGACAATGTAACTCCGCGCGCAATAACATTTTATTTTATCTTCTGCTATAACTCTTTGACGAAGATTCGATGCGCTGAATGTGCTCAAATATTTTTACCGCGTGAAAATATAAAATCTTTTGATTAATCATTATTGAAGCATGGCGATATATACCCTGAAATTATTTCGCTGCGGTTTGCATGATAATATAAAGGAAGTTCGAGTCGCAAATAATTTCTAAAAGCTTTCACCCGCCCCGACTAAATGTTTTATGAGAACAGTCAAACGATGTGTAACATTTATTTTCCCGTAAGCACACGCAAAGAGGGTCGGGAGAATTTTTTTCCGCGAGGGTTTCGTTAATTGTCGGCGCGAGGGATGCCTGTTGTAAAATTCATTAAAGATCTCATGCGCGCGACTACGGGCGCGCGGAGCGCGGGCTCAAGGTCTTTGCAAAATTTAGTAGCAATTATGCACGCGCGATTAAAGCCGCAATTTTCTGAGAAAGAGACAAGTGTTTCCTGCGTTGGGTCGCGTCGCGCGCACCAACTTTGCCGCGCGCACGCCTCAGACATTATGAGAATAAACTTCCGGTCGATATGCGCCTATTTCCTTGTCTCGCGGTGATCCAGTCGTAGGTGGATCCCCAGGCGAATATCTCAACGGCCATTCTACGGCAATTATGCGCGCTGGGTTTCACCGGGGAAGTTTCTCGAGTGCAAAAGGAACGGTCCCTCGTATACTTTGATAACTTAATTTCTTTCCCATTGTTATCGCGCAAGAGGCGTCTTTGTGCCGCGGAACACCCCGTGTTCTCCTTCGCAAACAACTTGATTAAAATAATATGTGACGTCGCCGCTCGAGTGTTATTATCTCCAGTTCTTCCATGCCTCGGAACGCGGTTTACTACCTTGTAACGTTTGTCACCTGAGGCTTCTAAACCTGGGCTTTCTAACTTTTACGGAATCTCTAAAGTCTGCGTGAAACGTCAATTATTGGTATTCAACGGGACATTTTTCTGATTCGAATGAAAATGATTAGTTTAGCTACATTTCATTCTTCTTCTATTAGCAAACTAGAGGATCGTGCTGAATTGTCTGATCTCCGGCTACGAGCAATTGCGTGATCATCCGAACTCGACAACGTGCAATACATTTGATTGCTCGTCAACTCGCAGAGATGCGGCAAATAGCTTTGATGTTCGCTTAAATGTTTAAGTGCTTGTTAGGACCCCTATAAGTGGCTCACAGTTACCTAAAAGCTGGTGCGAATTTCAGGAACAAATAGCGAGAAAGCTAGGCGTGTAAACACGTGTGTACTCTATTCCTGATGGCTGCCCCTATTTTCTACGGTGACAAAGACACACAGAATCCTAACAGAGGTGTTCCGACGTTTTCCAGAAAACGTCAGCTCGATGTTCAACCAGAGTTGGGCAAAAATTTAATCAACGATTGACGACAAAATTTCTACTTCAATCGTTATATATATATATATATATATATATATATAATTGTAATTAAGAATTAATCTCCTAGTTTAGTCGTTAATTGCGGTTAACGATTAAACACTTATTAATCGTTAATTGCGATAATCGATTAATGATTAACCGCTGAAATTTTGGAATGAAATACGAAATCAAAACTGTATGAATACTGAAAAAAATGTAAACTAAGTTTAGGTGTATCGTCATTTGGTCTATATATAATACAAACTGTTTACGTGCTTTTATGTTGTTCTTTTTCGATGATTTCTTTTTTTAATCAACGATTGACGATTAACTTCATCAATCGATTGAATCGATCGTCGATTTTTCGTTGATTTCTTTTATTATCGTACACATTAATCAATCAATCATGATTAAAATTTTAATCGATTACTGCCCAACTCTGTGTTCGACTGATTCTCAACACACACTTCGAAGGAGGATTCGACAATCGGGTGAATTCGTCGGGACAAAAATGCGTGTCGCGTGTATTGCAAATTAGGCAGAATTTGCGGTTCCAGTTGTCACGGAATTCCGTGAAGACCGTGCACCGCCAATTATACCAACGGGTTAATCATGAACGACAAATGAGCGTATTGCAGACCCGTAATGACATGCGCGCGGATCGTGAAAATTCTACGTTCGAATGGGAACACGAGCCCCGTCGGTAATTCTGCACTTGTAATTAGTGTAAAATTTCGCACACGTGCGCGCCTATTGACCTAGACTGTCTCTCCGCGCGCGATCGACACACCCTCTCCTCCCAACACCGTAGATAGTTTCGTGCCACTTTTACGGTACGTGACCAAAATTATTTTCCCGTTGACCCGCTGCCGCGTACTATCGTCAATTGATCGACTGTTTGACACCCGCGCGTTAAATCATCAGCTACAATGCTTTCGTTTTCAATTAGTATTCAATATCATCGAGATTAGTGGAGCGTCACCGGCGTTTTCGAGCCGCGGACCGAGATGCGTCGTTTATAAATTACATATAATGGCGTGAATAATTGTTCCTCTAATTATAGGCGCCGCGGAACTCCGAGGGATCGTGACATTTTAATCAATTACGGAGCCGACGATATTACAAGATTTTCTGCCACGAAATTATATTACGATGGCAGAGAATTGTTCGTCGAACAGGCATTGCAAAGGTTCATTCGTTTCCATGATCGAATACACAAAGTTTAGTCCCCGAAAAAAATTGATTGCGTATTTAAAAGAAAAATAAGTCCAGGAAGAGAGATATTGTTACAAGATTTCCTGTCGCGAAGTTATGTTACGGTGGCCGAGAATTTTCTAGCGGGGCCGGATTGTTCGTCGAACGGGCATTGCAGGGGTTCATTCGTTTCCATGATCGAATACACAAAGTTTAGTCCACGAAAAAAATTGGTTGCGTCTTTAAAAGAAAAATAAGTCCAGGAAGATTGTTACAAGATTTTCTGTCGCGAAGTTGTACGAGAATTTTTCGCGGGGCCGGATTGTTCGTCGAACGGGCAAGACATTACAAAGGTTCGTTCGTTTCCATGATCCAATACGCCTGGAGAATAAGCCAGCGAAAGATTAAGCTGGTCTGGGTGATTGAATCGAGTTCAGCGAGTTTACATCACCGAGGAGCGACGCAACTATCGGCTATGGCGGCAACAATTACAGGAACGGTGAATGGGAATGTATTGAAAGCTTCCGTATTCTTTCAGTATGTATTAAATGTCGCCCAGGGGGCTCGTGAAAAGTGGTAGAAACTGGGACGAGCTATTATATTAAATTTCACACATCAAAAGAGGGAATGAAAGACGCCCCGGCATCAAAAGGAACGGGTACATTCGAAGCACGGTAGATTGTCAATATTTAAGAATGCTCCGCTCAGCCGGCCGGCCCCCGACTACCTTTTCTGCAGCGCCCGCGCGCGTTGCCTTTTCTCGCTGCTGGATGAAAAAATATCTGCGCCACGGTTAACACCTCTCTCGCGACAGAACTTTAAAGACACGACTACTGTCCGCCGGAAATGAACAAGCGAAACATTGGAACGCGCGCCGTTTTTTACCCCCCGTAACCCTGTTACGTGGAGAAAGGAACGTCGCTGCGACGAATTTGACGCGACGCACGCGAACAAACACCGGCGGGGATTGTTTAAGATTGCATTTCAAATGTGTGCCTTCTGCAGGAAATTCTCTCCTTTTCATAGTCGACTTTTGCGCGCGGTGCCGAATATTTTAACGGAGTCTCGTTAATCTTCCAGTGTGTCCGGTCTTAAAATGTTTTTGTAAAAATCGACGTGATCTCGACAGTGTAAACTTACCAGTATAACGCGATTTACGTCGCATTGCAGTAGATATTTATTGGCCATTAATAATAATTGAGAAATTAATTCTGACTTTATCGATAATTTATTAGCGTCGCTGCCGTTATTAGAGTCAATCAAGTCCAAATGCGGTGCACTGCGTTTGACACGTTTTATGTTTTCGACAATCATCAAAATCCGTAAAACATTTGTCACGCTCTACGGTCTGTTAACGAAATTATCGCGGAATCTACTGCACAGAATCCGCAATTTACAATGTATGCACAAATATACATAACTCCCGCTCTAATCGATACCGATCGAAGACAATTCATCCAACAGAATTCAATCCGTAATATCAACTATAGTTTGAAAGAATCTGCAGGCAATCCCGGTCGAACGAGTCGAGCATGGTAAAGTGTTGCATTTCATCGGTCTAAAAGCGACGGCCGGTCGTTGGCACAAGCACGAATGCGTATATTCGCTTTCGAATATAATATTATCGTCGAATGAAATATTAGAATCGGCCCCCGGGTCGATTTAAACGTGCTCAAACGCAGCCAATAATAATTCAATCATAAATCTGTCGGAGGCGTCGGACGCACTCGTACATTTAATTATAAAATTACGCGTGTAACGATGTGAGTATGGAAACGGACGACCGGAAATTAATATCAACCACGCGGAAACGTTGTTTTTTATTCGGCCGTGTACGAATCATTCTGAGGTGTCGAATTTCATTCGTGCTATCGCGGAACAGGCAACGCGCCGCAGAGCTATCACGAAATGATTAGTAAATAAACACCGCGGTTAAGTCTCCTCAAGTTTTCGTTGATTTAAAGCTCCCGATGTAATGGTGTTTTAGAATTATTTAAACTACTAACTTTTCGACATGTGTACATAGATTTACTATAATGAATGTCCAGCTGCATCGATTGATGTCTTAAAAAATACCTCATTCCATTTAAAAAATGAAGGTCATATATCTCGAAAAAAAATTACATAAAAACAAAAATTTTTTGGGTATCGTATGAGCCCCATTTTACCATTCAACTTTGTCCCGCAGACGTTTGACGTATCTTTAAAAACAACAAAGATATTGTACAAGTTTTAGCGAGTTTAAAAAATAGCGCAGTGATAATTTTGCAAGCACAGCATTTATTTATTAAATGAGAAATTCGTTTTCTGCTTATAATTTTACGGAACCGAGGGTGTAGATCGTTGTCGAAACCGATGTTCTCGTTTCAGAGGAGAATTCGCAAGTGCTGCGTAAAGAATGAATAGAGAGCAAGGAATTTTAATACAATGCAGCGGGTAGCATAGAGAGAAGAAGTGAAGTGAAACGCGCAACACTACAGTTCTGCATCTCGCATTCGCGGGAGAACCGAAGAAATAAACATCATAAAATCACATTGAATTGGATCGCGAGCCCATAAACCGCCGGGAACTCGATAAAATATAAAAGCTCCGTACTGTTATGCTCTTCCATGAACTCTCATTCTATACTGGTATCGGATATCGCAGCACTTAGGACAACTTCATCCTTCCGCCGTCGTACCAATAAGTCTTCACTCGATCAAATAGCGCATGAACAATAATACATCTGAATTCAACTTTGTTTAATATGTCCTCTCCACCATTGTGTGCACGTATCAACAATCTACGTAAAACTTCCATTTGCATCAGCGAAACTACATTTCGAAATAAATGTATGTGACATATTCGGAACGATTTGTTGAAGCGGAAGACACACGAATGTTCAGAAGAAACCGAGAGCACCTGAAGCAAACGTTTTTTTTTTCGGTACGTTCAGCAGGCTAACTGCAGCTGAGCTTCTTGAAGTGTATTAAAACTTTTAATTAGACAATACTGCACTCAAGTTTTTATGGTGAATTTATAGGAGGGCGGATAGGACCAGATGGCTCTGAACGGAACTTGTAATATTAACAGTTAGGAGTCTGGCAATACTTCGATTCTTCTGTTTTATGGTGAACCCCGCGATATAACGAAAGAACTGTAACTCAGTTTAAAGCCAGGCTGGTGAAAACTGAAAATTCGACTTTCGAAGATGCGTATATGTCGAAATATTTGATTGTACGTTTGATTTTTACATTGAATGTAAGAATCTAATGAATAGCTTGCTGATTTGTTATGTTAACTGCTTTTGTGACTGATTGTGAATCATAAATAATTTCGTGTACATCAAACTGGTTAATGGAATAAACATCAATTCTATTTTAATCAATCATATGTGGCCGTTTACTGCAGTAGTGATGCAATTCAATATTTATTTATAATTGGCTTCACAGCACGTTTCAAGAGTTTCACCGTCATTCAAGTGTTTTGGAGAACTTTTACGTAATCCCTCATTACCGAATGATTACTACGTTCGCTGTTATTTCCAACGATTTGTTGTCACTTAACCCTTAATTACTAATTAAGTACACCCCAAAGCAGATATCCAGGCTCATAACTTAAACTTAAAGATAACATAACTTAAAGAGAAGTTTGAAAGTTGAGTTGATTGATTGATTAATATGTAAGTTCAAATGTTTTCATTAATAAAAGTCTGATTTTGCATGTATTTCGTGTTTTATTTTAATTTACTAATTGGGGGTGCTAAACACCCCACGCGACCACTTATGCAACATTTTAGGCGCGCCCAATTATGGGTTAACTGGACTATGACGAGCAGGGTCGAGAGGAATTCAGTTGCAGACAAATTCGCATCGAGTACTTTTGGTGGACCTCCCGCGATTCGTAGATCGCCGAATTAATCTTGGCAGGGGTTTAGCGCAACAAAGACGTCGATCGCTTGGAATTCAGTGGCGCGCGCCTGGCAGGGCAAGGATCATGCTACTGGAACGCTGGATATCCTATAAATCGTGGTGGAAAGTACAAACTCATCGTAACATAAATAATGTACGGTATCTCGGCGTACAATAAATCTGTTTTGACGCCATTACGGCGGCACCATGGCGAAGAGAATCCGGAAGTACTTGCAACGGTTGGACGATCGGGCTCTCGTATAAAATTCCTATTGATTGGCTCGCGTTGCGAAATCGCGTTGCGAACCGCGTTACGACACGAGGGGCCACTCGATGCGTATCGAACGTCATCTCTGATGGTGGTAGTTACGCGGTTTCGTCGTAGCGACCCGTTGAAACTTTTATGGCGTCCTCGGTTCTTCCGGCGGTCTCTCGAGTTGATCCGCGGGTAACGAACGCACCGTGTGTGCCTCTGGAACACTGTTGCGACCGTGCAAAACACCTCGAGTACCGAGGCCACACTCGGGACTTTAATTATTTCATCGTATCTGCCGCGATTTTTCTTTTCTCTTATAGCCACCGCTTCTTCCTCCTTCCTTAACGCTAGATTTACGGAGCTCTAGAAATAACTATTTCACGCAGTATTTTATAAACATGACAAGTATGTGTTTATTCACAAACAAAAAAAATTCGCACAAAAAAAAGTATTCACAAACTTCATAAATAGCTATATAACAAATACTTGTTCACAACATATTAAAGAAAATATTTTTATGCGGTGGAGTGGGACCGCATAGAAAAAGTCTCACTTAGAAAATATCTCAAGCTTAAACGAAATAGCGAGAAAGTGCTTTCCACACACACAAACAAAATAAATAATTAAATTACACAAGGAAACATTCAAAAAAATTTCAATTTCTCATTTTAAACATGGTGAAATTTCAAAGTGTACATAATTCAATACATATGTGTACAGGGTGTCCTGCTGAAATGAGATTATCAAAAAAGTGTCCCTGCAAAAGTTGTTTGGTATGACGAGTTACGTTACGCAGTATTAATTGTTTTCTTGTGGGTGGAGTGGTGGAGGGCATTTCAAGGTCACCATGACTGTTTTAAATGGAATGTCCTATTTTTTATACCACAGATCGATAGAGTATCAAATTCTAAGTATAAAAGTGTTGACCTTCATATATCCTAAACCTAATAGTTAACGAGATATTATCCAAAGAAGAAGGAAAACTGTTTCGATAATATCTCGTTAACTATTATGTTTAGAACATATGAAGGTTAACACTTGTATACCCAGACTTTGATACTCTATCGATCTATGGTATAAAAAGTAGGACATTCCATTTAAAAAAGTCAAGGTGACCTTGAAATGTCCTTCACCACGACACCCACTAGAAAACAATTAACGCTACGTAATCTAGCCCGTCGTACCAAACAACTTTTGTAGGAACACTTTTTTGATAACGACAACGTCTTCCGAGATAACCTGCTGATCTCAATTCAGCAGGACACCCTGTATAAGAACAGCCTAATGAAAATGGCTGATGCAATATGTACATACACAGTGATAAAAAAAAAAAGTGATGCCAACACCGTTGAGATTGAACTAACCTAGCGGCGAACTTACATATGGCGAACAGAATCTCAATATTCATACACCGCATAAAAAAAATCGCACGAAACAAATGGCACGAAAAAATCGCATAAAAAAGACCGCACAAAAACAAATTTGACTGTACACACCCCAAGAAATAAATTTGGTAAATTATTCCTCAGTGAAGCATCTTTACAATCTTAATACATAATCGCAAATTAAGAATATTAGAACCCGTCATTTTGACGAATTTCTTTGCTTTATCAGCAAGACGTTGAATTACACGACTTTTTTTTACGAGTTTACTTGAAATGAAATTTGCACCATATAAAAAATGTTGAGAAAACCGAAAAAAGAAGATGCTAATCTGAAAAACGAAATTGCATTGTCCGAACGCGACCTGATATACTCCTGCAGCTCTAGCCTAATACTCTTGCAATCAAAGCAGACAATTTTGATTTTTAATACATCGTCGACGCGCGTTTGATGATCTCCATAATTATGCAATATGCTGCACGCGTGAAGATAATTCTATTCAGTCATTTCCGATACTGTCACAACACTCTACAATTGTTTGTTACATTTTCAAAATTAGAATGAACGGTAAATATTCATGAACACAAGCGTGCTTATCCTGGCGATGCTCTCAATCAATTAAATCCGCAAATTGAATATCCATGATATCTGACAGCGTTCATTAAAAAGTCCTCTTGTAATCGGTTCCATTCGAAATTGACTACAATCGACGGTACTAAAAAAAATTCGTGGAATTTCTCGAACGTTGTTACGTGTATGTTACTTTATATGTTTTTGAAAACGAATTCACTTTTTATCATTCCTTTAACGGGTCGAGAGGTTTCGCGGGATTCATCGCGGTATTGACAATGAACCCGGTGGACGTCCACCGCGTCTGGCATTGTTTCTTCAAATCCCCGCTGTTTAGCCAGCGAACCAGCCAACTAACTAACCAGCGATTCATAGGCGATGTTTACACACAGGAGTAATTAACAGCGTGATTAATGCGCAATTGTAGCTTGATGTTCGGCAGTATTTCGACTGGACAAACAGCAACAATCGTGGCCGTTTTTGCGGGGGCCTGCCGGATCGACCCAGCGCTCGAAGTAAGTCCAGAATTGTTCCTACCAGCAAAGCTGGTTATTTATTTACGGGCTAGCGGCGAATGGTTGCCGATCACTGGCTAGCAACACGGTATTCGTTTTACGTTTTACGGTTAAACCGAGCAGGATGTATGCGAACGTTATGTCTGTAGCAACGGTGGCCAGAGAGGAAGAGAGGGTGAGACGGGCGAAAAAGTGTCATCGGGGGATGAAGATACGAAAATGTCGGACGCGAGCATAGCTACGGGCTTAGACACCGGCTCGAAACTTCTCTGGAAAATCAAGGGAGTGCGATTTTTCGCGAAATTGACTGTAGTTTCGCCCAGATTGTAGCCTCAGAAGCGAACTGCTTCGACCAGGAAACTGCTGTTCCGAACTTTCGGAAACAGCGCCGGCGGAACTTTGATTTTTGGGCAAATTGTCCGCGGCTCCGTCGTTCGTCACTCGGCCAACCGTTCGACAAGGGTGGTAGCCTCGCCTAGTGCAACGTGCGACGCAACACAAATCCCCTGGATGTCCAAGCCACGCTTCCCGAACTTCACCTACCACTTTCCTCCGCAAATGTAATTGAAAGACTTCCATCTCTCGCACCATCTTCAGAAGAGTTCGATAATGGACGGGCGTTGAAGATCATTTTCCCACGAATCGACTTGCATCGAATATTTGTTTTCGGTGATTACTCTATTACTAATTAGTACACTGTGGATCTTTATACATTTATCAAATATAAAACAGTAAACGATTTTACAAAAATCGAAAATGTTGTAATGTTTGTAATGTTGCTTCGAATGTAACAAAGTCGTTAAGGGATGAAATCAATTTTTATGTTATTCCTGCTTGCCACAATCGGTGCAATACATTTTTAGTTCTTGTCTACGAATCATTAGACTGCGGATCTTTATGCATCTATGAAAAAATAGGTTGGGTGAAATGTAAAACGGTGAAAGATTAGAAATATTTCAGAACATTGTTTTAGAGCGCGTATGAGATTTTCCAACCGGTGAAAAATATTTGGCCAGGATCTGGTGCGCAATTTAGCTCCGACAAATACGTTTGACGAGCGCCGGTCTCGACCGGAAGTCCTCCCGGTCACTCAGTTGTAAAACATCCGGGCACTCTCTCCCTCTCTCTCTCGGGTGTAATTTCCATTACGCAACGAGGTTGTGTCGGAAGTTCAGCCGCGGTTTCTGTTGGAAACCGATGGGCGCCCTTCTCCGGCAACGGGGTCGCGTCAGATATTGCCCCGATGCTTCTAAATTCATAAGCGTGGGAACATTTCTTGGCCACGTGTCTTCCTCCTGACCATTCGACCGTGTCTCGTCCTTTCTTCGCTGGAACGTGATTTCCTGATCGCTTTGAGGAGCTGGTCGAACGCGTAGCGACTTGGACTTTACCCCGCGAAACGATGTGGAAGCTTCTCTATACTGGCTGCTTCATAATTCGTGGGTCTTGCTAAAGCTGCACATTGGCTTTGCACTTTCCACGAATTCTTTTTCAATCTTGTACCCGACAAGCTCAATCGAGTGCATTTAATTGCTTGTCTCATAATTAGACAGCGGAACTTCATGAAAATGATAATGTATTTATCATTTACACCTACTCCAATTGACAACGCACATTGTAACTGCCTTGTCGTCTCCCAGATCATTTTGTTTACCGTCTCATCCTACCTGTCTTATCTTTATACGCTGTCTTATGTGTGCTACATCGTATGCAGGATGTGCAAAGTACACATGCGCAGAATAAACGCAATAACGCGTATCATTACACCGCACGGTCTAAATATAAAGGCGCGAGTGAAATCGAGGCGACACTGAATGTGTTGAAAGAAGTTCATAAAAGTCAATGATTTGGCTGGTACGGGAAAAGTTGCGATTTACCGTCGCGCGGAAACGTGACTTTGTAGCAGTCACAGTTTCCTGGAGAAAAGAAAGTAATAGCCTTCGCGGTCTATTGTATTACGATCGTGGCCTTTTATATATTTTCTCTCGACCGTTTACACGAAGTATGCGGGCACCGACAATTCATAGAAATTCGAACAACGAAATTGTTTTCTTTTGACACTAACCGCAGCGGCACTGAATTTCGGTAGAAAATTTGTGAAATTTTTATTTATATTTAACAAAACTATGGGAAAATGAAAAAAAATTGGTCGTCAATGCCTAATAGATATTATAATGAAGATAACTGTAAAATTTTAATGCAATTGCTTAGGTAGAACTCGAGATACAGTGACTCCCACAAATATTCGGACACTAGAAAAGCTGATATCTTTTTTGAAATTGGACTATACGAATCGAACTTTTTTGGGAAGCTAGAGCAATTAGTTTACTACGGGATGTGTGAAAAGAAATTTTTTTGAAGATTGCAATTTGTCGGAATTGTACACAAAGTACCAAAAGTTAAGAAAATTTAAAAAATACGTTTTGTAGATTTGTGTAAATTATACGTACTGTGAAAGTTTCATCGAAATCGGTTGATGCGGGAAAAAACGACAGGCATTGAAAGATGTAAGAATCTTCAATTTCTACCATCTTCAAATGTTTGTAGCTTATTGCAACGTCGACCGATTTCGATTACTGTATCCTAACTCCTTAAGAAATTTATGAATGTAAATTAAAGGACTCGTCATTCACTTATTCATCGGAATTGCTACGGTTGGGACGAGAGTCCACATGTTATGGGGCAGCCGGTAGCTCGAGACAAAACGAGAAGGAGACCGGTGGATGACGACGTGGCAGGCGGAAAGGGATGGTGAGAGAGAACCATCGTTCACCATCGATTTCTCGAGGCAGGTCCGGGTGAGTGACGGTGGCGCGAAGTAAACGTAGAGCTGTAATTGAGTTCGACGTGGCTCGGAAGAGTGGTCATGTCGGTGCATTGCGCGTACGCACACCCACCCACGCCTTCACCCTCGATGCAGTTCTGTGGAGAGAGAGGGAAAGAGAGAGAGAGAGAGAGAGACCGTGCACCGGTACATATGTAAACACTGCAGCCGTTTCTAGACCGTTAGAGTTCTTCCCGATAGAGAATATCTTCGACGATCAGAGACGGATGACCCCGCCCCGCCGCCTTTTTATCAACGATTTCGCGACTCGTCGCCTGCTAGTATAATTAATTACTTTTAATGAGCCCGCGCCAGTCCCGCGATCCCTCGCGCGCCAACCAGAAACCCGAGCGTTATGTAATTGAACGTTCCCAGGTGTATGTTCGAACCGGTGATAATTTACTTTGAAGGATTTCCAGCCGAAAATGAACGTACACTTCTCTTCCCCGGCGAATATTCGACATTTATTTTTCCCATTACCATTTCGGCAATAAGCGCACAATCGCGGAAATTTACGAAATACCGGTCGACATTATTTTTTCTAATTCCGCGTAGAGAAGCGACTATTTTATTACGTTTGAGCGACTTTCTGTCGTATTTGATAATAAGCAGGTAATTTGAATTATTAAATGCTGAAAAATTTCATTCGTCACACAGTCTATCTTCACATTTTTCTGTCGAATTTCTAGATGGAACTATTTGCAAGAATAAATATTCAACCAAAAACACTGGAAGGCGGAAGAACCTTCTTTTGTTCGGAAATTGCAGAAAATAATACTGCTCATAAATCAACTGGATAGATCGAAAGAATTCGACTTTTTTTCGATTTTTACTCTCTGCCAGAATCCCAGCGTTTTTCGCAGGTTGAAATTATTCCCCGACATATCAGAATATTTCGAAATTTTTCTTCCTGCAAAATCATCCCCTGTATCGTCGCGCAGCGGTAATTCCATGGAGGGAAAGAATTGAAAATATAAAATGAAATTTGTTTATATACGAAGCTACAGCTCGGACGATTGATATAATCAGTGGAAACGGACAGTAATGAACGGACACGTTAGCGAGGTTCGATCCGGCAGCACGCGTACTCGAGGAAAATGCAAATCGAATTTTTTTCTGTAAGGAAAAACTGAACTATGACGGGAATTTATTTTACATTTTTGACATACATTTCATGCGGAATGTCCGCTCTTCCGTTTCCACCGCTGGCTACGAGACACAATGTACGAGTTGAAATTAAAAAAGTTGTGCATACACTGGCCAAAAAATATTTTACGTCACACTTGCAACAAAAATGTTGACTATGAGTACAATAGTCGGAACACTTGTAATATTTGTATGCGCTCGTGTTTGTTCTGCCCGCTCGGGTTTACAACGACCACGGATTGTTAGGTATTATAGTAAACAATCTAGAACAAGCAAACACGTTATCGGGAAAAATATTTTTCGAATTTCACCGTTAAAAAAATCTCTAGATCGACGGTAGCATAACATTTTTTTACCAATTCAAATGGAGTGTAGCTTTACAGTATGCAAATTAAAAGATATTTCACAAAAATCTGTGGTGTGTCATCGTCCGAAAAATCTCTAAATCAATGTTAGTATAATACCGTTTGATCGCTGCAGCTAAAACCGAGTTTATTGCTGTACGCCTGTTTTTTACGAAATTCCAAGTTAAATATTTTTACTCTCCGTAGGGAAGAAAATGTACCTTCAAAGAAAATTCAATTCAATTACATAGATACGGAGATCCCTGATTTTCTGAGAAAATAATTTCAGCAGTTTTCGGTGTACTGTTAATTTGCAAATTTGATCGAATTCTCTCTGGTAAGTTTGGTACAGGCTTTTAATGTCTGTTAATTAATGGAGAGCACCGTAGTCCATTTAAAAACTGATTGCTGGAACAATGGGAACAGGCGTCGCGATTCTATCAATTCGTTCCCGTATAACCATCGGCTCTGTTCCGTGCGAATGTGATTGACATGTAGCGATGGGTAAATAGGCGGAAATAATGGGAATTTTTGGTGTTGATTTGGGCTCGCGTAACGTAAACGCGAAAGTGTATGTCGAACGACCAATGCTGTGAAAGTCAATGGCCGGGCTATGCACCATTTACAGAAATGAGTCCTTTTCTGAAACGACAGTTACCATACACTCGACTATTCGCTATTAAACGGAATCACCGAAGAATATCACGGAAAGAGTGAATGTAATCGAGTGAAACATTCTATTAAGCTCTCGGAATGGTGTTTGTGGAGAAAAAAAAAATTGATGGGCGCCCGCCGATGAAAAATTCAAGTGTCAGTTGAAACACTTGGCGAACGAGTGTTTCGGCAAACTTTCCAAATTTCACCGTTTAATAAATCGATTCCCACCTGTTAACATTCTCTCGGCGAGAGAGGCGCTATGAAAAATTCGATTTCGGAAACTTTGCGTTACATTTTTCCAATTTCCGTAAGTAGACCGCCGATGTTTACCGGAGATTTAATTTTTCAGGAGCTCTCTCGCCGCGCGGGACTGGGCATTTAAGAGATAAAAATCGCGGTGGAAATAAAAAATTCTCTCTTGAGTTTGGTTTTAAAAAATGGAACTGGGTTTTTCCGGTATTAATATTGAATTAAGAATGGACTGTTTCAGGCGTACAAATCCATCTGGCAAGAATTTCGCGAGCTGATTCGAACGAAGCTATTTTCGCGCGTAGAGCTAGGCAGAATGCATAGAACACATTTCGAGGTATTAAACGCTGTTCTGTTCCGTTGGCCACTATCATCGGATCGATATAACGTCAATTGTTCACGATCAGCCTATCGGATTTTCAATTGACTTTGTTTCCTGACGTTCGACTCGCAACGAAGCTGAGCCCGCAATTTTTTGGCTTTGGTGTAGTTATTTACGGCACGACCGGCGTGTATTCACCTCGCCGGCGAGCAATCAGCAAAACAACCGACCTCTATTGCGTCAGAACCGAGAAATTTGTTCGTTCCATCCCTGTGCTACATTTGTTTATTCTATCCTCTAATGTTGTATCTTTTAATTCTTCTTTCTCTAAATGTCTTCTTTGTTTTGCATTTCATATATAATATATATGATAGATAGAACAATTTCTGTCCAAAGTTGATGTTTCAAATTATTGCGAATATTTAAATATATTAGCTGTACAAATGAGTTTGCCTTTACATACTGGGTGAGTCACCTAACGTTGCCACCTCAAATATCTTTGTTGTGTTTTAAGATACGTCATACGTCTGAAGGACACAGTTGAATGGTAAAATGGGGTTCATACGATTCCAAAAAAATTTTGTTTTCATGTAATTTTTTTTAGAGATATGAAGGTGACCTTCATTTTTTTTAATGGAATGAGATATCTTTTAATAAGAACTCATTTATGATAATTAAAAAGAATGAACGCCTAATCAGGCTCTAATGAGTTTTGGGAGATAAAGGTGTATAATGTAACACATTTGTGTTGTAACTGCATAAAATCCGCAGTCTAGTTCGGGACGAAGGTACCAAATCCAGCCAGATAAGATTTTAATGCATATTTCTTATTTTGGGAAGACGTGGAAAACGAGATTTCGTCTGCGGAGGGTCAGCGTGCGTAATTCGCGATGCAAATTCGCGAAAGACAGTCCCGTCGTAAGTAGACAGGGGATACATATTTTTGCGAAGTGAAGTTACAAAAAACGCGGCTCGGACAGAAACTCGTTTCATCTCTTAAGGATTTAATGATACCAGTATATTTTATTTTGCATATTTTGCATAAATGCATATACCTTGCATACGAATGCACATATTTTGCATACTCGCACGCACACAAATATACGCGGGCATGTACACGTATGTCCGGGCACAGTTGGTCGGTATTTTCTATCGAATTGGTAGGTACACAAATTATTTATTATACATTCGACGGATTCTTAAAGATATTCGATACAGTATTCCGTTTAACTTGCCGAATTAAATGACAAGAAATTGCAAAGCTGTAGAACATCGAAAATATGTAGAGTTCGTCGCGTTATGCAGAATGTGCCGCATAAATCGAAATATTCTGAATAAACCGCGTTATGCGGAATGCTCGGGAATATGCAAAATACATCCGATTACGCGGAATAAATAAAAAATTGACAGAACACAGCGGAATGTACGATAAATGCTCGATACGCTGAATATATGCGAAATAAAGGATTATATATTAGAACAGACGGTGCGCGGAACACGTTCGAATTTTCAGAATAAATAAAAATATCGCATGTCTTGGAATAGGCTAATTTATTCTGCACACACAGGGTGGTCCATTTATCTTGAGACAGTCAATTATTACGGAAACCAGCAGGAATGTGAAAAAATGTTTTATGTAAAATATTCTTCATATGAAGGGACACATTTAATGGCGCTGTGCACATTTTTCCATAATGGCCCTTTAAGGGTCAGATGAAGGGCAACTTCATTTTTTCAAATGGTAACCCATATTTTTAGAAGGTGGATTGAAAAATGTGTTGATATGGAAGGACATCATTTTGAACATTTGTTACACTAATTGCTCACAATTTTCTGTATTTTTTGTGTTACGATTAATAAATTATCTGATAAAGTACGTACTTCTTATTGCCACCTACTAGATGAAGATTCACCATACATGTTGTATGCCATTATGCAATCTTTGCAACATTTGTCACGGTATCGTTAAAAAATGGTAAGTTCAGAAAAAAATGTTTTATAAATTAAATATAGATTTCCATTTGAAAAAATGAAGTTGTCCTTCATCTAACCCATAAAAGGGCCATTATGGAAAAATGTGTACAGCGCCATTAAATGTGCCCCTTCATATGAAGAATATTTTATATAAAACATTTTTCCGTATTCCTGCTGGTTTCCGTAATAATTGACTGTCTCATGATAAATGGACCACCCTGTATCTCGCATTCTCTGCTGAAATGGTTTTATTCCGTCTTTGCATTTTCTGCTCGTTCACTATTTTCTTCGTGCGAGTTGTTCGAACAAAAACTCTCGATAATAATTGGAAGTTAACTTATATGAATTACAATTTAGTATACTGTTAACTATCTTCTGCAACGTGTAACGAACTCGCTGAAAGAATTTCATTTACATTCTGTTTATAAATCTAAATTAGACTTCGCGCGAGGCGGTGAAATTCATTTAAGTACTGCGGCGTCCTCGTTTCTCCAGCTTATCACGTCTGACTCCTTATGCAAATTTTTAATAAAATGTAAATCGGAGAAGTATAAATACACCGAATGTTTTACTCGAGCTAGGGAACGGGGAAGGAAGTGCATTTCTGATATCTCGGAAGTTTCATACATTTTCTCCGTTCAATAGTTCAGCGCTCAACGGCAAACTGTGTGCCTGCTCCTCCTTTTTTTACATAGTTCGCTTTCCCCAAGAATTACAATTATTCGTTTCTTAAAGCGCGAAACGAGGCGCTCCTGTTCCATTCGAACGGAAAAGGAATTTCTTCGTATCGCGAAAATGTACCATTTAAAAGTATTCCAACGGCGGAAACGTTTCTCACTCAACGCGGACTTCATTCTTATTAATTTCATTCTTTTTTTTTGTTCGTGCTATTCCACCCCGAGAGCAAGATTTTGTGAAAAAAATTCATGAACATCGAGAATTGAGGTTCTCGCAAGTTTTAGGTGTGTAGAATGTTGTATTAAAGCGATGTTGCAAAATTTAAGACTCTTTTTCTTCTTTAGGGTTTGCTGAATTTGATATGCACACGTGCGGTATTATCTTTGCGTTGGGGTTACACGTCTGAAATGTTTGTTCTTTCTACACCCCCTTTCCGAAAGCACTTGCTCCTACTCGCCTGTTTTCGAATTCTACGTAGATGCGTCTATAATTTAGGGAATTTTACGCGAGGAGTTCTTAACCCTTTTATGCTTCGGAGATCTTTCACAGCACACAGTCCCGTAGAGCTCTTTTACAAGGAAATATCACAGAGCGTGAAGTAGAATATGGTTTTTCACGTTTAACTGTTCATTCTACTGCTTGTAATTGTAAATATGTCAGAAAGAAGTTAGCTATAAAAGTTATAATAAAATGATTAGATGTATTCTACATTGGAAAAATGATCGCTCAAGAAAATAATATTAAAAGCACAATGCGACGAAAATCTACATTTCATAATTATTCCGAATAATAAATCTGCTTTCGAAATTAAGCATGTTTTTACAAATAATTCTTGAAAGTAGATTTAAGCCGTTCAGATGCAAATTAGCTTCCCTGAGGAGAAAATTTATTCTTGTAGTTATATCAGTATTCATAAAAAAGAGTACATGGAATTCATATACATAATTTTCTGCTAATCAGTTTTCACCTGTCGAGGTTCAACCTAAAAATCTTTATTTTACATTGCGAAAGAAGCTATTTACAGCTCGGACAATAGGCTGCTATTAAAAAGAATACATGTCGTTAGTGTTTCAATTTGAGCCTCGACATAGGAAATAAATTCCATTCCATTCCAGCGATCGTCGGCTCATCTCATGAACGATCTAATAGATTTACTGTTTGGATTATGCATGAGAGTAGATTTCGGAATACATGGAGCAACAGTTATTAGCAAAGGATACCAATCAAAGGAAGCTAATCCGTTGATCCCAGAATCTATTATACCTGTCCTCGTGTTACGTTGTTGGTCGGTTTTCAAGAACACCCCATCAACCATTTCCCAAAACTTTCACGACCAAAATGCAGATTCGCTTGCAGTATCTCGTCTACGAGTGTATTGTTTAAAAGCACACGGTGCATGTTATTTTTCACGTAGAAAATTGCGCATATACAAATAAACATGGCGAACGTGAAAAACAATAAATACGAAGAGACACGTGATCTGAATTCCATAAAATCGATTGAGACTTCATCCACATTATGGAGGAATACAACCCATCTCTGTTACAAGGAAGGAATTATGAAAAAGAGAGTTATAAAGGGTTGAGGATACTTTTACGCGTTCTCAGTTATTAAAACGCTCAGCGGCATAATTCGCTATTTTATTCAGTCTTTGTTTCCCGCGATTGTTCCAGGGCATTCTAATTTCGCATAAAGTGTAACACGGTCTAATTATAGAATGAGGACAAAAATTCCATCATGGCTACACAAACGTATTTATCTCGAACGACGTTTGCCCCTAGCAAAAACGCTTTTCAAGTTTCATGGAGTGCGCGTTTCTTAATCCGCCATATCCGACTATGGAAAATTAAAAACATATTTCAGCTTCTATGCGATACACAGGCTCTCGCAAACCAAGTGGTTCCATACATTTCTAAGTATTTTATTTCTCCATCTTCACAATTAAAAAGGTAGCGATTCGTTTCTTCCTTCCCGAGACTAACTGTGCTGGTTTAATCCTTCCCATTTGGCGTCCCTTTTTAATCACGTTGTCTCCGCTCTGCCAATAATTCAGAAAAGCGACTGCAGACACCGTGCCTCTATTCTAACACGTTAGTCATATTAATGTTTATGTGTTTGCATATTCTTATTCGGTAAATATTTCTCTTGGCTGTCATCCTTATATATTCATCTATTTATTTGTTGATGTCGTACATTATTTTATACATTAGGCCACCCAAATATGGTGGCCTTGTGCATGGCCTTGACAACTCCGAAAAAAATGACCCTCGGAGAAAAATATTCGTGCCAGATATTTGGTCCATTGACACCATGCACATTACGTAACAAATATTTTTTGCATCACAATAACCTGAAGAGATATTTAGACGGGATATTTAGATATTTAAACGGACCTCCCTGTATATCGAATTCTGTGTTATAAGTTGAAATAAATTTCTCTCCCGCGATTCCCTACAATAAAAAAGGAAAAATACCCAGCCAAAAACGGCAGCTTCCTTCAGGAAAAGAAAATTCCGTCGCGCCGCAATCTTGTTCTCAATTTGCGTCAAAGCCGGCCGCGATTCAATTAAACGATCTAATACCGGCGCTTAAATAATCATTAACCCAAGGAACCAAGGAAATAACATTTTCTCGGGAGGGCTTTAATAAGAGGATGATCCCAGTGACAACATAGTTATCGGTATTCCCTCAATGGTGCAACACCGAGACGACGTTAACCCCAACTAACGCTGGCATTATCTAGCCTTCCAATGATATCCGCTCATTTCCATTTAAAGTAAGCCTTGGGTAAACGGTGCCGACGATGCTCGGATGATATTCCATCCCGTACAAGCTCTCCGGCAGACTTGGCGGTCTCTTTTCCCCCGCATGATGGATCGCGCTGATTCCCAGTCAACATCATTCACCCTCGCCGCGCGGAACGCTCTGTAATAAATCCTGGGTTGCACAGGGGGGAGAGATCCTCCCGGCCCGCTTTCCCTTCGGCTTGTCCATATCCTCGGTTTAATTATTTCATAGCCGGAACGATTATCGAAGACAGCTGAGTAAATACGAACGCGCACGCTGCACAGCTCCGTGCCGCGCCGCGCCGCGTCGCAGCGTGTTGCTCGCGCGTTGCAGCGAGGGCAGACCGACGCGACGTGACTGCATTTCGGGGCCGGTGCACTCGGGTTTAAGCGGCGATCATCGAGCGTGCCAGCCCGGACTTATACGAGCGTTGTAAACGTTCGCTTTAGTGCGGTCTCGTTTAGCGTACCTTTTAGCCTGTTCCGCGGTGCGCGCACCGGAATGGACGGATGCAAATAAAAAAGGGAGACAAATGCGTGCGTGCAGGATACGGTGGTCCAGCGGTTTCCAAACCGTGCATATCTTACACGGCCGAGACCCGCTCTGATGGATTCCGGTAATCCATTTAACTAAGAAACGCCCCGAGGAAATTCTTTATCCGTAGCACCGTGCCGACTAAAGGGCCGAGGGAATCTTCGAAATTGTTCTCTGGTGGTCGAATCCGATCGTCCTGGAGCTGTGCAGCTTCCCGTGTTTATTTGTACTTGCTGATGCGAAAAATAGCTGCCCGAGAAAAAAAGATACCTGGATACCGTCTTTTCAATATTTAGAAAATTCTCGACTCCGGGACAAAAAGACAGCACACTTTAAAAAATTAACGTGATATTTATTTATTTAACATTACAACCAAGGTATTATTTTTACGCATTCTTGCAAAATATTTCTCTCTATAAACAGACACAAATGAAATTAAGTTGAATTTTTTGCTGAAAAGTATATCCTAATTCCAAATACATTTCGCTATTTATTTTTCCTTTTTCCTATTATTCCTATTCCTATTTATTTTCCGTGCTATCATTTTGTCCCACTTACGAACCACAATATTTACGTTTTCATTTCTAGAATTCTGTTGAAGTAAATATTGTCGGTGATACTCAGTACATTATACATAGAGGCATGTCAGAATATGTTGACATATTAAAATACTGATTTCGTTCAGTTTATTCTACCAAATGAGAAAAAATAGACGATGTCCTATCTTTTTGTCCGGGTGTGTATTTGAATAAACCTCTTAGCATTCTAAGAAATAACATTTTCGGGAAATCTAATTTCTCACTAAATTCTATTCAGCAGAAAAGAAATTGTTCAGTTTCTCGAAGATAATCCGCGTGATTGTAAAACTGTCCGATCATTGCTGGGATAAATTTATATAAGCGATATAGCTCCGGTTTCACGAAACGGATTATTTCTATTTAGCGGTGCATTTATGGTTGCTGGTTCGACAGTTAACGCGTCGGGAGGATCGACGGTGTAATTTGTTCGATTCATTCACCTTTGACGGCGGTTTCGCCTTTAATCTTTCCTATTGAAAGCAAGGGTCTAACCGGTGCCGGTATTCCATGGGTGATTAAACAATCCTAAACCACAACGAACGTACATCTATCTGCTGCGGGGAACTAAGAGGTCATCTTGTCGCGAGAGACGGCGTTCTCCTACTTCCCGGCTCGGACTCCTTTTGTTCCGTAATAATGTGCATCCCCGAGGGAATACAGCGTCTCGCGACGAAACGAGAGAAATTAGAGAAATTAGGGGTGGAAGGTATACGGGCCGCTACGGAATTAAAGTTCTTACCCTCGAGTGGCCATTCTGTTTTCCTACTTCAGAAAAATTTCGTCATTATTGTCTTTTTGATCGTTATGTACGACGCGACGCGACGGGACGAACGGGAAAATAATTCCCGGAGGAGTACAACCCGGCACTCGTTAAATCCTCGTCGAACGGAACATCAAATTCTCGCGAATTATTATCACCAGTTAATGGGATTCATTGAGGCTGCACTAATTGTCATTGCCCGATTACTTTGCGAGATAATGACGCTTTAAATCTTGACGATCTAATAAACATCTTTCAATCCCGACGAAACGGAAATTGCTTATTAATCGGTCGTTGGCTGGTTGAATGATTATCCTACTACCCCGTTTTTCCCTTCTTCGACGTTATTACTTATGATTACGTTGTATCAATTTTGAAAATTGTCCGACATGTTTCAATTTCAACTACTCAGTTTTCGTATAAATCCTTAAAGATCTCTACTAACGAGGAGATCTCGTGTATCGAGAACGCTGGATCACAACCAGTTTTTGTGTGGACATAGCTTAGGCACCCCCATGAACTATCCAATTAGTTTCAGCTGCCAACGCGAACCCGTTTTCGAGAAAATCGATTTTGAAATTGGAAAACAATCGTAACACTCGAATATTCCTGGTTCGCGACCCGTGCGCGGACATTTTTTTTTTGTTTCTTTTTCGAAGTTTTTGCAATAATGTACAATAATTTTACAAGAAATATGTAAATAATTAAATATATTAACAATATTAATTATTGTCCACAAAGAATATGTTAGATTTTTATCAAACACATATCTTGTCCATCGTAAAACTAGATTACTTGTCATTTATTATATTAGAAATAATGTGTAGTACGTAGAAAAATAAAAAAAATATTTAAAAAAATAGAAAAAATGCCGACACGGGACGTGAACCACAAACAATCTCGTTGTACACATTCGCTCAACCCGCTCGGCCACTTTTTCTTTGTTTAGAAATATATTTATTGGTTTATAATTGTACATTGTAGTACATAATTAATTGGTACCTTAATAAACATACTGAAAAAAGACAAGATAAGCAATATTATTAAGTATTGGTTTAAACAAACAGGTATTATTAACCAGATCAGGTTAGTTCTATAGTATATGAATTTTGGGGAAAACGCATGCTCAGAATTCAATGCGAAAAACCTCAGAAACATTCTCTCTTGATAATTACTAAAAAGAAAAAAAAATTATATACAAAGGGCTATCCATCACAATTTGTGGTTAAAGAATACCGTATATAAAATTATCTCAAACGCAGCCTATTAGAGGTTCTGCCATCATAGAGTTCATTTAGATGGGTACAATTATATGAAAGCCACCAGTATTTTTTAAAATTTAGACGTTTATAGTCTACCCAATCTCGGTTTGGAACGGAAATGGAGAATTTAAAGTTATCTCTGTTGTTAATGAATGCATCACTGTTATACCCGCTCGGCCACCGTCCGCTGTGACAAAAGGCTTTCTCTCATGGAATATAACGCACATGTAGTATTTCAATATCGATTTTCTCAAAAACGGGTCCGCGTTGGCAGCTGATACTAATTGCATAGTTCATGAGGGTGCTTCAGCTTTGTCCACACAAAAACTCGTTGTGATCCGGCGTTCTCGATACTCGAGATCTCCTCGTAAGACTTAAGGATTTTTTAGGGAGGTTATCGTCCTCGCAGAACCGACCGATTAAGGCAAGCCCCCGGCTCCGGTCCCTTACGGCAATAATCTTGTTGCCCAGGACATTCGATACCCCTCGCTCCGTTAGCACACACCAAAGTGTGTCCCAGGGTCCACCACGAGGAGGTGGAGCGAGAGGATTTTAGGCCTAGGACATCCCTCAAATAGAGAGAGGACCGACTGTGGATCAGAGTCACCACTGTAGACGCCCTAGGCCCTAGGACCCCTGAATCATTAACTCCTTCCCCGTTTTTCTCTTCTTCGACGTTAGTACTTACGATTACGTCGTATCAATTTTGAAAATTTTCCAACATATAATCCAACGAAAATATAGAATAAAATTTTTTCATGGGAGGCTTTGTTTGCGAGAAAATCGATTTGAATTTTCACCGGGTGTGTACGTGCTTTAGTATATGCAGAAAGTAGAATTGGTTGATTATGGTCAGACGCGTCAGACGATTCCTATGCAGCAGCACGTGTATTCGCTGCATTTTCAAACTCGATTCTCTCGAAAACGAGTTGCCAAACGAAAAAATGTTATTCCCTTCTTTTGACTTATTTTTTCATGTAGTATCCACCCCCTGCTCGGTTGTACCGCCAGTTACGAGACACCCTGTATATCGTAATCGGACTGCGAATTTTCATGCAAAATTAATGTAGATTCGGAAGAGATTCTTTTTTCGGTTTACAGCATCAACGAACGGACCCTAGCACTCGTTGTGGGAAGTATAATTTCGTGCTTCCATCTACCGTTCCTTCGAGACGCGACACTCGCAGTGCGAGTACGTTCGAAAACGTTAAGAAGTCCGTCGGTGGAGCCGGGGCAATAATTTCTGTTATGCAGCCTGCCTAGGTCGTTTTTCCGGGTGAGCATTGCGGCGAACTATGAAGATAGTCGCAAGGATGGCTTCATCCTCGCCGGGAAGTTGCGTCAAGTTAGTGTGCCGGGGTCCATAAAGTTTGGACACCGCGGAGCCACCGCATGGGCTACAGGGGCTTTTGCCAGGGAAATACCTAGCCGAAAAGGTGCTCGGCGTTTCTAGCAGCATCGAGCACTCGTTGCTCTCTGTATCTTCCGCGCGTCTCTCGCGCTTTCTCTCTCTCTCTCTCTCCCTCTCTCTTTCTGGAATCCCGGAATCCGCTTGCGTCAGATACCATCGGCGTCTCTCCGGGTGCCGCTGTCTGCCGAGGGAACAAGTAGCCCGTCGTCGGAGATATAATTTTTATGCCCCCGTTCCAAGTCACTACATCTCTCTGTCGATCCTCCGGCAGCCGACCTTTTGTTCCTGTCGTCTCCTTTAATCCGGAAATCCTGTCCGGGCGTTTACCGACGTCGACGTCTCGACGTCGACGACGCACGCGAGCTATGGCACCGGTACGCAGATACGTCTGACTGCGCCCGTCTTTTTCTGCATCAACCTCTCCCCACCCTGTCGCGCGCTTCTGCTTCGACCACCTTTTTCTACCTCCTCCCAACAGATTCGCAACCCCCGTGTTCACCCCCTCAACAGATCCGCGCACAACCCCCCGCGTTTCCCTTTCGATCCACCGAAATCCCGGACGATGCGCGGAAAAGACGTTGCATGATCGTTGAAGCAAATACACAGGAACCCGCAGCACCGGCTCTGGATCCAGCCCCCGTAAATCTTGCGAAAGGATTGAACTGACGTCGACTGATACAATGTTTGCTCTCGGCTCTTCTGTATTGCTCGCGGCAAAAGTGCTGTCACGCAAAGACTGACACGACGCTCCCACGTTAATACACCGGGATGCGCTGGATTTTCTACTGTCGCGCCGCGTCGCCGTCGTCGCGCTTCCGTTTCTATCCGCCTGCTGCAACGGCATCCCTCCATCCTCGACAACCCTTTCGACCGGTTTTCAATCGCGGATACGCACACTCCTGACGGACGCTTGCCAGCACTCGCTCCTCGAATTACGAGCGCGTTCCTTTTCATTTCGGGTTATCGCCCGGTTTAATGCTTACAACCACCCCGGCTAATACTCCTGCACACTTTAACACTAAACCTGCCGAGCATTAAAAGTAACTGGTACATGACCCCCTATATAAATGGCAAGTTTGATTTTATTTAGACTTTCTACGGCTCCTATTGTAATACGTGCTCTGCTAGATCTATCTATACACTGATTTCTTATGAAATAATTTGTATTATTTCACAATAATTGTGAAATTAAAAATCTGTAAACGGTCATTTTGACCAGTGCTGGTAGGGTTAGTGTTAATCTCAGTCTCAGGTACTTACTTTTAATTTGTCTTTGACACGCTAGCCACGTCTAACCGCACCCAACCTCCGAGAAGTGTAGGGTAAAGTTCCCAAGTATTTTTTAAATATGAAACATACTTTCAATGATTTAAATTACGATTGAATGAAGGTTTTCATAAAGCGCGCTGTATTTCGATATTTCCAAACAAAGTTCGGTGAAAACGGGACTTGAGCCGTTCATAAAAGTGGAAGCCGCAAAATGAGCAACTGGAATACAGAAAATCAAACCTGGCATATCTGAAATTACGAATCGTAATCCTTGGATTAATTAGCATTAAATAGCTCGTGAATCTATCATTAATTCAAGAAGAGTATTTTGCATTCTTCATCAACATATCATCGAGTGTCCATCAGGGATTAAATAGTATAGCACCGCCATTCCACGTAGGATCGAGTTGAATCAATCCGCTTCGCATCAAATACAAAATCACGGTTTATTGTATTGATTGACGAAACAATACACGACGAGAAAATTTCTTCATATAAAAATTACCAGTTGTAGATGCATTTCCTCCCTACGAGATGCTGGGGTCAAGTTTGTTCCAAAATTAATACAGTCTTTTATTTAACGTTATATTATATATATTGTTATATTATATTATATATATATTATATGGTATATTATATATTATATATTCGTTATTATATGTTGTATTCGAGAAGAAAATCAATTCCAGAGATTGGCCTCAATACTGCGGACACGAAGTTGGTTGCTGTTTCGCCGTTTCTACTTGTAACGGCCATAAACGGTAATACGGTAGATAATACAGTACGTTGAACTTTTGTCGATTTTAACTAAAAAATGCAATATTTCGCCGTATTCCTGGCAAACTAGCACGCACAGAGGCGCGTATTTACTTGATTTACATTGTACTGAATTTTTATTAATCTTTTCACACGAATTAAATGGATGTGACCAGGGATATAATTTTCAACTTGTCATTTATGTCAGCTGAAGCACGAATTTTCGTATAAATTCAAAACGTGTTTTTGGGTAACATTTGCTATTATAGTCAAGCATAAATTTCGCTTGAATGTTTACGACGCCATAAGACACGGATGACGTATTCGAAGCGTCTTTGTATATCAAGGGGTTAATGTAATATTGCCTTACTCGTATGAAAATAAATTGAAAATATAGACTGGTAAAATAATAATTTTACTTATGTGTGTTACTTCCGTCTTCACTGTACAGAATTTCAACGTTATATAGATTCCAGTGATCGCGCGAAATTATAACGCACGCGAATTTAATGTTAGAATATAACACACGTCAATATTTATTAAGCAGCGTCGATTCGAAGTACCTTCAGATTGCCTGTGAAAATGTTCAATAGCGACAGGATTATAATAATTTACACGTAATCATTAGTAAATATTTCCCACCTCTTAATCTGCATCCAATTACTGCGAAAAACAAATATCATCAGCATTTACAAATATCAACACAAGCCGAAATAATCACCAACAGTATTACATTCAATTCCACTCATATCCGGCGAGTTTTCAAATTCGATTTCGCTGACACAACAGAGCCTCCAATAAAATCTTACTGATTTATATTTACCATTCATCGCCGCTGAATACTTTCCAAAAACATTCAACATTTCCACTCTGGCGATACGTGTATATTTTTCATACCAATCAAGTTATAAATGATTTGAAATTCAACATTTTATAGTACACGGTCTAACAAAATTCAGTCTGAGAAGTCGCTTAAAGATTCATCGAATATACGTTCCACAGAAGTCAGTGACTCAGTCAATGAATAAACCCTCAATGAATACTTAAACACTCTCCAATCTCAATTTTCTCAAAAACGAAGCGTCTGTTACGCCCTATAAGGTGGACATTTAAAAAGAGGAAATTTTAATTTAAAGATATGGATATAGAATAAAACGCAGTTTTGAACCTACCTTCCGAACCGACCGTCTCGAATGCGGATTTCTCCTAAACCTTCCCGAAGAAACGCTGCGTCTAATGGCTCAAACGCCAGCTTTCTACGTTCAGCCGTTTCGAAGATCTTAGATTACGAACGAACCAACATTTACATTTTTATTTATACAGATAGATTATCAATGGCTGAACCACCGTGACACGTCATACGAAAAAAATGTATTCTTTACTTTGCAAACCAGAAAATGCAGTTGCACCATGTACGAATCGCTCCGTGTAAAGTTCGACGGGTAAGTTCTCGTTGCAAAAATGCAGGGCGGGGTCGGAACAGAAGACCAACAAAATCGTCCATTACTGTTTACGGTTTAATTCAAGCGGCCGGAAGTTCTAAGTCGATATTTACCTTCCCTAAGCCAATTTTGTTTTGCCTCGTGTTTAAGCTGGCTCCGGGTTACGAAATGTTCAATACGTTCCGCGGAACGTACCAGCAATTTTATTCGCCGTTCCGCTTGACTCGATACAAATTAAATTTCAATACCTCCGAGAAACCGGCGGAGTCTACCATATACCCCATGCCTCCTGCTTCCACTTAACTTCCCGCATCTTTCGCCGAGCAGTGCTACTTATTATTTCCATACATACATGTGTGTACGCGCGCGCGCGCGCGCGTGTGTGTGTGTGTGTGTGTATAATGGTATATGCAGCGAACCTATGCTGCATTTCATTCATCGTCGCGACCAACTTGTGTGCATGTAACGTTTTCGATAGGACAGATCGATGTAGCGGCGTGTACGCGCCGGCGAACTTTTTCCTCCCCGGTACACGGTTTCTTCTCATATTAAACTTTTTCCACTCATCTCCTCCAGCACATTTCTTTCCGACCATAGAAATCTGTTACTATACGCGATGAAAAGTATTCGCGAAGTCACCGTAAATATTCAGACAAGGCGGAATCCCGTGTCTGGCGTTGCGTCTGCGAAAAAGCACGACCGGTGCACGGCAATGCAGCGATGCTCGGAGATGCGACGGTTCTTCTGGTGATAAGCTGCACCGGTAGTTAGTGCACTGTGTACTTTACATGCTGGTTGCCTGATTACAACGCACGGGGAATCCACGATGGAAGTAATTTAGTTGATCGAACCAAAATTGGATAGAGATAGAACAGTCGTAGTACAAAATAATTTTATTATATCATTATCATATGAAAATTGATATTTCCAATATGAGAGAGAGAGAGAGACCAATAAGAGATCGAAAAACCATCCTACGGTGTTCTACAAATTCTGCTCGTTCCACTAAAAAGTGTGAAAGAAACAAATTTTATAAAAAAAAATTAAAACGACTTCGAAAAAACGCAATGGAAAGTATGAAATAATTTCCATATAATTTATGCGAATACACACGAACTTCAATACAATACAATCTTTTCGGAGGCGGCGCAAAATTGAAAATTTTCCAAATGACAGATTTTGCATATTGGAAATTGGAATATGGTGGACTTGGAAATCAATAGGTGGGAAGAGAAGATACATTAATATGTGAAAGCATGTAGAAGAATTTAAGGATTTTCGTAATTTCCAGTGTCGACAATTTTCAATGTTGCCCCGCCTCCGAAAAGATTGTATCGTATTTAAGTTCGTGTGTATTCACATAAATTAAGTGGAAATTATTTCATATTTTTTAGTGCGTTTTTTCAAAGTCGGTTTAATTTTTTAATAAAAAATTTTTTCTCGGATACTTTTTTACTCGGCATTCGTAAGTGTTGACTGCGCAGCCTAGAAAGGCCAGCAAGAAAACTGCAACGAAGAAAAGAAGTTTCCAACAGGGAAAAAGCGATGATTGATGTCTTTCGTGTTGAACGTAGAAAGCATATCTACATTGCGAAAAAATTGATTGTTCCAAAAGTGCAACTGCAGACTGCATCGCCTTCTAAAAAAACGTGGTCGTGATAAAAAGAACCACGTGTACAGCCAGTGTGCATAATTGAAAATCGAGAATTTCGAACAGAATGAATTTCCAACTTATTTTACAATCACAAAAATCCAAAAATTTCGATTATCCATTTGCCGGAGAGTTTGTCCATTATTCAGTACATTTACTCATTGTTGATGGACAATGAATACTGTTCGTTGTTAATTAAGCACGGACTGGGAATATTAATGCGGAGATAGTATGAACACTGTTTTCCCGACGTTACAGACGACTCCACGTAGATGCGCGGTATACATGTATACAATGTATACAAGTAACTCGAGAAAATCGATCCGTCTTCTCAAAAACTCATTACGGCTTCTGATTCTCCGTTCCGCGACTTTGAGTTTATGATACGTTAATTGAGTGCCATTGAAAAGCTGAGGAAACTTTCGGTCTTTGAAGTCCTAATTATAATTCCAAATTTTCTGTATGGAATTTTTTTTTCTCTCTTTTCGGTGTTAATAAAATGGGAGGAAAGGGGCGAAGAAAATCATGGCAACCGTGGAACAACTTTCGCCCGATGGAAAATTGATAGGATATTCGTGCGTTCTCGCTTGCAATTAAAACAAACTTTCATAATTTCAGGTATGAATAAATGGGGCCAATTTTGACATCTAATTGCGAATAATGAAAGATTCCAATCAAAAACTTTAACTTACAAGGGACTCCACTTCAAATATATGCGCGAATTTCAATTAAACTTTGCGGAGGGGCGGCGAATGGCAAAATATTCAAGGAGAAAAGTCTGTTCTACAAAAGAGCTCAAAATCGAAGGAGAAGATCTGTGAATGCAAAGATGACATTTCCCATCTTCTGAATATATATCTGGCATCGTGACCCAATTATCAGATAAGAGAGGTAGTACCAATTCTAAATGGCAAAATATTCGAAGAGTTCTACAAAAAGCCTGTCCTACAAAAAGCTCACACAATCGAATGACAAATCTGTGAGTTTAATAAGAGCCGAATAAGAAAGCGTTCCAACACTGTGCCCCAAACTTTTCTATATCATCCTCAAAATACAGAAGCAATTAGCATAAGAAACAAAACGCCGTTTCCCCGAAGTTCCCAGATAGTAGACTACGAAAATGGAAATTTGCATAAACACGGTCGGTCTACAAATCACCGACTGTCTACGCGAGAAATCATTAGCTACAGAATTTCAAGCGTCTATTCGAATGCAGAGGTACCTTAAGACATCGACGAAATACCTCGGTACTTCTGCTGGCGAGTTCCTTCCTCGTAAGACTCTAATTTAAATGAAATTCTTCTCCTCGAGACAAATCCTGAGCGTTTAGGGCGAACACAGTCGGCTAGAATCGCAAAAACCTGGCTGAAATTCATTATTCTAATAATTCTATATTATTAATTATAATTATTATTTGCTAAGATGAGAAACTCTTATATTTTAAACGACTCCTAAAATCGCAGAAAACGTAATTTGAACAAAATTCAGTATTTCTATCCAATTTCTACTGTTCTGCTTATAAAGACTTCCCAAATGCAAAAATATTATCTCACGTTTGTTCGAAAGTCCGAAATTTTCAGTTTTAACGAATTTTGTGCGCGAAATTGTGGGTTTGGATTACAGAAGAGAATGTAATAGTTCACCTAATCAGATTCTGCAGTCTCGGCAACCCTCTGTCAATTAACCCTCGCTAAACGGTACGTGGGTGTCTCTAGACCCAGTTGTAAATTTTCATTTTAACATTTGATATGTCACGATATTAACATTTACGGAGCGCAAGTTCGCTTAAACAGAAACAGTGATGTTAAAGTCAACTTTCAAAACGAACGTGGAACAACTTCCGATTTATCTTCGTTGTCCCGTAGAGTTTCTAAATTCCTAAAGCCCGACAATCCAACAGAATCACAGAGCAGAAAACTCGAAAATTCTCGATCGAATTCGCGAGTAGTGATTACCCCGTTTTAGACTTCACGACAGCTTACCCGAGGCTCGCAGTCGCGTGTCGCTATTCCTGGCAAGGCAATCCTAATTATTCACGCCATTAATCATGCTCTAGAACAATACCAAAATTCGAACTACATTTACCGAGTAACAAGATTTAATGGCTCGTATTATTAGCCACCCTGCAAATACACGCGGTAAACAGGAAGAGCGAAGGGGCTGGCAGAGGCAGGGGGCTTCGCATATCTTTTCTGGCGCAAAACGGTGCGCGGCCGGGGCCAACGGGAGGTTGTTTAATAAATCGGAGAGTTTTATGAAATGTGTGCCGCGAGATTTGCCCAGCGAGCCGTGGTTCGCTACGTTCTCGGCGATCAGGCTGCTCGCGTTTTCTGTTCTGCGGGGGCGGAAGATCGGCTCCGGGGGCTGCCTCCAGGTTGCTTCGTTACGATAATTCGCGTCGTTATTTGCCGTCTCAGTACTTCAACTACCGACCCGGCAATGTAAACGTTGAACCGCCCTTTTCGTCGTTCCCGCGCTGCTGGAAGGGACCCACAGACGCGTTTTTCACCGCAAATATTTGCTGTCCCAGTCCGGTAAATATTGTTCTGCCCCGTGCCGCAACCGACCGCTGGACTCTTTCCCTCTAGCTTTTTTTTTTCATTCTTTTCCTCATTTTTTTTATCGTCGCTCGCTTTAAGTGATATTCCCGAGGATACGTGGACGCCGTCAATTTTCCAATCTGCGAGCGACGCCTCCGCGTGGGCCTCGCAGTGGGGCAAACTGATGAGTAAACCCCGAGAGGATCTTTATGCAAAATAAAACTTTTATATGTACATCAATTGCAAGCTACAGTGGCTAAGTGAAAAAGACCCCGCACAAATCGTATGGAAAATCCTATCCCGGTTAAATCAGTTGGATTTTTTATATGTTGTAGCTTATGATCTACTGAACAAAAGATGTAATGGGCACAAAGTTCAATAATGGACAGTTATCGAGCTATAATCAGTCAAACATGACAAATTCGAGCTGCCGAATACTCAAATATCAGGAAGTATTTATTTTCTGGAAAAATGTTTGAAACAAAAATAGTAGGGTTGCACAAAATCTGTCGGGTGGTGTCACTATTTTTGTTTCAAACCTTTTTACAAAAAATAAATACTTCCTGAGACGAGCAAACTAGAGGGCTGAAATTTTACTCAGAGGGGTTTTTCTTGGTCAACTTTCGAATGGTTCAACAACCATTAAAAAAGCTCTAAGGGCAGTTTTGGCCATCTTAATCGGCTAGGCCCAATTTGTTCTTTTTGCTGTCCCCAACCATAATGTAGACATTAACTGTAACCCTCTCCACAAGTAACATGTAAGATATATTTGATGTAAACCATGTGGTCGCTAATGACCCAGCTGTTAATGCGACCACATTAAAATAAACCATAAATAAATATTTTCCTTTTAAATATTAAAGCTCTGAAATTAGGAGTGTGCAGACTGTCTTATCGTCTGAAATGTATTGCAGAACTCAAACTGTCAAAGTTCAACAATTTGAGCGCGCTCTGCCTCCAATAAATATTACAGTTTTGATATTCCAAACGAAGCGGTCCGGTTCACGCTTCTCTGTTCGGTGCACCGGCACCGTCTCGCTCCGATTGTATCGTCTCGTAGAAATATTTTCGATTACAAGACCCCGGGAACGTATGGATTACAAAAGCGTGACTCCAGAAACATAAAATATCGATGACCGAGCGCGCTTGGAAAATTGCAACAGACTCGTGCGAATAGAAACTGCGCTTTCGTGTGTGTGTGTTGTGTGTATGCACGGGTATGTTCGAGGATATGCAAACACGCGGACGGTCGCGGCGTTGCAACGAAGAAAAAAGAGCGAATACAAAGAATTGGAAAACAAATGGAAAATGCTGTCGTCCGCGTATATGCGCTAACCTTACGACTTCAGACGCCGCGTTCTTTCTCGTTCCTCGGAGTCGTTCTTTTAAAAGTGGCTGTTTTAAAGGGGCATTCTGGTTTCGAATGCCATCTTTTTGCTGTATACTTAGCAATCTTTTTCCCAGGAGAACTTTCGAATTTTGCAAACACACATTTATGAATGAAATTAAAAGAAAAGTCTGAGATTGGTAATGGACCGAACAGCCGCCGTTCGAGAGTTAATATACAAGGTGTCTCATCCAAAGCAGGCCACCTAAATATCTCCTTTATTTTTAATGACACAAAAAATATTTATCGCATAATTTGAATGGTATCGAAGGAGAAATATCATAGAAGAACAATACTTTTTGTCCGGTTATTTTCTCATAGTTTTTTCCTGATAAATATAAAATAATAAATATAAAATTTTTTATGTTGTTCCATCTTGTAGCGGCTGAAAAAATACATTTGAACATGTTATAACACAAACAGTAAGTTCAAAAGTAATCCTAATATTATCCTACAATTTTATCACATTTCTTTGGTCTCAAGGTCACCTGAAGGTAATGACTTAGGCATGTTCAAATGTATTTTTTCAGCCGCTACAAGATGGAATAACAAAGAAAGTAACGAAAGATACGATTTGAATTGTGCAATAAATATTTCTCGTGTCATTGAAAATAAAGGAGATATTTAGGTGGCCTGCTTTGGCTGAGACACCCCGTAGTGTATAATCGAGCCGAAGTGCGAGGATCGCCGGGTACTTTAATTATTTAATCGTACGTGCCGGCGCGTCTTCTTCCTGCTTTTTAAAAACACGATCCCTGCAGGTAATAGAGAAACCTGCACTTGCGGTGCCGCAAATAGCCGCCAGTTATTATATCCATCCTGGCAGGCTCGTAATCGCCGCAACATTGTGTAATAATGCAGCCGCTGTTGACTACTCTCTTCTGGCTGCCGTGGAATCGTTGCTCGAAAGGAGCCGCACGCCCCTCGTATACCAGGAAAATCTTCTAAATGGCTGCTCGAGCCCTCCAGCGGTTGGCTTTCGTATCGAATGGGCATCTTCGCCGCTGCAAAAACGTCTCCACCGCTTTTTCTCCCGGTTTGTCCCCTAATTGAGTACACTTCTTCCGCCGTTACTCGTGCTTCCCCGCCCTTTCCGTGTTCGCGACGCTTTAGATCGGTTTGTTTCGACGTCTCCCGAAAATATTTATCATTTATTATTCCAATGGACTATTACTTACTTCCTTTTTACCAACCTGCCTTGCTTTACGAGCTCTTCCGCGGCTGCTGTGATCAGTCGACTGCGCGGCTTTATGCTAAATCAAAATTGTCCAAGTCGTTTGCACGGAACGGAACCTAAACGAAAATCCATTTTCTCTTCTGATAATTCCCAACGTCACGGTAAAGGAGTACATCATTTTATAATTAATCGTTCCTTTGTTAAACGATCGAATAAGTATTTCCGTTTAAGGACAGTTCATTCGGCATTGAAAGGGTTCAAATAAATTAACGAAGAATGCATCGCGACACCGGTATTGATGATGCGGCTAACATTCCTCTGTTTTTATGTCATAGAGGGTGCGTACCGTGACGTGAAAATGACGAGCAATTCGTGCAATCTATTCTGCATCAGGAAGAGGGAGGGCTTTGAGGACAATGAAAGAAGACTATATAAATTGTACACTCGATAAATATCCGATTCAGTGGGCATATTCATTATCGAGAGGAATGAAAAGGAGAACGGTAAAGGTGTAATGAAGCGTATTTTGCGAAAGTACGCATTTCAATGGGGTTGATTTGGCATTGCGCGATGCTTGAAAACCAACCTGCTGGATGAAAGTAGAATGCAATTGTCGTATGGCAGCGGGAACATCGAATGTTAATTTCAAACAATAGCACATATTTTTTATGGAAATACTGCCTATCGACACGCGAGAATATGCCTTATCAAGCATTGCAGAGTGGCAAACATGTTTCTTTTTTTTTTTGGCTAAAATGAAAATGGTCAAAAATATATTTTTTTAACTTTTCTGCTCTTGTGAGCGTGGGTTTACCGTATGCATCATCGCACGTGAAATGTAAACTGCGAAATTCACGCATTCGTGCAACCCGCAAATGTGCAGCCCTCGTTAAGACGAAACTTTAATCATAATCAGTGGAAGTTCTACTTGATTTACAACCTGGAAACAAAAGCAAACGTCACTTCAGTTCTTTCGCCAATTTAGGCATACTTAGTTCGCTTACTTTCTTAATAAATATCACATTTTTACCGCACGGGCAAACGCATCCGCAAAATTTCAAAACTCTTCATACCCGATAACCGGGAAGCATGAAAAAAATCCCATCAATAAAAAATTAGCGCACACTCTCGAACCCGACGCATTCAGAGCGCTGAAAAACTTCCACCGAATGGAAAAAAAAATCCGCGCACCGTTTATCCCGGTTTTTTCCTTATCACCGTGATTTTAATAAGCGACGGTGTAAAGGGTGGGACTCGTTACGCCCCATTATTGACGGTCCCGTTTCAAATTCCCGGTATAATGAACAGTTTTACATTCATTATGCCGCGCGGCGTTATCACGTCAACGGGAACGCATAATTAATGCAAGGCGCGAAACGTTTATTAACGTTGCTTAATTACTTGTCTGTCCAATATGCTTTCATTCATCGATGACACCGAATCGCCTTGGTAAATTGTTAATCAACCGTGTAACGCGTCGCTGCGCCACGAAAAACCGTCTCGTCGGTTCCTTGCTCTCCTAAGTAACCGGTATACTGATCCAGCGTGGCGCTGCGCTACGCTCGGCTCGCTACACTCGCGAAACTTTCCGCGATCTTTCGCTCGTTAGCGACGCGCCACATCTAATTTACAAGATGCGCCATGAATCGCGAGACAAGCTGTTACCCGAAACTTTAATACAACGGAGTTGTACATTAAACGCCTCGGAAGACGTACTCCTTCCGTACTGCGTGCGAATCGCCCCTCCGAAATCTTCCCACCGGCTCGGAATTTTCAATTTTTCAGCAGCACTTCGAAACAAGCCCGGCCACTTTAAAGGGACACTGCTGGATTATCTCAGTTAGTTACCAGCACAATCAACTCATTGTTCGTTGTCAAAAATGAATCGACTATCTCAGAATCGTATTAATAAACGGAGATTACGAAGTCCCGATGGAACGATCTCAAAATCGTGATAGACTTTTATGCGTTTACGACAAAAATCGGTAAGCTCAATTTAAACCAGTGGACATTTTGAATCTATTTATTTTCAATATACTCTGCTTTGAAGCTTTAAAAAAATCAGTTTTTTGCATTTTCTTTGGGTATTCGAGCACATCGAAAAAACAAAAAAAATCATACGAGAGACTTCGATGTCTGAATACACATTAATTTCAGTCAAATTGATCAAAGTTCAGAGTTATTCTAAATGGTCAAAAATCTTAATAATAATAGTAAGACAATAATAAGCTAAGATAAACAAATAATAAAATAATAAAAGCATGCATCTCCTCCGAGCGTCAAAACTTTTTTCTCGCGATGTGGTGCATCGACAAGAGAACAAGCAAGTACGTCGAAGCCCCTCGTGCACACCCACTTTATATGCGGTTTTCATCACGCACGATCTTGAGAGCATGAGGTTGGTCTTTAATTTCCATCGAAACTTCAACCTCGCCGGTGGAATCGCGCGAAAAGCAATTCCAGACAAATGGATTTCATGTCCAGTTGCATTTCCAGCTGCATGGTACGCCAATTAACGGCGGCTGATCGTTCGCCGTGATAAGATAGTAGAGAGAAAAAAAAAAGAAGTGGGAATAGGGATCACGATAAACAGCACGGGCGGCAGAAAAATAGACGAGAGGTTCGATCAGCGCCGCCTAACCGTATCGTGATTTATAATTTACCCCGGCCTCGTCATTCTTTCATACAATTAATCAAAAGATCCCGGGGCAAAGAACTGTTGCACGATCATTTCTCGCCGGGAAGCGCAAACAATCGATGGGCTAACATCAAATTGCCATTAGGAAATAGACTGCGGATTTTCTGCATTTACGACAAAAACGAGTTGGTGCAATTTAAAGGTGACCTCATTAAAAATGTATGAACCTTAACCATTTAGAAATGTTCATACCCCAGAGATTGCGTCACAAAATATTATTAATCGTTGTCCTTCATAGGACAACACTAGTGGACGTAAAATAAATTCGAAAGAAGTTCTAATTACCGTGACGGCAACTATTAGGTTATGTATTCAATTGAACAAAATTAACTAAACTGAGCTCTATTAACACAAGCAAATAAATTAATGAGCACAAAGAAAACACGTCACGTGTTTATTTTTAACTTTCTCAAAAAATGTAAGATTAGGATTTAGCGCCTACCGTCTATATTACATATAATTCCACTTTATACATATTATGTTATATACTTCTCTAATCATTTTTTGTAAAAAGTGTTATTTCTATATATGCTATATAAACCAAACTAGGTTTACGGCATCAATAAATAAATATTTCAGTAATATAGACCGTCGCGCAAGAGATTAAGAGGTTTTTCGCATGAAGTCAAGTGTTAATTACAGAATCTCGGGTATTACCAAATAAATTGAAGACAATTCCGTCATAATTTGTCTTCCCGTGGAACAATCTCGAGGCAGGTAAACGCGGCAAGAACCTGCGCATCGTTCGAACAACATCACGCTCTGTGTCGCAAGTGACGGTGGACAGTGGTTGGTGTCGCGGGACCGAGCAGAATTTAAATCACAGTAACGAAGTTCATATATCGAGTATGTCCGTAAATTCGTCGCCGCTTGGGTAAGATAAAGCGTGGATCCCTTCGACCGTACAAATTTCACCTCGTTTTCTGCTCCAGATTTGCTTCAACGAAGCGGCGACGTGCAATTAGAGATTACCCCCTACGCCACATCGTTATTCACCGCCTGACTTCCCGAGCAACATTGTATCTTGTCCGCATTTTCCCGTCTCGATAAATGCGTCATATTAATGCTCCACCCGCATGGATAATTTCCTGCACTTCCCCGTCCCTCCCACGTATCCTGCGCACACTCCCGCACACATGCATAATCGCGTGCTCGTACACACGCGCGAGCAACTCTCGCGCGCCGTTGTCCTTTATCCGTCCTTTTTTGTCGCGGATTGCCATTAAACGTTTATGCATACATTAAACCGGTATCGATCGAGCGATTTGTAGTAACGGTTAGCGAGCAGAGCGCACGCCGCGCCACGCCGGAGAGATTTTACCCGAACGGCCACGAATAATTCATAGTCGGTTCGATTGAGGCCGGGAACAAAGTTACTCGACGAACAAACGGGAATAAAATCTCCGCTCAATGAAAGGCACGAGAATTGAATAAACCTGTCGGCGCCGGCCTATTCTCACCAAAGGAGAATCATCGAACGAATCCGTTATAATGCTCGTGTACCGTCGCACTCACGAATGCAAACCCTTCTGTTTCTTGATAACAGCCGCGTCTTGCGAAGTAATTTTCACTTGTTTGCCGATCGGCTGGCTGTGTTTTCGTAGAAATCCCTTTCGCTGTTACGGTAAAGTCGCGATTTGTTTCCCATCGCCGGTCCCGAGCAGAGAGAAAGAGAGAGAGATCGTGTAGGGACCAGAGTTGTGCGAATTCAATTACAGTAAGCGCTCCTTCGTTGTCCTGAATCGTGGGCACGATCGTTGTCCAGTACCTACCCACTCCACTGCCTGTCAACGAGAGGATTAGGCCTGCGTGAATCTGGTCGCCAGATGTGTCCCAGGCCTGTCCAGACCCGCGCAGAATGGAGAACAACAGGAAAGGAATATGGCAAGGAAATAAGGAGTTTTCTAAAGCCAGAAAGTTGACTGCGAATGCTTTTCTTTGTCATTTAACTAGCCGTTTCACTAAAGACGCAGTCATAAATCAAAAATAGTGGAGGAGCTTTTACTGTAGCTAGAATTTTTGGGGGCTATGAATGTTAAAAAAATTTCTGCACACCCTCTAGACATAAATTAGCGATAAATTGAAAAGGTTGGAAGAAATGTTTAATTTTCGAGTCAAAAAAGCTCCGAATGCAAATGATTGCAAAATCAATCGCATTTACCTAGCATATAGTTTTACATAGCGCTACTCTCAAAACCAGTTTAATCCCGTAAGAAATGAAGTCAACGAAACAGTGAAGCATACGTTGACCAGACGACAAAAAATCGCTATAATTGTTTCGCGTGATTGCGTCTGGTGATAAAGTCTACTCTACTAGCACATTAGCGATTCGTTAACGTCGGCGGCCGATCCTAATCCCGAGTTTATCAAACAGAGGCTGGTAACGGGGGTTCAATTAATGTGCTGTAGCGATCCCGGCAATTTATCGCTGGCTAATAATTAGTTCGTTAACCGGAACGCAGCGACGCAGGAACATTGTGACTGGGGAGGATCGAGAGCTCGTCGCTCGGCGTCGCGTCGCGTCGTGACGCGGCGTGTCATGAGCTCAGGAGTTGGTCTGGCACGTTGCTGCCGTCGCTGGGAACACGTGCTGTGCAAAGAACGTAGGGAACAACGGTCGACGCCGACGTCGTCACCGTCGGCACGCTTCCCCGCGGCGAGGGGAGCAGAAAGTCAAAGCGAGCCACACGCCTCTGAGCGCCGCCGCGTGCTCTCTGTAACTACTGCGCTTTGTGATTTATCGTCGCAGAAATATTGAACGTTCCGGGAACTTTTCAACGCGATGAACCCACAGCGAACACAGAAAACATGAAAAACCAGAAAGAACCACCGAGAAACGGAGAGGGAGTGGAGGGTATGAGCAGACGAGCGTTGAAAGCTCGGCGAGAATAAAAAACGGGGAACGTAGCCGCTCTCGCGCGACTGTTTAAAATTTCGTTGGAACGCGAAATTCGCAGCCGATACAAGACTGGGCTCGGTTGGAGGAAACGGGGCGTGGAATGGGCCGCGAAAGGTGAACGAAAAGATCACATTATTTCAGGAAGGAGCCGCGAAAAGGGGGAAACGCCGACGTCGGGGACAAAGGGGGTGTGGGCGACAAAGAAAAAGGGAAAACGGGAACGGCGCCGGATAAAAAGGAACGCCGGTTTCGGAAGGGGTTTTTCAGAGGAGGGTAGAGACTGAAAGTCGACGGCGAAGAAGGGAGAGAGGGGAGGAGAAGCCGTTTGCATTCGGTTTTACGGTGTGTGTATTCGACGGGGGCATAGGGCTGCGCGAGAGCGAGGAAGGCACACGAGTGGGTCGTCGTGATTTCATTTCTCGTGCGTTGCATTCGCGCGGGAAGCCACCATTAATTAAAATATGGGGAGAAAAAAGGATAACGGAAATGCTGTACACGGAATGTATAAAAGATTCTCATTTCACCGAAGCCCATACCCACAG
>CM052311.1:11401398-11490381 GCA_028455605.1 Lasioglossum malachurum
GCGTCGCTGCGCCACGAAAAACCGTCTCGTCGGTTCCTTGCTCTCCTAAGTAACCGGTATACTGATCCAGCGTGGCGCTGCGCTACGCTCGGCTCGCTACACTCGCGAAACTTTCCGCGATCTTTCGCTCGTTAGCGACGCGCCACATCTAATTTACAAGATGCGCCATGAATCGCGAGACAAGCTGTTACCCGAAACTTTAATACAACGGAGTTGTACATTAAACGCCTCGGAAGACGTACTCCTTCCGTACTGCGTGCGAATCGCCCCTCCGAAATCTTCCCACCGGCTCGGAATTTTCAATTTTTCGGCTGCACTTCGAAACAAGCCCGGCCACTTTAAAGGGACACTGCTGGATTATCTCAGTTAGTTACCAGCACAATCAACTCATTGTTCGTTGTCAAAAATGAATCGACTATCTCAGAATCGTATTAATAAACGGAGATTACGAAGTCCCGATGGAACGATCTCAAAATCGTGATAGACTTTTATGCGTTTACGACAAAAATCGGTAAGCTCAATTTAAACCAGTGGACATATTGAATCTATTTATTAACACATTTACTATAACACCCATTTCCAATATACTCTGCTTTGAAGCTTTAAAAAAATCAGTTTTTTGCATTTTCTTTGGGTATTCGAGCACACCGGAAAAACAAAAAAAATCATACGAGAGACTTCGATGTCTAAATACACATTAATTTCAGTCAAATTGATCAAAGTTCAGAGTTATTCTAAATGGTAAAAAATCTTAATAATAATAGTAAGACAATAATAAGCTAAGATAAAAAAATAATAAAATAATAAAAGCATGCATCTCCTCCGAGCGTCAAAACTTTTTTCTCGCGATGTGGTGCATCGACAAGAGAACAAGCAAGTACGTCGAAGCCCCTCGTGCACACCCACTTTATATGCGGTTTTCATCACGCACGATCTTGAGAGCATGAGGTTGGTCTTTAATTTCCATCGAAACTTCAACCTCGCCGGTGGAATCGCGCGAAAAGCAATTCCAGACAAATGGATTTCATGTCCAGTTGCATTTCCAGCTGCATGGTACGCCAATTAACGGCGGCTGATCGTTCGCCGTGATAAGATAGCAGAGAGAAAAAAAAAAGAAGTGGGAATAGGGATCACGATAAACAGCACGGGCGGCAGAAAAATAGACGAGAGGTTCGATCAGCGCCGCCTAACCGTATCGTGATTTATAATTTACCCCGGCCTCGTCATTCTTTCATACAATTAATCAAAAGATCCCGGGGCAAAGAACTGTTGCACGATCATTTCTCGCCGGGAAGCGCAAACAATCGATGGGCTAACATCAAATTGCCATTAGGAAATAGACTGCGGATTTTCTGCATTTACGACAAAAACGAGTTGGTGCAATTTAAAGGTGACCTCATTAAAAATGTATGAACCTTAACCATTTAGAAATGTTCATACCCCAGAGATTGCGTCACAAAATATTATTAATCGTTGTCCTTCATAGGACAACACTAGTGGACGTAAAATAAATTCGAAAGAAGTTCTAATTACCGTGACGGCAACTATTAGATTATGTGTATTCAATTGAACAAAATTAACTAAACTGAACTCTATTAACACAAGCAAATAAATTAATGAGCACAAAGAAAACACGTCACGTGTTTATTTTTAACTTTCTCAAAAAATGTAAGATTAGGATTTAGCGCCTACCGTCTATATTACATATAATTCCACTTTATACATATTATGTTATATACTTCTCTAATCATTTTTTGTAAAAAGTGTTATTTCTATATATGCTATATAAACCAAACTAGGTTTACGTCATCAATAAATAAATATTTCAGTAATATAGACCGTCGCGCAAGAGATTAAGAGGTTTTTCGCATGAAGTCAAGTGTTAATTACAGAATCTCGGGTATTACCAAATAAATTGAAGACAATTCCGTCATAATTTGTCTTCCCGTGGAACAATCTCGAGGCAGGTAAACGCGGCAAGAACCTGCGCATCGTTCGAACAACATCACGCTCTGTGTCGCAAGTGACGGTGGACAGTGGTTGGTGTCGCGGGACCGAGCAGAATTTAAATCACAGTAACGAAGTTCATATATCGAGTATGTCCGTAAATTCGTCGCCGCTTGGGTAAGATAAAGCGTGGATCCCTTCGACCGTACAAATTTCACCTCGTTTTCTGCTCCAGATTTGCTTCAACGAAGCGGCGACGTGCAATTAGAGATTACCCCCTACGCCACATCGTTATTCACCGCCTGACTTCCCGAGCAACATTGTATCTTGTCCGCATTTTCCCGTCTCGATAAATGCGTCATATTAATGCTCCACCCGCATGGATAATTTCCTGCACTTCCCCGTCCCTCCCACGTATCCTGCGCACACTCCCGCACACATGCATAATCGCGTGCTCGTACACACGCGCGAGCAACTCTCGCGCGCCGTTGTCCTTTATCCGTCCTTTTTTGTCGCGGATTGCCATTAAACGTTTATGCATACATTAAACCGGTATCGATCGAGCGATTTGTAGTAACGGTTAGCGAGCAGAGCGCACGCCGCGCCACGCCGGAGAGATTTTACCCGAACGGCCACGAATAATTCATAGTCGGTTCGATTGAGGCCGGGAACAAAGTTACTCGACGAACAAACGGGAATAAAATCTCCGCTCAATGAAAGGCACGAGAATTGAATAAACCTGTCGGCGCCGGCCTATTCTCACCAAAGGAGAATCATCGAACGAATCCGTTATAATGCTCGTGTACCGTCGCACTCACGAATGCAAACCCTTCTGTTTCTTGATAACAGCCGCGTCTTGCGAAGTAATTTTCACTTGTTTGCCGATCGGCTGGCTGTGTTTTCGTAGAAATCCCTTTCGCTGTTACGGTAAAGTCGCGATTTGTTTCCCATCGCCGGTCCCGAGCAGAGAGAAAGAGAGAGAGATCGTGTAGGGACCAGAGTTGTGCGAATTCAATTACAGTAAGCGCTCCTTCGTTGTTCTGAATCGTGGGCACGATCGTTGTCCAGTGCCTACCCACTCCACTGCCTGTCAACGAGAGGATTAGGCCTGCGTGGATCTGGTCGCCAGATGTGTCCCAGGCTTGTCCAGACCCGCGCAGAATGGAGAACAACAGGAAAGGAATATGGCAAGGAAATAAGGAGTTTTCTAAAGCCAGAAAGTTGACTGCGAATGCTTTTCTTTGTCATTTAACTAGCCGTTTCACTAAAGACGCAGTCATAAATCAAAAATAGTGGAGGAGCTTTTACTGTAGCTAGAATTTTTGGGGGCTATGAATGTTAAAAAAATTTCTGCACACCCTCTAGACATAAATTAGCGATAAATTGAAAAGGTTGGAAGAAATGTTTAATTTTCGAGTCAAAAAAGCTCCGAATGCAAATGATTGCAAAATCAATCGCATTTACCTAGCATATAGTTTTACATAGCGCTACTCTCAAAACCAGTTTAATCCCGTAAGAAATGAAGTCAACGAAACAGTGAAGCATACGTTGACCAGACGACAAAAAATCGCTATAATTGTTTCGCGTGATTGCGTCTGGTGATAAAGTCTACTCTACTAGCACATTAGCGATTCGTTAACGTCGGCGGCCGATCCTAATCCCGAGTTTATCAAACAGAGGCTGGTAACGGGGGTTCAATTAATGTGCTGTAGCGATCCCGGCAATTTATCGCTGGCTAATAATTAGTTCGTTAACCGGAACGCAGCGACGCAGGAACATTGTGACTGGGGAGGATCGAGAGCTCGTCGCTCGGCGTCGCGTCGCGTCGTGACGCGGCGTGTCATGAGCTCAGGAGTTGGTCTGGCACGTTGCTGCCGTCGCTGGGAACACGTGCTGTGCAAAGAACGTAGGGAACAACGGTCGACGCCGACGTCGTCACCGTCGGCACGCTTCCCCGCGGCGAGGGGAGCAGAAAGTCAAAGCGAGCCACACGCCTCTGAGCGCCGCCGCGTGCTCTCTGTAACTACTGCGCTTTGTGATTTATCGTCGCAGAAATATTGAACGTTCCGGGAACTTTTCAACGCGATGAACCCACAGCGAACACAGAAAACATGAAAAACCAGAAAGAACCACCGAGAAACGGAGAGGGAGAGGAGGGTATGAGCAGACGAGCGTTGAAAGCTCGGCGAGAATAAAAAACGGGGAACGTAGCCGCTCTCGCGCGACTGTTTAAAATTTCGTTGGAACGCGAAATTCGCAGCCGATACAAGACTGGGCTCGGTTGGAGGAAACGGGGCGTGGAATGGGCCGCGAAAGGTGAACGAAAAGATCACATTATTTCAGGAAGGAGCCGCGAAAGGGGGGAAACGCCGACGTCGGGGACAAAGGGGGTGTGGGCGACAAAGAAAAAGGGAAAACGGGAACGGCGCCGGATAAAAAGGAACGCCGGTTTCGGAAGGGGTTTTTCAGAGGAGGGTAGAGACTGAAAGTCGACGGCGAAGAAGGGAGAGAGGGGAGGAGAAGCCGTTTGCATTCGGTTTTACGGTGTGTGTATTCGACGGGGGCATAGGGCTGCGCGAGAGCGAGGAAGGCACACGAGTGGGTCGTCGTGATTTCATTTCTCGTGCGTTGCATTCGCGCGGGAAGCCACCATTAATTAAAATATGGGGAGAAAAAAGGATAACGGAAATGCTGTACACGGAATGTATAAAAGATTCTCATTTCACCGAAGCCCATACCCACAGAATAACCGCGGGAGGTGGATTCTGACAATGCTGCCGGATCTGGCGAATAGATTTGCGCGACTGCCGTGCACAGCATTTATATTCTATCTCGTCTGGCCTCTCTCGTTCCTTCTCTCCCTCTCCCTCTCTCTCTCTTCCTCTCTCCTCTTCTCTCGCTCCTCTGTCTCCACACGATGCTCGTTCATCCTCATTTCAACCTACCTCCGCATTCGTTCCTGCTCCCTCTACGACACCCTGTTGCCCTTGCAACCACCGATCCGGACACGTGTGTGCTCGTCATTTTCTTGCCGGTGTGCACCAATCGTATGTACGAGGTGCGATCGAAAACACATCGAACTCTGTTTCCTTCCCTCCGGACCCTGCTTCGCACAAGATACGGTTTCAACTTCTTAGTTTGGAACACCCGTTCCTTTTCCGTCACACCGTATCTACCCGTCGAGGGTGGCGGAACGTCGTTCTAAATTCCAGATCGGAATTGGTCGTTGTGTCAATACAGGCCGCGCGAAATCAACCCACCCCCGCGACGCACCCCCGGAAACTCGGTCTGCGGCGTCAGGCCGGAATGACGAAAATGAAAGGCTGAAAAACGGCTCGACGCCTGTACCCTGGCTTTGTCTACCTCCTGTATCGTCGTTTCACCACCCTCGCGCTCATACCCTCATACCCCTCGCTGACTTTCTCCCCCACCGATCGTTCAGAGCGATGATCGAATTCTCTTCGATGGGAAATTGGGTCGCGGCGTAACGCTTCCCGAAAATTCAGCGCGAAACTTGAAGATCGCCGATTCCCGACACCCGTTTGCACAGGGGGTGCAAAGAGTCTGGGCAATCGTTTCCGTTTCAATGGAGGCAATCAGCGGTGCTCCGACGCTTTTGTGGATTGCATTCCGCCATCCCTGAACTTCGCGCGGACCGACGGCTTTATCGGCGAGCCGCGCCGCGGAAAGTATTTAAAAATTTTCGGATAGGCTTGATTGACTTTGCGGACTCGATATCCCCCGCGACAGGGGTGTATATTCGCGACCCGCCGAAAGGATAATGCGCGAACCTTCCATTCGTGTGTACACGCTCTCTTTCGTTTGGGACGCTCGCAAACGGTAAAACGAAAGGATTTTTAAATAATTGCTTATTTACTTCGATAAATATTTCACCCGAATTATTAAAACGCATCGATACCCGACGTAACAGAAATTATTATCCATATTATTATTAACCCTGTAAATATTGATTTCCTCGAGTACATAAATTATTGAAATTGTATAGCAAATATCGACTATACGCGAATATTCAGTAATTTATCTGTGTGCGCACACAAATGCGTTAGCATCGACAATAAAAAAACAATTAATCGACCAACCGTTTTATACATTCCTGAAGCTTTTTGTTCGGACGTAAATGTTTAACAGGTTGAAACGTTTATCATCATTTCGATTCGAGTGTCAGGACAATTTCTTTCTACCACGTTTTCATTAGCTCGATTTCTTGTCTGTCTGTTTCTCTGTTTGTTTGTCTGTTCGGTACAAATTTTGCAATTGATTTTAAACTAACTACTCGAATTTCACACACACAAGACTAAAAAGTAGAAAATAATTTTATTTAAATAAAAATAAATTTTTAAAAAATACCACGTTTAAAAAAAAACGGACTAAAAAGTATAAAATGAATTTTTCAAAACGGACTAAAAAGTATAAAATAATTTTTCCTAGCCCCATACAGGTTCCTAACCCCATACAGATTGTGAATTTTTAATAGCTATGAGAGAAAATGGGTCGCAAAATGATAGTAAGGAGTGTAGAGAGTACATAGCTGTCGTTGAGAAAACTCACACGTGTTCACATTATTTGCAGTGCAATAAAATCGTTAGTAACTTAGGTGAACTATTCATGCATCAATTATATGTTGCATGCGCCCCACGTTTTTCGTTTTAAATCTTACAAGCATTTTCTCTCTCTCTCTCTCTCTCTCTCTCTCTCTCTCTCTCACTCTCATAGCTATTACAAATTCACAATCTGTATGGGGTTAGGAACCTGTATGGGGCTGGAAAAAATTATTTTTTTGATATTTTTCAGTCCGTTTTTAAAAATTTATTTTTATTTAAATTATTTTATACTTTTCACTCCGTTTTAAAAACGTGGTATTTTTAAAAAATTTATTTTTATTTAAACAATTATTTATACGATACCGACGTTCACTGTTTTGACGAAAGTTGAATTACAAACTTACCAGCGTAAACACATTTCCGTTCGCTTATGGAAATATCAAGCTATAAAACAACGCGTAGATTAACAACGTTCATTACACTCGCATGCTCTCGTTAAAACATTAAGTGGGGCGTGTGTGCCGAAAGTGCATAACGCGCTTATTTGCAAGCCAACGCTAAATTTATTAAATCCAGTTTGTTTAACCTTGCCGCGCACAAGAGAATGCCGCTGTCCCTGGTAACGGTTTTAGCGTATCGCTGTTTTTCATTTCTGTATGCATTGTGATCGCGGAGTGCATGGACAGGCTAGTAAATAGACTGCGGATTTTATGCATCTATGAATAGCTACAATTTACGGGTTGCGAACAAATTGCCTTCAACGTATTAGAATCATTAGATTTTTAGCAGTGACATTAAACAAACGCAATTTTGTACCCGAATACAATGTATTCTATCTACAAATTTTAAGTTTCTTGATTGTATTACGGTAAAGATAAGATATTATGATCATTGACGTTTTTCATTCACAAGATTGTTGTCTTGAGTTTGTAGTTCTTTTTTTATCATTAACGATTAGTATTTTTTTTTTAACCAAAAATCATAATATATAATAATGTCGATTATAAGTTATTTTTCCAGCATGTAGAAGGAACACACGACAGCCACATTCGTTGACGTTGAAATAAACTTCACACACACACATTTAAAAGTAAAATTATACAATAAATATAAAACTGTAAAAGTAACAGATATGTGGTTGCCTTATAAAACAAGGTTGCATCTTTATAATTCTATTAATTGTGAAATTAATAGTTTATTTGTACCTCAAAGTTTTATGTATAATAAACCTATGGACTGTAATAGCATTTCTTGATCGAAACGTTTTATAAGAGTTGCATTCTAAAATCGGATATTTCATATGCAACAACCCAGTACCATATGTAAGAAATGTTAGAAATGCAAGGTATGAGAGAGTTACATACATTATTACGGAATTTCATGAAGCTAATAAGATTTTTTAGCGGCAGCTTAACCTCTGCTACATGCATCGAGTAATTAAAGTACCGTTGCTAGTTACCCACACATGTTTCGTTATTACTTTACGAGCCCTTAGATGTGTAATCCCCAAGCGCTGCTACATCAAGTTCATGTTTAGTACAATGAATCACATGTTAAAAGCTATGCTCCGTACCGCTTTCGGGGATGTAGTATCTGTTAATACGTTGCGAAGTTTAATTAATTTTGCAAACAGCAGTGCATGGGGTATTTATTAATCACCGTAATTGTTCCGTAGGATGTACACAGCCAGCGAAATTTTCGCGATTTTCAAATGTGATTTATCGTTTCGAAAGTTTCTGGACCAAATGAATACAATACATATCGAACAAACAATAATGTGTAACATTTTTCAAATTACGTTACCGACTATAATGGAATGTTCGAATGATTGTAAAATGTCTCGAACAACAATTATTGGCAATGTATTATATAAATTCAAATTTTCGTTCACGCTCCAGTATTTTTTTTGTTGAACAATTGGAATATTTCATTATGACGTGCGACGAAAGCTTCAACTTTCTTTTTCCATGTTAATTAATTATAGTCCGCAGTCTGGTTACCATATAAATAAAAATTCGAACGATCCGAATAAAGAAAAAAAGTGTAGCTCTTCAATCTCTTTCTGCAAATCCGTAGAAATCGTTTTTATTAATATTTCTACCTTTTTCGAAAACATTCAATCTTCTGTAACCCGTATGATTAAACACAGTCTACTTCGGAAACGTTTGCGTACCTTATCAAAACTTCCCCTTCGAAATGAAAACTAAAAACTTGCCATGGCAACGATATTTGCACATGCAAAAAACAAACCGAAACTTACTCGTAACTTCCACAAGTGATTTTTTTCATCTCTCTCCGCGGAGTTTCGTATATCGCTTTTGAGAGAGGCAAGGTATGCGTGTGGACTTTCGAAAAACCTCGATCCATTGGACGCCTGTGTGAGAAAAAATCCTAATCGCGATAAAAGCGTAACTCCAATGTAAATTAATTCAGTTTTCCGATGTTACCGATATTGCGTGTACGAAAATAATTTGATAGACTCGGTTGCTAATCGATATTGAATCATGTCTACTATACAATATCAATAATCTTATACACGCAAATTCATGTACGAGATATGTACTTTTAAAATTTACAACTTGAACCCCATCTCTGTTGTGGAAAAACTAAACTACAAAGACGGGAAGTTTCAAGTGTGAAAAAATTTTATAAAAAAAATTTGAAACGACTTCGAAAAAACTCACTGAAAAGTATGAAATAATTTCTATTTAATTTTCATGTGAATGCACACGAACTTAAATACAATACAATCTTTTCGGAGGCGGCGCAAAATTGAAAATTTTGGCGTAATCGGTGAACATACATAGGAAGAGAAGCCACATACAGATCGAATTGAGTAACCTCCTCCTTTTTAATAGTTGTTCAAACCATCGTACAAAAACGAGGCTACTAAGCAGAATGATGAAATTTTTTATTAATATCGCATGCTTTATCGAGTATCGTGACACGGAATAATATTTGTACAGTCAGGCAGGTGTGTAAACTTAAAATTTTGAAGTGTCATTGCTTCGTTCGCTTGTTCTACTTCATTAACTTCACAGTAATTTGATAATGTACTGTCCCCGTCATAGTTGTATTTGCTCGCACGCTATCTACGACAAAGGACCACAAAATAAGCACACGAAATGAGTCATTTGCTAATGGAGGTTCAAGCACTAATATTTTTCATAATGCGAAGCACATTTATTCTTGATTTCTGTCTCGCGGATTTGAAGCATTTAAAATTATTCAAGAACTTTGCGCTTCCAGCAGCGAACGCAGAAAATGTTCATTCCGCGCGAAGATGCTATCGATAATCGCGCTGAATCTGGTTGGATAAATAATTTTGCAATGAAAAATGCAAACTCAGCGTATAGGTGGTAAATGAATTTTGTATAGCGGTACGGTGTTGCGCGGTGGGATCATGGGGTTCGTTTATGCGGCGCGTCGTCGCGGTTAATTTATTTGGTTCATTGGAAATCATACAGTTGACTTTAAAATTTGATCAATAGGTTTTCCACTGTGCGCGGGGCACGCTAAATATTCAATTCAGGCAAAACCGATGTAAACTTTGGATCACGCGCGCGCGCGGAGCTTAGTGTTGAACGTATTGAAATGGTCGGAATCAACGAGACAGAATGCCATTAAAACAGGAAAAAGGGTAGAGCGTGCTTTGATGGGATTAAACGAACGTTGCAAATATGGAGGGGAATAATTTAAAGAAAAATTTGAATGCCCAGCGGCCGGGGGAGCTTTTGCAGTGCATTTCCTCGTGAAATCGCAGGCATGGACACGAACGTTAATCCTCACGTCGGAGAACGTGGCCGGAACGAAAAATTCTTTAGGGTTACTCGTTAAATTCAGCGAATCACCGGGTGTTTCAGCATGGGAACGAGCCCGTCGCGTTTGGGCAAATTTTTCAGAACTCGAGGAAAAAATAGCGGCGATCACCGGGATCTTATTTAACGAATCGATTCGAGGCCGTGTCTGGCCCCGTGAACGATGGCTCACGCTTGATGAAAGAAGTTTCCGCGAAAGTAAAGTCGTTATAAGCAAGCCAATCTCGGAGCTTTCTGTGAAGGCAACTCGCAGGAATCCATGTTACTCTATGGTAATTCCTGACGTTCTATCCGCAGGACCTGACAAAAGAACTTCCAGTACAGGAAAACGCCTCGGTAATAGACTGCAACCAATCTCGGTAAATTAGGGATCAATTTTTCCAACCAATCTGGCTGAAATATTCATCAATTTTCCAGGGCACGTACAGTCTTGCGAAATCAGTTCTTGAGAAATTGAACTTGTTCCGACATTAGGAAATTTATTTTTAATATAATATATCAGTATCGCGCGCGAGTAGAGGGGTAGGTTATACGGGATGTCCCACATAACACTTTTCTCGAAAATATTTTAAACAAAAGTTGATCAGTCTTCGATTGCAATAAAAAAAAATTTCGACCTTTTTTTACTACGAAGATTTTATTACGAAGAATATACGAAGACTGATCAACTTTTGTTTAAAATATTTTTTTGTCAGATTATCGCAAGTACTTGAAAAATCGTGAATAGTGTTATGTGGGACTCCCCATATGTACGTAGGAAAACTAATACATAAAGCTTGACAATGCACGGAAAATTCATTAATTAATCCGATGTAACACTTTCAAAGAATAACATCTATCGCTCTGGAATTTCTGCTGCCGTTGATAATGAAATTTTGCAATTAAATAATTCCGCACGAAATCGCCGGATATAATTCCCTTTTGTGGAAATCAATTTTAAATACCTTTCGACGATGTCGAACTAATACGTTAATTACGGCCACCTAGAATTACAATGATTTTATCATTTTATTTATAACGTTAACGAGGGAGCCCGGTGAAATTTTTACTAAACCCCGTTTCATCTAAAAGTTAAAGGGAATGAATGAGATTCTTTAAAATAATAGCAGGATGAACAGATTATTATTAAATCAATTTTGAAGTGGAAAAGTAAGAGTACAGTTTAGAAATTCGTGAAGTTCGCAAGTGTGCTGAATCTGCTATTCCTTGAAAACGGCGGAGACCCATGATATAACCTCATGGAAATTAATTTGAACTTTTCTGTCCTGGATGCTTTCAGGAATAACCCCGGGAGAAAGTTTCTCATTCGTCCATCAAAAAACGAGCGTGCCAACGGAATTAAATTTTCTGTAAAGAGCAACAGGGGACGTTAGAAGATGCGAGAGCACCGACAACGTCCACACTCCTCGTTTACCGGAACACTGGCCATATTTCTTGAACGCTCGCGCGAAACTTCGGCTCAACACAAAAATTGACTTCTGACCGCTGAAAAATTGATTCCGCTGGGGCGAAAGGGTGCACGTGTCACCGAGCGTGCACGAAACTCTCCAAGGTGTTCCGAAGAGAACGTGGAATTCGAAACTGGGGACCATTAGCGCCAGTAAGAAACTATATTATAAAATAATAAACACATAATGTGTTCTTTAAGTGTACACGCGTAGAAGAATAGTAATTTTCATTTGTGAAAGTACATAAAAATGAACCAACCAAATCCGGCAAATTTGTCTTGCGCTATCAAGCTTCCGAGAAACTGATGAATTACTCGCAACCGCAACTAGCAATTACGCGAATAAATGTCTTCCTAAAGAAAACTATTTATTACTGTAGCAGAAATGCATTCTTTTATCTGGGAATCAACATAACCAGTAATTAATTCTTAACGCTGCGCTGTAATTATAAATTTTCAACGGAGCTAGATAGAATCTTAAACTGATAAATGAACCACTTGACAGAGCCCTTCTGATTAATCTCTACCATTCCGCCACCCCTCATTGAAATGCTTCCCCTTTACGCTTTTCTTGTTTATTTCCCATTACCTAATTAGATCGCGGAAGTTTGACAGACGCCAAATTGTTTTCCGGCGATAAGAGAAATTGTTGACGGCTTACGCTGCGAAAAATTTCATTAAAAAAAGGAAACACAGCCAACTCGAAATGAGAAACACAAAATAGGAAACAGAACCAACGAATACCCACGAATAACGTTACACAGACGCGTTTCGAAACGTATAATTATTTTTCCGGAATATTTTCGCTTCGCGGAGAAAACGAACACTGTCAGACACCAAAATCAATATGTTACCCTCCAAACATTGCCTAAAGCATTTCGGTAATGTATACACCATCCAGGCAAAGTGTAAAGCACATCTTACTTCATAGTTTGCCGAGTAAATTTCGGCAATGTGTACATTACCAAGGTAGTGACTCATAAATTATTATAGTAACATTAATTACCACGTTACCGAGACTTTAACTACTTGTCACTTAAAACGTCGTAACTTTCTCAATTTAAGAAAACTCGTTACCAACACACTGTTCCACCGAGCTTGCGCCTCTATTAACAATAACGATAGAAAAACTATAAAAACCGCAAGCGGGTTTTAATAGCTCGGCGTCATAATGAAACTCTTTATATCGCCGATATAACGTGTTCGTCGTAATATGTAAATGCACATCGGGCTCATAATAATTATACCATAAAATAAACACTTTATGCAGAACATTTCAATATCAAAGAGCTCAATCTACTTTGTTCTATCCATTTGTTGTACTTCGTGAAAATTTTATTTTATGCAACCCAAAGGACAAAGCGTATACATACATTGAACGAGATAAACATTTTAGGAGAAAATTTATTCAAATTACGTAAACGCGGATGCCAATGGAGCCTGAAATTCGCCGAGCGATTCGCTGACAAACGACCCGCCGTTGTAAGGGTTTAGGAGGTATTCCGGCACAGGACTTTGAAAAATCGATTTTTTATTGTATTTCCTTCGAAGCGTATATCTTCGGAAATGTGTCTGCGAAGGAATTTTTTGATGGCTCGGATATCTCAAGAAAAATGAACGTTTAAATAATCATGATTTCATGAAAAAGGCTCCGGAATTTCTCATTTAAACGAACCGCGCTTGAGATATTGTCAAAATCAGTTTTTTTCTAAGTTGGTACATCTGTCAGTTGTTTACATGTCAATTTTAAGCGCCATCTGTCAGATTGTTTGTGCGTAATAGCTTTGTAAACGTCATTGTTTGGTGTACTCTGCGAATTTCGCTGTTTCGGTTTCTTCACCACGACTATGCGCCGGCTCACGCATCTCGTCTTGTACGCGACTATCTGACCAAAAACAACGTTAATACCGTTCTGCAAGCTCCGTATTCACCTGACATGGCTCCGTGTGACTTTTTCCTGTTCCCACGACTCAAGTTACCACTTCGCGGAAAGCGTTTTGAGGTGATAAAGGAGAATTTGCAGAAGGAGCTGAAGGCGATTCCAAAATCGGCCTATGAAAAGTGTTTCGAAGATTGGAAGAAGCGTTGGAATATGTGACAAATGTTGAGAAAATGATCTGGAAGAAATTGGGGCCGATTGGATCATGGAAAAAGAGCGCGCAGCAAATTTGAAAATGTTGAATTTTTTAAATCTTGACATGAATAGACGTTATGACATACACATGGAGCGATTTTCATAGCAACATGCTGCCGAATAATAGTAAAAATAGGACTTTTGAGGCAGATAGCGCCTTAGATCGATCTTTTATCTAGCGTTTCTGACTAGTGAAAACCCCATGATCCAATCGGCCCCAAATTTTTTCCAGATCATTTTCTCAACATTTGTCACAATTCTGGGGGGCGACCCCAAAATTGGTCAAAAAATAAGGTCCACACTAAATGTGTATTGCTTGCGACGGAGATTACTTTGAAGGGAATAAAATAAATATCGATGAATAACTGAACCGTTTTCGTTTTATCGACAAATTCCGGGTACTTTTTAGATCAAAAGGTATGCAAACACAGACCCTCTCTCTGGTTTGTTTCGGTGTCGGCAGCATTCTACGGTGAATTGCGATGAAAACGAATGATTCCGCGATGACCACGGAAATGACTTCGTCCAGGCGGACCGGGTCGCGTCGATTCGCAATACCGCGCGGAGGTGTTGCGAATTCGGAGGTTTCGGGCGACAGAAGTGGAAAATTGCGTGGGTGCTCGCGCGGATCGTTAAATCTGGGATGGCATCGTGCAGAAACGGCGGCCGGAAGTTGGGAAATGCCGTTGAAGTTGGGTACGAGCAGCGATGCAGTTGCAGGAGTTGCAACTGAGGGCCGCGCGCGGTGTCCGGTGATACCGGTCCGAGTCGACCGCGTTGCACACTCGTATCAGCGATAATATCTCGCTCGATTCCGACGGCCGCAGTCGTAGTCACGCGTGGCGCTGCAACCGACACGCACTAATTATGCAAATGAGTTTAGGACTGCTGCGGGCCGCTGTTAACGAGCGATGCACGTGCATTCGCGTTCCATCGAGCGGAGAAACATCGGGTTGCAGCGCCGAGCCTGACACGCGCGTGCATCCGACGACGTATGCATCGCGCGGAACGCAGCTCGCCCTTCTGCACCGTCGAAATCAATTTCTCATCGATCGCGAAAATTCTTATACATTTTGCGGGCGTTCCCCGTTGCAACGTCTGGCCCTTTCCCGAATCTTCGTTATTCCAAAAATGCATCTCCAGCAGGCCCGTCAATATCTTGATCTCTTCAGGTTAGTTTTATTCTTCAATTTCTTCAGCTACATCTTGACTCTTTTTGTGGATGACGATTTTTAAAAAATATCTTGCTCAGATAACACGAGTAGTTTAGGAGAAAAATCAGAAAATCGTACATCTAGATTCATAAAAGATATTCATGAAAGATATTAAAAAGTGTAAAACACCTGTCCAAGGATTTCGAGGGGGAAATAGGGGAGCATTATCGGTTTTTTATTTGAAGATCAACTTTGTTTTCTCAAATGGAAACCTATATTTTTTATCATGGGATCTTATTGTACGTGAAAAGACTAACAATTTTTGTGGGATCCTTTTTTTAACCGCAGGATTACATTTGAAAAAACAAAGTCGACCCCCAAATGGCCTTGAAAACGCCACCCAAATAATAAACTCATACTGCCCCCTCTTTCCCCCTCGAAATCTTTGGACACGTGTTTTACACTTTTTTAATACCTTTCATGCTTTTCGAGATATTCGGCTGGAAAGTTTTCAAATGAACACCTTGTATACACTTGTAGCTCATGGTATTGATCTAAATAAATGAAATTTAATATCCTGTCATCCGAACACCTTTGTCTCCCTTTTGGTTCGGATATGGAACGAAACTTTTGATCAGTTTTTAGCAAAAATTTCAATTCGATTTCCCATATATAGTTCGAGCAAAATGTCACAGAGCATTGTTCCTCCTGCGACTATAGCGCCCTTCCGCCCCGCCGCTAAATAACCAAATTTTCCGAGGTGCCCTTTGACATGAACCGGCTCCGATTGCAATTTCGGGATGGTATTTAAGGTATTCTGGCCATCGCGAAGGCATTGTCATCGTTTATTCAATTGCGGTCGGCGACATTTTCGACGGGAAAAGGAGGGGTCGGCGAATCTGGCGCGCGGTATAACGGCCGATCGAACCACAAACCCATCGTCACCGATGTCCGACCGCCATTTTTTTCACTCCAATTCCTCGGTATGTCGAGCGACAGTTAACAAATTGTTTCCCCCGCCGTTCCCGAAGGTCGAACGCGAACGTACCGCGAAAGAAAAATAAAAGCAAGACGATCGGGAGAGAAATCGGTGGTTCGCCGGTCAGAAAATTCGCGACGTCCGTTTACAAAAAAAAAAAAAGAACTGTATTTGCCGGTCGGCAAAGCACTGACGCGGCTCGCCTTCGATTTTCAATATCCGCGGCTTTTCATATTCCGCGTGTTCGGCAGCCTGAAAAAGCGGCAACCGGTTGCTCGTAAAATTGCGGGACAGAAAGACGCCGGCCGAGGCCGAGGATATTAATTCTCGGCGAATGATGCGACCCGCTCTCGATCAAACTTTACCTCTCGACGTTAACAAAGTTTTCTTTCGATTACTCGACGACAAGGGAATCCCCAGTCCCATTGCTGCGTCGGTACACTCCTCGACAAAACGACGGCGCGTACATGTTATCTTCCATTTCCTCGAGAACTATTAGCTGGTTCACAGAAAATTCTGCGGATAGAAGACTCTGGCGTATGTTCAGCTCATATTCTGTGACTGTTCCTTTCTACTTGTTCACGAATTCGATTTTTCTTCTCAATTTAATCATTCTTAATCATTTTAACATGAGAATAAATATTGCCGTGGATCAACATCATCATTTTTTGTCCAGGAGTTTCGTCATCGTCGCCGATGCTATTATTATTTCTTCACGAAACATTGAGCAGAACGAGCTCTCGCGATTGTCCTTGGTGGTTGCCCGACAACGGTCAGATTCGATTTTTTTTTCACCCTCCATGTTACAGGAATTTCACGTCACATTGGACCCTGAAGGGCTGCGAATCGCGGCTAACTTTGGCCGATGTTCCGAATTATGATTCCCTTGACCAACGCGACGCGTATTTACCTCTCCGCAAAACGGTTTCCTCGTGCACCCCTACTTCCCATTACCAACCCTCGGTTTCGGATTCTCATCTTTAACAGTTTGACCGCCGGCTATCTCGTAAATTTCGTAACAATTTCGAAACAAAAATTCGCAAAGGTGGGAAAATGCATTTCAACTCTGGACATAAAAAAATCTGTCCTTCTAAAGTAATTATGTAAGAATGCTTTGCATTTTCTTACATTTGCTACAATTTAAAACAGTGGAGGTATTAAAGCGATTTAAGGCCACCAGTGTGTATTAGTTTCACCTTAATAAGATAATTAAAAGAAGAATGAAATTGTTATTTGGCTCCAGTGTCTTGCAATCAATGCAAACATTTTTTATTTTGCATAAAGATCCGCAGTCTATTCATCGTAAACGCATCGAATCCGTTGATTATTATTATTTTGTTCATAAAGTAATAGAATTACTCAGACTCCAGAAAAAAATGAGAGATCGAAATCATTTCGGGCATTTCTCAGCTAAACGGATTATCCGAAGCTATCAGACGAGACTTATTAATCTATCAGGTCAGCAATCAATTATTGATCCGCTAGCCAGTATTACAGTGATGAGAGTGAAAATCACGCACGTGGCATTTAGACAACGGACACAGAAGCCCGGAATTATGAGCAGAGACGCGTCTTCTTTGTCCCATGGCCGACGTTTAATCAAATTCGGCCGAAAATAGGATCGTCCCGCGTCATTGTCCGCTGGCAATTAATCGATGAATGCCGGAAATTTAATTAAACGTAAACAGCCGAATCCGAAACTGTATTATGTGTTCGGAGATCAATCGAACCGATGGTTACGAAATTTTATTGAACTTGAAATTTTGCTCTGTCCTCTCGTCGCTCGAATATTTTACCAACTTTAATCTCTGTCTTCCAGTCTGCGAAAACAAGAATTAGAGAATTTATGATCAGGTAAATAGTATCACACCTGTTACTTTCAACGAAAAGATAAATTCAATTATTTGAAAGGACGCGACGCAACGCGCAAGTGACGAACTATCACAGGAAGTTTTTTCGAATCGTTATACGTTTCACGGTTTTTTTTGTCAAGCTTTCCTGACACCGATTCTACAGTAACAATTATTTTGTAGTGTCGAAAATACAAAAACGCGGAACAGTAAACGAAACAGAGGAACAGCTCGGGAAAAAGGCGACGATGGCATGTAGCGATAGAAAAATCGCTTGGAAATTGCTAGTTTAAAACTACTCTAATATTTTTCACCCTTGCATGGATGGGAGCGTCGCACACTGTTAGTCAATGAAATTGTTCGTGCCTCTATCTAACGAGAAGAGCTTTCCGATTGTTACGGCGAGTTTTTAATGACTTTTTTTTACAGATAGAGCACTCGTCACGCCGAGTGCGCTGGTATTTGCTTGTAGCGGACAGTGGCTAATAGTTTACAAAATATGAACAATTTAAGTTGCACCGTGCCTGCTAAAATGACGTTTTCATCGATGGTACGTGTTCTGGTACACGGTCATATTTTTTTTTTAGTGGATTTCGTTACTTTTTTTACACTCCATCCGCTAAACATTCAGTTCAATCAATTATTAACAACGATTATTTCGTTTCCACGGAGAGTAACAAAGTGATGAAACAATAAAATAGATAATGTGTCACAAACACAAGCTTAATCAGAAAAATACGAACTGGGTTGACTTACAATTTAGCTCAGTCAATGAATGCTCATAAGGTGGGTGAAGAGGGAAATGGAAGGAACACAATTCATAACTTTGGGACTTTGTTTGGACTAGTTAGAAGGTAAACATACTAAAAGTCCCCACTCCTAGGAGGTGAGCGGGGTGCAGGGGGGCACGTAGAAGGTCCCCTTTTTCGGTTCTCTTCAAGATATCAGCGCTCAAAGTTCACTAATTGCGCTGAAGAGTTAGCTAGTCAAATAAGGCAAAAAACGTGAGGCAAAAATTACTTTTTCACAATTAGTGAACTTTGAGCGCTGATATCTCGGAAACTATGCGAGGTAGCGAAAGGATGAATGCAATCAATCTTACGACACAATTTTGTCAGCTTTAATTTTGTATAGAATGGTCTTATCGCCAGGACGCATATAGTTTGCGAGATATAAGTGGAAAACCGAAAAAGGGGACCTTCTACGTGGCCCCCTGCACCCCGCTCACCTCTTGGAGTGGGGACTTTTATTTATATTGGGGAAAGGATTGCTTAAAAATCCATCGGTCCTTTTAACTGGAGCAATTTTAACCGGAACAGTGGGCAACAATTTCTCGTAACATCGCGACTGTTCACCGTCATTCGCTATTTTATTTTTTTTTTTTTCCAAACACAATTCGTTACTCCTGAAAATTGTCGAAATACCGTCCGGAATAAAACTGGCCCCGGAGTTTCTAGCGATCAAATGTAACCCCGGATCGATAAAAACACTTGTAGCGCTATTTTAAAATTCGTATTCCCCCGTTTTCAAGGGAAGTATAGAGACGAATGATGCTTCCAATATTTGATGCGATTAGAGTGAGTTGTCCGCAGGGAAATTAAGTGTCTGCGCCCGTGGAGAAGATTTCCGGGTAGAAGGAAGTTTTCCTCTCGCGAGGGGAGGATCCTGCATCGGTCGAGCACATTTTCAATGGAGCTTGGCACACATGTAGGAGACGACGCGTGTTTGAACAAACTCCGGAGTATTTAACAGATCCTCGCATTTTTTTATATAAAAATTTACATGCAAAATTATCAGCATCGTCGTGACAAAGATTTACTTTACACAATTCAGGCATCAAACAGTGTAAAACACAGTGAGCTATATAAAGCGATAAAAAATTGTAATTACAAAATATAACATATATGTGTATATGCCAGACTTTCTAAACGGTCTTTTTGTTGCGAGAAAATCAATAGATTTCATTATTTATAGTGGCTACTATAGCGACCAGAATTTTATCTGGTAAAAAAATTGTAGCAAGTGACAAAGTTTGATCATTTGTTTCGGCACAGCAAGGATTAAAGTATTAAATGAGTAAAATGCATTGAAAAATTTGGTGTTTTCTTTGATGCACGAACTGATTCACCCGGCGTTATTTCAAATGAATAATACAGGCTCGAAATTTTCATGGCGAAGGCTTTATAAGATCAATTGAACGTTGGATGAGGGTGTTCTGGTGTCTGTTGAGGTGCGTTATTTCATACATGTGCGCATGGAAAATTTCAATGAAAAGGCGATCGTCCAATTCGCGGTCTCCCCTTGTCGCAGGCAGAGCAGCAGCTCCCTCGCATTTCAAATTGTCTGTAACCCTCGTCTCTCGCATCCTCTCAATCCATACAGCTCCAACCAGCCCGTGGTTTTTTCTGCTCACTTCAACCCGATTTCCTGTAACCTCTTCCAACGTTCTGCAACTCGAAAAAGAAGCAATAATAACTGAACATTCAACGATTTTCATCGTGATCGCTCGGCGATCAAAATTAATTACGACTATCAGTTACTGGAACGATACTAGAGACACGTTGCTGGTAATTAATACATGAATCACAAGAATTGTAGAAGTTCAATGTAACTATTGCGATTGCAAATAATATTGAAGTTATTTCTTAAGACTTAAAATTGAGTCACTGATAATGCAAGTGCAAGTTGTTCTTACATTTATCTTTCACTGTACAAAATCTATAATAACTTCTCTTTCTTTTCGCTTTCACTTTCCCTCACTCATTCTTCCATTCACCCCTGTCTTCTCATTTTTCTTCCTCTCCTTTGTACTTTCCGTCCTGTATTTCTACACTCAGGTATTAGGTACTAACAGTATTTTCTATCCCAGTCTAATTTTTTCATCCACTCTTCCCCTGTCCCATCCACAGTCAGTATTTCTTTCACCTTCTCTTGTATCCCTACTTCCGTTCCTTGTCCTCTTGAGCAGCTTTCCAGCACGTGCTCGCACGTCTCTTCTTCGTATCCACACCTTCTGCACTGTCTCTGCTCTTCTTCCTCCCAGTACCTTCCTCCCCTCGTTTCATTCCCCAGTCTGTATCGTGCTATTCTTCTCAATTTCTTTTCTTTTGTTCCTTTCTCTAAGTATTCAGGCCTCTCCTTCACTCTTATCTCTTTAAACCACTTATTATATCTTGAATAAAATAAGGAAGAGATAGAAGAGAGAGCTAGAGGAGGAAAGAAGATATCAAAATGGGAGAAAGGAAGAAAGAAATATATAGAAGAAAGGGGGAATAGAAGAAAGTTAGAGGAGGGTGATAAGGGAAGGATAGAGAAAGAGAAAGAAGAAAACTGGAGGATGACGATGGATTCAAGATATAATAAGCCATTGGAAAATTGATCGTCTCGGAATGATCGAATATCGCAGCTACAAGATGCGTCTCTACGGACCGATTATTTCGTTCAAGTGTCACAAAATGATTGTTTCAGGATGACCGAGAATGCTGCAGCTACAAGATGCGTCTCTACGAACCGATTATTTCGTTCAAGTGTCACAAAGTTATTGTTTCAGGATGACCGAGAATGCTGCAGCTACAAGATGCGTCTCTGCGAACCGATTATTTCGTTCAAGTGTCACAAAATAATTGTTTCAGGATAACCGAGAATGCTGCAGCTACAAGATGCGTCTCTACGGGCCGATTATTTTGTTTAAGTGTCACAGTGTCGAAAACGCATGTCGCAGACGCGCGAATAGCTCTGATCCAACCTGATCCTCCAGTGCTCCATACGCAAATATCGGATTCTGTTTAGCGCATGAATAAATCACTTAAGCTAATGTCACTATTAGAGACCACTTATGTGCATTAGGGATCATCCCCTCGAAGTACGGGAAACTTCTCGTCACTATTCGCGGGTCGACATTCTCTGAAGGCTCCTCCAACCGTGAACTGCCAGAGATCTTGATTGAAACATCTTCAAAACTAACCCCCTCGAAAGACGGAAACTAATGCCGGATACCAAAACTAGGGGCGAATTACGTGTAAAGGGAGGATGGAAAGCTGGATATCGTAGAGCCGCGTTAACATTGATCCGAGAAAGTCGAGTACAGAGGAATATCGTTCATGTGTGTCAGCTACCTGCTCCCAACAAAATCTAATCCAGAAATGCCTGGGCTGTTTAGCCTGCACGCTAACCCTTAGAGCAGGCATGTCAAACTCTTTTACCACCAAGGGCCTCATTAACTATTATACACTAATTCGACGGCCGCAATGGAACAAATCAGACTCGAAATGAAAATGAAACACTTTTTTTATTAACATCGATGTTACACATACAAAATAACATACATACAGAAGTTGTTTCTTTTTCAAGTTCACATTACTTGAATAAAACTGTTTCATTTTTGTTTCGAAGAAATTTGTCAGTTTTTCAGTAATCAAATTTTCAAAAGGTTGAATTTGTTGAACTTTCAAAAGGCAATCGAGTGCTTGAGTATTGAATACATTTTCGCGTAACTTCATAGTGTCACTTCATATTTAAACATTTCGTTAATAAATTAAATTGCAACGTGAAGTGTTTTACAGTCTTTATAAGGAACTTTTTAATTTAGTCATTACTTACAACTCTGTGCGGTTATACCACTTCTGCTGATACTTGGTGCCCGACACTCTTTATTCATATATTCTAGTACACTTCCTCCTCTTTTGCATTTCAAGTATAAACGTACTTGAACCTTTAACATTATATTACCTTAATATAAAATGTAGTTTACATATTTTGTTCAGCTTCGACTATTTTAGTTGTATTTCTTCTGGAGAGTTAATTCAATGCGGAATTGGAAGAAAAAGACTACAGAAAATTTGATTTACTACAGATTCGACTCTAAATCGACGTTGCACACGTTTCGCAATTCATTCTTTGCGTTCACGTTACATATGTTAAACGCTTTGCAGCTGACCAATGGAAATCGAAAAATTGGTGGACAATCGAGAGCAGATCCTTACAAACTGGTAGATTAAATCTATACGATTCTCAAGAGTGCTTAACCGAAATTTGCATTTTATTACATATTCATGGAGACTTGCCACCTCGACGCGCAATAACCGGGGGGTCCCTGGCCGGCAGCTTCTGTCGCGTGACAAAAAATAAATTTTCTAAGTTTGCGGCCTGCGTCGTTTATATGCGCAACAAGGTACGGACAAAAAATTTTTTTAATAACATTTAAAATCGCGGCGGGGTTTTATTGCGTGTCGGAACTTTTCAGACTTGTCTGGACAGTTGTTGCATATTTTATTCGTTATCAATTCAAGTGACCATAAAAAAAAAATCAGATATTGATGTCCGATAAATCCTTGATATATTAAAATGAAACGAACAGAGAATGAGATTACGAGTTTAGTATAACCCGTGCAAGTTTAACACTAAACTCACCGACCATCATAAACGACTGATGTGTATAGTATTATAAAAAAAAATAACTTTTCCACCATAAAAGATATCAGGATGAAATTTCTACTAAAATCCATTAAAAAATTATTCCTACCTGCTGACAATTACCGTAATAAATATATTTTTTGTAATCATTTTCTAATTAATACTCTAAATTCTGTTGGCTTAAAATTAAATAAAAAATTGTTCATTTGTTACTTACTTAGTACTTTTTCAGATAATTTATAGCACCGATGCCTTTGGTCATAAATTTCTATGTATTTCTTGAAATATGAATAATAAATGTTGAGTAGAAACGAATAAATTTTTTGAGTGGATACTCTCATGTTTTCACTATAAGCTCCTAAAAACTCATTTTCCTCGTTTTGCTATAGTTCAGCTATTATAATTTAATGGAAAAATGTTGACGCTTTATTTTACACGTCTGTAAACCCAACAATTTTTAAGATTTCGAAAAATTTATTTGTTTTGTGCGATTTTTACTATAATATACAGGGTGGGGCATTTATCCTGGCCATCTGGAATATCTCAAAAAAATAAAGTTGACCTTGGAATGACCTTGAAAACATGAGGAAAATTTAAAATGGATATGACTGCTGCATCAACTCCTCCTTCACTTAAACTTTTTATTTGAAATATTTTTTCTTCTGGAATTTAGTTTTCGAGATATTCCAGGTGGCCAGGATAAATGCCCCACCCTTTATGCTGGAGTCGAAAAATATATTGAATAAATTCCCATGAAAACACCTTTGAAATTTCAATGATTGTCGAATAAAAAATCTACAATGGTTCATTTGACCCCTCGTGGTAGGTTTAGTGTTAATGTATCTTTTCTAGATCGACGTGGCCAATAATCGAATAATTGAATAAAAAGTAACTACTCCTTTACGAGAGGACAGTGTATAGTGCCAACTAATTGGATTATGTGCCACGTTGTAAAGTCGAATATCAGATTTCAATCGAGCGGAAATCCCGTTCCATCGTGGGTATGGATTAACAAAGAACATTATGACGGATACGTGGACGCATTTATATTTTAATACCGTTGTCCCGTCACGACTATTTATTATAATGGTAAATTAATGCGTTCGACGGTTACCGAGACGTGGCTTTTGAGGAGGATTACATCGAATCCGATGATGTATATTAATTAACTAATCCAGGATCGCCCGCACGAGCAGAAAGAAAGTGGCGCGGTAATTAAGATTTCACACGAGACCACAATCCATGCGTATAGAATCCTTTTAGCGGTGATAAAAAATATCAGTCTATCGGTTGTCCATTGATTCGGCGGAATTTTATCGCGCCACGTCCAACGGTTTTGTTTTGATTAATTAACACTCGGCGTGGAAAATTTCGAGAGGGAAAGATACGCCGCGCTATTACTGGGTGATTCTGGGAACTCATTTCCCCACCGCCCTTTAATAATAAAACAAAGCGTGATTCTGAATTCACGCTCGAAAATGTCTTTTAATAAGAACGATATGATTAGACTGATTTTCAAGCAAAGTAGAAAAATAAATTTTTTAAAAATACCACGTTCTTAAAACGGATTAAAAAGTATAAAATAATTTTTCCTAGCACCATACAAATTGAAAACAAACGTCGTGGTAAAATGTGAAAGATAAAGGTTGACGGAGAATCTCGGTGTAACTGTTCTTTCGCTTGGTAAACAAACATTATAGTGTAATAATACGTCGTATTATTTTTTACACACCGCGCGGAGCTCGAACGCACAATGGGCTCCTTCGCTGCGAAGCGGGTCAGTGGAGTGGGGATGAGTCAGAGTGGGACCGCGTAGTGGACTAGGGGGTGGGGATGGCTAACGGTTAAATTTTTAATAGTTTATATCTCCTAAACGCATAGGCTTTCCTAAAAAATTTTTTTAAATATTGCATTGTCATCCAGTTCTGAGTTATGTTTAAAATTTCAAGTCTGTAGCTCATCGGAAAGTTAGTTTAAAATCAATTGCAAAATTTGTACCGGCCAGACAGACAGACAAGAAAGCCAGCTAATAAAAACATAGCAAAATGATCCACGTTAAAATCGAATTGTGGTATGACGTTGCTCGTAACCGGTGATTTCGCGCAGAGGTCCGCAGTCTACTCATTAGTAATTAGTCAGGAAGGAATAAAAGTGTGCCTGGGGGACAGAGGAGAGAGCATAAATAGAGAAATGCACTTCGCGGTTAGATTTTGTCCACACAATGATCAGTGCGCGCGTGCACGAGTCGTATGGCTCGACGCAGGGCGTCGGGACGCTTTCATAAATTTCATTCGTCGCTCGTCACGCTGCTGGTTCCCATTCCGGCCGAAACTTTTCGGAGACTCGAGGCGCGGCGAGGCGAGGCGAGGCGAGGCGAGGCGGAGCGCGGCAAGGCGAGCGAATGCAAATTTCGCGACAACTTTAATAGCCCGGATTATAAAATAGATCCGAATTCAAATTGGCGCGAGTGCGTAACCCCCTGTAGAAAATTTAAATCTTCCATTATGGCCTCGTTCGCGGCGAAAGAGGTAAGCTTGTTACCCTTGCTCAATGGAAGACCGAACAAGGGTCAGCGGGGGAGAGAACGATCTCCCCCTCTCTGTCTCTACTTCTCCCCTGTCTCTCTTGCTCCGTGGGAGAGCGGTCGGCGACCGAGAGGCACGGTAACGAGAGTGCAGACTGCATAATAAATCGAAACAATAAATTTCGAGTCCTCCTTTGAGGCGGGATCCTGGAATCTCATAGAGAAATTCCGGTTAATTGCAGTGCCGGCCGGTTAATGGGAGAGTGGATTCGAACAACGTCGTGAGCTACAATTAGCCGCAGATTCGGAAATGACGGAGTAAATGGGAAGTTTCGTGGCGAACTGAAACGCCGTAATTCACGGATCAAAGGAACTCGCGTTCACCGCGTGCTGCATAACAATGTTCGAAGGCTCGGCCCGGCGTCACACTGCGCGAAAAAAGAACCTGCTTTGTGCACTTTGCACCACCTTTTATGCACGACCGAATGGCGAACAACATTTCGGTGGAAAAACTTGTGACTTCCAGCGTGCAGATTGTTGACCGAACAATGTGTGATTCTTGTCGTGCCTCGCCCAAAAAGCTTTTCAGCGCTTACGCGAATCAACGGAAGGCTTGCAAGATGTTATTCACACTTTTACGTTCGTCAACTCGCTCTTTGATGGCTTTGCTATTGCAGGGGCTCTTGTACTCTTCTGAATATCGTTATTCGTTGCGGATTATTCCTAATGTAATTGTTAAAGCTAAACAACCTGTTGACTCGCAAAATTTATTAACGCTGAAACCGTGAAACTTTATTTTACGGTCAGTTCTTCCTGGATAGATTTATTTATTGCATAATTTGTGGGACGAGTCTTGTCATTTTCAGGTTCTGGACGAAGAATTACTTGTTTAACTAAACAATGTAAACGCTTCTTCGGAAAGAACGGAGGTTTCACTCGATATGGAACTTGAAAAACTTGTATGCGTTCCGCAATAAACGGGTTTGATGTTAAATATAATAGAAAACTGGACGATTCCACCATCTTTAACCTTCTACTGTCGACAGAGTCCGATAGACTCTCGAGTTTGTTTTCGCTGCTCTCTTCTCCTGTGTAAGCAGACAAGCATTCCACCCTTCGACCATTCAACAGAGCTACTATGGATCTCGTATTTATCAAGAAAACATAACTGAAGTGAAACCGTAAAAAGAGCCGTATCAAAATTTTGCGGCACATTATTGCAACAAAGTGTTCTCCTTTAAAAACTCGTTGCACGCTGTGACCTAGAAGAATCTTCATGCGTCCTGATCAAAGTTCAAAATAATTCTGGACTTTTATAAGTTAAATTATTATAAAGAAAATTGTTATCAGAAGACCGGTAATAGATTGAAGAAATATTTATATTCCATCTGCGCAAACACTTTGGACTGCCGTATGCGTGCTTAAATCGAAAATGCATGGGTTTAAAAAATCATGATTTCTCGTGCAAGACATTTTCTTTGAGAGACGGGAAGATACAGAAAAGTGTTTTCAAGCTGTGCTTCCGAGTGTTCGGAGAAAATCGAAGGGTGACTTTAGCTTTTCAGATGGACGTAATTTTATTTCGTTGTGTAAATGTTTACATGAAAATTTGAGCCACCTGTACGCGGTTTATAACGCTCTGAAGCACTTTGCGCAGTGTCACAGAGAATATCGAGGAGTTTTATTGACACTGTGACAGGGCCGTCGGCTTTAAACCGCGTCATAATGATTAACGATAAACTGACCTCGCTCTATTTAACGTTTAGCGCGGCCGGGATAGTTAACGAAACGTTTATATTTCGTTATTTCTGTTTCGGACAGAGCGGTACCCGCCGCCGCGCGTTCCCGAACAATATTATATTACTCGCTTTTTGTTGTAGGGCTCCCCGGCATTTCTACGTTGCAATTCGTGACATTCTTTCCGCGGTACAATTACCTTCTTTTAGCGAACAATTTTTTTACTCTTTTTACTTTTGAAGCGTGTTTACGATATAAAAGAGCCCCCGGACGCTTTTCAGGTGCATCGCAACGCCGGAAAATTCTTTCGCGTAACTTTAGAAATTTCGCGATTTCAGTGGTATCATTATTTTCATAAAAAATGTCATAGTTTTATGAATGTGCGATGGGAACAAACGGGTCCTTTCCCGTGGAAAAATTTCAGAAGAGATAACATTTTCCAGCTACGAAGTAACCAGCGTTTCGGGCAACAAAAAGACGACCCCTCGCTGCGCTGCGGTTGCAGAAAAAAGACGGAAAACCAAGACTGGCGATGCATCGTACCGTGCATAAATATTAAGTCGAGTACATCCCCCTTGCTGAAGGATTTAGTTAAATAATAAGTTCAGCCGAATTTTTGAAAACTCTGTTTTTTTTTCTTCGCGAACCGTTCCGCCAACGAGTAATCCACCGTATGGTAATGAAATTCCACCGTTCTCCGCGGGAATAACCGGAAAAATCATGCGTTAAGCGGAAATTTATGTTTACCGGTGGGAAATTCATTCGCTTAAAAATGACGGAGAACCTTCATTAGGTTAATTAGCCGGCTTACCGAGTCCGCAAAGCTGTCCGTGTCACGTCTAGTTTTATGGAAAATCTCTGACTCCTCTTTGTATAATAGTTGTGTATAAACGGCCACTCGATCGATGTAAAATTACGGTCGTACGAACGTGAAGGATTCATCGACATTTTTACGGAGTTGAAAAACATGTTTTTTACGAGCGCGCCGAAAAAAATTGTTATTTGCAAACTCCTCATGGGTTTCAATCTTTCGAAAACGAAATTTGACTGGAAAAACAGAGTGCGTTTTCCAGAGCCATGTAGAAGAGTGGAATAAACAACGCATGTGTGCAAACATAATATCAACTGTTGGTATACTAAAAAATTCAAACGATGAAACTACGGTAGAAATAAACTCGCACGACAGTTGCCCTAAGGGGAGTGTTCCCTTCCTAAAATTGAGCAAAATTTTTCGTGCATTTTACACGGTTTTTTATTATAATCGTAGACCACTACGACTACACGGGCAAACATATAACAAAAACTACTGAAAACTTCGGACCGAGTAGAGCACGCACCGTTGAGAAAGCTGAACAAAAAGAAACCTCAAATTACTTTTTCGAAGTGCATACTTCAATGGATTTGTCTGTCACGGTTTAGCAGAAAGCTCAGAAAACTTCCAGAGTACACATCGAAACTGATCAAAAAGTTGATTGAAATCTCGGCCAGGTTCTGACGGAATAATTTTCTGTTCGGGTATACACATCCAGCATAAGTTAAGAATGGCTAATGGGGGTTTGCGAGGTAGAAAAGCTCGCTCGAGCTTATGATAGACAGAATCGGAATAGACCGACGATCTACAGGGTGAGCGGAAAATCAATCCCGACTTTTCCATTATTCTATCTGACGAAATAACGTGAATCAGATGACCTATACAATTTATTCAAAGAATGAAAAAGAAGCTTATTAAACGAAGAGAAATACGTTTTTATCGGACCTCTGTTTTCCAATTTTTATTCTGCATAAAGTTCGCACAGACATAATGAAGTACGATGCCCGAATACTTTAAAACTCGGACAGTTTATCAATTTTTATTTATGCACGTATATATACGCGTTTCAATGTGAAATTGAACAGGAAAAGTTTACTTCGTCCATCATATCGGGGTTTCATGTTCCCATGAAGTCCCATAAAAATGACCGAAGTACTAACCATCGAGGAAAGAGCTAAAATTGCCGCGAGGTACGAGATATGGTAGTCTGTTTTCCAAGAACAACGATGGTAGGGGAGCCAACCAAGTTGAAAATCTACCTAACCCGTTTGAAAACATTCGTGGAATATGCCGGGAGCATTTCCAGTTGTAACATTAAGAGAACTAATGGCAATAGGCTTGTAATCGGAAGAAAATATACAGTGACCCACTTCGTTATCTATCGTTCTTTTTTAAAACATCCTAGTGCGAATAAACCAACTAAGAATCACAGCGAAACCCAATTTTTGGAATCGACAACATTTTGTATAGTCTACTATATAGTATAGTAATCCATCTTTGATATTCTCGTTGTAATAGTAATATATATGAGCCGTTTATTTTGAAAGTGTCCTAAGTCCATTTGTCAGTTGTTTGATGTTAAGGTAGCAGCCCAAGGTTATTATAATGTTATCAAGAAGTGCCGGAAAGGTAATAACTTTATTTTGAATGAAATGAGGCAAAAGGATTTCATATCGACAAGATTTTTGGAGGATGCGATTTTTTAAAGAGTAAAGAATTCTAACGGAGAAACAATAAATTGGTTAAAAATATGCTGGATGCGTTTTTTGAGAAATGAACCATATAAAATTTTCGTATTTTCGCTGAGGAACGAAACAACAAGTAGTTCAGCGACAATCAATCGAAATTCCTGCAACCGTTTAATTCTACCACAAGTATCGCCGATTACTTTCGTAGTAGCCACGCGTGTTCGCTGCCATCCGACAAAGATAATCCTATTACCGAACTGAGATTTCCTCAACTTTTTCTCGCCGCACGCGATATCTCCCGCCATAAACTTACTTTGGCCGGGTTCCTCGCTGCGATATAAATAGCCGGTAGTTACTTAAACGGTCTCGGGCTGGGTTGCGCGGCACAGAACGCCCGTTATCTTGATCATCGAATAAAAACCGGCCGAACTATAGTTAACCACGGACAGCGAACGAAATTAATTAACGACGTGTGTAGAACCGCGAGGGCGCGACTTAAGCGCAGCGTACGCACGAGGCCGGTTTACTCCTTCGCTGGTATAAATTCTTTCTTAAATCGTTACAAACTGGCCGACAACGAAGTATCGTTATCATGTCGAGATTAAATCGACCATCGCTTCTGCTCTTCCTTCCGCCTCAGCCATTTTCTTTTTTTACCGGCCGAGCTGTTTCTTTCTTCAGACCGTTGTAATTAAATTCTACTCCTTAGGCGTGTCGGAAGGCAATCAACCCTTCGGTACACGCGATCGGAAATGTGACCGTGGCCCCGACCTTTAATCTAATTAAAAAGTAAACAATTGTTCTATTTGAATAGAGAACGGTAATCGTGTTCAGGGTGTTTCTGGGAACTGGGACAAGTTACTGCTCTTGTTTTTTAGTAAAAGTAAAACAAAATGATAGAGCAGAAAATTGCTATGACTTTACTTTTTCTATGAATGCACCGCGATGCACCCATCAGGTGCAATTCCACTTTATTCTTCAATGCAACCCAATTGTTTTGTTAAGGATGTTCTGGAGTTACAATGGGAAACAAAAGTACAAGAAACGCGAAATCTATTATTTGGAATTTTATGAATTCTCCATAAGAAGACGTGTTAAAATGCGAAAACTTCAAGTTGCTATAATTCTTAAACGGTGCAGTGAATCGAACCCACAAACTTTGGTAACTGCATTAATTTAGTAAGAATTACATCTTGTCAAATTTTCAAAAATGTTGTTGCGTCTTTATATTACCTCCAGAACATCCATAAACCAATCGAACCGTTTTATTATGCTACTTATCAATTATGACTGGACTGCGGATTTTATGCATTCATAACAAAAATGGGCACGTACATTTTAAAGTAGTCGACATGTTAAAAATATTTAAGAACATCAATGTATATTAGTTTCAGTTTAATAAGATGATTAAAAGAAGAATACGATTTCTATTTGGCTCCTGTGTCCTGCAATCGATACGAACCTTTTTTATTTTGCATACAGATCCGCAGTCTAATTATGACTTATTATTTTTACTTAAAAACCGAGCAGTAACCTGTCCCGGTTTCATCGTTCATCCAGAACAGCAGGAAACTCGATAACGTTAAAGTGATTGTTAATCGAATTGTTATGCAAAATAAAAGTTCTCTGTGTCATCAATGAAACAGAGCGCGGCAGAGAGCTCGTTTTTATTAACCGCAAGAACAGGTAGATAAAGTGAACCCCACACGATGCGAAGACACCGCTTTGTTCGCGCGATGCGATTATGGGGAACACAGCGCATACGATTTTACGAGTTTCATTGTCTGGCGACCTGCTTCTGTTTCGTTGATGGAGACAAACAGGAACAGTGATGAGTGAGTGAAAGGGAACGAAAGTGAACATGAACTTGCGGCGAGACAAATACTGGATGCTGGGTAACGTGCGAGACGTATCAACGGCAAACGGGGTCGCAAAACAATGAAAAAGCTGCACACGATATAATTGTGTACCATATGCGACTTTGTCTCTGAATTACAGTCGATTTAATCAGTCGCCGTCGACAAACGACCGACAACGCGTGTTGCGCTAATGAATATTCCTGGACCATGAATCAGAACGCTGCACACAGTAAAAAAAGTACACCGATAACATTTTTCGAGTCCTAACGCAATTTAAGATTATTAAAATTTTTCCAGATTTTGCACAGAGAATTTTTAATATTGGAAACAGTATTAAAACCAGATAGAAAAAGCCAGTACTAGGGTAAAGTGCCCAAATATGGTATAGTCGCCTATTATGGCACTACCTTATATCTTGTATAGGAGAAGTCGCACCCTAGTGAGAAAATCCTCAAACAATAGTTTACCATGTTTACTCAGCAGTGTGCAGTGCATTCGCACCATTGTATAGATTTTAGTATCGATCCTCTGCCAGTTGTGTCTCCACGTGTTGAATATCTTTGTGGTTAGATTTTCGATTGTATCTGTTTCGAGGAAAGTAAGTGATTTTGAAATGTTTGAATATATCTGTAGTTTCAGTTTATTTATATCAATGTTTGCCAACTGTTGGTTTGGGCTGAAATTCGTTTTCTCTTTGTCAGTAGCTAGTATTATCAGTCTACGTGGAGTTCCCAATATGGCACTACTAAGGGTTCCCTAATATGGTCATAGCTATTGACATTTTTGTGTGGGTGCCGAATATGGCACTAAGTGTAATAATAGGGACTCAAGGTGTACCGTATTAAGAACCCCTTTCGCTGGAACCTGCAAATGACACACCACAAAAAAAAATATTTTTTCCAAGCTGTATTAATTTTTTAACACACTTAACCCCAGAATCTTATAGGGAGGAAATGCATCTACAACTGGTAAATTTTTGGTCGACAAAGAGCATTCTAAATTAATCAAAAAATGACATCAACAAAAAGTGGTTCATATTTGGGCACTTTACCCTATATGAAGAATTTTTCTCGTCGTGTATTGTTTCGTCAATCAATACAATAAACCGTGATTTTGTATTTGTTGCGAAATTCATTGATTCAACTCGATCCTACGTGAAATTGCGGTGCTATACTATTTAATCCCTGATGGACACTCGATGATATGTTGATGAAGAATGCAAAATACTCTTCTTGGATTAATGGTAGATTCACGAGCTATTTAATGCTAATTAATCCAAGGATTACGATTCGTAATATCAGATATGCCAGGTTTGATTTTCTGTATTCGAGTTGCTCATTTTGCGGCTTCCACTTTTATGAACGGCTCAAGTCCCGTTTTCACCGAACTTTGTTGGGAAATATCGAAATACAGCGCGCTTTATGAAAACCTTCATTTATAGTCGTAATCTAAATCATTGAAAGTATGTTTCATTTTTAAAAAATACTTGATATTTCATTAATACGTTTAAAAATATATACAACTTCTTACTGGTGGTCTGGAGAAAAATCGATTTATATATTCATTTTTTACTAAAGATTAATTTCACAAGCGTTTTACTTAAACTAAAACTAAAAGAGATTGGAAAAGTGCTTATATTCGCGGAAACGTGTCATGAGAATTATATTTTTAATTAAAAATTTTTTTACCAACTTTTTCTCAGGCAAAAAATGTGCGCAGCGTAGGAACGTTGAAAATATTGAGAATATACCATAATCTTGTAGGCAAAATATAGAAAACGGTCTCTATTGTCTTGTGATAAACTCTGTGAACAAAGAACATCACTGCTGTTGTGTGTGGGTTGCATCCTTTTGGAAAATTCATTCTCACGTTTCACCAACATAAAACTATGTACATACCATTATTGTGGGGTCGAGTGACATAGAGATACTATTGTATCGCGTTCGCTATTAAAATGTGCTCTGCTCCTGTTTCCGATCAATCAAGCGTCTCCAGCGATATCTGTGTATTTGTCAATATCAAAATTTCTACAGTTCAATAATATTCATTTGTATTTACAAAATACATAGTGAAATGGCAGAATGATTGGCTGCACAATAATGAATAAAACAAGAAGCACAATGTTCCATTGGAAATTTAATCAAACTATATCTTAGGTTTCACTTTTTAATTTACATTTGTTCTAATCGAATGCTGTACACTCGTGAAAAGTGTATTGATAAGCTCTTAATAATTCTTCGAACACAGAAAACGGCTGGTCATACACGAATTTCTTAGTATTTAGTAATCTCGATCATAGAACATTGAGATTGTAAAACACGTGGATCGTTCGTATATGTGCGAGTTATTCTTATCAGTAACTAGCTTCGCAGTCAATTGTAGATTATAATTTTTCCGATCCGCGTTTAATTGGAACTTTTACGACAGCTAATCCAAAGAAAGTAAACCGTTTGTAAATATTAATATCAGCGTATAGAAGCGTATATGCACACAGATTTCCCGGTACCATAAGCGATATGGCGATCGCTATCACCGATCGAGAACATGAACGAGCGTAGGGAAAGTACAGAGATGATGGAGGCTATGTTATCGAGAAAGGTATACATATACGCGATAACGGAATAAATAATCTTAATTGAAGTTTCGAGTACGATGAAATCCAAGCAACTGAATTGTTACGCGGAAATCCCAACTTAACTTTTCGACTTGTTCGGAATAGCCAACCGTGTACTTTCCTCGGATTACAATTCTATTTCGCCGGTTCAATTCTCTCCCCGGAGTCTTTCCGACCTAATTTCACGTAAACTAAATCGCTATCGAAATCGTTATATAACCGTATTGTGCACGCAGACACACGAAAATAAAAGACAAACACAACAGTTCGAAACTTTCAACTAAAGTGTTCGCACTGTATTCTGTTACGAGTACAAAGGTTTTCAGATTCTCGAGACGTGAAATCCTAATTCATTTTCATACGATCTTTTCATTCACATATGATATACTGTTTTCTTGCGTTTCCCAGTTTTTATGGGTAGCTACTGTTTCTGCTGGTTTGGTTCTTTCCATAAATTAGATGTGAGGCAGTGAAAATGTTAGAAAGTTACGCGATTTGCCTGTGCGAATAGCTACGACGAAAAGTGACGTCACGAGACCACTGTGCACGAGCCGCTACCCCCACTACCGAGGTCGCGCGATACGTAGCGTGTGACGCGCGCGTCGCAGCGTAAACACTAGAATAGGGAGACACAGAGCTAGCGCGCGAGCGAAATCACTTTTTAACCGACTTCAAAAAAGGAGGAGGTTACTCAATTCGATCTGTATGTGCCCTTTTTTTCTCCTTGTTCTGCTTCCTGAGCACAAGTCAACAGACTCAAGGCGGGTTTCCCCAAATCATCGAAAGGATGCACCGAGCAAAGTCAAGTATAAACAGAGAACTTTGAGCCAAAATGTATAGGTAATCTTCGGTGTAGAGGTTTTCACAGGACCGCGTGCAACAAATAAATTCGTAGAAACTCCCGGGAAAAAGAATCTTTTATGATCGATCGACAGATGCATCGGGAGAAATCAGTGGGAGACCAACGACCGACTGAAATTCTCATTAGTGTGGAGTGCAAGCCACATTCTCGTCGCCTCTACATTCCCCATAAGACGGGATACAAGCGGCCGAGACGGCCGCACGATATTGCAACGGCGTCGAGGACACGAAATTCCTCGTAGTGGAGATGTTCCATCGCATTAATTAGGTGGAAACACGGGACGGTACCGCGCGACATTCACAACTTTTAGAGGGCTGCTCGATACGAGTGGTGATGATGGTGTGCGGGCATCGCGACGCTACGCGTCGCCGTTGGATCGCCGCCGCGAGAGCGGCTTGAAACGGTTCCGAAAATATTGGGTCGTTCAGAGAATTCTGCAATTTTTGCAAATCAATTTCACCCATTAAGAATATTTCAAATCAGGGACCATAACTGTTATAAGCAAAAAGAAAAAAGTCATAGAATAACAAGTATTTCATTGGTATTGGTTACAAATAAGGTCTATAAGTAACCGCAAATTTTTTCTCTTGCTGATAAATGTTATCGTTGCGTGTGTGAGAGAGAGAAATTCATTTGGACCGCTCATAACAGTTACCGATGAGAGAAATTTATTTCGATCGCTCATAACAGTTATCGATGGGAGAAGTTTATTTCGATCGCTGATAACAGTTATTGACAAGGCAATTAATTATTTCATTTTTTTATTCGTAAAATTAATTGCTACAATGAATATTTAATCTGACAAACAAACAGATTTTGTGTTCCATCCGAAAAAGAGTAGACAACTCCATAATTAAATAAGCAACCAAAATGAATTTTCTCATCAGTAATTATTATGAACAAGTGAAATAATTTTCTCTCATCGATAACTGTTAAAAGCGATTGAAATGAACTTCTCTCATCGATTATAATTGCTTTGAGAAATCGAAACAGTTTTTCTTCATCGATAACAGTTATCGAGGAGGATCCAATTTTTTAATCACTAATAACTTATTTGAAACGTAAAAGTATAAAAATCGATATTTTTTAATCATTTTGTTCTTCGAATTTTCCCTTTATATTTTGTGTACATTATTTTAAATTTCAATAATAATCAACTTTTTATTAATGATTTTTATTGTAGAAATTTTTTTTTATAATAACTGATTTTTGCTCCCTGCTTAAAATTAATTACTCTTGAAAGCATCTCTCTACGTTTCAGAAGAAGTTAAAAATATTTCATTTGCAACAGAGTGAATTTGAAGTGCAAAACCTGTACTTGAAAGCGGAGAAAAGCTCGCCTTAATCGAAAGAAATATTAACTGGAAATTTCGATTCTGGAAAACAGTTTGCAAGCCCTGAGCCGACGAGCGTGTCGCCGGGGGTGCAACACATTCGCCGAACGAAAACCACCACCGGAAGTGGATGCAGATAATTTTAATAAGCCACGCCTCAAATTTTGCAAATCCCGACGAGTGCGTCGAGAAACACACCCTTCTTTTTGCCTCCATGTACTTTTAAGTACGCCGGAAACTTTTGCCTACCACTTTTTTCTTGTTTGGAAAAGTATAGTTTAATACAGCGGAACGTTGCATAAAGTCCGCATAGATATTCTCCGTTTCCTTTTTATGGTACTCCCTTCTGCTTTAAAGCCTTTTTATGCTGTAATTGCATAGTTACTTTCGGAACACCGTTCCGGCTGTTTGGAGTTTGAAAATTTCTCACGCAGTTGTAAGCAGACTTATTGGCCGAATGCTGCGAAACCGTGGAAACAAGAATGTGTGTTATTAATGCGTGAGTGGATTTCACGTTTGAAGAGGTTTTTTGTTTGTCATTTGTTTATGTACAAATGGAAATAAATTACAGTATTATTAAATTCTTCTAATATTTTTACTAGAGGTGTGCGGGAATATCCGAACATTTTCGAGAATACCCGAACATTTTCGGGAATTCCCGTCCCGTCCCGCACACCTCTAATTTTTACTAATTTAAATTACGCCTACTCATTTTTGTCATAAATACATACGATCCGGTGTCTATAGATTACAAAACGGCAGACAAAAACACTAGAAAGAAAATGAATACGTCAGGGCGTTCGATTAGATCTCGCCACGACTGTCACGAGATCGTCAACCGGCTTCGCATGGGTGAAAATAATATATAACTCGAGCACTACAAAACACTGATAAAACTTTTACCAAATATCTATGTTACAGAGTGATTAATAGCCTTGATTGCGGACGGTGTATCACTATTCCCCTGGAACACAAAGGAATTAAAAATTGCATTCAAAGTAAGCATAAAAGATAAGGGAAGGAATTGTGCACCGGTGAATGGTCAGTTGGCGTGAGGTTTCAGTTGCGTGTGTGCAAGATTTATGACCTGTAGAGGACGCAAAGGTAGGTATCATAAGATTGGCTGCGCCACTTCCTCCGTTTTTTTAACACTTCCACTTTTCACTTTCTTCTTTAAGACCGGCAGGACAGTGTCTCCTGCAGAATTTAGTGGTGACAATGACCAGACGAGCGAACATACGATCTGAAATTTGCTCCATTCTTCATCATAAATCTTGCAGACAATCGATCTGAACCCCGGCCGAGCAGCCATCTTTCCACGTTTCTCGACCGATCACCTGTATTTCCTGTGTCTTCTAAATTACGTGGCGGCCAATCCTGTCCTCTTGATCCAGACTATTCTAGACGATCAACCGAACTGAAAACATTGATTTCTTCAACCCTTAAAAGAACCGTTCGACAACGTGTTCATAACAGTATGGAGATTTTTTAATCAACTTCTTTTATTATGTCGCTATATGAAAAAATTGATTTCCATTCACTTACTCAAAAATATATTGTATTAAATATTGTATTAATGGATTTGTGTTACTGCCAAAATTTTGAAATGAAATAGGGAATCAAAACTATAATGAATACTGACAAAAATGTAAACTGAGTTTAGATGTATTGTCATTTGATCTCTGTTTACGTGCTTTTATGTTTTTTTAAAGATTTCTTTCTTTGATCAACTATTGACGATTAACTTCATCAATCGATTGATCGATCAATCGTCGATTTTTCGATGATTCCTTTTTTTAATCGCACACATTGATCAATCAATCATGAATAAAATCTTAATCGATTAATGCCCAACTCTGGTGTGGTCTTGTAAAAATGATGATATAAATGAATTAACACTAAATCTATGAACAGAATGATTTTTCTAGAATGGCTGTTTTCTAAGTTCTTTAAAGTTCTAAAGCATAAAACTATCTAAGGCTTCCTTCGCTTCCATTCAACTTCACTTGCATATCGAAGTAATTCGATTTAAATAATTGAACAGTGACTAAATAATTGAATTTGAATAAAACTGAACAGATTCAGTGAATTCATAATGAATTGTCGTAGTAAAATTGAGAAGATTGGGAGACGCTACTGCTAAGATTAGAATATTTTTAACATTTACGTAGGGATGCTATCTACGAAATTCATTATAGGTATTTCGTTAATAACGCCGGAGCATCTTCTATCAGTGAAACGTTCGAGGAAGCAGAGCACCGCAATTTGAACACGGAATAACGCTGCGGTAAACGGAATAAGGCAGCAAGAAGGCAATCTACGCTTCTCCTGACAATATCGTCGCCAACAATTCTGCCGTTAAATCGACTTAACTTTCTAACAGGCGTTAAATCGCTTTAAAGCTGTCTCCCATTAAACGCAGTCTGCATGCTCGCGTTAATACTTCTTGAAATCGATATTACAAATGGAAGATTTCATACGTGAAACCGGGAGCTAGATAATTGCCGCTCGACACGATTATCTTCGCACCGTGTAATTGTGTTTAACAGGTAATACGCGCGAGATTTATGCTCGGAGCACGTTTAATGCAAACGGATACGAAAAAATTCAAAAAAACATTTCCTTCGTAATAACTCCAATTCGCTCAGATGATTTCAGAATTTTAGAAACATTCTTCGATTATTTTGGGTGCTATGCACTTCGTACGTTTTTCCATGGTTAAAGTTATAATTTTGTTTCTTAAAATATTGAATATCTCGCCGACCGTATTAGTCGCGGCATTCGAATTATCCAGCGAATTCCGGTCACGTGTATTTGATTTTCATCAAAGTTTAGATGACAGTGGGCTGAATGACTTGGCGAGTAGTTCTAAAACACATTAGGATTGCGAATCAAAGGCGCGACAAATTGAGGACGTCCTATAATGTTCGCCCGAAACGATGCTTAGGGTGCAACCGCGGAATTGAAACCACCCCGGCAGCTCCGTAAATATTGATTTTAGCGAAAATTGGTTCGGGTAAATGCTTTATAGTTCAAAGGAACCCGTATAATGCTTCGCGAAATTTTATTTGCTTTCACATTTCTTGAAAACAAACCCGCCTGCCACAGCAAGAATTGCAAACGATAACGGAACAAATATTCTCCTCCCGATGTAATAGACGTTAAACAAATAAATAAAAATACATTTTTTAAAAATACCACGTTTTTAGAACGGACTAAAAAGTATAAAATAATTTTTCCCAGCCCCATACAGATTCCTAACCCTGTACAGTCCTGAAAATATGTTATTGTGAATTTTTAATAGCTATGAATATACTTGTAAGATTTAAAACGAAGAACGTGGGGCGCAAGATAATACCACGGTACCACGATTGGTACCACCAGTGGTGGGGATGAGTCAGGATGGGAACGCGTGCTGGAGTAGGGAGCACTGTCGCGCGGAGTGGGGATCGCTAACGGTTAAATTTTTAATAGTTTATATCTCCTAAACGCATAGAGGCTTCTTAAAAATTTTTTTTAAATATTGCATTGTCATCAAGTTCTGAGCTATGTTTCAAATTTCAAGTCTCTAGCTCATCGAGAAGTTAGTTTAAAATCAATTGCAAAATTTGTACCGAACAGACAGACGAAAGAAAGCGAACTAATAAAAACGTAGTATAAAACGTAGTAAAATACAGAAAATCGAAATAAAATATAGCTTCAGATCTTGAACCTTTCACAAATTATATTAACGAACTTATATACAATTTACAAGTAGTCGACTCGCGGCTCGCACTGCAAAGCGTTTCTCATTATTAATATTACCTGAAAGACGGAATAGAATTCAACTGCGCGCGGAACTTGTTTACGATTTCATTTAAAAGTTGAAACGAAAGAGGAGTTCGCGGTTTTTAGCACAGCTATTGGAAAATATGGTATAAACTGAGCTGTTAACGGCGCACTGTAGCTCTTCGTTTCGGCACGGCGCGCGGCACAGCTAACATCTTTAAAACTTCCAGCCTGTCTTTTAACGCGTACGAACTCTTAATTGTTCCTCGAGCTAGTTTCAACGAACCGTGGAAAATATGCGCATAAAGCGGCGAAAGAGTGTAAAGCCTCGGCCACAATATTTAAAGGAAATGCATTGTTACAGAATCCCTTCATTAAAGAACAAAGTGCATAAACAAAACCTTAGTTGACATTTCTTTCGAGATGATGAACTTTAATTCTCGCGATAAGTATTAACTTATTACCAAAAATATCGATGCATGACGCTAGGGCGTAATTTTGAACATAGACGCACACACACGCGCGAAGATTTCACTTGATCGACATCAAAGAAGTGAAATTCCGTTTATTTTCTATCTCTGTAAATTCATCTATATATAAAAAACGTCGCCAACTTTCGTTAAATTAATTTGTCGACTAATTTCTTGAACCAAGAACTTCGATCACTCGTACATAGACTCGCGGATATGAGCATATAAAAAAACTGTTTAAAAAGACTGTAGATATGTATTTTGTGTGATAAATGTGTAAAGAATTGTTTGAAAGGACTGTATAATTTCCGACACAAAAAATACATATACACAACGTGTTCGTGTATAGTCACAACTGAAAAGTCACTCAGAGAAGGTTAATATTGTTCAAATTATATTTCCCCACCGATTTAGGAAATTGCAGTCAACGTTCGGAACGAGATGACTAGAATGTTGCGCGAAGAAGGGGCAAAGTTACAAGGCGTCGGACACGTTGCATTGGTTTTTGGAGACTTCCACCACCTTGATGGACGCCGTGGAAGGTGTGTCGTCGCCTGTACTCTTCTCCATGGCCGGTCCCCATGCCTTCGTCGGTCGAAACAGACTCCAGTCCCTCTGCGGACAATTAAATTCGAAAAATGAAATTCGTAGAACAACTGGCCCCGTCCCGGAGACCGTTCAAACAATTCCGCCTGAACTTTCCAGACTCGTCGTTTCAATCGGCCTGGCAGATCGTCAACTCGATGAAAGATTCCATGGATTTCGCCGCTACGGTGGAACGGTGCACGCAAATGATTTGCGATCGTCAATGAGAATATCGGAAGCATTCGGATTCTGAAACGGAACCGAGCCTTAAATGGTCCACGATCACGGAATAATTCATGAAGTGTCTGGTCCGCCTTATAAATGCCCGCTATGACTGGACTCTATAAATCTTGCTGCCGTTAATCCGCAATAGCGCACAAGTCGAACGGATTCTGACATAAACAAATTGGCTCGGTGACGAGAATAGATAACACGGTGGAAGCTGGATGGAAATACTTCTCGAATTTACACTGATAACTAGACTGCGGATCTTTATGCATTTGTAGCAGAGCTGTGGGGAAAATAGAAAGAAAATTTAAGTATGTGTATAACTTTGAAAATAAAATATTTTATTTGATGCAGTCATTTTTGAAAATAAAATAATTTATTCGAGGCAGCAATTTTTTTGAAAATTGTATTTTATTTGAAGAATATTGAAGTTATTTGTTCAATATTTTGTCTGTATTTTCAATTTCAATTTTAAATATTATTGCTGAAAATGATAGTTCGATTTCAATACATTTATGAGTGTAAATCGTTTCTTAACGACTATATCGTTAACGTATAACATTGCAAAAAGTAAAATGTTTTATTTTAAATTAAATTTAAATTAAATCTAAAATATTAAATAGTATTTAAAATATTTGTTTCGCCAAACAATGCCCACCTCTGATTTATAACAAAATTGCGTAGATGAAAAATTCAAAATTGTTGAAAAATTTTCAAAACTGAAGATGTCAATATATGATTTTTCCTCTACTAAAATCATTAAGGAAAGAAGTAACATTCAATTTATATTAATAACATATGTACACTAATTTAGCCAAATTTGTACTACGCGACAGAATTTATTGAAGTGAAAATAGCTAAAATTGTAATAGTCATGAGAAATCAATTTTTTCAAGATTCCAGACCAGAAGACCCTCTGAACGTTATTGATTCGATTTCGCGCGATTTCTATTCCTTTGCTGTCCTGTGATTACCTGGACCCTCCATATTTAATTTGATCACGATCTGCTACACGTTTTAACGATTTATTCAATATTTGCTTGCATTGTATGTGGCCATTGTGTACAAATTTATTATTAATGCGTTCGCTGGCGGCATTCATATCGAGAGCCGTTCGAAAAGTTACAATATTTTATTAAACGCAACGCGTTCTATTCGGGAAATATTTGCCCGAGCTGAGTCATTAACTTCTGGAATACCGTGCTGTGTTCTGTGACCTTAAATAATGGCGATCGTAAAATTAATTTGACCTTGTTTGTCCGAAATATGTGTCTAAAAAATATTAAAAGTTACAATTGCACAGTACAGCATATTACAAGAGTGTTAATTGTAGTACCTTGTATAGTAGACATTATTTTATAGTATGTGTGCTGTATATTTATAATTCTGTTAACTCTGCGCGTAAATAGTAGGTGGTAACTCTGTGCTGGTAGCAAATGCTTTATAAAGCTCGGAAAAGTATCATTAAATTAATATATTGAAATGTATATTTAATCATATTGATTTAGTACTAGTTTTACTATAAAAGAGATTGAAGAGATTCTTACAATTAGGGAAAGTATCGATACACAACTGCTATATATATTCATAGTGATTGAACATTAGCGAGTAAACATAATTTTGCAATTGCTTCTATGGTACATTATCGAAATGTATTGAATTTCGTAACAACAGCCACAACCTGTTAGCGAAGGTTTGCGCTATAAATATTGCTTTAACGCTTCAGCACAGCGTCCACACTAATAGTTAAACGAAAATCTACAGCCTGACATATTTAAAAGTTCCGCGCGGGCAAAGGATAATTTGAAAAATGCTAATAACGTTCCCCAATCGACAAAATAATTTCATAAAAGGGCCTGACCTGATTCTTCGGCTTTTCTCTTTTTCCGCCTGTGTTAATAGTTTAAAAGTTTCGCACCAACTGCGAACTCGATTACCCAATTTCCAGTCGATCAAAATTTTCTTTACTTAAAATTCTTCGTAAACTCGTTTCCCTTAAAACGTTCGCCATCGCATAATAAATTCGCGAGACCGATGCTCCGAGATGTCGGTTTTAATCTGGAATCTTGAGAGAATCAATTCTTATTGTTCTGGCAAAAGGATTTTTATCCTTGTTATTTTCTATAAAGTGATATAAAATTGCCAGTTTTAGTGCTCCGTATACCCAGTGTTAATATCGGCACGAGAGGATCAGCGTTTCGAAAAGCAAGTGGTTCGCCGCTATACTTTTCTTCACGGTGGTTGTCTCCCATTTCGTTTGGCGGGTCATATCTCCGCGAACCGTACAAGTACTTTCCGAACTGTGTTGGGGAGCTAGGAGAGAGAAAGAGGGAGAGGGAGAGAGAGAAAGAGGGGGCGGGAGGGAGAGATAAGAGTAATAGTAAATTTATCGGGTAACACAAAGCGGAAGTGGTCAAGAAGGGGGCAGAAACTACGGCAGAAATAGGTTCGATCCGAACGATGGAGCGCGGACGAAACTTTTCGTTTCAAAGTACGATTACCTACGTACCCGTGGAAAAACTTGTATTAAGACGTTCGAAGTTCGCGGGATTTTACGGCAAACGGGAGCAACTTTTAAAGCGTTGCCCACCGCCCGAAGCAAACCACCACTGGACACTGTACGGCTTTTAAAAAATTTGCAATTCGTCGAACATTGAAATATTACCGAGATATAACGAAACTTTGCCCGGCCGCGACCGGTTTGCATATTTCTTGCATCCAAATTTCAATGGCTTTGTTCCACTGCTAGAAAACGTACTCGAGAACAACGGACTCGGTGTACGTGCCAATTCAGTCCTGATCCTGATTTTAACATCGCTGTTTATGGAATATTCAAAAACGTCTCGGATGATCTAATATATTTCACTTGCTGTTCATCTTTTTATCAGAATGTCTTTGTGCATTCCTGATTTTAACATCGCTGTTTATGAGATATTCAAAAATGTCTCGGAGAACTCAATATATTTCACTTGCTGTTCATCTTTTTGTCTGAATGTCTTTGTTCATTCCTGATTCCTGATTTTCACATCGCTGTTTATGGTATATTCAAAGATGTCTGGGTTGATTTAATATATTTCACTTGCTGTTCATCTTTTTGTCAGAATGTCTCTGTACAAAATACCCCTAGAGCGAACGAAACGTGAAAGAAAGTAGAGATAGAAAATGGCGTTCCGACAGTCTGTAGCCGAACACGTAAAACTTGGCACACTCCAATGTCTATGGCCACTTTAAACTTGAAATTAGGTCCGTATAAGGGAAGATCGGACCACCCCCTGTCAAGTCAAATGAGACTCGCCCACTCAGGAGCTCGCCTAAGTAGATGGATCCCCAAGAACCTATGCATCGTTTAATTACTACGCTAGCGGTGCACATAGAGCGCAGCGATCTTTGACCTGAAAGCTTATAGCGTTGCATAAATGTGCAAATACAGCATTGACGACAAGTTCAGGACATCCCGACAAACGTTAAACCGTTGAGCAGTTAATACCGAATGGTCTCTTTACTGCGCGTGCAAAAAGCAGAGCAGTTCAGCCAGTACGGATTTTGTTCTGTCTTCAGACAGCCCTGGGCTGCGATTGCATACGTTTTCTGACTGGACAAACACGAAAAGCGCACAAAATTTAAAAGAAGATGACAAGCCTGAATATTTGATCCGTGTGGGAAGTTCCATTTAAGCTATCAATCAAATTCAATAAAATCACGAAACGAAGTAATCGATGTAAAGAATTTTCTGCAATTTGGGTCCCTTTAAACAAATTTCTTTGGATTCGTATGCCTATTCGGACTGCTTGGTAGGGATGGGATCAAATACCTCGCAAACAGATTCGAACCTCGATTGATTGAATTCGAACTCTCTACAAGTACTTCGAAAAACAGAAACAATACTCCTAAGTATACTTGAACCTATGCCCGACAATTTCGAACCTTTCACAAGCACTTTGGTAAACGGAAATAATACTTGCAAGTATATCCGAATCTTGGTCGAACAGATTCGAAACTTTTATGAATATCGTACCGGAAATTCTCTCATTTTTCTAAACATTATTTTTTTACCTTTAGAATCAATTACGTTGTTCTCTAATGCATAATTTAATTCAACATGTCTAACTATAATTTCATAATCTATCAGAAATATTATTCTTAAATAGTTACGAATTTAATAAAGAAAGTGCTTAGAGTTTCAACATCGAAGTACTTATAAGCATCTTTTCGAAACTTGTAAGTACTCATTCCGAGGTTCGATATCAGTTTGTATAAAATGAATACTTTTCAAATATAATCATTGAAACATTTATTTTTAAGTAGTAATCGAAACCCACGAAATGATACTTGGTTATTGAAATTGACTCGGATTCGTGAGTACATATCGAACTTGATCCCATCCCTACTGCTTGGCAATGAGCGTGTCAAACGGGATTGGAGAGAGTCTGCGGATAGCCATATTTTCATCCCCGTATTTCTACAAAAGGAGGACCCGCAATCTACATAATCTCGGCTTCTTCCGATTGTTCTGACGGTTTCGTGCAACTCGAAGAAAGAAACGCATGCGACGTAATCGCAGCCCAAAGCTTGGTCGCCATGGGAGTCGCAAAGTTTGAAGGGTAGACGACGACGACGACGACGACGACGACGGGACCGTTGGAATCGGAAAGCATGTTGCAAAAACAGAGAGAGAGAGCGCGATTTGCATAATAATCTCTAGTTTGTCGAGCATTATTCCAACTGATATTTCGATTCAGCTTGTATCCCGCCGCCTCTCCCATAAACTCCATGATTTGATGGCGCGCAATTGCCGGTAATCGTTCGGTCCGAATTAATGCGCTTATTCTACGTAACGATAGTAATTCACGGAGATTTAGTGGTGTCATTATTGGCCCCCGTGACAAACTTACCGGTCCTTTCCACAGCCGTCGGATGAAAAAGAACGGCATCGGCGCGAGGGTCGACAGCCCGATCAGTATTCCAATCGCGTTCGCCCAGTCAGGGAATATGTACGTGCCATAATAACCCCACTGGTACGTATACATTTGATACACGAACACCCCCTGTGGAGGAAAATAAAATTAACAAAAAAAGGCTGTCTGTTATTTCGCCCGCGAACGCCTCCGGAGAGCACCGGTCTCTCGGTACACCGGCCAATTAGGAATTCGATATTTTCAGCTTGAAGAAGAAACGCCATCGCGTTTTCCCCAGAGCGTGATTGCAGCTTAAGTGGGCCGAGCTTACGTGGAAATGAAACATTTTTTGGCCCTTTCGACGAATCACCCGTTTCGATGCCGGCCAGGTGGAAACAATTGAAATTACGTGGCTCGTAAACACCGTCTCCGCCCCCCTGGAGATCTTGCGAACTTTGTGCTGACCTTCGAACCCTTGGCGGACAAGATTTTCTTCAAATATGGCGAATATCAAATCCCTACAAAAACATCCTGCAAACAGGAGCCAAGTTCCTATTGAAAAATACCTCTTGCAATACTGAAAATAGCGTTTGGAAAAATTAGTTTCAAAGAACGCTCTTTAATTTTTAAAGAGTTACACGGAGGGCTAAATTATTCAAACTTGACCGCCACCTAACATCTTTCATGGCCATTGGTTTAAAAAGTAACGACCAAGTTTTGAATAGTTTAGCCCCCGATGTAACTCTTTAAAAATTAAATAGAGAGAGCGTTCTTTTAAACTAATTTTTACAAACGCTTCTTTCAGTACTGCAAGAGGTATTTCTAAGCTAACGAACTTGGCCGTATTTGTTTGATCTCACATCTTTTTACAGTTTACACTGTTTACACAACTGTTTACAGGATGTTTTTGTTGGGATTTCATCAGTTGGGATTTCATCAGTTTTTGTTGAAATTTCATGAATTATCAAATAAAATTTGAAAATTTGATAATTATTCCTTTGAGTGTTTGTTACGGTGGACCTATGTACCAAATTTCAAGCTTGTAGATCAATGGGAAGTACCCAAAAGGTTTTGATGATCTGTCAGTCGGTCAGTCAGTGACAAATTTAGCGATTTTTGAGGTCCTATATCTCGGAACCTACTAATGTTGGAAGATTAATGTTTTGTCAATATTGAGACATGATAGCACTTAACAAGTGTACGAAAATACATCTTTCCATCTGCCTCCAGTGCCGAGTTATAAGCCTCTAAAAAACGGCTAAGTTGTTCCGTGTAAAAGGAGGTAGTGCGAGAACTTGGCTGGTGCGTTACCGAGCACCTAGATTCTTGTGAACACCGCAGAGGTAGAATCTTGAATCTATCGCACTTAAGTTAAACGCGTTCGAAAATTCCCCGCTGGATTGTTTATGAAAATCGGATGACCGATGAGCGCAACACGCGCGGAAACTTATCAGAGGGCGAACGGTGATAACTCAACGGAGAGAGATCACGCTCGATTGGCCGCGAAACAAAGCTCGGTAGTTCCCGTTATTTTTCTGGCCACGGGAAAAAGCAGAACGTGATCGAACGGGTCGCATTCTTCTCCGGGCGATCAATTCGATTCGTGTGCGGGGGACAGAAATTATGTTATCGATTAGATCAGTTGTTTTAAATCAGTCCGCGGCCGCTAGACGGGGACCGTAACGGAAGAGAGAAGGAGTTAGCCGGTCGATTGACTGACGCGATCATTTATTTCGGTGCGACTCGTGATCGCTAAAGTGGAACGTGACAGGAGTTCGAGCAACGTCCCCTTTCGCGGAAAGAACAAAATGAACCGCGAATGGAAAAGACATTACCAGTCCACCTGTATGCTCTTTTTTCTCGCATCGTTATTATTGACCACTGTCACGTGAACCGGGACGTAAACAAGTTAATGTTTATAAGATTGATGGCCGTACCTGTCGCGCGCGCATGAGTGACAATTTTCGAGAAAGCTGGACGTCACATTCAGAGAAATTAACTTGTCTAAATTCTATACCATTCACCGGGTTTATTTCAGCGATTTACCCGACGGACGTCTATCGACTTTCTAATCACTCGGCTATTTTCAAATGGCGGTTAATGAACTGAGGAGTTCGATGGATTTTGATTCAACGGGTTGACAATGATGTAACAATAGTATAAAATTCTTGGGGTGTACTTCCGAAAGCGACAACCCTCCGATTTTGCTGAAATTTTTGCCAAAGCTTATCCTTGATTAGAGAACAAAGTTTTAACAGTTCTTACTAAATATTTTCGAAAATATTGATTTCAGAGAAAATAGCTTCAAACAAACAATGGAGCTCATAAAATTTTCTACGAAAACGGTTATGTATATTTTTTACGTAAACCTATTATTTTGGCTGTTACGACCCGAAATAACTCGGCGGGGTCAAATTAACTCTGCGTGTACTTCTGAAAAGGACATAAGGAAAAAAGGACTTTTTTTATACTCTGGATTCTTACGTATTTTGACGTGCTGATTACGAATATGATAGTGAAAATTGGCGCAAATTTTATTTTCATAGCGGAAACTATGGAAAGACCATAAAAATCATGGTTTTTTTTTTATTTACTTTCGTAAATAATGGGAATTTTGAAAAATACTTCAGATAAAAGTTGTAGACCTCATAAAAATACACATTTTATGTTCTATTGATTTTTGTCATAAAGATAATACTTTCTAAGAAAAATGATAGGTAATTATTCACTTATAATGATCGCATGATTTATCCTTTACTATTTAGTTCAAATTCTGTATGACGGCTATATAGAATGCAAATATTATGCGATCAGAATTAGTTTGGATTAGTGTATTTCGATGAGGCCTACAACTTTGATTTGAAGTATTTTTCAAAATTACCATTATTTACGGAAACAAATGGAAAAAACAATGGTTTTTATGATTTTTTAATGGTTTCCGTCATTACAATAAAAATTTTCACTATCTTATTCGTAATCAGCACGTCAAAGTACAGTATAAAAAAAGTAGAGTATAAAAAAAATCGGAGGGTTGTCGCTTTCGGACGTTTATTTTCTCGCCATAATTTTTCGCTTGGTGTAAAAACCTTTGCGGGAATATTTAAACAAATTCACCGCGAACGCCAAAATCGCCGCGCAGAAATACAGGACGAATTGAATTGCCAGCAATTAAAAGTTTCTCTGAATAAATTGGACAGGAAAGTTCAATTCAGAGCTTAAAAGAAGTTCTAATTATATTTTCACTTGTATGCTACGGGACAAATAACCTATACCTATACAGTTTTCATCCTTTTCTTTCATGATCGCTTGAAAAACTTCCTGCACTTTCATGAAACTTTCGTGGAACGCTGGGAAAGGATAATTAAAGACACCCTGAGACAATATTAAAGAAGCAATTAATTAACAGGAATATTCTTCGTCAGGGTACACTGTAGGTTCTACGACACCTTTCGAGAAAAATTTACGAAGAACCGTATCTCTAAAATCGAAGTATTCGACATAAAATCGACCCAACGGTGATTATTCAGAATAAATTGTTTTTCGATTGTGAATTTCAACTTGTGAAGCATTTTAACAGCATGTCTTCGTAATGTCGGAAGAATTATTGATTAAAACGTTGTTGCCAACTGCAGACAAAAATAATATTTCAGGCAATAAAGTCGTATGACCTACCCTCCAGAAAAACGTAGGAAAGTGAAAAGAATACGAGGAGCGGTTGTGCCTCATTAAAGCGATCATCCCCTCGAGCGAGTGTCATTCCAAGCACGCATGAGCACAAAGGATACGCACGTCGATGCAGTTTCGCATTTGCAATTCTGACGACAGAAATAAAACAGAATTATAACACTGAAGCTTCGCCGAAAGAATGTCTGCTCTAAATAAAGTTATGTTACCAGCACGAAATCAAGATCATTACCTTACTATTTCAAATTAGAAAATAAAATATTTACTCGTGTCTTCTGTTGTCTTTCATTTCCGCCGGGAATAAATGATTTTTGTTTGTTGAAGAACATGTTTGCGGCAGATGTGATTTCATTTCTCGAAAGAAAGCGTCTCGTCGTCAAAAGAAATTTAATACTGAGACAACCAGCAAAAAGAGGTTTGCTATTTTTTTCACACTGTCCCAGGTTGAACGTGAGTCGTATCACCAAGATATGAAAAAACGCGCGAGCATGCATTATACGGTTTATATGCCATCTGCAACCCGCAAGAAATAAAATGGGAAGAATATACCGAGTGTCGCTAAAACAGGAGAGAGTGATTTTATATAGAAAAATAAAACTGTATTCATGGGTTTCGTTTCCACTTGAAATAACACTGTTCCAGGAAGCTTTATATGCTTGAGCACGATTCTGCACAAGTATCTATAAATTCCTGACACTTTCCGTTAATGTATACTGGATAGCCTGTTATTTTTATTAAGTATAAAATATGAGTTTTCAATATATTTATACAGGCTGAGTAACCTAACGTTGCCACCTCAAATATCTATGTTGTTTCTAAAGATACGTCAAATGTCTGAAGGACAAAGTTGAATGGTAAAATGGGGCTCATACGGTTCATTTTTTTAAATGGAATGAGGTATTTTCTAATACATCAGTCGATGCAGCTGGACATTCTTTATAAAAAAGTACTAACCTATGTATGTCGAAAAGTTAGTAGTTCAGGAGATATTTCAATTTAAATAATTTTAAAACGCTAATGTCCTTAGTACAATAGTAATGGTGTGTGTTTTGATTAAAAAAATTATATAAAAGCAACAATTTTTTTTGGTATCGTATGAACCCCATTTTACCATTCAACTTTGTCCTTCAGACATTTGACGTATCTTTAAAAACAACAAAGATATTTGAGGTGGCAACGTTAGGTGACTCACCCTGTATATATCCAATCTGATTGTTTAAATTCAACAATTTTATTCTACGTTTGTTGCACAGGATAGTGTAAATACACCTCATAAATCAGGAGACATTTTAGCAATTTCGATCGTGTTACGGAGCCGCGCGAGATATGCCGACTATAAGTAGAACAGTGAGTAATAGTCGGACATGGTACCAGCCGTAGTCGAAAACATCCGTGTACCAGACAGTGTTATCATTTCCGTAACACCCTATACATACATGTGCATGTATCCCGCAGAGATAGATCTTTACTCTTGAATTTATTACAATGCTCGCCACTGGTGGGCACAAAGAATCCCAACTTAACAGTGTGGGGTTAAATCATCATCAGAAGCGCTCACAGTTTTGAAGAATTCAGACGAAACGGAAGGCCTGAGATAGATTGTGAACTGATTGATAAGAAAAGTATAAGAATTTCACATGGACACGAAGTATCCCGTTTGAACAGTGTCAAGGTCAAGGATTAGAATGAATCTAGCGATAGCTGCGTCGAGATCATCAAAAGAGCCCACAGCTTGGAAGAATTGAGACAAAAACGGGAGGTCTGAGATTGGTTATGAACTATAAGTAGACTGCGGATCTTTATGCATTTATGAAAACATTGGTTGGATGAAATATAAAACAGTAAAAGATTTGAAAAATTAAAGATAATTTTGCTTTTAATGTAACACAGTCGCTAAGGGACGAAATTAATTTTTATGTTATTCCTGCTTCCCACAATCAATGCAAAACATTTTCATTTTTTATCTACTAATTAGTGGACTGCGGATCTTTATGCATTTATGAAAACATTGGTTGGGTGGAATATACAACAGTAGAAGATTTAAAAAATTCGAGAATATTGTAATGTTGCTTTTAATGCAACACTGTCGCTAAGGGATGAAATTAATTTTAATGTTATTCCTGCTTCCCACAATCAACGCAAAACATTCTTATTTAGCATAAAGATCCGCTGTCTGTTGTGATAAGGAAAATATAAAAATTTTACATAGACTCAAAGTATCCATTTCTTGACAATGTGGGGATCAAGGATTAGAATGGATCTATCGATAGCTGCGCCGAGATCATCGAAAGCGTGCTCACCCGTGGATTAAGACAGAAGATAACCGTAAGGCGGTTTCTCGGTGAGTGTTCGAAAGTAACCAGTGTCGAAAACGTCTCGCTTAATAAAATAGTCGATCGATCAAGCTGACCTAGCGAGGGACTAGCTCTGCGGACTCCTCGCCCGTAGGACAGAGATCGAGTGGGTGGGTGGGTCGGATCGGTAAGTGTGTTACTACAGAGACTGGATAACGACGGATCGAAAATCTTTGCGCCGGCAAGACTCGGCGTAATGATGAAAATTGCAAAGGCACCGTGAGTGAGGATCATTACTCGGCTCTTCGCCGCTGTTCCCCGTATCCCCACTCTCCCCCCTGCTCGGTGATCCAGATTCCCGCAAATTTGCGTTTGTTAAGAGTGAAGTGCGCGCAATGGAACATAATTATTTAGGGTACGATTTTTTTCAATGGCCTCACACGTACGCGTTCTCACGGGCGCGGCCGTGCTCCCACACAGAGGGCCACACGGATTCAGACACACGCCCCCGCACGCCAGAAGGGCTGCGCCGAGTGCGAGGTCATTTACTAAACGAGATGCAGGAAAGGAGGAGAGGAAAAAAAAGCGACCGGGAGCCGGATAAAGAGTCTAAAACAAACGGAAAATCAATAGTGGAATACGACCATCACGTTAAATACCTGTGGACCGGGAAGCGAAACCGCGATAATGCCGTCACTGAAAACACTCCGGAAGGAGGAAGGATTGTCGTCTTAACTGCGAGGCGGCCACCGTAAAAAAAGGGCTCCGAGGGAAATCGCTGGGTAGAAGACTGGGGAATGGGGTTGTTTAATCAGTCGGAAGGCTTGATTACACATATAATTGTGATCGACCGATTTCACGCGCCCGCTGATGGAATACTTTGAACACGCCGCCGGGTCGGATGAGAGGGATATCTCTCTGATTCTGATGCGTTAACGAGAAATGTGAGCGTTAATAATCCGGTTTGCGACCGGTGAAGTGTCCGACACACACTGGTCCACGCACTCGATCTTCATTAATACTTCAGCACTATTTGAAAGTTTAAAGGTATAGTAATTTAGGTCGTTGGATTCGTTTTGATATCAGCTACAATATTACGAAGTCAAAAATAAATATTGACTGCTAAAAATTCAAGGTGACTCTTTAATTATTTATAGAATAAGTAAAATTGGACTTATAATCGATTATATATTCAAGTAATAATAAAAGTATTTTGTAAATTAACGTTTTATTTTTAATAAAAGTATTTTGCTCGTAATCAAGATCGTAATTAAGCGAACTTTTTATCTCGCCATGTACGAAACGGAGAATTCTTACGAAAATTTACTGTAGAGCGTTTAACCTGCTGTTGTTACAGATTATGTTACAGCTTTGCGTGCGACACGTATATTACATTTTTTTCCCCCCCGCCGTTATATTCAGGCAGTGAGTTTCCTTTTTAAAAGTTTCCATCGGGGGAGAAAAAGTAGTTTGAAATTCAATCATGTTAGGGAGCACTTAAAGTAAAATTCAGTTAACGACTTCTACTTTATGTGTGCTTATAATGTTCTTATAGAATTAAGGTAGTCGTTCGGGTAATTATACTATGAAGTTTTATATTCATCGAATCAATTGCTCGCGGACGCTTGCGTGGATGGTGAACGTTTGAACTTTGTAACTGCTGCTAGATAGAAGAATAATTTTAATAGTCGTTCTAAACAAAAGTTTAGTTTGATGTTGGAGTTTTCGTACTGATAAGAAACAAAAAAAGAACAGATGCTGTGATTTGACATTAATGGTTGTTGGTAACAATACTGTGTGTATGGGTTAAGCGAGATTATTATGAATAGATCTGATACGCGACATATCAGAGGATAGATATCTATTCACACGAATCGCATCGATCATTTGTTACAAAATAATACTGTATACATACATGTATTTTTATAAATGCACGGTTTGAAGAGGACGGTGCTATCGATTTTGATATAGGAAGCATGTTCATAAATCTTGTAACGCAGCTATAGCTCTTGCATTATACGTATGACCTCCTCAATCACTGAATTATTGTAGCTAGACTGTGCAACTGTATGCATTCATGATCAAAATTGATAGGTGCGATGTAAACCAGTAAAATCATTAGAAAAATCGCAATATCGTGTCAGACTCGTGACGAAGATTTTGAACAGAGTCCAATCAATATGTAGATACACGTGTTATTAATCTCCTTTAAACCAAGAATGAGATTCTATTTTAGTTTTGGTAATGTACCACGTTTTAAATGCTTATTTTGTACAATTTCAAGTTCTATCGGGCTTAAAAGAACACCCTTTATAATGTGGTGATGCTCTATCATGCACAAAATAAATTTGGCGACGTCTGTCTTGTGGTATAATTTGCCTCAATCGATTTATGAAACGCGAACGAAGAAACTGAAGATAATGTGTTAATGAGTTTGGCAGAGAAAAAGGGCAGATAATATTATCCCCAATGATTCCTGCCCACACGTTAATCGAGAAGCGACCTTGATTAAACCTTTCGATCATTGTATGTCCAGAAATTACAAAACCAGAAAAGACTGTGATTATTGGCAGTGGTCATCTGAAAATTGTGATGTTTACTGTCCTCTATTTGTTTACATCCGTTCCGTTGTGACCTATGGTTCCTTTGACAAGTTTGATCCCCATGGTGAGTAGAATACAATATAAGAAAATTTGACCTCGAATTTCAAGATCAAAGTCAATTTTGCGGCGATTTCATTTTAACAAATCTCCACCGATCCGAAGATGTACAACCATCTGGCAAAACCATGACACTAAATTTTGTTACACCCTGTACAGTTATTGAAGAACATGTAGGCATACGGTAGATAGAAATGTTCTCGTTTTGTAGGAAATTACGAACCACAAAGGAGGTTCTAATCAGTGAAACCGTGAAATAAATCGTAGGACAAGGGGTTAAATCAACTTGCAACAATGCAGTGTCGAAATCCATTCGTATTCGCCTAAACACGATCCCCTCATTAGAAACGACTTGCCCGCCGAAGGTACAAAGTTCGAGCCGGGCGAGCAGGCATTCTCATCCGTCGGTTCAACATTATTTCGACAAAGGGCATCTCATTGTTCCCGGTTGAACCGCGCGTACACGCGTTCCCCAATGGTATATCCAGCATTCGTAAAACTGGCGCGGGCGGTTGTTCGCGGGAGAGTTAATTACCAGGGAATAACTCGGGGCATAGTTCCGGGTGGTCGGAAGATGCCGACGCTCTCCGAGAGGCCCGCGATTCAGCGGGAGACCCAGCGAACGTAGCCGCTGCTGCTGCTGCTGCTCGCGTTAAGATCCTGGACAAGCTGGATGGGATCGCAATGCACTTACCAGACAGGTGATAGGCGCGAGCACGACCCAGCTGAGCCACCAATAGCTGCGGAGGAAACGGCCGAACCGCATTTGCATTTCGGCGATGTTACGCAGGAATTTGTTGCAGCCGTAACACCAGGCCGGCACGCCGACCTCGGCGATACCGATCAATAGTATCGCCCAAGAAGCGGTGTTCCAGTCCATCAGCGTGAACAGGTAAATACCGCCGTCGAACACCATCGGTACAGCGAGGAGCCAGCAAGTGACGCATATCCCGAGCACCACGTAGCTCTCGTGTTTTCGTAAATCTGGTCGCAGGTCCAATATGGCGGTGTTTATCGCCTGCACGCCTGCGAACTGTGTATCGTAAAAAGTAACGACCCGACCGTGTTACTACGGGATTCGATGCTCGCCCGCCCGCCGCGCCGGGGTTTCTCGTTACCCCTTTCTCCTTTTTGCAATTTTTTTTGCACACCCCCTCTCACCCGCCACCACGCCACCCCAGGCTGGGCTTTTTTTTTTATTTTTTGTTTTTTCGACGCAGTCCGTCTTAATTACCCTTCAACGTGCTGGCTGCAGGGAGGACAGAGGAGCATGTAAAAAACAAAGGCTCTTTCGCTCCCCTTTTCCCGGTGGCCAGCCGTGTCCCGCTCTTATCCGTTGCCTTTTCTTTCGCCCGCCTCTCTCCCTCTCACCGACGAGCTTCTATCCCCGCACGTTTACCTTTCCATGCTCTCTCATTCGAAGGAAAAAGGGAGAAAGACGGGGGGAAGAACGGGAGAGAAGGAGGTGGAGGAGGAAGAAAGGTGTGGATTTCAGTGGGACGGCAAACCATAACTCTTTCCATGATATACGAGCCTCGAGGCGAAGAGACGAGAGGCGATGCAAAAGTAACACGGAACGATCGTCTGGCTACTTGCAAGCACATTTTCGCCCGCAGCTCTTTTGACGAATACAGGGAAACCGGCGCGGCGCGGCGCGCGGCGGCGTTCCGGTTCTACGGGCCACTTGAATGGCGCCTTCTCAGCCGGTTCGGTAGCACGAGAAATTTTTCCTGCGTAAGCCTTCGCTTCTTTCTCGCGCGGAATAACGCCGTACAAAGAACAACGGCGTGCTTTAAAGTTTATACAACAAGCAAAACGCCGGACCTTTTATTTCCCGATGTTGTCATCCCCCCCCCCTCCTGTGCCTACGCCCTTTCCCGTGCCACCGTGGCTTCTTACGGGAAACCTTTCTCCATGGCCAGCTACCGTGAACCGACACGCGCCCTCTTTCTTCTAGTTTGAGAACGCGGTCGCAGCTTTCTATGCTGCCTATGCGGTTTTGACAAGTCGAGTGCCACGCCAATGCTCGTGGATGTCGCACTTAGTTAACACATTACCGACCGGTGATTGTTGCATAAGTTGCACATTTTGAAAAATCTGTGGTAGTCTTCGCGAGGACGCAAGAGATGAGAAGATTGAAAATCATTGATGATAAAGTTATGTCTATTGGAAAATAATAAATGGAATTGTATTTTTTTATAGACAGCTGGGCCCTCCGGACGGGCCCGACCACTGGCGTATACCTGAAAAGGTTGCTATACCAGACAAAAAACGCATACGTGTTCATTGTGTGTACAAAATACAAGAAATAAGAGATATGTTCAAAGTTTCATCTTAATTTATTATGAATAAATAGAGTTTATCGAAGTTTATTTAGATTGTTTTACTTCCACATTCAATTGCGAAATAATAGCCGGTGACACGAAATAGCCTCTGTGTAAAATTGCCGGTCAACAATGTGTTAACACATTCACTGTTTCGATGTCTAACTGTATGTCTTTAGAAATGAACGAAAATATTAGGCTATTTTGCATTGCACTGTGTACTTACTTGGCTACCGATACCCAGAATGAACAACATCAAGAAGAATAGAACGGCCCAGAGATTCGACCATGGCATCCGCACCACGGCTTCAGGGTACGCGACGAAAGCCAATCCCGCTCCGCTTTGGACCACTTCCGCCATCGGCACCTGCATCTCGTGGGCCAGGAATCCCATGATGGAGAATATCACGAAACCCGCGAAGATGGATGTGAGCAGGTTCATGAAAGTCACCACGACTGCGTCTCTGAGGCCAATGCAATTTAATGTGTTATTCCTTAAGATAATTAAAGTACACACGGTTTATTGCGAATGCATTTCATATTTGACAAATATAACATTGATTTTTCTCAGAAATGCAGAAAAACCGCAGTTCGGTTGCAACATTACATAGCTAGCTGACGCGTGAATTTCGTTGCGAAGTATGCAGTGCGAGATTTAGTAGGTTGCGGTTTGGTTTAACAGCGTTCAGAGGGAAAGAATTTTGCCAGTAAATCAGGCTGAACAAAAAATTGAAGTTTCCCCGCAGGAATCAGTGTAATTTCGCTTTTTAACCAGTCCAGATTTAAATGGTATTTCTGGCAGCAGAACGTTCTTCCTTTCAATGACACTTTCTCTCTCGCTCTCTCTTACCCTTTTTCCCTCTCTGTAGTTTTACTTTGCCAGCTCGTGACCGACTAATTGTCACTCGCACCGCGTAGAGAACCAGTTCAGAGCAGAATCGCGATTCGAACGAAATATTAATTAGATTCGTTACACCAAGTGCGAAATTCGAGGAGCCTTAACCCACTTGGTTTAAATTATTTTACAATTTCCAAGCAGCAATCATTCGCACAGAAGCGTGCATGACAAATGGGTTGAAATTAAGCAAACCCCAACCTCCTCGCAACCATAACAGAAAACCACAACCGAGTGTACAGTGAATAACAAAGGCGCACGTACGTACACCGGGATGAAGCTCAGTCAATTTCATTTCATTGGTCCATTAATAATTTCGTGCGACGAACCAGCGAATGTTTGTTAAGAATTCTACCTACGTACTAGCAGCAATATAAAATATTACATGCGCAAAAGTTTCGCTCCCTCTCAAAATTTTATTATAATTTGATAATTAAATACTAAACGAAATACTAAATGAAAACTAGAATATTTTTTGCAACTATTTGGAAAATATGAGGGTTAAGAATCGACAAGATTCATTCATTTTCTTTGGCCATCGTAGATCCTCGAACGTGCGCATCTTCGACGCTATGGCCATGCTTCGTGGGGGCAATGCCAATAATAAGAGACAAGAAAGTCGGAATATCGTATTCGACGCGAATAGCAGTAGATGGCCTTATGTTTAGCGACTTGGTTTCCTTGACGACGGAAGTAGATTAGGCGAAGACCGTTTTACTTGCGGGTAAAGCCTGGACAGGGCAACGCTCCGCATCTGCATTGCCCATTGGGCATATTTCAGCTGGCACGAATGTTCTAAGCTAGAGATTTTATATCTAGGCGAACACAGACAGAATCGTTTAGATTGACAAGGCAGAGCTGCCGCACGATCGAACACCTAGATATTAGACTATACCTCGAAGTAGTGGGGTGTGATCCGGCCATTATCGGAGGGGGGCTCGGAAGAATCAGCACAAACGAGCGAAGATATACGGACTCTAACCACAAAGGACGTTTTTCTTGTCGATACCTTTATCGCTGGCATTATATTGGACATTTACAGAGGGACTAGAACACGTCGGACATAGGGGCAATCGATCGGTCATTTTTGCTACTTTCATCGATACCCCTACATTCTCTCATCTCGTCACCGTCTTCCTGCGACACTTATCATCGCAAGAACGCACATAAATTCAGCCGCGAGAGGTTACCGTCGCACTTTTTAAAATCTTTTCATTTCACTTTCTTCGATAGTACCGTCGCACAGTGGGGTGAAAAAGTGGAAAAAAGTCGATTTCTAAATTTTCGCGTACGTCATAAAATTTTTGTTGTCCGCCGTAGTCGAAGGTCTGAAGAATAAGGCCTCAGTAGTATTGTCTTTTCTATTTGTACATCCGTGAAGTAGTAAACTTCATCGAAACTCAAGAGATTCTAAAACAGCGTCCGTTCATTGGCGATTTTCAAGTGTTTTAAGATTATTATCTAAATTAGTATAGTTATTTAATATCTGAACATTACCATTAATTCTGTAAGTTTTTTTACGGTTACAAAACTTTATTGACGATTTTGTTGTATTTCTGTGTGAGTCTGCGTGCTCTTTTTGGTCTCATTACCTCATGACCTTGAGCCTATAAATAACGCTAAAATAGTTTATTCCACTTTTTCAGGCCAAATATCCCACTGTGCGTCGCGTCGACTTATTCTATTTTGCAGAGTCATTCAAATTATTACATCTGCAGCTTGAAGTGAAGTCTGTTTGATGAAATTAATTATAGAGCGCAATATGACCTAAATGTCCATTGCCATTTTCGCGTGATTGGGACTCAATCCCATTAATCCTTCCTCTGGTCCTAACCTGGTCTCGGCAAGAGGCAGAATTAAATTCATAGTAGCTACATATTTATAGAACGTTTGAAATTAGATTGCGGATCTTCGTGCAAAATTAATGTCTTCTAGCTTAATTGTATCAGACTTATTCAAAATTTACATAAGAGAAGGATGGCACTTCATTTCACGTGTATGTAAAAGCAATAACTGTGAAGATTTGTCCGATAACGCCACAGTTATCGCACGATTCGCTGTCTGGATCCGCGAGCATTCGTCCGAACGTCTTTGGCGTGAGTCTCGTATAAATATTTTGTGTACAGTCGTCGCCGATAAAACTCGTCGAGCATCGTAGCACCGCGGGTTTCGTCACCGTCGTCGTAGCGCCGTCGAACGACGTCGTAGTTAACAGTCGCGTGTATCTACGTAGCGGCACGAGCGAGACTTACTTCTCGGAAATATAAAACGCGTCTTTGCGATAAGAGAAAACGGTCGACGCAGTTAGGTGACGAGGAAGAACAATTAATAGCCGCTAGTAAAAGTTTAGCCAGCCGGTGCGGCGCGAGGCAACGCGGACCGGGTCGGGTTCCTACGAATTATGCTCGGGGGGCGTTTGTTCATTCGACTTGCGCCGGCACTGATATAATTTATACAAGCGCGATGCAACGTGCGGCGAATTGTATCGCCGCGGAACGGTGAGACTTCAACCCTCCGAATAATAATGCTAATTACGACTTTCAGCAATATTTCGAGAACGTGAATGCTGGCGAGGCTCCTTTAAACCGGGCTGAGGATCAAGACCAAACAAACTCCCCGGTTTACCTTACGACCGACGACGCGCACCAACGCGAAATGAAATATCGGACGGTTTTCGGCCGTGTGCATCGCCGTGTGCATCGCCGTGTGCATCGCCGTGCGCATCGCCGTGTGCATCGTCGTGTGCGTCGCGTGCACGCGTTCACTGTCGAAAATACACACAACCCCACGACCAGCCCGGAAGCTGTAGCTTAAGCATTGTGCAGGGAATTACATCATTAGAAACTCGGCATGGTTAATTCGTTCCGCAGAATCCCCTCGTTACGGACGTGTTTTCGTCCGCGATGTGCGGTCGCAGAATTCACCGATGTTGGCGCGACCGCCGGACAACTACTTCCGCGGCCGGAAGTAAAAAGTATCATTGCGCACGAACACTGTTTTTACCCTGCACACGTTTCCGGGGTTGCAGGATTTTGCTAGTCGTAGTTCTTCGAACCGTCACCCATTTAACCCCTTGCAGTATAATATCGAGTCGTGATGAAGATTTCAAACGGAATCTACCGAATATGTACAGTGGATGTACAAAGTATTCGTACACCTTTCAAAAACTAATAACTTTCTTGTAAAAAATCAGGTCGTTTGGTACAATTATGAAAGAGTTATCAGTTTTAAAAAGGTGTACGAATAATTTGTACACCCACTGTAATTAAATTCCATTTCTTTTGTTCTCGTAATGTAGCAATTTAAAAAATTAAGGGAAATTATAAATTTAAATGAAAATTAATAGATTTTTTGTAATTTTTCTATAAAATTCAAGGGAATTTTTAAATTTTTTTTAAATGGAAGCACCCTTTTTTAAACACTTACAATGATAGTCCCTTTCGTTAGGAATTCAATGACTATAATTATTACCCATGCACGTATAAACTTTCTAAGTAGCTACTAGTTCATATAATAAACACAGAACATTATTATTTTGCATTAACCATTAAAAATTCGCAGTCTACTCGTTAATCACTCACTAAAATTTTCGAAGCCCCTTGTTTGTAGACTCCATACTTAGATTTCAAAAAAAAAAACAAAGTTATTTGAGGTGGCAACGTTAGGTCACTCACCCTGTATATCAATTGTAGTAGGTCGTTCGGAAAGTAATTATTTGATCGCAACTCACCTGTGACAGTTATTATTGAAATTGCTGTAGCTAGAGAGCGTGATTAGCGACCCGCACCCGATGCCGAGGGAATAGAAGACCTGAGAAGCAGCATCCGCCCACACATTAGCGTTTCCTAGCGTTGACCAATCGGGGATGATGAACCAGAGACAACCATCCATCGCGCCCTCTTGTGTGACGCCTGTATCATAGTTATTAGGTTGTTGCATATGAGATGTCCGATTTTTAGCAAGGATATTAAACAAACGCAATTTTGTACCCAATGTATCCAGAAATTTCAAGTTTCTTGATTGTATTACGGCAAAATTACGACAATATCGTTGTCTTGATTTTGTAGTTAAAATATTTATTAAATCGAATATTCAGGCATGTCATCTTCTTTTCAATTTTTCAAGCAATGTAATTTAAAGATTTAATGTGTTATATACTTAATGTATTCTGCTGTACCTACGTTACTAGTGTTTAACTATAACATGTGTATACTACTAATGTATAGCTCTTTATAACAATTATAACCCCCTATGGGGAGTTCCAATTAAGCTGTCAATAAAAAAAGTAATCATTTCTTATGAAAGCATCCTCATAATTTCATGAATTGTGAAATTAAAAAGTCTATAACCGGTCATTTGACCGGTCGTGGTGCGTTTAGCTTTGTAAGACCTTACCTCAAAGGTCTATTGTATAATAGACCTACAGACTGGGACCGCATTTTCTCGATCGAAACATTTTATAAGAGTCGCATTCTAAAATCGGACATTTCGTACGCAACAACCTAATAAATGCTTATTTAAGAAAATGATAAAACTATGTCATCGAGTAAGAAAAGTGTCGTTTGATTATTCGGAATTCCGATAAGCGAGAAGCAATCCATATCTAATACGTAATATCGAAATATGCTCGAGAGCCGATGCAATAATGCAATCGATTGGAAACAGATCTTTCTGCTATCTGAAAGGTTTTGCGGAGAATAGGACGATACGGTTGGATAATCCTGATTTTCAGTGTTCGCTCCACCGACCGCCTATTGATGAACTTTATTTTTCAAGTGACCATACCGAGAGAAATCAGGAGATTACGGGGTCAGGGAATGAATTCCATGGAACTCGAAAAATAACAGCTAGAGCAATCTCAGGTCTACAACAATTCAGGTCAATTTTGTATATTTAACTGGCTGGACATTATTCGTGAAACACTTTACACTTGCTGTTACAAATTTCGCACTGGAAACCGAATCAAAATATTTCATCTTGATAAAAGATTTAATAAACGTGAGAATGACGGACTTTTTGGTTTACCGTGTTTTCGCTTTGCATTCTCGTATTTACTACTAACAAGTACAACGAACAAGGTAGCAAAAAGAGCTTCGCATTTCATAATTAATCTGTTTATTCCGTGTGCTTCTACTGAAACGGAAGGAGGATGAAATGTTAATTATATTATATGATTACTAGACTGTGTTTTTCTGCAGATTTCAACTTTTCTGGATTATTTGCGTGATGTGTTGGTCTAACTAAGTAAATTCAATAATAAGAAGTCAGAATTGTTTAATGGGAAATGTGAAAAGAGAAAAGTATCTTTTGTGTTCCACGTACCAGATACGTATCAGTAATCGTCGGAAAAATATGGATGTTTAAAAATACAAAGTACAAAGTATTCGTACGATTTTTTATAATAAATTACAACCATTGGTTTACGAAATGATATACAAAAAATATTTTCCAAAAATCAAAATTTACAAGATGCAAAAAATACAAAAGAAATTTTTTAAATCTTTTTTGTACACCCACTGTAGTTTGTTACTGTATAACCAAAACTGTTCGACGGCTAACATGGAATTTTGTACTTTCAGCAAAACATAATTCGTTCCTCAACCGCTGTACTGCAGAAAAATACGTATGTAGTAGTAATTTTCGCAAAAATATAGATGTTTAAAAGTAAGACTTCAGTGTAACCAGTAGCGGAGGAATTGTAAATAACATGGAGACTTATGCAATATGCAATTTGCTACATACGCCAGCATGTGATTAAGTTAAAAGAGCCTTCGATAGAATTACACGGTTCAGTTGGTTATTTCTCGACAGGAAACGCGATATAAGGTACCATAAATACGCGGAAATACTCGACCACGTGGACACATAGTGGTTTTCGTTCGCGTAGTATAATACCTTTCCATGGTGAAACCGCCGGTCCACGTATATCAAAGTGAACGAAAATTTTAATCAATTGTGTTGCCGTATAAATAATATTCTCGCAAACAAATCCACATCATTAGCCTACATCATTAGCCAGGCGAAACGTTATCAATGGTCCTCGTTCCGTACGGTTAACCCGATGATAATCCGACGATACCGCATATGTAATCGCGAATTTTATATTTTCACGCGACAGACAATGCAATTTTCATTTCGATTCCGTATTCATATTGCAATTTCTATATTGCGCGTAAACCCTCGTTGTTTATTGAACCCCCTGCTAGAGAGCGGGACATTAATAAATTGACAATTAACAGATCGTGATATTTTCAGAAAAATATTCCACGCGCGAACAACTTACACAACTTGAAATCCTGGTTTATTACGTCCGGATGTAACTTTAATATTTTTGCAATTTTCGGTCGCAATCATATGTTTGACGAATTCACTTTAAATCAACAAAAATGTGTTTCGCATAAAAGTGACACGCGAGCTCTATTCAGTCAGTGTTTGCACATTATTACGTGACCATTATATGTACACTCAATAGGTACTTTTATTTGATAGAATCCGGTATCGGAAAAAAGTTATTTTAACATCGCGAAAATTGATCCATTTTTAAACGAACTTTAAACGCGAGATATTCGTGCAGGTCGATCGAATAATTTTGTCCAAGGAAAATAAACCTGTTTCCTCTAAAATGTAGAATAATGCTCATTATGTAAATAATTATTATAGTGAATTTATGAAGAATCCGAAGTTCAATAATATACACTGCTGTGTAAGAGAAAGAAGTACTCCGCCATATTTAATAGGAAAGCGTAAAAAATCAATTTTCAACAAACTCAACAAAATTTTCAACAAACAACAAAATCAACAAACAAAGTATATTTTGAAAAAGGATTCCGCTGTTTAATTGAATGGTCCTGAGTATACATATACCTATACAGTTAGGAGCAAAACTGATCACACACACTTTAAATCAGAATAACTTTCTCATGAATGGACCAAACGACTTCAATTTCTCTGTAAGGCTAGAAGAATTAGTTTAGTAAATGACGTCTAAAAAATATGTTGAAAAAATGCATTTGGTCGGAATTGTGAAAAACAATAATAGTCAAAATTGATTTTTACAACCTTTTTAGCTGGTCCAATAACGAAAATTTGAAAGATGTGTTTGGTCAACTCGTATAAATTAAATATATGCGCTCTGAAAATTTCATTGAAATTGGTTAATTGGTTTACGAGTTATAAATGATCAAAAGTGGTAAAAGGTCGAAAATCTTGAAAAATTGTAATGTTTACCACTTTTGATCATTTATAACTCGTAAACCAATTAACCAATTTCAATGAAATTTTCAGAGCGTATATATTTAATTTATACGAGTTGACCAAACACATCTTTTAGATCTTCGTTATTGGCCCAGCTAAAAAAGTTGTAAATATCAATTTTTACTATTGTTTTTCACAATTCCGACCAAATGCATTTTTTCAACATATTTTTTAGACGTCATTTACTAAACTAATTCTTCGAGCCTTACAGAGAAATTGAAGTCGTTTGGTCCATTCATAAAAAAGTTATTCTGATTTAAAGTGTGTGTGATCAGTTTTGCTCCTAACTGTATGTGTTATTGCGGATTATCTAATACTTTAAATGCAATACATCAATGTCATTGGACAATAGAATTTCTATATAAAGATTCTTCTTCCTTTGGCGCAGTAGTGTAATGTTCTATTACTCGGAAAACGTGTCTGATCCTTCTTACCTTGTATCAGCAGGGCCACGAGCATGACGTACGGGAAAAGGGCGGTGAAGTAGACGACCTTCCCGATGGACTGGACACCTCGCATCAGGCACAGGCAGCAGATTATCCAAGCCAGGGTGAGACATCCTAACAATTCCCATCTTATGCCTCCGAAATTTTCCCACGTGGCTCCGCGCAAGCCCAAGACGTAGTCGCTGTATTCGATCAACGATAACATCCGATCGCGATTACATGTTTTACCTTTCTTCGCGACTTTCTCGCTTATCGTCTCTATCCGCGTGCGCGCGCGGATACAGGAAAGCCTGTTCTCGTCATCCGATTAGAGTGCTACGTGGTGTTAAGCCCACGAGAACGAAACGATACCGGAGTCTCGGATAAAATAGTTACAATAACCAACGGAAAGGAAATGCATCCGATTGGTTTCCTCAAGGTACATTAATATTTAGGTGCGAGAGCCTCGAGATGATGACGTGACATGAAGAATTTCGGAGATTTCCGAGATCTCGCTGGCAGAAAATCTTATTTTGAAATTATGTGTATTTTTAGATTGCAGGATTTTATCGGCCAAATGGATTTTTAATACGGCGGAAATTAAAGTAAAATTGTACTTTGTACTTTGGACTATCGATTTGATGTGAATTGAATTGAGTGAAATCGGATAAATAAATGGTTACTAATTTAATGTTTCAGCTTGCAATAGAAATTCTGTTTGATGTTAGAATGCATGAAATGCATAAAATCCGCTGTCTAGTTACAAGTTAGTCAGTATAAAAAACCGTAGCACTGATCAAAATTTATCAACAAACAGTGATAGTGATTTAATCGTTATCGCGATTGCATCCGGTTTAAATTTCAATAGTACCAGCAAACGAACGTAAATCGTGTTGATAAAAATTATTATGATACTATCTGATATAGGCAGGTACTAGCGATAATTTATGTGCGCGTGTTGGCAGCATGATGATAGGCTTACAGTAATCAAACATTGAGAAGTTGGAGAGATTACTTGAAATAATCACTAACCAGAACTGAAACTACAGGTATGCACTTGAGCATTATCACAAATGAAAAGACATTATTGCTATTAATTTGTATTGAAGACACTAAGAAGCATTCTACGATTCAAGAAATCATTGTAATGAATATTTGTTCCTTCATTCGGGCTTGGATAAATCACATTTACTTCCAAGACTCGTCAAATGATGTTCATCAAAACGTCCAAAGTTTAACGATACTGTCAAGACATTCGAATCTTTGTACAATCTCTGAAATCTCCAAGTCTTCCGAGCTGTCATGTATTTTTTTAAATACAGTTTTTTGTGAATCCGAAACTGTACACCATGAAATTGCTTCGACCGCATAAGTTCGTTCTAGTGAGCGTGGTGCTATGATACTGTTCATAAGTATTACAGTGAGTGTAAAAAGTATTCGTACAAATAGAATAGCTTTTTTATAATTGTACCAAACGATCTGATTTTTTATAATCAATTAGAAGCATTGGTTTACGAAATGATATGGAAAAAAGATTCTCCTTAAATTATAATTTACAAGGTTGCATGCAAATATAAAAAAGGCATTTTTTACAACTTTTTTATTTGGGTCCTTAATGAAAATTTACTGAACTCAAATTTTCAACATGTGTGTATAACTAACATCGATCTACAAAACATATATTTTAAATTTTCATTAAGGGCCCAAATAAAAACGTTTTAAAAAAAGCCTTTTTTATTTTTGCATACAACCTTGTAAATTATGATTTTTTGAAAATCTTTTTGCGTATTATTTCGTAAACCAATGCTTCTAATTGATTATAAAAAATCAGGTCGTTTGGTACATTTATAGAAAAGTCATTCTATTTTGAAGGGCGTGCGAATACTGTTTACACTCACTGTATGTCAAACGTAGTTGAAAATACTTCCGTCTCTTGGCGAAAATTGTTGAAAGATGAAAAAAGTATGTCCTGGATTTGATTAATGACCCGATGCACTATCCAAAAGATGGCAAAGTAAGAAACTCTCGCAAACAGAATTCTGGAAATAGTCCAGCATCGCAGCGCTTGTACTCATAGTAATGTCCTTACGTTTATGCGAATAACTACTAGTTTGATAACAAACTGTGTGTATGTATTTGCATCTAGGACGCTACTGGGATCCTCTTAGCAGAAGAACCGAGAGAAAATATTTTTCTCGTATACATTTTTACAATTTTGATTCTGCATTGATGGCTGCCAAAATATTAAGTAGCAAACTAAATCCTTCCCAACTCTGTTGAATCTAATGGTATCTGACTCCCGTTCTAATAATTATGAATGGACTGCGGATCTTTACGCAAACTAAAAATGCTTATCGTCTTTTTTAGACCGTAGTTAAACTTATGGCCGCCACTGTATGTCAAATAGTTAAAAAAAAGAATGGAGGAGTATCTTTTACGATACACAATCTAGCATACTTAAAATATTCCTCAGAAGACAGCACCTGGGAGTAAAGCTGGCGAAGTGGCACGACGGAGGTACCGTTGAAGCAGGAAGTGACGTTCCCGCCGTCGAGATAATCGAAACTTTTGCAGACCACGTCGATGGACATGCAGGTTTTGTTGTAGAATATCGTCTGATGGTCGTTATTCTGGCAATCTGTCTGTTGTAGGCCGCTGTAACAATCTGTTGGAGGAGATTATGAGTTTCCGCGACGTACATTCAATATCGTTGTACCGGTTATGCGGTAATGAGAAGGAAACATCGGACCGCTCGAAAAGCTGTCGTCTATTCGAACGAAATAGCTGCCGTTTATAGTATACGGGATCTCGTAGAGAGCCAAGAGTTCGATTTTACAAGGGATAATGTTGCTTATGTATCTCCTCATAGCTACTTCGTTGCCAACGCCGAGGAACGAGACTAATTACGTTCACGCTGTTTCGTTCCGCCTCCCATTCGTTTTAGTGATACTTCGATCCCTGTAACGACCAGTTCGCTCGCTACTCAATGCCATGGCGATGGGACAATACTCAGTTATTTTTACCGTCACGGAACTCTGCGCACACCTGCTGAATTCCATACATTAACGCTAAATCTACCACAAGGGGTCAAATGACCCATTTTAGATTTTTTATTTGACGATTATTGAAATTGTAAAGGTGTTTTCATGTGGAAATTTATTAAATATATTTTTCGACTCTAGTACACAGGGTGTTTCCCACTTTTCCGGCAAGATTGTAGGAGCATGATCTACAAGTGAAAATACGAAGAAAATGTTATATGAAGTTTGTTTATAAACGCTTTATTAAAATATTATAGGAAAATAGTGAATGTAGCCTGAATAGGTGCGGAACAGCAGATTTAAAGCTGAATAATACAGAAGGTCTATTGTGTTTACTTTGCCTGTACTTACGCGATAATTCTTGATCAGAAATCTGCTGTGTTCCGCACCTATTCAGGCTACATTCAATATTTGCCTATAATATTGTAATAAAGCGTTTATAAACAAACTTCATATAACTTTTTTTTCGTATTTTCACTTGTAGATCATGCTCCTACAATCTTGCCGGACAGGTAGGAAACACCGTGTACATTACAGTAAAAAAAATTCTCACAAAATATAAATATATTTAATCTTGTTATTTTTATAATAATACAATACACATCAGTCACTTTTGATGGTCGATAGATTTAGTATTAAACGAACAAATCGGTTCTTCCCGATTTTCAGGTGAAATTGCGATTTATAAGTGCTCAATAAAGAGATCAACATTGACCTCAAAGAAACCTGATACGAAAATATATAAAATAAAATAGAACGAGAGAATATTTCCAGTTGAATAACTCAATAATAATACTCGATGAATTTGTGATTTTCTACGAAACTTCGATGTTCAGGTATTTCGAAGCAATCAAGAACCGATTAAAACAGGCAAACATGTCTCTAGATATTACACGTGCGAAAGATACGCAGTTTGATTAAAAAAGGAACGGTGCTATAGTTGATAATAAAGCAAACAAAACTCCGTTGAATTATTAAATGCATAATTGAAGTTGTTGGCAGCGTTCCGACTGTTAATCTCCTCTGTCCATTTAGTCGCAATAATACCGTAGTAATTTAACATTTCACAATTTATTGTATTATTTGTACATTAAATTACTGCGGAAATTGATGATGAGGAAGGCAGTAATGTAATAATAACGGAAAAAATCAATATTATTCGATGTCCGCGTGTATATAATATGCATGAAACATATTATCGTTCAAACTAAAATAGAGAAAGCAATAATGCAATAATACCGAAATTACGATCGATATTAACGACCGAATTGAACGCCAGCCTACTCGGTACTTTACAACGACGGAGACTTATTAAAAAAGAAATCAACTGGTATACTAGACCAGTATACAGTGACTCCCGTAAATATTCGGACACTCTTAGAAAAGCGATAACTTTTTTAATATTGTACTTTTTTGGGAAGCTCGAGCAATTAGTTTACTACAGGACGTGGAAAAAAAATTTGCCAAAAATTGCAATTGATCGGAATTGTAGAAAAAATACTAAAAGTTGCATTTTACAACTTTTTTATGCGGGCATATATTGAAAATTTAAAAAACACGTTTTGTAGATCTGTGTGAATGAAACATTCTGAAAATTTCGCCAAGATCGGTCGACGTTGCAGTGAGCTACAAACGTTTAAAGATGGTAAGTGCTGATGTAAGCTTGTGTGCCCTGTATAGCGCGCGCGATAAAATCATATTCTGAACTATTGTATATCTAGATAACGATTAACGTGCTGATATCGAGGCATTTCGCTTGTCAAACAGAAAGTGAGGTTAAGTTTGTGGTTAGGAGTGTGCACGTGGCGTGAGGAATCAATAGAAAAAATGTACATATGTAAATAAACAATCTAGAGCACTGAAGTGAGTGAGTGAATAACAGACAACAAAAGAGAACTGGTGTAGACCATGCAAATTTTCGAAAATAATGAAGCTTTCACGATGTGTGTGCGGAGCTTAATCAATTTCGCTAACCTTTCAATATTCCGGGATATATCGAACTACCACGATACCATCGTATCTGAAAAATCTCAATCATTTTAATTACATTCATAATTGAAGCTTTCAAGGGCTGCCCTCCTCTTCATTTTTCATTAAAAATTTTTATTGCTCGCTTCGCCGGGGATTCGTGGGGCATGGTTACTGTAATAATATTTCGTTTACCCCGATTGCTTGAACTCCTGCCAACGTCTGCGGAAATCTTGCTTCAAAGCAATGATTGCCAACAATCTTGGGAACCTTACTTTCCTGATATCCCGCGGTATCTCTGGAACTTCTCCTCCCACGAAAATATGTAAAAATCGAGTTCGATGCTACTTGACTCACCCGTGCTGGAAATCCGGGAGCTTTAACCGTGTTAGGACTTTAATGGATGATCCTCCATCAACTTTATCGTCGCTTTTTAGAACACCTTCCCCCCGCCCCTGCACATTTTCAATCATTACCGTAACAGCAACGATTGATCTATCTAAAAAGGAAGATTTTACCCCACCGGAGCTACTTGAGTGTGACTTAATTGATCCTTCAACAGGTGTCGAGCATCATTCCTAGAATATACATATCACCAAAAGTTTCTTTCGGAATGTGTTCCTTAAATGTTGCTAATTAAATACAAACAATGCGATAATCTTTATGTTAATGTTTTAGTACTTCCCAACATGAATTTGCATTACGTGCATGAATCGAAAACCAACTTTTGGGACAAGCTAATATTTATTTAGCAATATTAAAGGAACACATTCCGGGTGAAACTTTTGGTACAACCTAATACTAATTCGACAGAGACTACAATAGTTCTACTGTTGAACAAGCATTACTCGAGATGTTTTAAATCACACTTATTTGAGAATTTCGCATATTTTCATTTCGCCCCTGACGATTGTGCTCCGGCAGACATGAACCGTACGTCGAACTGAAATCTACGAAACACTCAGAAATAGAAGCATAACATCGCGCTCGCGTAGAAACTCGCCAATAAATTCGCCCACGCAATGTTTGCTTGTTCCACAAAGAAATTGAATTTCGAAGAAACGAATCCTCCCTCCCACGGTTTCAATCGTTTAAGATCAATTCCGGGAACACCGTTGAATTTTATCGCCGACAATAAACTGTGCGATGTGACATCGTAATATGTGTTGCCGCGTACGCAACGAGAGAAGGGAGCTCGCGAGGAACAGGTCGTCGGATGTAGTTACAAAAGGGAAGTTAATGATAAAAAAATAATTGTGCCACTTTGTACTCACTGTTCGAGTTGAACTCGTTGTCGCAATAGGCCCAGCCGAGCTTTGGCATAAACGAGGCGAAAATGTAAAAGAGCGTCCACGCTACGATCACCATATAGTAGACCAGCACCAACAATATGACAGCCAGGGTGCAGTAGCCGACGCCTTGAAACGCCGGCGCCATGCGTGTGAACGCCTCGTTAGGACCGAGGCCGGAATACTGTCCGATTGCAAGCTCCAGAAAAAATATTGGCAATCCCATTGTTATCAACATTAATACGAACGGTATCAAGAAGGCGCCTAGAAAGAAACAGCAACGTCAAATAAAGTCTGGTAGCGCTCAAAATTCTTCTGTTGTAACTTGTTCAGATAAATTCCTCAAACAAAGAGCATGCGTTTCCAAAAGTACATTGAAGCGAAACTGTGTCAAGCATTTAGAAAGTCTCCGTTAATCTACATACTACTGGACTTGCAGAAGATAAAATTTCAATTCCGACCGTCTCGAGAGAGAGTTTCGCTAAGCTTAAATAATTATTAATCTGATGAACTGAATTGAAGTGCCCGGAACAGTTGCACCGGGGTGAGTAGGATTGAAAGAAACGTCCACGAGTCCGATAAACAGATTTCGCCGAGTACTAGCGACCGGACCGCGATAAGTAATTATGGTATGTACAGTAAATTCGTTTCGCGCGGTGCAGTCGCGGATTAATTGAAATTTATCAAGACCCCTCTCTGTGCGTGATTAACGGGTCGAGATGCGGGGCTGGAGCGGCGGGGACGGTTAAAACGGCGTTGTGCCCTTCTCGTTTCCAATCTTTCATTAGTGGCTGACCCGGCGAAACAATGAAGCCCGGCCCGCGTAAATAGGAGAAAAAAAAACATGAAACAAGGACCGAGGGAAGTAAAATAGAATAATGAAGAGCCAAGTGTTCGGAACGCGAGGGGTCGCCTCTCTTCCGACGTTTCGCAAATAAACCCGACGAGGCGACGCGACGCGGGGCGAGGCGAGGCGAGACGAGGGTAGTATCAACAGGCATAACCGCACACGCAGGCCAGGAAAGATTTATTAAATTTCCCGAACGCGCTCGGTCACAAGCTGCCAAACTACGCTTAATTATTCGAATTAACCATTTCGTCACGTGGGGCTCCACGACTCGCGTTCCGACGCGCGCTCGTGCACGGTTTATATACTCGTTTCATCCTTTCCTGTCGCGTTGTCCGGCCGCTATTTTTTCCTCCCCTCCGCTCGCACGCTGCTGCTGTTCTCATGAAAACGCCCGCGTGGACGAGAATAAATCATTCCCCGCGTAATCCGGTAGTTCGTTTGCCGCCCAGCCCGGTTACTGTATGTTTAGCGAACTCGACCGGACGTTTTTCTCGTGGGCCCAGTTTGCGCGGGTTTGCACACGTGTACACACCGCGTACACAACTCCCTCTCCGTGTGTACATACACGCCGTGTACAGGCCGTCGACACATACGTACCGCCGCCATTACGATATACAAGGTAAGGGAAACGCCAAACATTGCCAATGCCAACGGCATACCCGATGCAGGATAGAACAAACTCGATAGGGTTGGCCCAGCTACCCCGTTCTGGATCCTGCGGCAGCTCCACCATGGCGCCGCCGACCCCCAGTGAAACCCTTTTCGCCTGTCAATAACACGAATTCAACGTCATATTTGCGTCGTCGTATCAATTATCACGGTTCCTTCTGAAAGGTGAGAAGCCTCGAAAATAGGGGTGTGCGAGATCCCGGTCGGCACGGGAATTTTTCTCGGGATCGTGATGGAATCCCAAGAATTTCGGGATTCCCGAAAATATCTGTGACTCCCATATTGAAGTTTCTATATCTCTCTATCAGTATAAATATTCTATATCTTCGGGAATCCCGAATCATCTCGGGATCCCGCACATACTCGGGAATCTCGCACACCCCTACTCGGAAATCACCGGAACCCGTACCTACCCACTCCACAAAATCGTACAAGAGTATAGGATGGAACACTCTACGTTCCTTCGTGTTCCCGCACGATATCGGGCGAAAATGTACGTTCAATGTACATTGATCGATTCAATTGTACGCTGATACAGTAATCCTCGGTTAAATGTACACGACAAATTGAATTTTTTTAAGCACGTTTTCCCATCTCCGAAGAACCTCCTCTCTTCTGTTCCTCTCATTGTGCTGAATTGTAGCACGATCATTTTTAGTGGCGCCTCAGAGACGCCGTTCGAGTGCAAAAGGTTAATAGTCCGATCCGGTGTAATCGCTTTTGAAGCGTTTGGTTACAATCGGTATGGCGCTCATCGTCCCTCAAGAGTTGATTTCTCGAAAATTGCATAGATCTTCGAAATGAAACGCACAGCATTGCAGCCGGGACAAGTCAACTGAAAAATTTCGATTATTCTCGAGAATATTCAAGAAATTTTCAAGAACCCATTCAAAGGCCTTCCCGACGGGGTTTCTCGCCCAGGTTCTAACCGGAGCCCGATTGTCCGATAGGCACGCAGCGCCCACCGGAAGAACATGAAGGAGATGATGCCTTCCTCTGACAATATGATGCTGTGCTCCTCTGCGAGACAATACGAACGGCGAACCTAATGCGGACAATGGGAATGTAAACGCGCCGCTGGAGGACCGGCCAAGGTATTTACGTAATAAGATTAAGGGAACGGCTCTCGAATCGAGCCAATTTATCTCGAAAGTCTAACGGTACGAGCATTGCTCGCTTAATCTACTCGCACTAGAACCCGCGGACAGATAAGATCCGCCGAACGCTGTTCTTTTCCGTACAACATTGTTGCCATTGTTCCGAAGCGGTGCATCGTCGCACGCGAGCACGATTATGATGTTCGCCAGCCGAGGGAATCGCGAGAACAGGTTGCACCGGGTTGCACAACACCGGTTTTAATAGCTGAAGAGTTTAAATGCTAAACCTACCGTTGTCAGTCCAATGATCGGTTTTTATCGTATATATTGGGTAATTCCGTGAATAATGCGAATTTTCTTTCGTGTCTTTGGAAGGTGGAATGTGAACAAATGACTACAGTCACTAAGCTTCCGTGTGTATTGTTGGAAATAAAGGTATATTTGTCAATCTGTCTACGATGATGATTTCACTCTTTATTAGTAGGTACTGTTAAAATAATTTGTACGCGAATTAAAATTGTCAGAGAGATATTTAAAACACGGATTGCTCAATGATCGTGAATTAATTTATATTTGTCGCGCAATTATTCGTTGTGATTAATAGGTCTGCATTAGTCATAGTTTACCGATAAGGCAGTCGAGAGTGTAGAAGTATCGTTTTCATTCTTCGTCTATGTCACGCAAAAAAATGTATACTTCGTACGAAGTTCAATAAAGATATATAATTATATTTAACATCGCCGCTGAACGCAACGTCACTCAGCAATTTATACATATAATTAAATGCAGCCTCGTGTATGGTAAGCTAGTAACACTTCGGTGCTGGGCGCCAGTAACGTGCGCATTAAATAAACGTCGCTGATCCTCTGACAGGGCTGCCAATTCGGCTCTACTAGATAATACTATTTGAAATGTAAGGCCACGCGCATACTGACAACATTTACGCGCGGCTATTCGATCACTGTAATCTACTTGTCACAATTGCAGAGAATAAAATAATACTGAAGCAATAGTTCAGAGTTCCACCGTTACAGCACGCTGGGACCATGTCATCAACCATATCATTTTAAATCAACAGTTATTTTCGAAATTTAAACAATCAAAATTCATTATCATTAATCACAAAAACGCCCAGTCCAGTTACGATAAATAGCATTTTAAATCAACAGTTTTCGAAATTTAAACAATCAAAATTCATTATCATTAATCACAAAAATGCCCAGTCCAGTTACGATAAATAGGGAACCACAAACTAATAAAGAACCACATTGTCAAATCTCCGTATCGCGTGTGTAATCAGTAGACTGCGGATTTTATGCATTTATGACAAAAATGGGTATTCGTAATTTAAAGTATTGAACATTTTAAAAATATTTGAGAACATCAATGTATTAGTTTCAGCTTAATAGGATAATTAAAAGAAGAATACAATTTTTATTTGGCTCCTGTGTCCTGCAATCAATGCAAACATTTTATTATTTTCCATAGAGATCCGCAGTCATCAGCATAGAACGAAACACGTAAACACAGGAAAACTCCTGGTCCGAAATTGACATTTCCTTCTTATCTGTGCCACGCGAATTATCAGACGACGCCGGTATCGAAAATCGAAAATGATGCGAGTTAATAGTGACCCGTTATCATCGCGGCGCGTCGCCGTTTCCGGAACGTAGGAATACCGCGTCGCGTCACAGCAACTTTCCATCGGTCAGTAGTGCTGCCAGTCTTGTTTCGACCCGAAAATGGCAGAGAGTTTCGAGGCCGTGCATGATATTCGTATCACGCGTATCAAACGTCCCAGCGGACACGCGTCCATACGCGCGACACCTGACAGTCCATTGTTTGCCGATGAACGAATTTCCCGTGTCCGCGTTACGGTCGCCGTTCTCCAGTCGATGGGAAATCGGGTTTAAATTAGAGCTTCTATTACTTATGTGATGACCAGGTAAACAAACATTGTCCGAGTTATCTTAATAGTAGACTGCGGATCTTCATGCAATATGAAAAGTGCAGGTGAAAGAGGGGGCAGGAAAGTCCTGCTTGTGGATAAATTTGTCTCCCCAACTGGTGTAAATTTAACCGAGCACTCTGATCAATCGTGAAACAGAATATTTTTCAGATTACGAGTCCCTGCGTACCCGAGTCAATGTTGGGATATTGCCCGGTCTTTTCGCGCATGCGCGACGATTTTAGCGTCAGTAAAGTACAAAGTTGGGCTGAAATGGGGTACCTTGGTCACCCCAGATAATTTCGCAAAATTTTGTTTTCCGATTTTCAAGTATGAATGTTTAATAAATGTAATATGTAAACTTCTGAACTCTTCCGATACTTTCCTACCGGTAATAGTTCTACATTCCCCACAAACTTAGAACGTAATACATGTGTACATGCATTTGGTCGCGCAGGCGCGAAAAAAAGTGCAATATCCCAACACTGACCCGAGTACTTGCAGGTCTTAAGGGGTACAGAATAGAGGATACTTAAAGGGGTAGAGGGCTCTCGTTTCCAGGATTGCGAGTGTGAGATGCGCTTTCTCATTTCTCGATAATGCATGCAATGGGGTCTTTTTCAATAGTCAAAAGCGCTCGATAAGAGATCAATCTAGGCCGCGATCGCCCTCAAGAGTACTATTTTACCACGTTTTTACCACGTTTTTATTAACTCGTTTTCTTGTCTGTCTGTTTGTTTTTATTAGCTCGCTTTCGTGTCTGCCTGCCCGTTTGTCTGTTCGGTACAAATTTTGCAATTGATTTTAAACTAACTTCCCGATGAGCTAGAGACTTGAAATTTTAAACATAGCTCAGAACTGGATGACAATGCAATATTTAAAAAATAATTTTTAAAAAGCCTATGCGTTTAGGAGATATAAACTATTAAAAAGTTAACCGTTATCGCGATCCCCACTCCGCGCGACAGCGCTCCCTACTCCACTACGTATTCCCACTCTGACTCATCCCCACTCCACTGACCCGCTTCGCACCGAAGGAGCTCAGTGTGCGTTCGTGCTCCGTGCGGTGTTTACAAAGTTACTACGTATTATTATACTATAATGTTTGTTTACTAAGCGGAAGAACAGTTACACCGAGATTCTCCGTCGAACCTTTATCTTTGACATTTTACCACGGCGTTTGTTTTCGATATGACGCGGTCGCAATGGTCGCAATACCATCTGCTACATGTCTCTGTTATAATCTCATCAAAGTGTTTAAAATCGATTGAAAAATTTCACAAACACAAGACTAAAAAGAAGAAAGTAAATACCACGTTTTTAATACGGAGTAAAAAGTATGAAATAATTTAAATAAAAATAAATTTTTTTTAAAATATGTTTAAAAAACGGACTAAAAAGTATAAAATAATTTTTCCTAGCCCCATACAGGTCCCTAACCCCAAACAGATAGTCCTGAAAATTTGTGATTGTGAATTTTGAATAGCTATGAAAATACTTGTAAGATTTGAAACGAAAAACGTGGGGCGCATGCAATGGATAATTGATCCATGAATAATTCACCTAAGTCACTAACAATTTTATTGCACTGCAAATGATATAAACTGTTGTTTGAGTTTTCTCAACGGCAGCTACTCCCTACACTCCTTACTATTATCTTGCGCCCCACGCTTTTCCATTTTAAACCTTACAAGTATTTTCATAGCTATTAAAAATTCACAATCACAAATTTTCAGGACTATCTGTATGGGTTTAGGAACCTGTACGGGGCTAGGAAAAATTATTTTATACTTTTTAGTCTTTTTATAGTCGTTTTTTAAACATATTTATTTACGAGGCGTAATATTCAGAAGCATAAAGCTGCGCATGTAGCTGTGTCTTCATAAAACTGTGACAGCTACATGCTGCCGAATAATGCAAATTACGCGTCGTAAACTTAAAAATTGGACTTTTGAGGGCGATCGCGGCCTAGATTGATCTTTTATCTAGCTCTTTTGATTGATTTCTCATTGTCGAGAAATAAGAAGTCGCATCCTACACCCTTGCAACTCTAGAAACGAGTCTATCTCCTTAAAACAAGACTCGCAGGAGTTTTTGCACTGGTGTAAACGGAGGTTGCCTACCTTTGGAGTGGTTTCCTTAGCGTGCGTCATGGCTGGCTGCTGCAGAGGAACTCGAATCCGATGATGGCGGTGCTCCGACGTACCGTCGAAGGATTGGTCGTCTTCGAAACCGCGACCGTGATCGTCTGAATGGCTTCGCGACGGTTAGACAACTGTATAACGCGTCAGATATCAAGATAATCAACAGGCCCCATTATCGGGAGGCGGGTTCCGGATCCACTTAATACCCGTGGTCACAAATAAAGCGGTCTCGAGCCGGCAGAACGTGGCGCGGACTCATTATTGCTCGTGGCGTCGCGTCGCTCGAGCCGACAAAACCGCTCCCGTTGTTTCTCCCTGCTCCGACGGCCAGCCTCACGATGCACGATAATGATATAATAAAAAAAAAAAAGCCACGCGGAGATATCACATCGATCAGATCGACGGATAGTCTCGCGCCACAATTTTATCTGAGACCGCGTGCCGCACCGCGAGAACTCGCTCGGTCATTATTCCGTCTTGATAGTCTAGAAGGCAAGATCAAGTTCAAGTGAATTTTCTGACAATGTACGGATCACAGGTGTCGGAATAAACAACGCACCAGGTGTTTCACCTAACCGTCCAGTACTAGTCAAATTTTTGTGAATTATCCCCCATCTTTCTCTCCCTTCCTTCTCCGAAGGAAAGGTAGGTCACTGAAACGTTCCGCGTTCCGAACAACATATTAAGAGAGACCGGTTTAAAGCGGATTACCATAAATGGGAGTACTGAAAAATACGTGTACCGAGGCTTGTGAAAGTCAGTTTCTTATGTAAGAGATCAAGGTGCGAGCGTAAGACCGATCTTTTGAAACAGGCACAGAATTTTGGAAGCGGAACATTTAACTAACGACCACACTCGGCAGACAACGATCATCTTCTTTCGAGTCCCATCGAATCGTGGATGCACGATGCACGTATCGAACGTCAATACGCCAGATAGCCGGCCAGCACACTAAACATCGTTTGATCAAATTCTGACAACGATGTTTGGACAGCTCCGACGTATTAATCAGAGCAAAACTGGCGGCGATGCGATCGATCCGCCGCTGATAAAAGGAGACCAGTGTGAGGTAGGTAAAAATTCGTGCTGGTATATCTACTCACCGATTGTTTAACAAAATCTGACGAGTTTGCCGAGCAAATGATCCACTGATTTCGCTCGTAGACTCCCTCCGTCGTGGATGCGTCGTGTTTTCTTACGATCAAGTAAATACACCTTTGTTAGACGTTGATTGATCAAATTTTCAAGTAGACCACGTTGCTTTCGTTTAATATTGAAATACGATCAATAACCGGCGCTCCGTCTATGTACTCCGCCAGATGGTTCAAGCTTGGAGACCGTCGAAAATCAAACGATAAAATCGATTTTCAAAACAGCTACTTTCTATTAGCATACGCAACTACGTCACCGCTGCTGCTTCGATCGACTCGGCATGATTCCGCGATAAAATAATTAAAAAACGATACGCTAACGACACGTTGCGATGCAGTTTTCTGATATCTTTCGATAATCTCATTAGTCCAGTCAACGAAAAGTTGCAGAGCAGGGGTGGCCAACCTGTGGCGCAAGCGCCAAACGTGACGCATCGGATGATTACAAGTGGCGCAATGGATCCTTGCGCGCCTATACTTATTCTTTTGAAGTAGGCGCCATAACTGAATCCATCTTCATGTTTTCAACAACCGAGAGCTCTCAGTTGAATTTATACAGCCTTCTTACCCAACAATTCGTCGCAATTTTTTGACAGTTTGCAATTATAGGATGGGAATTTCGGTGTTCAAGACAGCGATCGACCTCTCGTCCAAAAGATCATTTCTCACTATTGCAGATTGGTGCTCCAATGAACATGTGTCTTTTCAACTGGCTTAAGTTAATTAATTTAGTTGCGTGATTGAGTTATCCCTTTTCCTCCCCTAACCGAAGCAGATCCTATCCCTAAAAATGCTCGAGTTGTATGGCGCATCTGAACTCGTATGTGAAAAAAAATTTACGCATGGTATGCAGCAGGTTGGCCACCCCTGTTGTAGAAATTTTTAACTTTGGGACTTTGTTTGGACTAGTTAGGAGGTAAACATACTCAAAGTCCCCACTCTTAGGAGGCGAGCGGAGTGCAGGGGGGCACGTAGTAGGACCCCTTTTCGAGTTTTCCGCTTATATCTCTGAAACTATGCGTCCTAGCGATAAGACCAGTCTATACAAAATTAAAGCGGACAAAATGTGCCACGAGATTGATTCCATTCAGCTTTTCGCTATCTCGCATAGTTTCCGAGATACCAGCGCACTCTAATTTCACTAATTGTGAAAAAGAAATTTTTGCTTCACGTTTTTTGCCTTATTTGTCTAGCTAACTCTTCAGCACAATTAGTCAACTTTGACCGCTGCTATCTCGGAAACTATGCGTCCTAGCGATAAGACCAGTCTATGCAAAATTAAAGCTGACAAAATGTACCACAAGATTGATAGTATTCAGTTTATCGCTATCTGGCATAGTTTCCGAGATAGCAGCGCTCAAAGTTCGCTAATTGTGAAAAAGAAATTTTTGCCTCACGTTTTTTGCCTTATTTGACTAGCTAAATCGTCAGCACAATTAGTGAACTTTGCGCGCTGCTATCTCGGAAACTATGCGTCCTAGCGATAAGACCAATCTATACAAAATTAAAGCTGATAAAATGTGCCACGAGATTGATTCCATTCAGTTTTTCGCTATCTCGCATAGTTTCCGAGATATCAGCGCACTCTAATTTCACTAATTGTGAAAAAGAAATTTTTGCCTCACGTTTTTTGCCTTATTTGACATGCTAACTCTTCAGCACAATTAGTGAACTTTGAGCGCTGCTATCTCGGAAACTATGCGAGATAGCGAAAAACTGAATGGAATCAATCTTACGGTACATTTTGTCAGCTTTAATATTGTATAGAATGGCCTTATCGCTAGGGCGCATAGTTTCCGAGATATAAGCGGAAAACCGAAAAAGGGGATCTTCTACGTGCCCCCCTGTGCCCCGCTCACCTCCTAGGATTGGGGACTTTTAGTATGTTTACAGGTATACCTAAAAATAGACACATATTTTAAAATCGAATACATTAAACATTTCCCGGAAACATCCCGTCGAATCGCGTGGAATAACAATGTGATAATATGTTTCCCGTGCGTCGTGAATTGTTTAATCCGGCGAGAAATATTGTTAATTATACTGAATATATCGATAATTATCATAATTAATGGTTTACTTGGAAGATGATAATTTTCCAACAAAATGTGAATATGATATACTACGCTTCAATTTAATTATTGAATATAAAGATACTCTTTATTATAGGTTCACCAATTACGCAATTATGTTATTATGATAAATAACCTTCGTAAGTTTAATGCCTGTTACAATAATTTGAAAATGTTGCAGGTCGAGAGTAAAATAGATTCGAGATTATAGAGCACGATTTTTTAATCGATTTCGAAAGTTCGATCTCGGAAGCCTGCATTTGTGATTGCCTGAAGTAGAAAAGTCCCGTCACGGGCAGACGCGCTAGCCGATTCTTATTCAATATCGCGCGGGCTCGGGGAATTTTCAAATTCGATTACTCGGGAATTTTCGATTATCCGTGCGATCCTACATAAATCACAGACTGGATATACAGAAAGTTCAAAAGAAGCAGTACAGATCATTCGAAAATACCCGACCGATTTCTTCCAATTATACAGTTCCCATCCGCAAGAAAGAATTCTTTAATTAACTCGAAAAAAAGGTACAATGCTGACACCATTATATTCATCGCGCGATAATAATTCCGGACGATTTCCCAGACGACCGCGGCGGCTGTTTGAAATTCCGAAAGTTGAATGCTGAGATGGAAGAACGTCGGAAAGGAAAAGGGGCGTGCTGTTTTATCGCGGAAATGCTGAACGTAAAAAAAAAAAAGAAGAAAGAGTAGAGAAGAGAAGAAAAAAGAAGTTTTATATCCGAGAGAACAAGCGGCGGATGATCTCGCTATCTCTCGATCGCGTATGCACGAGTATCGCGGGAAAGGGGGAACGATTTGAATGGGGAAGGTGAACAAATCTGCTCTACGAGTTCCGGATAAACGGGGCGATTTGCAAACTTCTTTTCCAACGGCACACGCGGAGAGAGAACCCCTCGGTGATTGCTTGGCAAACAAAAGCAGCTTATCGTTTATAAAAAAGAAAAGAGAAAAAACGTCTCAGCATCTCGCAAATTTTTGAATTACAAAGTAATGCACCGTGGGATGCGTGTGTCGGGAAATATTCCGAGGATTTCCTGTTTTAACGTTCCATTCCTCTCGGGATCCTTTGTCAGTTTTATTTAGTCTTCGTAGGGTAGCGCGCGTGCTGCGCAACCAGAGGCTTTCCGTCCGCCATTGTTCTAGCGCACAAGAAATCAAACGACGACAGATTTTCACTGCGTTCTGTCGTTAATAATTATTGTCATTGTCAAATTACAGAATTTGAAATTCCTCAAGTAAGAATCAATTTAATTTGTCGTAGAGTTTCAGATCGATAAAACGATACAGAAAACACCGAAAGCTCCGGAAGAATGAAATAAGCCGAGATAAAATTAGGGTAATATTCTTCGCAGCCTTCCCAGATAGCAACTCGACGTGCGAAACACGGTGCCCTAACCGAGAAGGTTAATACCATAAGTAAATCACGTTCATCCTCGTCAAAAGACAAGCTCCGTGCATCTTAAAATATCAAAACACGATCTGCGCAGGAGGTAATATCAGCACAGTTTGCCACACACTGTGATGTCGCCGCGGGAGTTACTGAATTATGCCATCCGAAAGGGGATAACTCGATGGAATAGTTTGCGAGGGACGTTTGTGCCGAATAAAACTTCAGCTCGCGAAGGAACTTCTGCGACAATGATTCCTGGACAGGCGTTCGCGTTTACTTTTCCCGCGTTTCGCATGGAAATTAGTTAATTTCGAAGCAGTCGGTCAAAAAGGTGGAGCGCGCGAAGCGGGAAAAAGAGAGAATAGGGGCGCGCACGAACGATCAAACCAGAAATTGTATTCACAGAAGCGTTATTGCGTCTCGCGAGCGTTGTAATGCGCCGACTAAAAGCGGCATCTAGCACCTCTGTCAACAGACGGTGTCTGTTTATCATTGGTCGTTTTATTGCCGGTAGTCAGTCATGGCCGAGCGAAATGTTTTACCGGTTTGCGAGACGGTTCTCTCGACGCAGATCAATGCTATCGATAAATTAACCGTCAAAGTTTCTGCGTCGATCCAGGAAAGCAGGAGTTACAGAAAAATTCATTTCATCCACTAACAAGCTCAATGGTTCAGGGTACCACTTTTATTCGCCTGATTTGCGAAGGGTAGCAAGATGCAAGGTGTTGTAATTCATCTTCTACGTTCTGCTACTAATAAAAAAAAGCATTGATGCAGCTCTAAGAACAACCCTAAGGAAAATCTATCCCGGTTAAATCAGTTGGATTTTTTATATGTTGTAGCTTATGATCTACTGAACAAAAGATGTAATGGGCACAAAGTTCAATAACGGACAGTTATCGAGTTATAATCAGTTTAACATAACAAATTCGAGCTGCCTAATACTTAAATCTCGGGAAGTATTTATTTTTTGAAAAAATGTTTCACAAAATCTGTTAGGTGGTGTCATTATTTTTTAATTTTGAATGACCTTAAAAAGGTCTGCGCACAGAAATCTTTACGTGTCACGGCAGAGATTTTTATGAAAGATTTGCCGCGCCAGAGGTTCGGCTGCAATTCAAGTGACACATACGTTGTAAACAATAACTTGTGTACCGGGACCGAATGGGATGTGATTCTTGCATGATTTCATAGAGAAAAGAACGCTGATAATATTGCAACTTTGATACAATGAGGGACGATGAGGGACTCGAAAGATATCCTTTACCAAAGATCGAAAACTTTGAATATTCTCTATAGCTTATTGAGCATTGTTATCTCAATAAATTATAAATATTAAATCTTGGTACAAAAGATATGTTCTAAGTATAGACAAATACTATTCATTTGCAACAAAAATGGACACATAATATTAAATAGATTCTCCAGGGTATCAATAAGAAAAGAGTTAATTTTTCGGGGGGGGGGGGGCAAACAGGATTCATAAAAAAGAATGTTGATTTTTAAATGCTTGTTCTAATCACAATTTTTAATAAATCTCATTAATTTCATCGTTTTTGAATGTCATGGACATTTAGGAAGCAATTCATAAACATCGATTTAGGAAAGTTCCTTTTTTACCAAATGAACAGCTAGATCGAGCGCGTGGCGGTGAGCTGTTAAACGTTTGGAACGTTTTTCCGGTCTGCGAGGGCGCGGCGTGGCGGTTCCTCGAGTGCAGATGCGATCATTGCTATCGATAAATTAACCGTTAAATTCGCGGAACGCAGCAGGCCGGGCCGAAGTCGCGGCGAACTCGCACTGCGAATGAAATTAACAGAAGCGACCACGGCGGAAGGGACGCTTTTGGCAAACTTGGTAAGCTTGCGTCAGGGTCAATATAGTCCAGGACGGTACGGCTATCTACGGGGGGTCTATATGTATACCCGGTTTTAAGCTCGCAGTTTCAAACATTTGGGCCTGGGTGATTATATTACATGCTAGTGTACAGGCTCCCGACGAGCCCCGGCCGATACGATGCACTCGAAACAGTCGACGCATCACTGGCTCTGAGGCTCCGTTTGATTTACAACCCCGGTCATCGTTATCGAATCATTCCAGGCAGTGGCGATGCGCGATCATTCGTTTTACATTCATATTTTTCCTGCCGCCTCTCTCACACTCTCTCTCTCTCTCTCCCTCCCTCTGTTCCACGGCACTGCCACGCTCCGAGCCGGCACACGGCCTTTCAGAATTGAAAGCACGTACATGCATAGCCCGGGAACCATTGCACGCCCGGCGAAAAAGGAATTTTCGAGCCAATTCGGCTCTCGCGTCCTCCGATTCACGTGAAAAAGAATTCCCGAAACGATGTTCGCATTCTCCTGTTTCCGAAACCGGCGCGAAGGGCAACATTCATCACGGGGAAATGGTTAATTCCTCTTCGGAAACTAAGTTATCGAATCAATCTCTTTTCATCCGACGCTTTCGCTTTTCGAGACATGCTCGTTGAATATTCACGGAGCACCCGTCATTCGATTATATTTCCGAGGACATGTTTGATCATTTAATATTGGCCTGATTCGCGGCTGTTTGCCGGGGAGCCGAGTGCTAAAATGTTTGAGACTGTGTCTGCGTATTTCATCATTTGCTACGAGCACATTTTGCAACAAAAAAATCTGAAAAAATTCTTGTAAAATGTGCCTTAGGATCCAAAATACGGTACATTTTTCTACGGTACATTTTTCTCAGAATTTTAGAACGCATCGGAGACCGGAAAAGCGCGAAATCTAATTTACCCTGTAACTAGAGGGCTGAAATTGTACTCGGAGGGTTTTTTCTTGGTCAGCTTTCGAATGGTTCGATAGTCATTGCAAAACTGCTCTACTACAAGGGCAGTTTTGACCATCACAATCGGCTAGGCTTTCCGAAGTATCATCCACGTTTCATTACTAATAGAAGCTACATTAACGAAGCCACGATCATCCCCAGAAATGGAGCAATCTACATTACACGCTCTCGTATCACGAATGTGAACAGTAGCAGGTATGATTCCATCGAGTTCCCGGTCGAACTAGAAAATCCGAGAAGTTGCAATTTGTGCGAGCCGAGCTATTAAACGTCTCACTAATTGGATACTAATCTACCGATAAGGAAACTTACGATAACTTCGCCGGCAAGATTCAGTTCGTGTAACCACAACTTCCTTCTAGACGCATTGAAATGCTTGAAACAGAAGATATAGGTAGCTTGGTAGCATTGTATCATTAGTTCCTCGTGGCCGCGTTTGTAACCCCTCTTGCTCTATCGAGCGAATTTGTATCGTTATGCGAACACGTCCGATCGTATCTATAATTTGTAAAGCTAGTATAGCTAGCAGTTACAAACGTCGCGTCGGGGCCGCGAAGCATTGTGTAAAAGCGTACCATTCATAATTTGATGGCGGTCGCCGCGCGCCGGACGCATCCACCGTTTCAATTTATTCTCCGCTTTACTTTCCTGCATTCTCGTTGCTGCCGTATTTATTTGCATAGCGTCGTTCGCGTAGGTATTATACGGCTCCACGGTAAAGCTTCTCCCGAGCTTCGGTCGGCTTTAGCTTCCCCTTGACTCTACTTGAACGGTGAAAAGCCAAATGGCACGATCAACCGAAGAAGGACCGATCGAAAAAAGAACGCTTTATGCGCCCGTATAGATCCGGTGCTTCGCTTTTCGCGATACTGTTACGCGTTAATAAAAGTACTCCGAACGATAATCGCGTCGGACCTCAGCCACGAACACGTTCCATGGCCCGGCCAGACGATAGTTTCGCCCCGGCTACATAAAACCCTATTTGCACGACGAAACCGCCGATCTAATCAATAATTAAAAGAAAGAGTTCCAATGTTATCGTTGCTGCTTCCACCTTTCTCTCTCTCTCTCTCTCTCTTGCTCTATCTCTATCTTTCTCACTGTTATTCCCAGCCAGTTGTTACCGCCGTTTACTGCGGCCATTCCGATAGAATTCGAACGACTATTGTCTGGAAATACTGGATTAGCGAATGGGGTTCTTACCAATAGGCGGGATGTGTGCGTTCGTGATCCGGAACAACTGTGTGTTCGTGTACATCACGAAGATTCGCGACACTAACATTTTTATTGTCTTTTCACCCTTTACGCCCCTATGTCGAGTCGACATCAATTTTACTCGCAAGAACTTGGATGTTAAATTGCTGGTTTTTACTCTTGCAGTACATTTTAGATGAAACACTTAATATGGTGGGAAACAAGACTTTGAAAAATTTTGAATGCAAAGGATTAAGGGACAAGTCCAGTTTACCAAGTACAAAAAATCGTGTTAGGTAGAAGTTCAAAACGGCATTCATGGAGTCATCTTCAGGTAGTCGTATGAAGCTCTACTATTCCTCCCTTGTCACGGAAATCGTGAACTCTGTAGAAAATGTTGTGTCGGTGAGGCAGAAAATTACACTAAAATGATAACAAATTTTGGTTCAAAGCGCTAAAATAATTCCGCTGGGGAATAAATATTTTATACTTAGAATCCAAAATGTGTTACATTATTTTCCAGAAATTTAGAATCTAGAGAAAGCTAGAGAACCGACGGGATACTATTAAAGACTACCAGCCCCTGTGCTATTCAGCGATACCAGTAAGCGGGTGCGACCGGGCGCGGGGATAACGTGGAACTTACAGTGATCTGAAATACCACATCGCTAAAAGTTCTACCACCGACGAGATACTATTAAAGACTGCCAAGCCTTACGGGAGTTGGTGAGACGCAAATTTTCGGTGTTTTCTTACGCCCTCTAGGACATATTCTGGCTACAGCCAGAGAAACAGAAGGCCGCTGACGGCATTTCGTCGGTCAAGAAGACCACTGAGGAGATTCTAGTCGCGACGGATCGGTGAGAAGGCGCATTATCACGAAACCATATCGATTACTATTAAATGTTACATTCTCCGCCATATTTCAGACGATGTTTTGGCACGATTTTGGCACTATTTAGAACTTTTAGCGATGTGGTATGTCAGGTCACTGTAAGTTCCACGTTATCCCGCAAATAAGTCGCTTGAACACATACGTTCTGCAATGACGTGCAATGCGCGTCAAACAAAACAATGTTATTCCTTTCTTTCGACTTATTTTTACAT
>CM052311.1:11500898-11592287 GCA_028455605.1 Lasioglossum malachurum
AAAAGCCGATAACTTTTTTAAAATTCGACTGTACGATTCGAACTTTTTTGGGAAGCTAGAGCAATTGTTTTACTACAGGATGTGAAAAGAAATTTTTTTGAAAATTGCAATTGGTCGGAATTGTATACAAAGTACTAAAAGTTGCGTTTTACAACTTTTTAGTGTGGGCCTATATTGAAAATTTAAAAAATACGTTTTGCAGATCTGTGTCAATTATATGCACTGTGAAAGTTTCATCGAAATCGGTTGATGCGGAAGAAAGCGACAGGCATTGAAAGATGTAAGAATCTGCAGTTACAGGCCGAAAATCGTGAAAATCTGCAATTTTTACCATCTTTAAACGTTTGTAGCTCATTGCAACGTTGATCGATTTTGACGAAATTTTCAGAATATGTTTAATTCAGACAGATCTACAAGACGTATTTTTTAAATTTTCAATATATGCCCACATAAAAAAGTTGTAAAATGCAACTTTTAGTATTTTTTCTACAATTCCGATCAATTGCAATTTTTGAAAAATTTTTTGTTCCAAAATCGTATAGTACAATATTACAAAAGTTATCGCCCTTTTAAGAGTGTCCGAATATTTGTGGGAGTCGCTGTATGTATCTCAAACGTTCGGTCTGCTTGAGACCGAACAGTGTCGATAATTATGAAAGTGATCAAAGTCATGTAATTTTTACGATATCGTAAAAAATGAACCGTTAGATCAAGAAACATCTCACTTAGAACTTGGACCATTTTCATAATTATGGGCACACATGCGTGGATGATTGGAAAATTACTTTTATTTTATTACTTAACATTGTTTTTTTCGCGATAACGAGCAACGAACGGGGAACACAAAGTCGTTCAGTATGCCTTTTTTCTCGCTTCGTCGGCTCGCGCCGTCATGTCAGATCGAGTTCACCAGCCGGTAACTATACGTACGCGTTAGACGTTCACATGTCACATTCACGTTGACAGGGTATGTTCAACGCCGGAACAGTTCTTGCTTATTGCAATGCCTTTCGTCTGTCTGCTTTATTCTTCACGGTTTCGAACGTGGTTCACCCAAGGCCGCTATAATTAGGGATACATTTAGTTTTCAAGGACAAGCCATTCGGATTACATCGGAGCTAGGATGCTTTCGCCGACAGTAATCCGGTGTTGCCTTCGGCTCGACGCAAATGACCACGAAACATGTGCTCGTGACATTTACCAACCTTTGACTGTCTCTAAACGGGCCGCGCGCGCGCGCGTCGTCATTTTTATGCACGGTGCAGCGTCATCCAACCTTTGCTCTCTTTCAGCTTCTAATTCTATACACATTGCATTCAAGCGGGAATAATCTTGCAACTGATTTATTACGCACGGTTTGCTGATATTTTGAAACTGGCTGTTTATCCTTTTTCAGTCAGCTAGTTGCGTTTTGTCGATGCCAGTTTGTGGTCCACTCTGTTCATCATCTGTGTTGATCAATTGTGAAGTTTTATGTCGATCGACATCTTTAGTACGTCGTTATACAATCAGAAAGTGTGTACAATCTTTTGTTTTCGTTTGAACGAACATTTCGTACACAGTTTTGTGTTTTGATTGCGGGAGCACGGTGTGTATCGATCTATTAGCGTCAGTATTGTGTAAGCATCGCCGGGAAAATGGTAAACATTATGTCATTTTGGAAATATTGCATCTTCATTGAGAGTTACATACTTAGCTACAGGCCGCCAGAGATTCTCAAACACTTTCACTTTTTCAACGTTACGTAAATAGTCTTCGAAAATCGAAGCGTGGCAAGTGGTACAGAGGAGTCTTATAAACAGAAGCAAGAAGCGTTCCCACAGTAACTACGGTTAATTTTACATTTACACAGTAACTAATTAATTCAAATACATTTTCGGTTTACCGAGATCGTTCAGGGAAAAAAGCAAAGAAAGTCTCTCGAAACATTCGCATCGTTTATAAAACTTACAAGAACTTTCACTCGCTTCCAATTGTTTCAAGACAAAACGAAGCAAAAGTGATTCTCTGGCCTAACCTGAGTTGAATTCATGTTTCAGCACTCTGTACGTCAAAGTGAGGCTAATTAGGTTGCTATTAATTATCCCGTCGGCCCTCGTAACGGTATGAACTCCTCTATTCTGTTCCTTCGTGATCATCAAGTTCACAATTTCGAGATCAACACTTTCTGAAAGCGAGTTCCCCGACTCTATTAAACCATACGTCCACGGTTTCGAATGTCGTTTACTTTTCCCGATTGAGAGCGGCCAAGTCATTAGAGTAACTAACAAAAAAAAAGAAAAACAAGTTGAAGTACGTAACCATTAGTCTAAATGACAAGGCAGCATAGTTTCGTTGTGGGAGAACCGGTCTCCCGCGCCCGATTTTCACCGTTCTTTTCGAGCGAGCGTTTATGCAAAAAGCATACGTGACGCGTTGATACGCTGGAAATTAGCGTGGCGAGTTGTACGGCAGTATTACGCAGCGTACATTATGATCCACCGGAGACAGAAGACATGAACACCGTAAATCCGTAACGAAATCAGTTGCTTAACGACAGGTAGCAGAGATTACGCTCGACATATGAACTACAGCGAGTCCAGAAAGTGTTTGGACGTTCTTCATTCTCGAGACATTGTCGATATCTGAACTATGATAATTTAATTGATTTATTTACCTAATCCGAGGATTTCTGGAGAATGGGAAATTTAGTGTTGAAATATATGTTTGGACCCACAAAAAATTCAATTAATTCACTTAACTGATGGACAATTTCTCGAGAATGGGATATATTTAGTGTTGAAATACTTGTTGGATCAAAAGTGTTTAATCTCCACACATATCACTTCTGCGATAGTGTTATACTGTTTTTCCCATGATTCCCTGGAGAAAAACGACTCTGTTGGAAAGAGAAAAGAAGTAAAAGACACCGAGCAAAGATCAGCCCAAGACTCGGCTCAACCTACATTCCTCGTTTCTACGGGGTGTTCAGTAATAAATGCCTCGATCGGAGAGAGGGTGGTTCTATCGAAAAATTATAATCAATATTTTAATCGAATAGACCCCACGAAATCAAATATGTCTAAAGTAGTAGGCGATGTACAGCTTAGATAAAACAATATTTTAAACGAGAAACAATATTTTTATTTCAATAGTCTGATACATAAAATAGCTAAAAAGTCGACGAAATAAAGTTAAAATTTGGACCATCTATATTTACGGGACACACTGCATAAAGAGGGACAAGGAAAATACGTTGAGCCAATATAGAGGCTTTTAACATAAAAAATTTCTTGTGAAATGTGAAAGAATGCTTCAAACTTCACCTGTTCATTGTTGTGAGAAGTGCAGAAAATAGTAATCCAGTTCTAAGAATGGTCCGGCGTCCGAGGGTGAACAAACCTGCAGCGAAGTGTAACAAGCAGGTCTGCGAACGGCAAGAAAAAGTCCGGATCGATCGTGGCCGATCGAGGAGGCTCCGTCTTGGCGAACGAAATGATCGACGTGCGCCATGCACGGCGAATCGTTTCGCAAGTCGGCGAACGTTGCGAGATACATAGAGGCTACCGAACCAGAATGCTGGTCTAGCTTCGAGAAGATCGCGTTTCATCGTTACATCGCAGGCACGGCTAGTTCTTGCGCAGGAAGATTTCGAATTTTGTCACGAATGCACATATACGGCTTATAGTGTGTGTGCGCCTTCTTGTGCACGGATTGATAGTTCGAATAGACTGTCGCGGTAACGTAGGCATGTTAGTAACACGGAGGCGAAAGGAAATAGCTCTGGAAACATGATTCTGCCCGTGCACACCGTGAAAAATTCCGTCACTTGCGTTACACGTTACATAAATTGAGGAAGCGATCGAAAAAACTTGCCTTTAACCCTTTTAGGCCTGCATCGTTACCTTGTGACCGCGATTTCTATTCTCGATAGCCGGACAAGCGGACAACGCATACTCTGAAGTAGCATGTTTTAAAATTTCCAGAACATTTTCTCGTTTTTATGCAAACTAAAAATGTTCTCCAGCGAAATATACTGTCTTAATCCCACGGCTTTAACCCTCGCACGTTCCTCGGGGTGAAAATTCACCCATTACCATTTTTTAATAACACATGGAAAATTAGTTTGTGCTTGGCAACACATTAGGAGCGAATTATCAGCATTAGTTAGCATACCCCGGCAATGTGCAGCGCGTCTTAATCAGTACGAAATTACCACTTACTTATCAGGTTTTGCTTTAATGAATGGCCTATTTCAACCTACTTCTGACCGCACAACAAGTTTCCGACTTAAAGTATCGTAACAAGAACATCTCTAACGGTAAAGAACAATCATCAGAAAAGTTGAATTCTTTTCGTCCCGAGACCTGCACCAAAATTACTTTTCCACGCCGCCGGTTATGTAACACGGTTATTTAAAGCGTGAAATCTACCGGCTCATAACAATAACGGTAAACAGTAGGAAATGTACATAAGTCGTTGATTTATCGGGTTTGAACCTTCCGCGCCTTTCGCTTCTTGTCTCCCGTAAAAACCTGTTCGACTATTTCGAGAACCGGCGAATAAACAATACCTTATTGATAAATTGTGCAACGCGACCGGTGTGTTTTGTAGAAAAACTATCTAGACCGCTCGATCTTTACCACTGACCTGTATAACGCGTAGGAGAGCGCATGCTTCTTCACGCGTTGAAGTCACTCGGTCGAAGTCACATTCCTGCGCATTTCAACTTCGACCTATTTTCCAGTAAACACGCTTTTCACCTCAGCCTCAGAACATGATTATTAATCCAGTGCTTCAATCCTCTCTGTTATCGCTAGTAAAATGATAAATTTATACTATGTATTAGGTCGTTGCAATTGAAATGACCGTTTTTCACATTTGAAACTTCCCGCCTTCCTCGTACATGAATTTGCGTGTATAAGATTATTGATATTTTATAGTATACATGATTCAAAATCGATTTTCGTTCAAACTTGGACATACTGCGTCCGAAGCAGAGAAAAACATAAATGCGCCGCTTTCGGTGAAGGTATAGCAAGTGATCCGACCATAAGGCGATGGTTTGAAAAATTTCGTTCCGGAGATACAAATCTGGAAAATGAGCCACATATAATGTACGAAAAACTCTGCGTGTTCAACAGCCGGCATTAGTCAATCGACGTAGTGTAATATTGTTTCACGATAATGCTCGACCACATATTACGAAAGAAAGAGTAAAAAAATTAGCAGAGTTGAAGTGTGAAGTTCTTTCTCACCCTCCTTATTCGTCTGACCTGTCACCTACTGATTAACATTTTTTCAAGCACCTAGATGGCTTTCTGAATGGAAAAATATTCGAAGAAGAACGTGCTGTAAAAACTGCAGTTGATGAATTTATTGTCTCACGTTTATTAGATTTCTACTAGAAAGGCATTGAGGCACTTGTATCACGATGGAAGAAGTGCATTGATGTCGATGGAAGTTATTTCAATTAATGGAATATGAATAAAGCTTGTAATTACCAGGCCGTGCTCGAATACATTTTTATGAAATATTCAAAAATCGCTAATCGCTGAAGCACTATGGAAACTTTCAAACGTCAGAAATTAATATACAACATTGAAACATTCAAGGACAAAGCTACTTGAGCGATTACATTGCAAACGACACTGAAACCCGACGCGACTAAATAATATATCATTTTTCTGGAAACTAACGGAGACGAAGAAACTGAAGTTAATAGGTGAAGGCATCTCGCGAAGGACTTTGCGCACTTCATGATTATTTGATCGATTATTAGATGGTTATAGTACGGGTATATTGCGAGTTACAACCGGAGGTTTCAATGTCAGATGCGTGTGTAATCTCGCGCAGGATCATTGCAATTTCAGAAACATTGAAGATAATCTCCGTTCTAATGAAACTATAGTTAACCGAGCAGGAGAACGCGATGGCAATTACCCTGCCGAGGACAACTGTGCGAATGTCGAGTACCGTGTGTTATTTCCTGCGGATCCTTGTTACCTCGGTGTAGCCGCCGCCGCCGCCGCCGCCGCCGCCGCCGTACAGTTAGCATGAGCTTTGAGGTCGGCCTTTGGGTTTACCGTGTGTACATTATACGCGGATAATTGAAGAGAACGGCCGCGATGTGCAGAGGAACGTGACACTTCTCTGTTCCACCGAGAAACCGGTATTAATGTTACACTAATCGAGTCAAAGGATCTAGACGAGTCGCAATTATGTTCGCGATCAACGACCTGCGTTCCTACGATTCGATCTGATAGTTACCAAGACCGATGGCGATAATTGATTCCTCTCGACGTCTCCGCGCTAATTAATACCGCTCGATGCCAATTAAATTACTTTCGCGAGTCTTGATATCGACGTGACGGGTCGTGGCTACGGAACTGCATCCGCACAAAATCATTCGATCGATCAAAATAAACGTTTTTATCGTTTTATTCAAAATTGATCTACCCGGTTTCTTTTTGTCGTTAATACATCAAATCCGAAATTAATCGTATTTTTCATGTAGTAGATATTTCTATGAAATTACACTCCTCGTGAAAAAGATAGATTCAATTTCTCAATGACGCATGTAAAGTTTTACGTTTGTGACGTATAATATCAGAACATTATGAGCTCAGAATATGCGGTTCGTTGAAAATAATTTAAAATATTATAGGGTTTAGTGTGTAACAAAAAAATTGTTTTATTTTAAGGAAGAAATTATGGCACATGTACAATAAGAAAATAATAATGAACATAAATTTTAACTAACAATAATTACTTATCAAACATATGTATGTACTTATTTAATAATGGGTACATCCCCCTTTATTTTCTATTACTTCTATTTTGTAAATAGAAATTTATGTATTGGACACTATTCATTCTCTCATTGTTCCCATCAGGACCATCCAGGCTAAATTTTTTTTCGTCCGAAAATAGTACCCTTCTCCATTTCTTTTTCCGATGCACTCTTTCTTTTGCAAAGCGTAAACGTTCTGCTTTGTGTTTCGTTGTTAACGGAGGTTTCTTTTTTAATTTTAGCCTCATAATATTTTTGCAGGATAGTGGAACTCGTCGAACACTTGAGACACTGGCACTAACACCAGATTTTTCCATTATTTGCTTCGTTGTTAACTGCGAGTTGGAAGCTACTTGCAAAATTGCTTGCTTATCACTATCCGATAACGATGACGGCCGACCAATACCTTTTTTTCCATAATCTTCAACATTTTTTAAGAAATTGTTTATTACTTTACGACTTCTTTTTATTACTTTCGATATTTTCGCAACTGATAACTGTTGCTGTTTTAGTTCAAGAATTTGCTTTTTATCAGACTCGTTTAATTTTTTTCCGCGTCCCATACTTTATATGATATTGTACTGTAATCTTTACTCGTTGATAGATCATAAAATACTGAGCAATTTCTAAACATATTAACAGAGTTTGCTATCATTTCGACCTTAGTCTGGAACAGTTTTTTTTTGTTGTATGCAAATATCTACGACATTGTGACAGGGGCGAAAAATTTTACATACGTCATTGAGAAATGAAAGATAGCACACCTAGGCTATCTTTTTGACGAGGAGTATAGTATTATTTTCACGAATTCTCTGCAATTAAGAATCGACGAATTTAGACGATTAAATATGCTGGTATCCAATCAATCACTAAACATTTATTCTAGACAGGAAGAAATGTTTAATTTTTCGAGTTAAAATAGCTCCGGCTGCAAAGGGTTCGCGTTACTCGTTTATCGCATACTAAAGCATTTGCACAATTCCACGGAGGCGAAAACGAAATTTAATGATACCTCGCGAGCAGAAGATTAAGCAATAATTGAAATGCAGTTCTCATGCACTTGTGAAACAGCCGATTGTAGAAAATTCCGTATAATAAAAGGTTCCATAAAATTTAATTGGGCATTGCTGCTCTATGCAGAAGCCGGAACGAACTTCTGACTCCAGTGGTTGTAGATCGGCCCATAAAATTCTGTTTGCCTCGAACAAACCCGCAGTATTGCAATCTTGAATTAATCGAATGAACACCTACTACTTCAACTCTTGAAAAATATAAAAAATTGACAAAGCAACGAATCGATGCAGCGACTGGGTTTAATGCATTTATTACTGCAGGAAAATCGAAGCTTGCAATCGATACAATAAGAGTATTCCTGGTACGAATCACATCACATCTTTGATTCCAGAAAGAGATATACACGATACGACTCTGTGGATACATGACGGACGATAAGACCCATTTTGATTTCACTCAGATCCATAGATAGCATACATATTAAACAGGTGTTGAACCGCGACTATACCTGAAGAATATCAAAACCGATTCCAGAGAGACGCCGTCGATTTCTTCCGTGTAGAATGAGAATTCGCAACGAGTCTCGGCGCGTTAATTAATTTAATCTATCATCTAACGCCTCGTTAGAGCGCCCCTAATTAGTTGTGCGGTCGTCGACGATGTCGTAGTTACGGAGTCGCGGTCCGAAATCTCGACGGCTACCGTTATCGAGATTAGGAGATCGACGAACGCGATAAATTCGCCATTCAGGGAGTGTCGGTGAATCATTCGAATCATTCGCGGCTCGGAGTGCGTCAATCGAAACGCAGCTAGCATGAATGAACAGCATACTCGTCTCCGAATCTGATGGCGTCGCCGGTAACGACAGATCTTCCGCGTAACATCGGCATAGTAATCGGGCATGCGCAGCATCAGCACGGTTGCAAAATACTGTTATGGAATGCCCCTATCTGCCCATCGATTCTATTTTTTTGCATAACGAGTTAGCCGATCGATCGCATTGCTGTGCGAAGCACGTCCCGTTAGGTGTAGTTCTGCGCTTATTTATAAAATCGACTAGGCGAGAGCTTCTGCAACTCTCCGGGAAAACCATTGCGTTAGTCGTTTTGATAAAGTAATCGTGATGTCTTAATATTTTAATACTGTACCACAAAAGAAAGCATAGAAATGCTGTGCTGTACCAAAAGAAAGCATAGACATTTTCTTTTACATTGAGGGTGACTTACATTAGTTCACAAAGAAAATTGCTGTTGCTACTGAAGATTCCATTAAGAAGCGTTTAGCCATCTACCATAGATTTTTCAAAATTATGCAATAATTTGAAGATGCTTTCGGCGCTACCGTTTCGATCAATTAATAATATAACAATTTTGCAAAAAATTTACTTTCCTGACTTTTCGGTTCTGTTTTGAACCTTTTTCAAAGTTCTTACTCAATGTTCAGTTTTACATATGTAGATAAAGTTATTATAGCAAGTACCTATAATTGCTATATTATTAATTGATCGAAACGGTAGCGCCGAAAGCATCTTCAAATTTGATAGTCAACATTTACGATCGAGAATTGGAATTATTTTATGCAATAATCACCGGTCGGTAATGTGTTAATTTTACTTTGGCGCACATATCTTTATTTCATTCTTGAGACACATGTTTAGGTAACACTAATTGGGTCAGTTCGATAGCGTTAGATTCATTTCTCGTTCGAGAGTCTCGCCTGTGCGGTCGTCGAAGTCTCCGGTCTACGGTGTAGATCATTTTAATGGCTCGATTAGAGGATCTTTTGGTCATTCGATAACAAGGACAGTCATTCACAGACAGACTGTCATTCATTATAATGTTCGGACAAGACAACACTTTGGAGATTCCCCAAACTACATTCAACAATGGACGTCAGCCATTCATTCGAGCCTTACGCAATCGGATCGTAGGCTAAAATTCAACGCTCATGTTGGTTCCTAATGTTCCACCGACATAACGGGACGATAATGGCTGGATCGTGTCATGGTTGCGAAGACACGTCGGCGGTGTGCTATTAAACGAATTTCCGAATCTTTATACAGTTATAAGATAGTTCACGGTGCCTCTAATAGCTCGGCCTGTATTTTTACACCTTCTTAATTGTCTAATAACACCTACTTAATTGCTTCCGACAATCCCCGGTGAATAATCGTCTGCCAGAACTTCTCAACATCTCACGATCACCTGCTGGAGTCCCTGAGGTCTATAAATACTGCCGTTTCCACGAATCTCTACATTTCACAATTAAATATTCATCCACTGCAAAAAAAAGGGTACCTGATACAAGGTCGTAAGGGATCGATATCTCTCGATCGTTTTTTTCTTGATCCCTCGCCTCATCCTGTCCGGAGGATTTATGTATGAGACGCGTCGTCTACTTGTGCACACCTGCTGAGAATTAGGACTCTCGGAACTCGTTTTATTCTATCAGCCATCTTTTTTTTTTTTTTAGAAAGAATTTCGATAAAAACTTGCTGACTTGTTTCAGTTTATAATTATGCAAAGATACGTTTCACAGAACGTTCTAATCCGAGGTGTTCATCGTCGGCGATGATTGGGGTTCAAGTAAAAACACATGTTCTTTTGTAAGTAGGGACCATTTAGCTTTATCAAGGCTCGCCACAGCGATCGCACGCTCGTTCCACGATTTAATCTAATCTCGTGGCTTCCGGCTACGTTCACTTCGCTCGCTATCGTTATGTGAGAGCTGGCCGCTGTGTACTTCGAGTCGGCGGTCGTACATCTTCGGTGTCGAAGAATTTCAACTTTGGAAATCGGGAAAAATAATACAAATTTTCGTACGCACTTCGGACTATGCTGAGAAACGTTCGTCATTTTTTTTCCTTTAATTTTATTCATTTATACCAGACCACAAGAGTTAGTACATACAGGGTGGAAATCATAAAGCGTTACAGACGAATATCTCTAAAAATATTGATTATACGCAAAAATGTTTCAGATGAAAGTTGTTCAGTGGATTTTATAAATAGGATAACTTACTAGCGATAGCCAAGCGACGTCTTCGAAAGGAGATGACGGGGCAAGTTCAGGATAATGTGTTCAACCGAGAGTGTATAAATTCACTAAAGGCTGTACAAACCTTTGTCCTGCTCCTGCGAATCCACTTCCATGAACTCCCATTTGCATAAGGACCCTGATCCTGCTGAGATCCAGAGGCTCATTCTGCGAAAGGGGTGGACAGATTTATCTTTCGCCGAGCAGGGTTCTTCCCCGGTCTTCCGCATTTTTCGAGATGCAAATTCGCGGATCGCTGGTCCGAGTTATCCTGGAGGCGTCGAAGGAGACGTCGCGACGTTCCGCGCATATGCGAATAGTCCGCGCGAACTCATTCGTAGTCGTCCAGTGACTCCGCCTCCAAGGTCCAAGGAGTTCTCTGTCACGTCCTGTCTCGTCGATTCGCGGCTGTGCGTCCAGAAATACATTCTTCGCGGAGGGGAGCGACTTCGCTATAGCAAGTTATAGCAAGCTATAGCTTGATCGAGGGAAAAGCAACTCCGCTCGAAGGACCTCGAAGGCTCCTTTCGGTTTCACTCTCTCGTCCAGGTAATAGCTCATTTAATTTCCGAGATTGTGCGCTATCCGGCCCGTGTTTCCCCGCTGTTTTTCCGCTGCAGATGGTGCACCGGTTCGGATGCACTTGTTGATATTCAGACGGTGTCCTCTCTGTTTTATCGTCGACCGCCTAGGGACGTCTTTGTTACACGAGATTGGTGATTCCCCAGCACGAACGGGATGTTCTCTAGATTCTAACGAGCCCGAAGGATCTCACTGGCTCGTTCCATAGCAATCATGCGCCCGCTAACTGTTAACCCTTAGCACTCGAGCGGTGTCCATTATTCAAAGTACATTAGTATTGTATAAGGTATTACAGTAAGGAGCAAAACTGAACCAGTAACCACAAGTTTTGTATAAATCATTATTTATTGCTAGGAATATGGAAGAATAACAAAAAATCAATATTATAATTACTACTATCATAGTTACAAGTAACTTAAGAAATTTTTTTGAATAATTAATGTCTCCTCGTTTAGCAATGACAACAAAAATAGATTTTCTTAAGTTATACACTTCTAACTATGATAAAAATAATTATAATGTTGATTTTTTATTATTCTTCTATATTCCTAGCAATAAATAATGATTTATACAAAACTTGTGGTTATTGGTTCGGTTTTACTCCTTACTGTATATCAATTTCATATTCATAAAAAAAAAAATCAAATAGAATCGAATTATTCCAAGGCGGACGAAATGTTTTACTCTCGAATTAAAATAGCTCCGAGTGCAAAGGGTTTCTTTTATTCCCAATTATGGTGCACCATTGACGCGGACATCGTGAAAATTTAATTTCTTTTTATTGTCTAGTCTCGTTTATGAAATTATTTCTTTCGATCGGCAGCGACACTCAGGCAGAATAAAAGTTTCTCATTGACAGAAGGGGCGCGCGATCACATGGTTTCGCCAAATATCGAGTGAAAGCGCCGGCAAGCGGAGTCATCGATCGAAACATTCAGATGATTTTCACCGATCGTTTTTCCCGGCGAAAATTCATCGATTTCTCAGGGAAACGATTTCTTCGCCGGCTGAGCGTATTCACAGGCGAATATGTTGTATACGAAAGACAGAAAGAATGTTCGTTGTTAGGCGGTCGAGTGCTAGTGCGTTGCACGTAATCACGTTCAACTTTTACCGTGATTCACATTTGGGTATCGAGGGCACATGCGCGCCATTCCCGCGTCGGAGAAACCGCTTCGTTCGGTTGTGCCGATGGTAGAAGAATGGAACGTTGCTGGATCGGTGCATTTAGCTGCTGCGAGTCGATCAAAAGAAGATTTATTGTAAATCCTGTTCTATCGGTCGGAGTCGACAAATTGCGATTTCGTTCGAGACGATCGAAACACGTGTTCGAGGCATGCGTCGATTAATCGCGCGACAATCGCGAAATTTGGCTAAATTTTGTACGGGACACACTACGGGAAACTTTGCCATCCTTATAATCTCGTTCGATACTTAATAAATAGGCCGCTAAATTTTGTACGGGAGTCTTGGTGGCGAATTAAAATCGACAGAAATTACAGAAAATCGGCAAGTGAGACGTTTGGCCCTCTTTAAACTTGAAAATTGATCGTGAAAAATTATACAAGGTGCGCCATGTTTTATGTCGGTATGTGAATTTTGAATAACTTTAAAAAAAAAAACAACTGATTTCCATATATGAGGTATTTTCATTTAATTTGATCCTTTCCAATTTATTTGGACTAGTTTTTGAATACAACATCAATCAAGTGACCGCCTTTATTGGCCAAAGCAAAATGTGCCCTTTTTGCTGCGTTTTCCATCACTTTTTCGAGCATCTCGGGCGGTATGGCGATGATTGTGGCACGAATGTTTGCCTTGAGCTCGTCAATGGTCTGAAGCTTGCTGGCGTACACTTTGCTTTTCAAATAACCCTACAAAAAGAAGTCCGGAGGGGTCAAATCTGGAGATCTGGGTGGCCAGTCAATGTCGCCATTTTTTGACACCACACGTCCACGATATTTTCGACGATATGCACGTTGAGTTAACACAACTGAACGACTATTTTCAATGTACATACAACGTCACTATTTCGGCACGTTGTTTCGGTGTGAAGCGATTCAGGGTTAAAATTGTCCTGAATTGACGTTTCGAAAACATGTTTGATAAATGTTAAAGTTAATCAATATTTACATACCGACATAAAAGATGGCGCAACCTGTACACATTTACAGATTCGGCGGCGACTTGAAACCGATAGAAATGACTAGAAATTTGACAGGCTGTTGGTGTACAGTAAGTAAATTCGATATCGACTGCTCGGGGAGCCGTGAAATCGCCTTTCGGAGATCGAAATCTCGGATCCGAGGTCGAACAAACTAGCCGCACGTGGCCCATCGAATCAGAAATGCCAATTCCTCGAATCAAAAATTCGACGCCGAGTTATCGACATCTCTCTTGGACGTCTTCGTGAAAGGGGATTTCTGATAGGTCAAGGTCGACGAATATTCATGGCCGAGTGTCTATTCTTCTCAGCACGTAGGCCGCTTTCTCGTTCTGACGTAGATACGGTAGGACGATCGCGAATGTGTGTGCGAAATCCCGCGGAAGTAGTAGAATCTGATAAAGTTCCGACATCTGCCGGTTTACCGAGACCACTGATCCTTTACTGTATACTTATCTTTGCTTTAGACTGTCAACGATGCTAATGATCGTGATATTTCATCTTCAAAATAGACGAATTTTTCTGTTCAGAGTCTCTTCGGTTAATACGAAAAAATGTTTAATAAAATATTGGAAATGGAGCAATTTCTGTAGCTTGAAAAATAACAATTTTCATTTCGCATAAAAATCTGCGATCTTCTAATTAATAACACTGCTAGTCTAAGTACCCAGTGATTCCAATTCGTTTGTAGACCTCAGCTTCTAAAGAGATTAGGCTCGGTACATCATGAAAATGAGTAAACGTTATTCATCTTAAATAACGCAGCGAATAATGATTATGCTTGTACCCTTTAACATGATTCCACAATTCAACCACCTGCTAGGATTTCAATTACCGCTGGTATTCGTTAAGCTGTCACAGAATAAGTCATCGATCGCTGATTTACGTCACCGTATAAGTATGTTAATCAAATCGAGCACTTAAAAAAGATCAGGCTTGATTTACAGCTCGTAAATCAAACGGTTAGGAACACTGCGAAACAAGGACAGAGCAATCGTTAAATTGTGCACCAGTGTGTCAGATTCTCAAACTTAATTAATGATACAATGAAAATGCAAAATAATATTTTCTTCGAATGATTTTCCGCGAATGATTCGCGAGCATGCAAAGTCTCGAAGACTCTCTTCGCCATTCTCCCGGGGTCTTCGCAGGCATTTATCTTCCTCCCTCCTCGGAACTGCAGGAAACTTTCTTCGAACCTGTTCACCTGGGCAAAACACGTCATTGGTCGCAGCCGTGTTGTCGAACGCCGAATATGTCGGGACCCTAATCTACTGTGTCTGGTCAAAGACCTTCCTGTCCTAGTCGGTTCTGTAAATTCGGGTCAAGGATGTCGGTGGTCGGCCCTTTCGGTGAATGGAACACCTGTGACCCCTTTATCGCTGGTATTTCACTTTCTTCCAGCTTGTCGTGTCGAAACTCATGCTGAAGTATGGTCACCGTACGCCGGTCTTCCGTTCGACGAAAGGCACAAACCCGATCGTGAAACCCGCGGACAAGCTTGCGCAAGGATTTTTATTGTTAGTGCATCGATCGGGAAATTGAGAAAACTTTAAAACGTTCCAGCTCGACTATTTGAAACTACAATAAAGACGTTATCGAAACTATGTTTAACCCTCAGCACTCGAATATGGTGACTCTGAGGTGCCACTAAAAATTGCTGTACCATTACTCAAAATATTGTAGGAGGTATTATACCAATTTCACATATCCATGAAATGAAAAAATCGTATAAAATGAAATTATGTTAGGTTGGAAGAAATGTTTGATCTTCGAGTTAAAATTTGAAATAGCTCAGAGTGTAAAGGGTCGATATTGCAACGTAAAACAAAGTTCTTGGAGAATGAACAATTATTTCCGAGAAGAGATCAATCACATTCGTATGCTGATCGTGTCAGAAATTTCCGCGAAGCACCACTAACCGGAAAATCTCGTCCAAAGTGCGGTGACCAGTCGCGCGACCAGTTCCCGCGATCTTTACCGGGAAACAAGCAGGATACTTAGCGGAAGTAGCGGGATTTATTTCCATCGTGGTCGCGTGGAATTTTAATAATTTTATTAACTGCATTCCCGGCGTTCTGCGGACACGTTTGCCGCCGGTGTTCGTCAAACGCGAGAAAGCGGCGGTCGGTTTTTGAATGTGCCCGCGCGGCAGTCGCGTCGCGCGGTAAATAAAAAGAAATTTAATGGCACGATCTAGTAGTATACTCCCCGTAGTTTGCTTTGTTCGCGTCCATTCATCGCCGACGCCGTGCCACTTATTGGTCCGCTTGTTCGGAGAAGGAAAAGTGGACGTCGCGGACGATTGTTGGCCACGATAAAACCGTTCGTGGAAAGTTGTCGAGGAATGCGCGTTGACCTTGATTACTCGAGCAGTTCGCCAATGTTTCCCGGTGCACGGCTGGTCAACGGTCCTCCAAATGTCATCGATCGCTTAGCCAGCTGGCGACAACTTGTTTCGCGGGAAACTGGATCATCGATCTTCCGATCTGTCGCGGCCGCCGCAAATCCCCTTTGCTAACGCCATTGCTGTTAGAAAGCGAATTTTGGGCGCTGAATTCGAGCCTTTCTTTGTATTGCACCTTGCATTGTAACTTGACGTTGCAGCTTGCTGCGAAATTAGAAGAGAATACTTTAAAATACTAGCTAAATTTTTAGCTTCGAGCTTGGAATAAAAATTGTGACAATTTTAGCTGAATCGTTGCTTGTATCGCACCTCTATGAAATTAGAAGAGAAAGCGACAACAAGATCAGGAACCAACTCTCGATGCAGTATTTTCGAGACATTTAGACAAAATTGTGACGCGAATTAGGCTTACACCCTGCCAAAAGAAGTTTCACTTAAAAAATAGTTTAGGATGCCAGCTGGACAATGCCTTGAATCGAACTCGTGAAAGTTGTGGGTAGCTTCGAATTTTACTTTAACTGTACCTTACTATGAAATGAGAAACAATTAAAAGACTTTTTCAGAACGCTATCCTGAAAAATTTTAATATTAGAGTTAGGAGAGATATTAATTTAAGATTTGAAATTGTACACAGAGAATGTAAATATTGACCAGAAACTCGGATGATATTCGAGTAAAATCAGCACCGAGTATGCTAAATTTCTATTGATATGGAGGAGACGAGTAGGAAACTTTGGTAAACGTGCTGAAACAGCCGAGCAGACTCTCGTGAGAGCGACCTTGATTCCCTTGGTCGGATTTATACTTCGCTTAGAGTACAGCTGGAACGTTGGTCTCTCGGTGGTCATCAGCATCCATGAATGTGCCGAGTGATTCCAAAATGTGGGTCGGCCAGAAACCCTCGGAGAAAGTGTATTTTCCCACTCTCCGAGTGTCCTCTCCTGGCATCCGATATCGTTCTTCGAGAACGCGCAGCCACGTTGATCGGCGCAATTATACCTGTTGTTCGCGTGGAAATTCGGCTGAAGATCGACGAACCGGCGTCGTTCAAATTTTTTTTTCACCGGGCCGTGGCGCAATTTCTTTCGAAACTCACCGCAACATATCATTGCAAACCATTCGACGCTCAAAGACAATCGGTTTTTCGACGACATTACGACCGGCGCGGTTTCTTTTTTCCTTACGCCAGAGGAACGATTTCTTTCGTGCAGGGACACGGTGCTCAGCACAATTACAGTCTTCCTTGAATAATCAAAACGTTTGTAATAAATAGACTTCGCTTTGTGATTCTTCGTTCAACAAGAATCAGCCTCCGTTGACTAAAACATTTCTTATTAGGGAAACGAAATGGAAATACGAATTGACAGTCTAGTAATAAGTAAACCGCAGATATCTATGTGTTTTCAAATTTTTCTAGACAAATTTGAAGAAAGTGGAATGATATAAAATCCTATTTTTCATGGGAACAGCCTTTGTAGAGATCTAAAACAAATAAAAATTCTACAAAATTCTGTCGAATTTTATATTCTAGCATTTTTTGAATATTTTGATAAGCCATATATGCACAAAGATCCATTACGCAATTAAAATAATGCTCGAAAAGGGCATTATATATTACACTACTTTTTCGAATCAGAGGAGACATTACGAAACAGAAATAAATAATATGAGAAACGTTTTGCGAAGAAAATCACAGTTTCTCCACAGAAATGTTTTTGGTGTTTTGATAAAGGCAAAGACGATCCAATTCACCGAGAACGAAAGAAACTGGAGTTTCGGCGTTTTCACCAGCGGAAAGGATGGTCCCCGTTCCGCGGAGACATTCTTTGGCAAAGGAGTGAAAGTTTTTCTGCTAGGCAAACAGGCGCGACCGCTTGTACACTAAAGATTTGGCAACGACACGGTTCAAGTGTCGGACTCTGCTTGCTCTTCTCGGCTCGGTGTAAAAATGCGTTTCCCTTTGTCGTGCTCCCTGAACCGTTTTACAAGACGACTTCGTCGATGCCTGGCTTTGGAACGGGCAATTAGTTCAGCTAGAGCCGAACTTGTCTAAACAAATCGTAATTGCATGGCCTTTCTCCGGTCTGTTAATTATTCAGCAATTACGAAAGTCGTCTAGGGTGAATATTTAGAAAAACGAGTCCCTTATATGCTTCATACATTTAGAAAAAAAAAACACACGGTAGAAAATCGAAGAAAAGAAGTCGAAGAATATCGTACGAGAGAAACCGGTCTTCGAATCGAACGATTTAGCTGATCTTTGCATTTGCGATTCAGATTCCGGAGCAAAAATTTATTGCTACCTTCGAACATTTTCGAAAAGTTTCTGCAGTTCAATTCTCGGCGACAATCGGCGATGTTCAATTCTCAAGCATTGAGATACAAGTTTTTACTTGGAAATATATGTATTTTTCAAATAGCTACTGCAGTATTTTGCAGTTTCCCTTTGCGAACAGTTGAACAGGATAGCGTCCATCAGCCTTCTGCTAATAACTAGCTAATAAAACACAGCGTTTACTGTGGACCTTGTCCGCAAGGTCGATTATCTGATTCTACAAAATGAATCTCGCAATCGAAGGCCGATAGCATTATAATTTTCACCATAGCCACGAAATATCTCTGAACTTTGAAGCATGGTGACGCGGCGAGATGATTCATGGAAAGGTGTCATTGGTTCCATGGAATCTTAATGGATTTGGAGTGTCTAATAACCGGATATTTTAATCGTTATCGCAAACGTCGAGTTTAACATCACACTTCGAAGCATTTTTAATAAAGAAAACTATCAATTCTATAGTCACCGATGTCTCTGACTCTTGCATTTAATCTTGGTCGCACGAAAATGATCAACCATACTATCGCGAAGCTTTCATCGAACCATGTCCAGCTTCCGTTGAAATAATATTATATGATTTTATGCATCCATCTCTGCCACGAACAGAAGAATTGTCTCCGTCGAAAGGGTCCGTGACTCGGTCTCCGATAACGCGGATCGCATCATCAATTATCCTAATGGATCCGCAGTATGCACCTTTCGTTGCACATAGTCCTCGTTGCCCGCGAAATTAATCTTGTTACTTTCTCCAAATCGAGGTGTTCCAGCAAACATTGTTCATTCAATCAATTGTATAAACTTCGTTCAATTGGATAAAGAATATGTGTCGCAACACGGATCTTTCGCTCGGTTGGAAAAAGATTGTATATGCGTAAACAACAATGCATACGTGACGTCCATTCGGAGACAGTGTCGCAGCGATTGCAACTGATTTTCCAGCGGCGCGTTTACTTCGAACGGAGAATATTCTCCGAAGAATTCTTCGGTGAATGGACGGGCAAGAGGCTAGAAAGATACAAGTCCTCTAATAGACTACTAATTCATTACACAAACTACAGTTAGGAGCAGGAACTGATCGCACACGCTTTAATCAGAATAACTTTATTATGAATGGACCAAACGACTTGAATTTTCTATGTAAGGCTAGAAGAGAATTAATTTAGTAAATGACGTTTGAATTGAAGTCGTTTGGTCCATTCATAAAAGAAGTTATTCCGATTTAAGTTATACGCCTAACTGTATAAATAAATTCCCAAGCTAGCGTGTTCGGTTCAAGGTACCCAGATAAGGATGATCGCAGCTTTCGGACCTCGACTTCCGGCGTGTTGTTCGACCCAACCGGAAGTCGAGACCTGCTCGTTTCGATCCACGATTATCTCGAGAACGAAGCTTCGCTATGCAAGACGGTAAAGGACTTTTCGATTCCTTCTCGCGCTGGGGATTTGCATATCTCGATTAGGGGACACCTACGGTAATGTATTCCACGATTTCGTAATAGCTTCTCTGTCTCTCCGTCGAGCAAGATGATGTATATCTTATCCACTGGCCGCCAAATAGTTGTGACAACTATTCTTGGCCAAGTTTACACCGCTGTCGATCAGCATCGGGTTGCCACAATCCACCTTGCGGCGTCGAACCATCGTCGTCGTATCGCCATGTAACCTCACTTTCTCCTTTTACAGAAAGGCCGTGGCTGGGGATTCGATTTAAGACGAAACCCCGGGCACCAGAGCAGCTCCTCTCAGTCTGCTTCGTCTGGTTACACTTTTCTCTTTAATCACACGCGGCGGCTCATAAACGCACAACGGTAATGATGTAACTGGCGTACGTGCACACGGCCGACCAACAAATGATACCTATTGGTGGGTCGGATAGCCTCCGTAACGAACCCGTTTTGTGAGAAGCGATCCCGCGAGTGATTAACGGGCACACGTAATCGGCCGATTAATCGAATTTCGTTCGATTCAGTCGTTAACGGGGGACCCTTCCGTGGCCCACTTCTCTAACACTTGATGATCATTCACTAATTTAATCGGTGTCTATCGTAGACTCGTTATTTCGAGGATGCCTTCAAAAATTTCTTTCGCAATGGTTACCTGCTCGTTAAGATTTCTTTTACATCATTATGGGTTATACACATGTCAATTGATGGAACTATAAGAAGATGATGATGTAAAAATTTGTACCGGAGTGAACTATTGACCTCGGACCACTAACGGAATCATTTTCTTTCTTAAAAAAGCTAAGAAACGTGTTTCATCGTCGATAATCGGATTGTTATATTTTACCACGCTTATATTAGCTTGCTGAGGTGTCGTTGTTGTTGTTGTGTCAGTGAAATCTTGTAATCGAACTTTAAACCACTTCCCGATCGCTAATATTTCGAGGTTATGTTGTTGACAGATGTCGAACCTTACGATATGACGTCGTATATCTGACACTAGCCACCGTAACTTACTGGTTGCGCTATCTGATTTCAAACGGCGGAGACTTATTTGTACTCCCAATATAAAAAAAAAAAACTTTGGTAATTATTGCGAGAGGGTCATCGTACTCCGAGTTTGATGAAATTTAAATACGTTATGCAGCAACACATTCTGAACAACTTGCTCCTTTTCCAATATAGGGGGGTCGCTTTTAGTTTTCGTATTCTTGGACGCTTCGTGGCAACGTAAGTCCGTTCTGGGACGGCATCTGTTTATTTTTTGTTTGCAAACCTGTTGTGGGGATGAGAGAGAAAACAGAACAGAGTGTCACTCTATATAGGGTGAGCTTTCAATTTCGAAAGATTACTACTAGATTTTCGTATGCGTGGTCGGGCCGGCCCTCTCCGTCCCCCACCACCTAATCCTAACTAATTCTGATCGCATACTTTTTACATTCTATATAGCCGTCACACAGAATTTGAACTAGTAATGAAAATCATGCGATCAGAATTAGTTAGGATTAGGTGGTGGGGGGCCGCGCATACGAAAGAAGAAATAAACAAAAGGCGCGTCGAAGCAGCGGAAAATTCGGAAAATTCAATACAGTATTAGCAATAGTTTTTGGCGAGTATCTCGAAAACTAAAAACGACCCCCTATATTGGAAAAGGAAAAAGCTGTTCAAAATGTCGAAATCTATAATATATTTAAATTTCATCAAAATCGGAGTACGATGACCCTTTCGCAATAATTACCAAAACTTTTTAAAAACCACGCTTATGTTAAAATGCACTAAAAAGGAGAAAATCATTTTTTCAGACATTAGTGACTATAAATCAAAGCGTGTAGCGGCCACGAAAATTATACGTCAATATAGTTGAGCACTCCACGCCTTTATTTATGATAAATCTATAAATATAAATAAATAAAAAATATTATATAAATCCACGATTTTCTCCTTTTTAGAGCGCATTTTAATATAAGCGTGGTGTCCAAAAAGTTTTTTTATATATTTTTTTATTCCTTGTTAGAGGTCATGATGGTCTATGATCTGTTTGAAGAGATGTATTCTTTTTTATTAAAACGCATGTTCCACGCGGCTCCATTCCCAATCCAATTATGAGCATGCTCTAAATGACGACGTTGCCCGTAGAAATAATATAGCAATTCCCCTTGGTAAATCGCCTAACTCGAAAGGCGCGCACGTGTTTTTCCAGTATTAAGAAAACGTCTACCTACGGCGCGGCGAAGGTTTTTATTGAAACTTCGATATTCGACGCATGCAAACTATGTATGCGTTTCTTAATCAATGTGGGCGTAGATAGAAAAGTTTGAAGAGTGCCGATCGTATCTTTCCCAGATACGGCTGACTGCGTTTCAGCTGAAATGTATCTCGGTGTCTTGTTCAACGAATCGTTTCATTAGAGATTCATTTTATGTGTGAAATCGCGGCAAAAAATCGGAGGCCCGTGCGTCATAGTTATTCTCGCGAAGGATTAACGAGATCAGAAGAGAATTCGGTAGCACTACTAAATCATGCCTCTCTTCGTTATCGTCAGGAGTTATTAGCGAATCGGGTAGACACACCGTTTGCAAAAGAATCTTTTTGTACGTTCAGAGGTATTCGTGTCGCAGCCAAGAAGCGTGAAATTTCAATTAATACGATTGAAATTGAAAGTGGAAATATATTTGTTCGCGCATTTCTTCATCCAGATAAGACTGGTTAAACGTGCACGCCGATGAAAATGCTCGCAAAATATTCAGAACAGTTCTTGATTGGACAGAACGATGATAAATTGCTTCCTGCGCGTCTGTTTTCACATCGATTCAGTCCCTTTCTAATGCGATACAATTTTCTCTTCTTTTTTCCTGCTAACGAGGAATACTATTATCCTGTTCGACAATAGTCTAATGTTTCTTTTTCCTGTACAGGCTGCCCCGAAAATGTTGTACTCTGAAGGGGGTTATTCCTGAGACCATTTGGAGTAACTTTTCCCTTTACGAAAATCTTCTCTGTGGCTTCGTTGAGGAGTTATTCACGAAAAACACGGACCAATCAGAGCGCGGCTGCTATTCCGGCTGGGCGAGTCATTGGTCGAGTTTGCATCCGTCTGCTGTAGCCGCGCTCTGATTGGTCTGTGTTTTCTGTGAATAACTCCTCAACGAAGCCGCGGAGAACATTTTCGTAAAGGAAAAAGTTATTTCAAATGATCTGGAGAATCACAATTTTCAAGGAAATACGTTTTTAGGACACCCTGTATATTAAGTGTATTAATTGGCGGCTCTTGCGTTTAATTAAAATACTGTTTTCAAGAGTAAACTGAAGAAGGAAACAGGTTATGTTGGAGATCATTGAAAATCGCGGGGGTGCTCGATTGATCGGTGTCTTTTTTTCGCGTTTCCCATAGTACCTTTCGAATAGCAATCGCAGGTGCGAGTTGAGGAGGTTCTTGCGACAGAAGCACTTCCACGAGACATGCGATCTTACGCCACACTTTGTACCCATTTCTTTAGATGATCGCCGCAAGAACTTCTTGCCAGTTGAAAAAAAAAAGAAATCGTTAAAAAATCGTTCTATGTTTCGCAATCGTTTTGCATACATTCATAATTGAAACGAGTTTACAATGTATTATTTACGAGCTCCTCGTAAAAACTGGCCGTTCTTTCTAGTCGTATTATCAGCATAATCAGCACCGTAATCTAGTTTCGTTGCCACTTTGACCACGGATCAATGGAAAACTGGTTTCCCGCGCTCGACAAACTGATTCGACTGTAACAATGTCACAAGCTTGTTAAATTGTGTGTTCTTCGCATCAACAATTTGTATTTTCCCCTCGATTTTGTTCCGTCCGGCGTATTCCGTTCCCGAAGCAACTAATTGTAATTAGTGTCTCGTCCCTTCCCCGAAACAACAATGAATATTGACGAATGTTAATCGTGTCCGTCCGGTATAAAATTAACCCCGTCAAGGCTCGATATTATTCTTAAATTGCAACAACGGACACCGCCGCGCCGCGCCGCCGCTGCGACGTATTCGCGTTGGAATCTAGGAATGCAATAGGAAGAAACGAATGGGGAAGTTAGCTGGCCGCATAGAGTAGAGTACTTCTCAATTATATAATCATTGTGTGCCGCGCGCGAATCTTTATTGACTCAGATTATTTTCCAATTGATTTTATTCGCGGACAATTAATACAACGTGGGGAAATTAGCGAATTCGACGATCGACACTTGTAAAATTAGTTTTCAGTTCAATAATCATTTAAAATATCAATTATTGTATATGAGAGATATAATAAGTTTTTCTAATATTTGAAATGCACGAGCACACCTCCTGTACTTGTGTCTCTGTACATGTCGGAGGAATCTCGATCGCAAGGCAACCTGTAAAACGATTTCAAAGGATGAAAGAAAGATGCATTTTCCATAGATCATCACCAGGCGTGGCAATAAAGAATAAAAATTGGAGAAGCAAGTTCCGCACGGTGAAAATAGTGGCTATGTTTGCGATTGACCGCAGCATCGGTGATCCGGGGAGCACATCGGTGGGCGACGTTTAAAATTAGCATGGCTGTAATTTAAGAAAATCCACGGGTCATTAGCCGTTGGCAATCGCGGTGGACACCGCGGAATTCTATTCGGACCACGTGCGTTTCCCAAGGTGTGTTTCTCTGTTCCTATTCACGAAATCCACACGTGGCCGATCCCCGACTTTTACGCGGAATAAATTATCGAATAGCCGCCATGGCCAGCTGTGATACCGGGTGGAATCCAACATCGTTTCGTTGTTAAAATTTTAATCTTGATTCACATTGATTGACTAATGTGTACGATTAAAAAAAGAAATCATCGGAAAATCGACGATTGATTCAATTGATTGATGAAGTTAATCGTCAATCGTTGATTAAAAGAAGAAATCATCGGAAAATCGCCGATTGATTTAATCGATTGATGAAGTTAATCGTCAATCGTTGATTAAAAGAAGAAATCATCGAAAAATCGTCGATTGGATCAACCGATTGATGAAGTTAATCGTCAATCGTTGATTAAAGAAAGAAATCATCGAAAAGAACGTAAAAGCACGTAAACAGAATTAATATTATACCTAGATTAAATGACAATACACCTAAACTCATTGTCAGTTTACACTTTGGTCAGTATTCATTATAGTTTTGATTCCGTATTTCTGCCATAGAACATGATCTATGTACTCGAAGTTATAATTACACTTACAACTAGAATCACTGACAATATTTACTCGATACAGAGAGGCAGCGAGATTATAGTGATTTGCCCGGATTGATTATTGGAAATAATCTATGCCCTTGATGGTGCCTTGCTCAGTAACTGAGGAACGAGTGTTGGGGTTCCGTTTTAGCCTGAGGTGGCAAGTAAAATCGGTGAAAGGAACTAGAGTTAGAAGATGCTGAGTTAGAAGATGTTGCAGCTTTTGGCATAGAAATTTTCTTGTACATTACAATCTTAAATGAAACTACTAGATGACGTTATTGAGGGTGACTTGTTAGTTCACAATGAAACTTGCTGCTGCTACTGAAGGTTCCATTAAAAAGTGTTCAGCCATGTAGCATAGATTTTTCAAAATTATGCAATAATCGCCGGTCGGTAATATGTTAAAAGCGAGGCGTAATAATTCTTAGCCAACAGGTCTAATTACGCGGCGGTTTTTGTAGGGCAAGGAAAAGGGTAAAAAGTGAACGCGCGAAGAAAAAAGAAGAAAATTAGAACCATTCACTGTATGCAAAACGCTGTTCGCAAGGCTACGCGGATTTTCTGTCCTCGTAAAATATTCGCACGCAATTTACGGGAAACTTCCTTTGGACGGTCAGGCTTCCAACTGGATGGTAATCGCAAGGAGATGCGAGTTGCTCGCGTATCCTTGAAGATCAGAAACAGGCTTTGTGGAAGTGACGTGGCAAAGTGGAAACGACGTTCAGACATTGACCCTTCATTCTCCTTTTTCCTGCTCTATACAGCTTTTCTTTTCGGTTTAATCGACTCCGTTCTGCGAAAAACTCGACCGGATCGGTGAAAATAAAAGTTGGAGAACGTGTTTTAGTCAGTTTACCTGTTTCAGATAATCGCGTACGTGGAAGAACCTGGGCGAACCGCGAGTTGTTTTGCTTTTTGAACACTGTGAACATTTATTGCAATGGTGGAGCACGTCTGAGTAGTATTATGCAGCTATCATTGCATTAATTTCACGTTGGGGATCAAATTAAATTGAGATCGATGAAATCGCTGATTTTTACAGGATCGAACATTAAAATTACAAATGAAATGTATACAAAGAAGCAGAAGACAGTTTTAAAACTTATTTCACCCACAGAATGAATAAATCTCGGGTTTAACCCGGTCGGGAGGGTATAATTAGCCATTCTGACTCACTCATTATCATTCCACGTGACCAAAAAGTCTAAAACGACCGTGAATCAGGATCCGAGGATCCTAATCGATTCCCAGATTCTTGTAATCGTACGTAACTTGGCTGAAATTCCTCTGTTCCTGCGACGGCTAGACGACTACGCCTTGAATAGATTTACTTTGCATAAAAGTTCGGCATCGAGGAATGACAAGAATTCGGCGGAAAGAATTTAAGAAAGTCTGGTTGTCGAAGAGAGAGAGAGAGGGAGGGGTTCATTACCACCGGATCCAGACCTGAGTGAGTGAACCGTTACGCACGTGACATCTTGCTCGACGAGGATTTCGTAATCATGTCACCACCCCTGATCAACTTTTCCCCGGGATGTGTCAACACTGTCCCAAAAATAAGAATCGTCGGCGGCTGGAATCACGATCGAAGCGTTTCCTTCTATGGGAAATCGTGTGAAAGATCGGCTAGCAAGATACAACGATGTTTAGTATTATAATTATGGAGATCATTCTAGCTTCGCCAATCGATGTTATCGAATCACCTCGGATAGAGAATTCCATTCTGGGTGTGATTTCGTTAACGACATTCCATTCAAGCCGTTTGCTTGCCATAGAAACGAGCTCCGGGCGACTCGAGAAACTTAATTCGACGGAATACACAGTTCGTTTCTCGGTGAAAGCATGGCTCGGGCCACTGCGATCGCGAATTTCGATGGTAATGTCTCATTTCAATATAGCATGTAAAATTTACATTGTAAATTCAACACACGCATTCCCCAAACTTCGACGGCGACTAACTCTCTTCTGAACTGTGGAGATTTTTCCCGAAGAAATATTTCTGCGGACATTTCATTTCACAAAAGAGACATCACATATACACTTTGTTTTAAAACAATGTTTTCATCGTTATACATATACGGGAGTCTACTGTGTAAATGTCGTGAAGATAGTTTTTCGGAGAAGAAATGATGCACATTCCTATGAATGATATAAAAATTACTGCAGTAGAGAAAACATTAAATATAACACAGTTTAGTATATTTCTTTGTTTTCTTCAATGCTATTATTCCAACTCTTTCGTCGATGGTGCATCATCTGAATCTATTGTATAAATAAAAATCAAATGTTAAGTTAATTATTTAAAAGCTAAATAAATAGAAAGATTTACCTATATTTGTTTTGTAGTTCGTATTTTTTCAACAAAAAATATTGTATACCCACAAGCATTGTAAAAGAAAACATATAAATGTCACATCTGTGACAGGTAAAAACGTGCTTTTAAAAAATACTGAGCCACAGCAATGCGTGGCGGGGGAAAGCTAGTTACAAATATTCTTTCAACAAGTTTATTAGCGATAGCGTTGTTGGAATCGGTCATTTTCCAGATTTCTATAACTAAAATGCAAGAGATTGCTCGTCAGGGTCAGGCTCGATAAAAATGTCTGAGAAGGTTTCGACAGCGAGATAAACGGTGCCACATGGAAGTATGTATGTGTTTGTCGATTATGCCAAATGTTTTCTGGTGAAATGCGAGCGTGCATATGAACGACCTTCGAACGACGGTGGAAGAACTTGCAGGCCAGCAGGTTTCGTGCCCGTGAGACGGAAAACGGGATTTGTGACCGATGTGTTTTCCGGTTGGCGGATATCGTGCTCGGCGTGAGGTCAACCTAAAATTGAAACCGTTAGTATGTTTATAGGAGGACATGCAACATTGAGCAATGACCGTGTTCGATGTGTGTCCATGCGTGTCATGTGATTTCCACGGCGAGGTGGCCGCTTATTACATTCTTGGATAACTAGTTTAGTGGCAACTAGCAGCAAGTTCACTACCCCACTTTTACCTCTCCCATATCGTTCCGTTACTCAAGGCCAGCGTTCAACAAACCGACGTGTTAACAAAACGATCGGCAAAGCAAACTCGATCACCCAATACACCCAGCAAAACGAACTCTACGATCTACGATCTTTATCTATATAAATAAAAATGTGATGTTCGTTTGTTCAAAATCTAACAACTCCGAAACGGCAAAACGTAGAAAGCTGGGGTTTGAGCCATTAGACGCAGCGTTCCTTCGGAAAGGTGTTAGGACAATCCGCATTCGAAAAAGTCCATTCGTTCAAAAGTTGTGACGTCATTAGTGAACAGAGACGACTTTTTCGCCCTCTTTTGGGCACGTTTCTGCTTATAACTTTTGACTGGTAGCACCTATATTCAATTTGAGGTACTCATTCGATTCAGCTCGCCGAGTTCTTTCAAATGACTACTGATTCGATTCTGTAGGTTGCATAGTTTAGGGAGTTATAACACAAAAAGTGTGCGTTTTTCTTAAACTTTTTGGTTTACCGACTTTTTAAACAGTTGTAGCTCTTTTCAACGGCAGGTTTCAGGAAAAATCTGAAACCACCTTGGCGATTGGAAATTTAATTCTCTACAACTTTCATATTTGACATTTTTTTCTTCGACGCGATCTAAGACTATAAGGCTATACATCTAAGGCTATACGATCTAAGGCTATACATATTCTGAAAATTTCGTCAAAATCGATCGACGTTGCAATGTGCTACAAAGTTTAAAGATGGTAAAAATTGCAGATTTTAATCTTTAGTTTTTTTAAAATAAGATTTCAGCAAAAAATCGGGTGGTTTTATGGTAATTTTGGGCAGTGTATTGACATCTTCAGTTTTGGAAATTTCCCAACAATTTTGCATTTCAACTACTCAATTTTGCTGTAGATGCATAAAGATCTGCAGTCTACTTATTATACAACAAAAAATTCTGTAATTAGACGTCCGCGCGAGGTTAGCGGAAAATAGAGTGCGAGGACCTGGACATCAGTCGATAGAAATATGATAAGTAGATCACGGAGTTTATCACTTTTTATTTTATTGTGATCGTTACGTGAGATTATGTCCGTCTGGGAAGTTGGAACGGGACTGTAAAACTAATTGGGACTTATGTTTTTTACTTCCGAGGTTCGTGTGGCCAATTTATCCATTCTTATCGAGTATGTTCGTTTATGAGTAATAAACATGTCGTTTGTTGTTCCAGTTTATGCGATTATGTTAGTAGACGAATTAAACGGGAACTGAATCTGTAATTCATTTAATCGAGTTCTTAATACGTGCGATCGATGGAACTATAAATATGTAGATGATGTAAAAAGATTGTAGCAGAGTGATCTGTTGACCTCGTGCCATTAGTGGAACTGGAAAACGTGAATGATTCAATTCAGTTTTGAATCATTGCGGTTGGAACCATTAGTCGGACCAGGAGTGTCACGAATAGATTGGTGATCTTTATGCACTTATAGAAAAATTGAGTAGGTGAATTTGTCGTTACATGATTTCTCTTTTATGAAACTCATTAAGGGAAGAAATAACATTGAATTTAGTTTCGATTTCTTGCGATCTGAAATTGCTTTATAAGAAAAGGATCTGATGCTTATAAGGAAAGGAAATCCATTAACCTCGGACTACTAAGTCACCTAGAAAACGAGACTACTGTGTGACTGAAAGAAAAAAAAATTATTTAAATAAAAATAAATTTTTTAAACACACCACGTTTTTAAAACGGACTAGAAAGTGTAAAATAATTTTTCCTAGCCCCATACAGATTCCTAACCCCGTACGGATAGTCCTGAAAATTTGTGATTGTGATTTTTTAATAGCTATGAAAATACGCAAGATAATACATTGTAAGAAGTCTACTACTCTCTACTAGGGAGTAGTAAGGAGTACAGCCGTTGAGAATACTCGCACAACAGTTCATATCACTTGTAGCGCATTCAAATTGTTAGTGATTTAGGTGAACTATTCATGCATCAATTATCTATTGCATGGACTCCACGTTTTTCGTGTTAAATCTTAGAAGTATTTACATAGCTATTAAAAATTCGCAATCACAAATTTTCAGGACTATCCGTACGGGGTTAGGAATCTGTATGGGGCTAGGAAAAATTATTTTATACTTTTTAGTCCGTTTTATAAAAACTTGGTATTTAAAAAAAATTTATTTTTATATTTCAATAAAATATTATTTTCTGCTTTTTAGTCTTGTGTGTGCGAAATTTTTCAACCGATTTTAAACATTTTGATGATATTATAACAAAGACATGTAGTAAATTTCAGACGGTATTGTGACCGCGTCATATCGAAAACAAACGCCGTGGTAAAATGTCAAACATAAAAGTTCGACGGAGAATCTCGGTGTAACGGTTCTTTCGCTTGGTAAACAAACATTATAGTATAATAATACGTAGTAACTTCGTAAACACCGAACGCGTAATGGAGTAGGGAGCGCTGTCGCGCGGAGTGGGGATCGCTAACGGTTAAATTTTTAATAGTTTATATCTACTAAACGCATAGGTTTTAAACAAATTTTTTTGATCTAGCTCATCGGGAAGTTAATTTAAAATCAATTGCAAAATTTCTACCGAACAGACAGGCAGACAGACAGACAGACAGACAAAAAAGCAAGCTAATAATAACGTAGTAATAAAGTATGACGAGACGAATATTTTCGAGTCGTCGATCGCTTTATGCTCGAAGCTACGAGGAAATAGTACGATGTCAAAAATGGCCCCCGTCCACAGCAGAGATGTATCATTAATTCAGCTAGAGCTCGTGGAAAGGAACGAGGCAAAGTCTCGCAGTCTCGAGGATATTTAGAAGCCGATCACGACTCGCGGGGTATCTGGCCAGGCGGGTAGCTACTTATCCCAGTAAATATTTATTTTCGTATTAAGTTGTCAATCGTGGTTGACCGATGCGCAGTTACCGATGTGTCGATCTAAGCGTCTAGGCTGGTTGCCGACTCGACACAGAGTATTATTTGCCTGCCGTGACCTCAATTAAACCGCCGGCAAAGAGGCGAGCGAACTTGTGAAACGTTGCCTCCGTTGGTGCCATTTACTTGCATCCTGACATGCCCAATCCGCCGCGCCGCCGCCGTCTGATCTCACACACTCGATGTACAACCGGCGAGTGAGCGTCGCGTCGCATCGCGTCTCGTCCCGCGGTGAATGCTAAGAAATCGTTGAGAATCAGAATCAAGTTTCGATGACGAAAGTAGGCATCGATGCACTACCAGGGAAAGAATGCCGTCTTGGCACTGTCGTAGTCTTGCCGGCAACTCGGAAAAAAGAGACGCGCTCCTCGTACCGTCCGCGGCGAGAGCCATTACGTGCCCACCAAACGTAAACAGTCCCGGGAATGATTGATTTTGCAAAAGAACTGTCCACGAACCGATCAGATATTCCGGCCGAACTGCACGCTTATCCGAAAGAAATCGCCGAGCGATGCTCATCGCGCACGCTCTTCTGAAAGATACCAACTAGCCGGAACTACATAACTTTGTAAATACCGGACCATACGATTTGATCTTTTTCGAGAAGTTCGAGCATGTTTACCGCACTTGCGACGAGATATTTCTTCAAAAATTGCAATTGGTCACATTTCTTTTTCTGAAAAGAAAAAAAAAGAGAAAAAAGACGCCGTTTGGCACTCGAAAATTTATTCAACCGAAACTGTACTGAACTATACGAAACTAATGAAATTTCAATGTAAATGTCTCGAAAGGTATTGAGCATCTGAGCCTATAATGCTATATATTTTCATAAACAGGAGAACGAAATCTACCAGTATGTAAAGTTTCGAGAAAATCTGAGACCTCGTGACCGTCTTCTCCTTGCTAGACAGTGGATCTTCGTGCGAAATATTTAAAAATTAATTTCCTTTCTGAATCTACTCATAAAAGTTTTACTTTATAACTATTATATAACATTTCAAGATTGAAGATTTTATACGTGTATGAATAAAATTATTAGACAACTCTATAAAATATTGTCGGGGGAAGAAATAAATGCAGCTTGTGTTCCTTGCAATTGCTACAGGCGATTTTGATTACACATAAAAATTACGAGATCACTGTATCGTGAATGATTGCCGCAGTACAGCAATTTCCAGCGAGTAGTAAAATCAGCGAGGAATCGGACGCGCCGCGAGGTGCGAAGTAGTAGAGGCGCGTGTGTGATCAGACTGGTGAGCTGGTAAATAGCAGGGACGCGTGATCGTCGGACGAGATGCTTGTTGGACATACGCAACGCATTCATGAAATTAATATTCCGCTGGCTGTCCCGCTCGAGGCACTTCATTTCCCGCATGATTCCGAACCGTGCAATCGTTTTATATTTACGAGTACGAGTAAATAAGAGATCCCTCGGATCAGCGTACGACATATCCTTTCTCCATTATTGACGACGCGAAACTAGAAAAGTATTTCAGTTATGCGTGAATGTTTGTCCAGATTGTAACGGGCCTGGTTAAACATCTGGAAGGTAAAAATATGTTTAATGTCGTAACGCGCGATTCTGCAATCGTTGCGAAAGAATTTTAATGTAAGCGAACGTAACGAACCACGTGGAACCGAAAAATCGATTCTCCGAATAAAAATCTCTGCATTTCAGTTATGTTTACGATCGACACTGATCTAGCGCTCCATTAAATTCCTATTTCCAGAAATAGAATATTTTGCGTGTTTCGATTACTGTTTCCCTGATTAGTCACATTTCCCACCGTTCTAATGACGAAATACTCCCGAGGAGTCTGTGGATTCATGCAGGGATCATGCGTATTTTCTGTTGCAATTGTTAATACATTGAACTGTACGTTCCTTCGGCTTGAATATTGCAGGTGCGTTCCACGCAATTGTTACACATAGTGTTTCCAATGCACGCCTGGACATTGGCTAATCGGCGCAATCATAAACAGCTTAGTCTTGGTCCGCTGGAAAGACAGTGCTATAGTCCGGGCCGTTTTATTACAGAAAATTACATATTCTAGTCAATTGTATTGACGATTAAATCGATAATAATGTATTTATCATTCCTATCGCTTGGACGAATTCCATTGTGCCATTATTGAAATTTAAAAAATCTTTCTCTGGGAAGAGAAATTGCAATAGAAGTCGGAAAGTATCCAAATGAATTGAATTTTTCCAATTTCATGTATTTCAGTGCTAAGATCGCCATTATTTAAATATAACTTGAAGATCCTGTCTCGATTAATAATGAATCCGTGTTGTTTCTTGCAGAGTAGAACGAGCACACGAGACTACAGGACGAGGATGATGAGTTCCATGCAAACACAGCTACCCGGATCCATGCACGATTACCAAGTCGATCCTTACCGGCTTCTGGAGGACGACCTTAAAGATGTCTACGACAATATACGAGAGGTCAGTAGAACCGGGAGCATTTTCGAGATGAAATAATCGTCGAAACGTTTATTACCTTTGTCACATTAATACAAAACATACTGTGTTCACTTTCTACAATGCAATGCGTATCTTTCCGTGTAAGGACCACTTTAATCGCGCGGAAAAATGAGGAAGCTTGAGCCCAGTAAATAGTGGAGTTACGTGCCTTTTATCTGGTCATACCAGGAACTGTTAGGAAACTTATTGCACGAAAAAATTCACAGTAGTAGATACAGTCGGGGACAAAAATAAGTGGACAGTTAGTGGAAATAGGTAAAAATGAAGTTTAGTCGAATTAACATGACTGTTATAAACTCACGTTTTATTTATTATATATCCTTACGGTGTATAGATTTTTTAACGAATAATCGAAGTTCATATTTACATCTTTGTGTAAACACTGATTATTATATCTTGTTAAATATATAAAAATTAGACTCCAGGAGTAGTATTGTTTATGCAATATACTCATGAGTTAGATCCGATTTTTCTCTATGAAACCGTATATTTTAAACTCTATATCTGCTCATCCTTGATTACGAAAATATTCCTACTATCACAATTTCATTATTTTGTCACCAAAGTACAATTTTCAATTACAAAATTATTCTCTAAAGTGTACAGATGTAACACAGTATGAAGAAATAAGCATAACAGTTCACAGTATTTGAATGAAGGAAAACTGAACTAAAGATATAATTTAGCACTGTTAACATTAATTTTTGAAGTTAATTTTTATAGTTCCTTGTAGTTTGAACTATTACCTCACGATATCACCACTCACATCATCAAAATTCTTTACTTCGAAAAATGATCCTATGGCCAGCTTTTCGGCGTTTTGGAACAGTAATGAATCGTAAATAAAAGTAAATCATTAATAAAAGTAAATAATCTATACACTATAAGTATAATAAATAAAATTTAAGTTTATAACAACCACGTTAATTCTACTAAACTTCATTTTTACCTATTTCAATAATGTCAACGATAATGCTGTAGATTAACTCTTTCAAGAGAAGAAGTAAATTCTCAATGATCAATAACGGTGGTTGATTGAAACGTTGATCCTTGTAACTACAAGGATCCTCGAAACCTGTCTACTATTTATTAGAAATTGCCTTGAGCCTGGAGTATTCTACATTGTAGATACGTGATCGAAGCATGCCCATTCACAGTTACGTTGCTATCTCTCAATGACAAAAGTGACGGTTCTTCTGCAAAGTTGAACAATGAGGAAGATTCGATTCTGCACAGCTACTTGCAGGAAATAATAATTCTTAACGGAACTGCGATTGCACAATTGCACTCGATCAATGCAGAAACAACTCGCTGCGCAGCATCGCTCGCATGAATTCGAGAAAAAACGAATCCACTTCGTCGTCGATTAGCAAGGTAGAAAAATGGTAACAGCTAAACAGCTGCGCAGCATCCAGTATGCCGGAGGAGTGTCCAAGGTCCGAAAAAGTTGACTCATCGCCTAAAAAAAGCGATCAGTCGAAATCGCAAGTGGCTTCCTGCTGCCATTTTCGGTGGAAACCTTGCGGAATCGACAAGTGCTTCCGGCCGGGGGTTTTCAACAGGAAGAGGTGGACCAGATGCGGAAGGGAAAGACTGTCCTCGGATGGCCAGTGTGTCGGGAACGGGCTCATCGATTTGCATCATCGTCGGTTGGTTTCGTCATTGCACAACAACGACAACGACGATGCGAGACTCTCGGTCGCCTGAATTCTCTCCTTTTTCTGTTTCTCTCTTCGTTTCTGGCTAGTTTCTAGGCGACGCGACAGCAAGACGATCAGGCTAGCGACGACGCGTAATTATAAATATTTATAGTAAGGAATGCCGTTTTCACGACAGGGCGCCTATGCTCGAGGCGCTTCGCGCTCGGCTAGCGAAAGCAACCGCCTGGCTGGCTTCACGGTCTGCATTATATGGCCAAGGTATCTGGAACTTTTACTCGCGTCCGAACCCACCAGCTGCTGCCATTGTATTTGCGTATGCGCGTGCGGGCGCGTTTAGAAAGCACTTTTTCTCGTTGCACCATGGAACGCGATAACACCGCCAGCCGCCACGCAATTACGTGGCGGGGATGCGCGACAGATCATCAGCCTTGCATGCAACCCTGCTTCGCTCAACCGTTGACGAATCATCTTCGCGAACTGTTGGACCATTCGTGAAAACGATTTTATAAGGGCAGCAGCGCGAGCTTAGGGGATCAAACCACCCTCGACACTTTCGGTATCGAATAGCGTATCAGTGGATTTTCTAATCGCAAAGGTACCATTTATTGATCAACTAATTTTTGCGTAAATTCAACGTTCCGACGACAATTTCACAACTCGATTGAGCATGCAAATAACCGTGGGGCCACAAGAACTACCAACAAATTTATGATCGAGGATTATAAAGATTCATGTTTCTTCGACGCTGTCCGCCTCTGGCGCTCTTCTTTTAAGTCAATTCATTACACCAGACCTACACAACGGAACTTTCTTTCGCTGGAGACATTCGTCGTCCACTTTTCAGTTTTTATCTCCGCGTATTAACCGATGGAAAGTAGAGCGAATCGAAAAGTCGGATTCTTTCGGCGCGTTCGAACGAGAGAATTGATATTTCATTCTTAAAAACGACAAGTCCGATGGTCTTTATCTTGTTTTCCTTTTCTTTTTTCGGACGGAATTACGTCATGGGTAGACGCCTCCTGCCCGTACAATTACAACATACTGAAATCTGTGGACACTTGCCAGACATTCAATGAAATGGAATAGCATTAAATTTAAAAATTGATGAACAGTCGATATGAATATTAAAATCCAATCAATCCGATCTCTGTCGTCTCGTAGACAGTATCAGAAATTGCCAGGAATGGCTCCACGGCAGTGTTACCTCGTGGCAGAATTTTGAAGGAACAATGAAATTCCTGCAAATCTCCGGAAAATTGAATAATTCAATTCCCAATTACTTCGGATGAAGCAGCGTTTTACAATTAGAAGAAAGTCCGCCCGAGTGAAGCGAAGTGCATCGGTAACTTCCGATCAGGTGGCCGGAGACAATACGGAAAGCCACTGTGACGTAAGCTCGCCACGCGAGCTGCTAACGAGCGTTCCTTTCGTCTTTGGCCAAATTCCAGGACGGACTTTCAGCTTGTGTCATGTCTGGAATTCAAAGCGATCCTTCTGCTCTTTTTCTACCGTGCTTGCAACCCGTCGTCCGTTCGTTCGTCACGTATGCGAATCATAATCATCGTCTTATGGCTAGGCCGTCGCCTATGCACGCGCCAGTAATAAATTGGTTTAGAATAATATATGTAACGCCTGCATTGAATTGAAATAATATCGTGCCGGTTTGCTTGAACGGTACTTTTCCAACCGCGACAACAGATTGCGGAACATTCGTATCACTTCAGCTCACTTTTTAATAGGTTCGCTATTAAATATTATATAAATATTGTTTGCTGCGACTATAGCAAGCGACGTAACATTTGGTTCATGGGTTACACTACCATAACAATCCTAACGCGGGTGGAAGACCCAAGCCGCGGTTTTCCGAGCAACAATGAGAGTTCCGTTTCAGCGTTCGAAGTCAAGGTTACGTTTGCCATTGTTTCAGGTACTCATCAGGAACACAACGCAGAAGGAGCTGCAAACTATAGCGACATACTACTTCGACGGTAAGGGAAAGGCGTTGCGGCCGATGGCGGCAACTCTCATGGCACGGGCTATCAATTACCACAAGGAAAGAAAGTGAGTTGTGAGAGGTTCGAGAGATTTCAAGTTCGCTTCAGATAAACTTCTTTTGCTCGTCGATGCATTTCGGGGGTGTCTGCATTATCAGGACTGCATCAACCTTTTTACACGCGCAACACAGAGTTCAAAGACATCCTTGATAGGAATGGGATCAAGTTAAATATGTACTCACGAATCCGAGTCAATTTCAATAACCAAGTTCCACTTCATGGGTTTCGATTACTACTTAAAAGCAATAATGTCTCAATGATTATATTTGAAAAGTATTCATTTTATACAAACTGATGTCGAACCCAGATTTTAAGCACTTTCTTTATTAAATTCGTAACTATTTAAGGGAATAATATTTCCGATATAGATTATGAAATTATAGTTATACATGTTGAATTAAATTATGCATTAGAGGACAACATAATTGATTCTAAAGGTAAAAAGAATAATGATTAGAAAAATCAGAGAATTTCCGAAACGATATTCATAAAAGTTTCGAATCTGTTCGATCAAGATTCGAATATACTTGCAAGTATTATTTCCGTTTGCCAAAGTACTTGTAAAAGGTTCGAAACTATCTGGCATAGGTTCGAGTATACTTAGGAGTACTATTTCTGTTTTTCGAAGTACTTATAGAGAGTTCGAATTCAATCAATCAAAGTTCGAACCTCTTTGTGAGATACTTGATCCCATCGCTAATCCTTGGCATTTTAGAAAAAAATATTAATTTTTATCTGTATAAAAGATATAAAATATGTCTTCGATGTATCTTTGAAATCTAAATTTTATTTGAATAGAAACGTATTTTCAGAATTCCAGTTTTTCTGGTAAATAATTGTTTCCTTTTAACGGCAATGTTAAACAAGTTTTTTTTTGTCCGAAAAGGTTTCTTTCAGTACCGATTGTTTTCGTCGAGAGATCGAGTTAGTGAACATGAACGCGCGTTTCACTTTACGGTCGTTCTAAAACAGCCATAAATTTCCTCGGAAGGTTTGAAGGACGAGTCGGGGATATAGCCGATCGCGTGAAGTAACATAAATATCTTTCGTAACATGCTCCACGCCACGTGGGTCACCGGTGACCCACGAAGAAGCGTTTTCTCTAGACTCGTACTTTCACTGGGATGAATTATAGTATCGCGAAACGTTTAGGTATTCTCTGCGGATGCGCAGCCGTGACCTAGTGGGTCACCAATGACCCACCGAACACTTTTCCTTTGGATTTCTATTTTCGTTGTAATCAGAGCCGGTGCACTCAATCATACGAATTTTCAATTTTTAGTTTGGCGGCCTTAAGTTTAAGTACGCTCTAAAAAAGACGATAACTATTTTAATATTGCACTATTAAGTACGTTTGTAGCTCATTGCAACGTCGACCGATTGTTACGAAATTTTCAGAATATGTTTAATTGGACAACAAACCGGATCAATTGCAATTTTTGAAAAAATATCTTTTCACATCCTGTAGTAAACTAATAGCTCTAGCTTCCTAAAAAAGTTCAAATCGTACAGTATAATATTAAAATAGTTATCGTATGTTTTAGAGCGTAGTTAAACATATGGCCGCCACTGTAGATATTTCGTGGAAATCAGCTTGTTACTGACGTTTCTATTTTCAAGTCACCATACAAACATTAATTGCGATGCACATTATTTAAAAACCATTTTGTAAGCAGCCTTGGATGATATGAATGCTGATACATACTCGTTCCATTGCTGAACATGCGGTCGTTGGTATTCATTTTTCTTCGAATAGTGTTCAAATATGAATGAGCACACACATGTTTGCAAAAAATTCCGTTTCTCTACAGAATCTTCAAAAATCACCGAGTACGCGTCTCTTCGAAAAAAATTTAATTTTTCTGCGGACAGAGTCTTTAAATATCAAAGAGCTTAAAAAATCGACTGAAAAATTAGATTGCGGATTTTAATGCATTTATGACAAACATGAGTATGCACCTCGATGAAATTATTAAGAAGAGAAATGAATGTCTGTGTAGCTCCTGTACCTTGCAATGAATACAGACAATTTTTATTCTGCATAAAATAATGCAATGGCAATTTTCGGAATACGAAACATCGACCGAGAGTTGAATAAAGCAGCACGGCAACGTTTAGAAAGCCCCGAAAGAATGCGAGTAGCGGCGGTCTGTTTCAAATTCATAAATCGCTTTGAAAGCAATTACCTGTCGATCGTAGGCGAATTCGAAGGCCGATGAATATGAATGAGATGTTCCGTGAATGAGAACTAGTGTAGAGTACGTTATCGCATATGCCTGGCGAATTGTAAATAGTAGTACGTAACTACGACACCGTGTTACCAGGGCCGCCATGGATCTTCCCGTGTCGATTTTTCTGTCGACGATTATGCGAGGTGCCAAATTCCTCGATCAACTTCTCGATTCCAGCTTTGGTCACACATCATAGTACACCGCGAAGAGCAAACACTCGAGCCAGAAACTCGGCATAACTCATTCAATCTCTTCGCCGATCTTCTTGTGCTGGCTGGCCATAAAAAGTATAGCGTGGAGTTTCTCTAATTAACAATGGAACATGGCCGTGCAAACGTTCAATTACGTCTGTCCAGTCTCAAATATTTAAGGCAAACACACCAACGGTTTTTTTAGATCCTTTCCACGTTTTTTGGCTGAGCAAAATTGGACGGATCCCGGAAAACATTGTCGATATATTTTTTTCGGGCTGTGTAAAATAATTCAAGATACAAGTTGTGAAATTCATGTACTTGTAATTCATATTTAATTTTATAATCATGTCTTGTTGTGGATCCTGGAAAATGTTGTCGATATATGTTTTTCGGGCTGTGTAAAATAATTCAAGATACTGAATTAATTTTATTATCTTAATAATTTTATAATCATGTCTGTTGTAGATCCCGGAAAAAGGTCGATATATTTTCTTCGGGCTGCGTAACATAATTCAAGACACAATTTTTAATTTAATGATCCAGAGTTCGCTGTGGCTCCTGACAGAAAAAAACGTTGGAAATACCACATTGAATAAAAAGTTCAATATCACGGAATAAAATATTGCCAACCTTGGCACAGTAATTGCCCTGGAATAAACCAGGCAGGGAATAAAAATTCGCGACTGATTAGGGGGTCGGCGTGTTTTTGCTAGTTCGTAGAGCCAGCCGGCCTTGCTCGTTGTTAAAATGATCTGTGGCGGGCAATTAAGCTGCAATTACCGAAGACCAAGATCTCAATCAAAGTCGTTGAATTCTCCTGGACGTTATGCGTCGCTTATGCGCGTCATCGTTCGACTGGTCGGCCCGTATCATAGCTGCAACTTTTTGCTGCTTATATTAATTGAGAACGCGAGAGTAATGGACGCGTTGAACCACTAAATGCAAGTCTGCGAAGGCATGTTGCGGCACGAAATCACGCGTTGACTTTTATTTACCGTCATTCCTTTCTCTTCTCGCTGCGAATCGGCGTCCGCACCTTGCTCTAGCCCTGGGGGGTTTGCGCGGATTACACGGAGGAGACGATAATCTTTTCACGTGGGAAATATTCTTCTGTTCCAGTGATCTCTTGGAATCGCAACGACAGGTGGCGATGATCTCCGAGATGATCCACAACGCCTCGTTAATACACGACGACGTAATCGACCAACCAGACTTCCGCCGTGGCAGACCTTCGGTGAATGTTGTCTGGAGCCAAAAAAAGGTAACGAAAAAATGCACACGTGTCCTAATCGGAACTGGAATTGATTATAGGATTTTTTATAAAAGTTCTCATCAAATAATGCACGGTGGAATTTTTTGAAATGTTCCGTTTTCGCGACATGCGCCGTAGAACTTCTTAAATATTTTATCTGGAACGTGCACAGTGTGGAACATTCTTGAACCACATTTTAAATTGTGTTTAAATTACAACCAGATTTAAACGAGGTTCACACAGAATACAACAAGGTTCGAGAATTTCTTTTAAACAGGAAGGGTTCCTGAAACCAATTAGCGACTTCAATGCCTCGGGCGGTCTTTGGAACGGTCTTGGGTCGTCGGAAAAAAAATTATTCGATCCTGTTGCGTGTTTTATGCCTGGAGAGACAAGTCATAGGATGTTGAACTGCCTCTTCTTTTTGGTTTTGCTATCCTCGAAACGCCGGTGGTTTCAATCCACTGAAAATCACTTCTGTATGCGGTGCCATTTTTCTTTTTGCTCACTAAATGCAGGATACAGCGATACTTTATTTTCTATGAACGCTTTGCACTCGGCGCTATTTTAACCTAAAATATTTCCATTCTCTATGATTTTTTAAATTTGGTTTATATATTAAATAATGGCACAGCAATTTTCAGTGACTCCTCAGAAGCACCCGTCGCCTGCTAAGAGTTAATCTAACGAATACATTAGGTATTTGAACAACCAAAAATTTTTGAAAAAATTCAAGAAAAAACTGAACGTCAGGGTGAGCAAGTTCCGCGAATATTTTCGGCAGGCCAGCGCGAAAGAGACGAATGAAAACTTTCCACTGACAAAAAAGGATCGATTAAAAATTCCTCCGAGCGATCGGGAATGAATGATCCGGCCGCGGATGGAGCTAGGAAGCGAACACGTTCCATCGACCTTGCGTCACGTGTCTTTTTGCTCGATGTAGTCGACGATTCCGGATCGATATTCGACTCGGGGTCGACGGGACTGTACGATTCCCGTTCGATTTGTCGGGCATCATCCGCGTCTGGAATTTCGCGGGATGCTCCGTGAATTTCGATAGATCGATCGACACGGGACGGTTCCTGATCGACGGACTGGGTCTCTGAAAACTCTCTCTCTGAAATGCCGGAGGAGGAAGGAGGCTAATGCGATTCACGTCTGCGCTCTGTGCACGCTTTCTTGGACTGGAACCGGAAACGGGTCGACGTCGTTTGGCCGGCAAGATTTCGAAAAGGAGAATCACCGAATCGCCCGGATGCTCGCGAGAGAAAATCAATTGCGCACACGATCGAGCGACACGTTAGAACGGGCCCCGACGTCGAATCGACTCGAAAGTCGAGGATGTTACCAATTAGAGTCGTCCGATGCGTTTATTCGGCGTCGGAGCCACGGATCGGAGCACATAACGATCCGTTTTGAAACCCCGGCTCAGCTATGGTTCTTGCGTCCCCTAATCATGTTTCAACGCTGACTCACGAAATTAGCCAATTTTTCGTTTACCCGAAAGCTGGTTGCGACACACTGAAAATTACTGCGAGCAGCAAAATTAAATCAATTTATTTCATTTACTATTTTGTCGGTAAATCTTTGATACAAAATGAGTCTTCTAATGTGCGAATCAAAATACTTCTCTATGAGGAAGATCGGCAGAAGTTCAACTTGAATAGTTTTCGAAAAATCCACAGCTGGCGGTCCACCTGGAACTAAGTGGTGAATAAGATTTCGGAGAGCACGCGATGCACCGGCAACTCCGAAGAGTGCGACGGCCTTGAGAAACAAATTTAGCGATTTCCAAAGAAATGGAAAGCCGTCAACCAGCCACGAAAGTCTCGCGTCGAAGATTCGAAGCGTCACCGGGACTAACCAATTGTGTAACGCGGTCGTATTAACGGGGCACTAATTGAACGAACTTTTGCTTCTGTATATATAATAGTTATCGCCCAGTTACATGCAAATAACGAGGCCGTGAACGAAGCGGGATATACATAGTACATCGAAGTACCTTGCAACAATTAATTAATCGGGTTACACGTAATAAAAACTGCACTCGGTAGCTGTTCATTGCATAATTACTGAAATACTGAACTATCGAACGACCTAATAAATGTACGGATTGAATGCGTTGATTTAATCTTATTAATTTTTTTGAGAAGGACTGAATTAAGTACATACGTTCACTTGGCGTGTCTCGATAAATTAATGGACAAATGTATGTTTTTCCATTGGCTCGATAGATACGTTCTAACGCGTGTTATAACGAGAGTCTAATAAGAATGTGTTTCACGACCGCTGAACCGCTATCCATCACATCGCTCGATATGTAGGATGGAACCAATCTCTCACCACGCATTGAAATCACCGGGACTGATTCAGTGCGCGCGGTTCTGGGATACAAACACGGAGCTATTGCTACCTATCTTCAACAAAATGGTAATTAAAGAATGTTAAAATTAGAATGGTAGAAAGAATTAAAGAATCTTCCAGCTTGATTTGATCGTTTTATTTTGCTTAGAAGTAGCTACCATACGATAATATTTGAATGCAAAATTAAATAGTATACATATTTGAATAAATGTTATGGACAGCTCTAGAAGCAAAATTGAAAAACAATTTCCCGCTACAATATATATTTATATTGATCGATATTTTGGTCAGATTTGATTTACATGTTCTCTGCATTCAAAAGAGTTAGTAAGTATTCATTTTTACCTCGGATTATAGGCTCTTTATTTCGAAAAAATTGTGTTCATCTAAAATTGATCCGGCGACTTATGGACGGGAGCGTAATCGCATTCTCAACTGATTAATCTCGCGTAATCGCTCGAAACATTACATCTCCCGCACGTCCGTCACAACCGTCGATAAAAAAGCATCAATCAAATTCACATTATCCGATCTTGTGCAAATCGTTCTTGTTACAAGAATCCTCAAGACACTACTAAGTCGGTTTCTGCTATTGTATAATGGCCAGTTCTAATCAACTATGTTCATTTTCTTTTCTCATAGCGAGGCTGCACCCTGCATGATTCACACGCACTTTGCGAAACTTCACGGTGATTCCTTCGCAACGCGAACCGACGGATTCTGCAAAGCGTCTCGGCCACGAATACGACATTTATTTTTAGAGAAATCCGGCATGTATGCTTTCAAAGATTTTTTTTACACCTACGATAGTTACAGAAGCGATCGCGTGTGCCGACGCTTCGAACGGACACACTGTGTATGTCACGATTTTACCAGGCTTCGCGCCGGATGTGAAACTCGAAATTACGAGGCAGTCTAATCTCTCGAACCATTGTCCTCCGAGACAAACGGCACACGTTCCGACGTCCACCTGTTTGTCCGAGTTATTAACAAAGCTGATCTTTCGGGCAGACAACTGAAGAAAGCTCGTCGAATTTCGTCACCTTCTCCCAGGCGGAAGACAGCACGAGTACGGTTCCGCCGAGTAGTTTGCGGCGAGGACGATACGAGACACTTCGGGATACTATTTTGGAGAATTACCGGAATGTTTGTGGTCGGATTCACACGTCGAGGTGAACGCATTTGGGGTAATTAACGCTTCATATAGGATTCCAGTTCGACGGAAGATTCTGACTCGGTGGAAACTTTCAGGATCGGTCGCGAATAAATTATGCTTACGATGAAAATAGATTTCCTTAGAAGAAGTTCGACGGAAGATCTGACCCAGTGGAAACTTTCGGGATCGGTCGCGAATAAATTATGCTTACGATGAAAATAGATATCCTTAGAAGAAGTTAATGATTCTAATAATGAATTCATTGCACTCGTCACATGTTATCCTAAAGAAAAGTTCACGTAACGATGAATTGCAAGAAACATATACATTTCGGTCCGAGAGGTCTGCATTGTTTCATGTGCATCGTATTTAGAAAGTTAATAACCACGATTAAGTAATAACTAATTGACTTCCTACAGTTAGAAATAAACAAGTCAACAGACGCGCAGCATTGTGGAAAAAGCGTTGCGCAAACTGTTAAACAAGAAGTGCTTTTAATCAAGATGGACGAGGGAAGACAGTATATCAATTTTCTCTTTCATCTAGGAGCTTGTTCGATCCAAGAAAAAAAATTATTACAATTTGAATCAATCTTCTCGAGCATAATTCAGCGAAACAAAGCAACATCCAGCGAATAAATTAGAATTGTCCGGCTCGAACGAGAGACGGTAGAAAATGGAACGCGCACCGTCAAGGTGGAAAACGAATTGCTCATTACGCATGGAAGAAAAAGCGGTAACTTTGTAGTCGCAGGCGACTGCCGCTGATTAGGTATTAGAGGAATGGTTCACACAAAGAGGCGCAGCAACGCATTAGGAATATGCGATTCGGTCACACTTCGAAATAGCCGGTAGCTGGCTGGCTTGGTGTTAACAGCCATTAAGAAAGTGTGGTTTCAGCGTGTCTGGTGCCCAACGTTGCCCGTCAACACTTTCATTCGCCGAGAACAGAAAAAGATGCCACGAACGTACCACACGCACGCGTTCGCCGATCGTGACGACTTTGTCTCACCTTTTTCACCCTCCGCTATCACTATTATTTACGCTCACGAACCTCGGTCCAACCCTTATTTGCATTCCGCCTCGACTTTCTAAGAGCGCTGCGCGCACGACTGCACTCGTCGTAATGAAGACACCGATGATAACTGCGAGCATTATCGGTGGCACGAAGCTGTTTTAACTTTGTAATGAACTGGGAAAATCACGGTTACTATTGTAGAACCGATGGTTACCTCAATTGGACGATTTGCATAAACAGTGTCTTGTAATCCTAATACTCTCTAATTGAGAGATTTAAATAGCTCGCGAAGGAAATGCCACTACGAAAATTGGCTATATTAATTCAATGACATTCTGTACGAGGGAAAAACTCATTTTTACATTAGCTGTCAAGATCGCCTTTTAAGATCGACTAACTTTTTCAAAATTGCACCCAACAGTTTGAGCTTTTTTTTTTTGAGACGTTAGAAGTTTACCAGTTGATGTGTAATCTTTTTTATTGTTATTGGTCGCAATTGCGAAGGAACGTTACGTGTAAGTTTGGAGATTCGACATAAATGTCGACGCGAGTTTTACGAGCGCCTTAAGGTGCCAAGAAAAAATCAACATCTCGTTGAACAGCAGGAGGACATCTCTCTTAATGAGTCCGCGTAATACGTACATGTCTTTCCAAAATGGCTGCCTGGCGGTGAAAGTTTTCCTTCAAAATCCGCAGCCGAACGTCCAATCCGATAAACCTTCGGAACACCGCTTATTAACAGCAATCAAGACAATAATTAATTATCGAGCGAGTCCCGAGGCTTCCGGCGCGCACCGAAGGTTTTTCACGATGCTCCTCCATGTTACGCTTTCTGTGTTGCGCTTTTACCGTAATCGTGGACCGAATTATGCTACCGTACACCTGTGAAACGCGCAAGATGAACGAAAGAAAGTAGCCTCCTCCGCTAACAAGTCTCAGCGGCTGGCCAGCTTCTCGGGATAAAATCAAACGGCTCCGGTAGATCGTTATCGTGTATTAATTACGCGTTACGGGAACGTTTATTTTGATCGAAGTTCATTCTCGTTACAGTGTTGTTTCTTGTTTTGCAGGTGACCATGACGGGAGATTACATTTTGGCAATAGTGTCGATTATGATAGCCCAACTGCGAAACGACGACGTCACCCTCACTCTCAGTCAGGTAAAATTCGACAGTCTAACAATCGTAATTCCTCTCCTCGATGATTACTTATAGCTTTCGGCGATCGTATAAAAGGAGTTGCTCTGCATGCAAGAACCGAATCATTTGCACGCACACAATGTCAGACTCGTCGGGAACACTCGTGAAAGAGACTCGAAAGTCCGGAATGAAATTTTTAGTGCGAAAGTTCTCTCATGGAGGAAACAGCGTTTGAACCGTCGAGCGATCTTGCTCAACTTCTCCGTTCAAAGAAAACTTTCTAGCCAATTTTATAAATATTAGCTCGGCTGGAAATGATATTATTATTGTTCCGATCCAGTTGATTCGAACTCGCCTCGCTGGATCGCCGCGTTCTAGAATCCCTGCCTGCTCGTTCCATGAGTCATGCACTCGCGTCCATAAATCACCGGACGCTTACTTGTCTTCGACAAAATGGTAATTAAAGGATACAAGCCTCCAGCTCGATTTGATTGTTTCATTTTATAATATTTGAAAGGAAGATTAAATATTATACATGTACAATACTATTTGAGTAAATGTTGGAAAAACAATTGCCCCACTTAAATATAAAAAATTAGTAAATGTAAGTACCATTTTTATTTCGTAATATAGATCCTTCGAAATTTGAATAAGTGAAATTCCTTGAATAAGTGTCCGGTGACTTCTGGACGGGAGTGTACGTTTAATTGGACTTGTTTATCCTTATTTACACGGAACCGTGTTTTACGTCCACTAATAAAACCGTGCTCGTCGAAGCAACGTCAGAAGAAACGAAGTTCGAATAACGAGCCGCTTGTAATTTCGTAGAGAACGAGTATGAGCAAGAAGGAAAGTTTACGATTAAAGTTTGGATCTGTTAAAAAATATTATATGGGACAGGATCCTGATATAGTCCTGATGATAAGTATTGACAAGTCCAGGTGCTTTCCAGGTCGTGACGGACCTGGTGCAGGGTGAATTTATGCAACTCGGGTCCAAGGAGACGGAGAACGAGAGATTCGCACATTACCTCACGAAAACGTACCGCAAAACGGCCAGTCTGATCGCCAACTCGTTGAAAGCTGTAAGTTCGAAAGGATATCTAGCGCATTATTTCACTGGGATCCATAATAAACAGAGTTATTCCTTGCGATAGGTGGCTATGTTAGGAGGCGCCGACGATCAGCTGGCAGAATTAGCTTTCCAGTACGGTAGAAATGTTGGTCTGGCGTTCCAATTAGTCGACGATCTTTTGGATTTCGTTTCGTCCTTAGAGGCGATGGGCAAACCTACCGCGGCTGATCTTAAACTCGGCCTTGCGACTGCTCCGGTTCTTTTTGCATGCGATCGGGTAAGAGTCTACAAATTCAATCCCTTCCTCTGTGTCCACACTGAAGCTGATCCATCATCAAGACACTTTTTGTCGTTCCTTTTTTATCCAGGTAGAAGGAGAAGGCAATAAGATTATCCATTCTGTCTACAAACTTATCGATTCAGGCCTGACATATTTATTTAATGTGCTTTCCATCAATTACTCAAATTTAAATGTATTCATTTCATTTAAAAATTATCCATTGTACAATTCATTGTAGGCAATTATTCATTATAAAATATATTGGTTCCTATTTCTTAAGAATAAGGATGAATATTTCTACAGGAGCGATTCTCTTGCCTGTTGCAGTATCCAGAGCTGAACGCGATGATCATGCGCCGGTTTCAAGAGCCCGGGGACGTCGAGAAGGCCTTCGAGCTGGTGCACAAATCGCAGGGTCTCGACCAGACGAGATTCCTCGCCCGGAAACACTGCGTGGAAGCTGTGAAGCTCGCGCAATCGTTAGCCGAAAGCCCGTACCAAAAAGGTCTGCAGGTCATCTGCGATTTAGTATTGAATCGTATGAAGTAGCGACATGGGAAGTTCAGGGGAGGAATGTCATCGAACAAAAGATACACAGTGTACCTTTGATAACGACAACGTTGATAGCGAATTGTAAAAAAAGAAAATGAGAAGAAGAGACAAGATTGTGGGCTACCACATTTTTTTTACAGAACACCTGCAGTGTGCTCGATATTCTCGTGACTAATGTGTTCCGTCGATCATTGTTGGAGGATCGTTCGCTTTGTTCGACCATAAACTCGCAAATTTACGACGGTTATTGTTAGACAAATATTTACTAGAGGATTGTTCGAGATGTACGTTTTTGAAGCCGAGAAATAACGGGAAATTATTTTTATAAAATTTCAATGTAGGTATTACATAAGAGTATTGCAGAGTTTAACGATGATTATTGTCAGGGTGACAGTGGGGGGGGGGGGGATGCGCGTCCGAATCGAAAACTTTTTCAAGAATTTTTAGGAGTAGCAGGGAGACGATCTAATTACCAAGTGCTTAGGCTATTATCTTGTGAAAGAGTAGACGCACCATATTAAAGGAAATGTAAAAACACGAGTGGCGATGCTTATCGCGCTCGACAGCACACATATTACCTGATTCTTATCGACATTGTCAATCGTAACTGTAAATAAAATAATGTGTAGGATTAATTAAACTACGTTAGCATTGGTAGCTCTTCCTGATTGTTCTCTTACTCTCTGTCTCTCGCCGTTAAGCAGATTTTAGAGAAAAATTGCACCAATATACTTTTGGAAGTGTTAAGAAATTCGTGTGGTCGCAGAATATTGTTTGGTTTGTTTTTCGAAACAGTCAGGTGACAAACATTGCAACACCCGAAGAACAACAATCGCAAGAGTACCAATACTAAACGACAGTATAATTTAACGATTTTGTTTAAAACGTGCGAAGAATATCTACCAAAGAAGACCTTGTACGGTCTTGATTTTCTTCCACTTTGTATCAAGGAAAATTATGGAAATTATTGCAAATCGGCATCTTCTATACACAATAAAATCATATACACAAAATTATTTTTATGTGAAAGTGTTCCAATGATAATGGAATCACCATCTTCCGCAACGTTTGTTCTGTTTTCTTTTTTTTTTTTTTTTTTTCGATAGACGCAAAAAGTGCTCAAAATATTATTTACTACATAACTGAACATATAGGAATAAATGTATAATAACTTCTATTTATAACGTGAATTAATGTATATAATTTCTCTCTCTGTAAGGTAACAAGAAATCACTGCTGTAAGATTATTAATAAAAAAAATACACGATTGCAATCATGTAATTATACGATCGAACGTAGATTTTAAGTTAGGATGAGAATTGGAACAACAAAGAGAAAGTAAATGAAGCTCTCGATCTCGTGTATAGGCACGATTCTTCTTTCTTTATTTATGTATGTCACTTGGCACTTTGTACGATGCAATGGAAATTTTAATTGTTTGCAAGCGTTAATCGAAAAGACAGTTTATAGAATATGTATTTATGACCCACTAACTACATACGGAACTGAATACCCATTGATAATAAGGTCCTGCAAACGTGCTGCACTGTATAAATGTACTGGTATTACGAAATATAACAACGGAATGTTGTTTACGTGTAAACAATGTAAACATACGATTGTAAATATGCGACTCTTTGTAAACACGCTCTAGATATGCATAACTTTTAACGTTGGCAACAGCGGAAAGTATACAAAATCATGCTATCGAAATGAAATGTTTTTAGCTTAGATCGATTAGCTTCATTATTACTAAATTGTAAACCATTAGGTTTAATATCTTATTTGTTGTGTGTTGGGTTCACTAAATCCATGTTATAAAAATTATATTATATAATGCCTTTTTAATATAAACGTTATATCGAAGTCTAAACATTGCTTCATTTTTCAAATATTTATACGATTAATGTTGACCATGGAATCCTACAAGATTTAATAAAAGAAGTCCTCCAATAATGTGCAATTCCTGATGAAAGTACATTTTCCCAGACGTCCTCCTCACAACTTTGTTACTTATCTCTGTTATAATTTAATCAAGTGTAAAAATTATATTATATACTGCCTTTTTAATATAAAATAACAGATACATTTTCCCAGACATCCTCCTCAAGTTTGTTACTCATCTCTACTATATAATCAAGCGTACGATTTCATTTCTATAAAAGTTAATCTCTCTACAATATCATCTCAAGAAAGTTCATTGTAAAATCTACCGTGGTTACAGCAAATACTGCATTCTAATTTATCCAAGTTTTAGTGATTTCTATATCGAATTTTAAATTGAGATGTGCGTGATTCCTCTTTGAATCGAATCATTCCGAATTATTTTGACCGGCAGTGATGTTCCGCTGCCATAAACCAAACACAGGTGTCGCTAGGTTACGGTTCGAGCGATCTAACCAAAAATAAGCGCCAAACACACACAACACACAAAATCCCGTGTTCTGTCAATCCGGTAACTAAATACAAAACAAATTCGGTCAGTATTTAATAACACACGAAAATTATGGCAAGTTTATTGGATCTATGTGAACAGTATTTCGGCGGTCGTGATTTTTACGAGGTCCTCAACATTTCAAGAACCGCCACCGACAAACAAGGTAAGTGTACACATAACCTAACTGCAAAGTTTACTGTTTTGATCCTTGATTTATCCGATACTTAAATCATTATTATTATATATAATTTTATAGATTATTTCTATGTAATATTTCTTGATATTTTACTAGTAAAGAAAGCGTATCATCAATTGTCCCTACTCGTACATCCCGATCGCGTCGAAGAAGATGTCAAGGCAGAGGCAACAGAAAAATTCAAAGTTCTTGGACGAATTCATTCGATTCTCAGCGATAGTGAGAAACGCAAAATATACGATCAGTCGGGTCAATATGACGAAGAAAGCGAAGAAATGTCGATGAAAAACTGGGCGGACTATTGGAAGACTCTGTTCAAGAAAATCACAGTGGAAGACATTAACAATTACGAGAAGAATTACAAAGGATCTGAAATTGAGATCAAAGACCTGAAACGTGCTTATATGGACAGTAAGCGAACCATACTATATTCTATCTATAAGCTCTAGTAAACGGAGTATATACTCTCCTCCGTAAATCAAAAGATACTCTGCGTGCCTCGGTGAAGTCATGGCCTAACTTTGCCCCTGTGCTGTCTTGAGGGACTTCTTATGAGGCATGGAGAGTACCTATTTTCAACAAAATAGTAATTAAAAAATACAAGCTTCCAGCTTGATTTCACTGTTTTATTTTGATTGGATGTAGTTATTTTATACGATAATGTTCGAATGCACAATTAAATATATACATATACTATTTGAATAAATGTTGGAAAAAAGAGATTGAGAAACTGTGGGATGATTATGGACATAGTTAAATTTCAAAAATATAGTATATATTGATCAGACTTGATTTACACGTTCTCTACATTAGAAGAAATTAGCTAGTACCATTTTTACTTCAGAATATTGGTCCTTTAATAACAAAAAATCGTCGGCATCCAAATTTGAGTAAGTGTCTGATGACTTATGGATGGTAGTGCATATATACATTGAATGTTTTGTTTACAGGCGAAGGAGACATGGACTACATCTTGGAAACTGTACCATTCACCTCCTGCGACGATGAACCGAGACTACACGACATTATCCAAGATCTGATAGAAAAGGGTGAAGTTCCAGAACACAAAGCTTTCACAGAGGAAAGTGAGAAAAAGAAACTACACAGAAAACGCAAGGTAAGGGATGGAATAACTATGTATAGTTGATCGGTAAGCAGTTTAAAAAATGATTAGTACTTTACGATTGGACAGCGGATCTTTATGCAAAATAAAAATGTTCTACCTGCGACAATCTGGATCCGCTGTCTATTCATAATATTTCAAAGTATTTTGCTTCGTCACAAGTTGTGTGAAATTAATTTTCAATCATTTATTGTACACATGGAAATGTGTTACCATTATTGTTTGCACTACTATAAACAGTGATGTACTGCCGTCCGTCTTAAAAACTGGAATCGAAGGAATTATTTACAGTTTAACAACGGAGCTAATTTCTGAACGGAGTTTAATACGGTTTATCGACTAAGAAAATAATTGAAAAAATTGTGTAAAACGCAGACATCGAGCTGTGTTACGAGTCACAGTTTTCCTTTGCTACGACCGCGCGAGATTGCAAGTGGCGATGTGCTCATAAATTTGATCATGATGTCCCCCACCCTACGCCGCTGCTATACATCACATCAGAGATCTGACGAACAAGTGAGCAGCGCGCTATTTTCAAGCTTTTCTATTTTTATCATTAGATAGTACTCCTTCATGTGATTGGAAGTAGTAGTAGTAGGAGGAGGTGGACTAGTAGAATGAAGATCAGAGGAGAGGGAGTACTAGTAAATAAGTAAAGAGGGAACGCAAGAGCCGAGTTCAGTCTAAAGAGCAATTAGGCCGGTTCTAGCCCGCTGCTAGATGTACTGAAATTTTCGGCTAAAATCCCTTCCACAATGATAAACAACTGAATCATCATACGTCGCGCGTACCAAATAATGAAACGTGACTTCCTACCACTCTAACGATCTTGCGATTATTTTTTGAAGAATACAGAGAAAAAGGAACAATTTCGTACAATTGGCTACTCAAAATGGGTGCCATAATCGAACTGTTGCTGTTGTCCGTTTTGTGTGCGAGTGTCGGTACAGTGCAAGGGGCGTGCAGACATGTGCAAAACGATGACATGCTGGAGTACTCGTGCGTCGGTGGCCAGTTGTCCGATTTGGACAGTCTCCCAGCATCTACAGGAAAAATTCGAATCTCAAACATGCCAGTTCCAGTTATAACAAGGGACATGCTCGCAAGATTCCGTTCCGACCTCTGGGTTTTCGGCTGTTCCTACTGCGGGATCAGAGACATCGAGCCTGGAGCTTTCAAACATTTGGAAAACCTACAACAACTCAGCCTGGACAATAACCAACTGACCACCATTAGAGAATCCTCGATCGGGGGTCTGCAATATCTGACGTACCTGGACCTGAACTACAACGCCATAAGCACCATCGACGACGGTGTATTCCAGACTCTACCTGGCCTGGTCGACCTAAGACTTTCAGGCAATCGTCTTGAATGCTTGAACCTGGAAGCCATGTCTAAACTGAAAGAGCTGAAAAGAATGTTTCTAACCGAGAACTCTGAATTCAAGTGTCCGAACGCCGTCAGCGCGTACCTGGATGCCCGCGGTGTGAACTTCGAGAAGGACCCTGAATGGGACAGGATCACCGAGGACCAGGTCGCAGTAGAGTTTCCCAACGGCTACGAAATGGACTACTACGACAGTACCACGATGCAGAACACACCTCTGCCACCATACCGAGAGAGACTACACCCGACATCACCAAGCTCATTTCCTCGACAAGAATTTACCACTTCGTACGTTCCTTACAGTGTGTCAATCGGGGAACGCATCAATAATCCAACGTTCCACCCTCCAGGCTGGGAAACGTCACAGAAGGAAACCTCCCCTATGCCAGACGTCTACGATGAGGAGAAAGAGGAGATGAGGCCGTACGCTCCACCGAGGACTATAGCGCCTTTGGAGACCACGACGAACACACCGAATCAACAGTCTGTCCACGAGCCGACCTTGAAGGCGTCTTGGCCGAGACTCCCAGAGCCTTCGGTCAACAGGCCCGAATTCCCGCTGTACCCACCCCATGGAAACGAGGACAGTCACCACGGGCAGCAGCCGACTTATCCGAGCGAAGCCAACCCGGTCTCGTTGGCTCCTGACCAGCAACCGCCGTCTTTCGTGGAATCTGACGCAGGTCGTACCACCGAGTCAAACGTGATCATATGGCCGCAAAGGACCTGGGACGATTTTCGTCCAGTTGTCGACACTGCACCCCCAGAATACAGGAAGACACCTCTCCCAATACCGCCCACAGAAGAGGTGACCATGCTCGTCGGATCTTTACCATCCGACACATCGATCTTGGTCCAACCAGCTTCGCCAGACACCGGCTTCCAACCACCTTATTACGAGCACACCGTGACCGTTCACGCACCCCCGCCCGTCAGCAACCCCATAGCCGCTCGACCAGATCAAACCACCACCGACAAACCGTTACCAGACTGTAACTCGTCCTCAACGATCCAACGATCTCTCGGACTGGTCATATTCGCGATTCTCATGGTCCTGTCCGGCCATGGATTTGTGGAGGGATTTTAGCGAAAAATTTGTAACCAACGTCTATAGTAATCAACGTCGAGCCGAATCGCTAGCGCGAACCTGTGTGCGAACATTTACGTCGTAGCCTACCGCTGTATAATGTTATTCATGGGACGGTCAGGATGATGTCCATTAAACGATTGATCGTAAAGGACTGGACTGGGTAATTGGTGTGCAGCTGGATTCACCCGTTTTCACTTCGGAACGGAACCGGTCCACAGTTGTTGGATTGGTTCTAATGGATACCGCGGAGCCAGCAGTGCTGATAGTGTATGTATATGCTTTTGGCTTTTTATCGGCGGGGCGAGTCCGAGGACTGCTGGTCCTTGGAAAGCTTGGATGGCGAGGATGCTGATTGGGTTTAGATTATGCTTTTCTATAATGAATCTGTCTGTGTTGTTGCTGGGTCTCTTGAAGATAAATGGTCAATTCCATGGTCACATTCTGGTATATTCTAATATATTCTAGCATATTTTGGTACATTGTACAGTCGGCGATTAAACAATCAGGTATCGCTAGCACGCGCGGCTTCGTACGATCAGAAACTTGCGTCTCGGTCCGCCATGTTGTATTTTCTTGCCTTATACGGCGATCGGCAGTGCTCCGTATTTTCTTCATTCACAAAGCGATTGATGCAACCCTCGACTCATAACTCGGTAATCTATTCATAAATTCCGCACGGAGCGGCACGCCTAACCGAGCTTCAACGGTGCAACGCTGCGAGCGAAGTTGTGCAATATTGTTTGCGAAGCGGGAATGCCAAATACGATTTCTGCGGGAACGCGATGCTGAATATCAATTGAAAGCAACGAGGAACGAGGGCCGCGATGTATCCGGTGTGGTAATGAAATAATTACTAATGTCGTTGGTCCAATCTAATGCTGAGTGTTATGTAACGACCTTGACCGAACGCATCTGGTCAAGATACCCTCTGGTGTCAGCGATATTGTGCGTATTCTTCGTTTCATAGGAATCGCTCGGATAAGCGGCCGCTCCCATTTTCCAATTTGTTGTCTTCGCGTGGAAGACGTCGCGGAGACCGTAAAGAGTGTAGAGGTGAAGGTGGTAGCATGGTGACTATGTCAGATGTCAAATAGCTGGGAGACAAATCTTCTTTGAGGCTGCAATTTGTGAATGGAATGGGCACAAAGTTATTCGAGCAACGTTTATGTTGAAAAAAAGTAGCAATCGCGAGCCGAACAATACGGAGCGAACGTTTTGTTCATTTTTATTTGGTTTTCGCTCCTCATCGTCTGTATACGTACTTGTTCTTGTGCGTATCTCTGTAGCTTGGGAGGAAGTAGTATAAATCTATATAAATTGATAATTATAGACGAACTCTTGTTAATCCAATCAGTGCATCAATCGGAGCGGTAATAATTGCTTTATGAGCCTCTATTGTAGGATGGCATTTGGATTAGCCAATTACCGTTCAATTCGAACGATCCTTGTCACCTCGCACAGTGTTTATATATTTTCAGTGATTTGCAGTTAAAGGGGTAGACTCGTTTTTCGCTCGTAAACTACGCCTTTTCTTCAGGGCAGTGGGGAAACACCTTTACGTACACCTCCTTACGATGAAATTTGGGGACTTAGATGGAAATTGGGGGGAACGGGACTCATATCCCTATCACTATCCCCTAAAACCCCACCGCTCAGGGCACACCCTTCTCCTCTAAACCCGATAACCCACCACCTGAGGTCCTACTCTTCGTATTTACTCCCGTGGTGGTGGGCGACTCGTCATAACGGCTCTCCTCTGACCTCATAGGGCATATCCTTTTCCATTGCTCGTAAACTACACCTCGTAAACGTGAAACTAGGACTTTTGAGGGCGATCGCGGCCTAGATTGACCTTTCATCTAGCACTTTTGACTATACTGAAAATACTGAAAATACTGACGCATCCCGAACCCTTGGAATTCTGGAAAAACAAGTCTACTCTCTTGATCCAGTGATCTTGTGATCTCATGCTGCCGAGCACATCCACACTCTATCGATCACTCGAAGTACCGAGAACGCTTTACCCGACTTCATCTGCGCGATGCTATTTATAAGATCGGTAACCAATCGATAACTTCGCGGCGGTCTATTTGCACTGGCCAAAAACTGTGCCAGAATATGAAACGGTGAAACCGCATGGACACGCGCGCTCGTTGACAGAGCGATGCGCTTCCGCGACCTTGAATCTAGCTCTCCCGGTGTCTAGAGCGAACGAGACACATCTGGCGGCTCGCCTGACACGCTCCGGAAATCATTCGAATCACGAAATAATTGAAAATAGTCATTGGGACCGGGGTGTTGCGCAACCACGCAAACGCATTCCCTCTGGGACGAGTCATCGCAGTGGAATTTCGCGGGAATTAAGAGAGCCTCGCGCGACCATAACTCCATTCCGCGGGTTAAGGATGCACGTGCTGCAATGTTCGAGATCCGGAGATACATCTACCGGCTACAATGGACCCCTTGAATCGATGCTGTTCCGAGCAAGGACGCCCGAGAAGCCTGTTATTTCGAGTTGGCATTGACGGGAACCGTTCAGCTCGCTAAACCGTCCTCTCTACACCTGTTGCGACAAGAACACGGGAAGCCTACTAACTCGAACTTGACATTAAATACTGGCCGCTTTGTTGACACTTAACCCTTTGCACTCGGAGATATTTTCACTGGAAAATTAAACATTTGTTCGACCTGGAATATCTCTATTCTCTGGGATTTTCGAAATTTCATGGGTATGAAATTGATATAATGACTAGTACAAGACTTAAATGTTTGGCAATTGCTTAGGTACCGACATATTTAACAGCGTTGAACTCATTTAATTTCGCCAGCATGCTGGTCTCATGAAATTATTTATTAGTACAAAGCTGATCTCCTATGTCATCTGTCTTGCAAACCATGCTATGATATATCTGATAAAAACATTTTCCACTGGTCAGGATTCGTGGTCTCTCCCTGTACAGAAGACGCACAGTGCGAGGTTTTCATTAGAACTTGCAACAACAGATATTGTGAAAGATAATGGAGATTCTGTCTCGCCATTGAACTGGCAGAAATATCGCGAACAGCTGCTTCGTCGGTGGTAGCAGTGTAATGGGTTTTAATTAGAACGTGTTTCGAGCTAGTCCGGAGTGGAATTTTGAAAACGAACACGCACGATGTTTGATCACGAAGTTCGATTTCTAATAAAATTCCAATCATTTTCGTATACCGATAATACTAGAAACACAAGCAACAAATTGCGCAGATTATGCACAACGTTTTATGCATCACACTTCGTGGATTTGCAGAAAACGCCACCTATTCGAAGTGAACAAAGTCCCATTTATCGCAATAACGCGCTTCTGTATAATTCTAATTTGCATCAATTAGTTCTGGGAAATATGAAATTTTACGAATGCCCGCACTTCAGACTAACGTCAACAAACGTCCATGTACATATGCAATATTGTTGGCAACTCATTCTACATTCAACGGATAATTCGATGCGCGTAGAACAATGTCCGCGAAGGATGTTACAATGTTTATTTACTTCCGGACAGTTTGAAATTCTGCCATATCGCATTCCATGCTATGCGCCGTTCCACTTGACATTGTCCATCACCGCTGCGGAAGATTTGCTCTGAAATGGTATTGCAAACGGTATTGCACATGGAATTGCATAATCAGGAGGTAATATATGCATGTGAGCGTTCTCTTGCCTTGTGCAGAGAACCCATAAGTGCACCACAACGTACACCTCGCTCTTCCGTTAAAATTGCGGCTAAAATATTTACCATTGATAAATGATCGTTAGAGAGATAGCTAGAAACTATAAAAAGAGTTTTCACATAAAATTATAGTAGAGAAGCCAGAGACGGCGATTATAAATTAGAAAATATCACAGACATTTGACGAAATTATACTCGGAGGAACTTGCCAAAACGACTGGTTTAAATAATAAATACGAACCGGAGGCTTCCAGAAATAATTTGTAGTAATTTCGTTAGCTGAACCGTCACCGTTCGCTATTATTAAGCGCACCAGAAGTTATTGTTCGTGGTAGCGGGTACTATCGCGATTAGAACACCGGTCGCCAACTAAAGAACGCGCGCTTGACATGAAATATACTTCCACAAGGGTAGTTCGGGATGAAATATAGCGCAGCAACGTAAGAAAGCGCATTATTCTGCAATGAGCAGTTTTCTTGGAAATAACGCACTGATGTCAACGCGAACTGATGTCAACGTGTTGAAATATTCCTCAAGTGGAGCATCCTTGAAATGTGTTCTGCTCGGCTCGCGAGATTAAGATTAAATTCTGTCGGATAAACCATCGGATCGAAGTTGTACCAGTTCTCTTCAGCTTCGCATCGCTGACTAACTTAGGGTGATCAGATATGAATCGAATGCCATCCCGATAACCGGCTGCATTCAGAATTTCGCGAACCGTTGTGCAACGACCTAACATTAGGATGCCACTCCGATCTACTTGCCAAAAATTATAAATAACAGATTTTGCTCAGCGCCGCCGAATTATGGAGTAGGTCACTAGGTATATGTAACATCATCGACAACTATGACCTATGATGCGTGCCTCACGTTAGGGATGACTGACGTGCCTCGAAATACCTCCGTTTACAATTTTCGACTTTCCTAAATATAAAGCGCCGCGCCGCACAGTAGGGGTATTTGGCCAGAAAAGTGGAAAAAAGTCGATTTCTAAATTTTTGCGTATGTCATGAAAGTTTTGTGGACCGCCGTAGTTAAAGGTCTGAAGAATGAGGCTTCAGTATTGTTCTTCTATTTGTACACCCGTGAAGCAGTAGACTTCATCGAAACTCGAGAGATTTTAAGGCGCGCTTTGCGTTCTTAAACAGTCTCTAAAACAGCGTCCGTTCATTGGCAATTTTCAAGTGTTTTAAGGAAAATTGTACAAATTCTTGTACTACAAAAATTGTTCAGGAAGGTGTACAGAACACTTTCGCACAGATTTCATTTTGTTATTATTTAAATTAGTATAGTTATTCATATCTGAACATTACCAATAATTCTGTAAGTTTTTTCACGATTACAAAACTTTATTGACGATTTTGTTATATTTCTGTGTGAGTCTGCGTGCTCTTTTCAGGCCAAATACCCCACTGTGCGCCGATGAAATAACGAATCTCCCCACGAAACCGGTAACAATAACAATCGTAGAATTTGATTTTCTAGGATGTATTATCGTTCATTTAGTTGTCAGTCGAATGTCAGGGCTTCGCCTTCGCAGTCAATTCGCTGAATTGGACATTTCCAGCAAAACAACGTTCCACGATTTGCTGTCGTCGAAGCAATCAAACTGTCCGTGTTTCCGCACAGGAAAAATCAAAAGCGCTCACGCTATGCTTATCGCGCGCTGTTTGTTTCTCTTGCACTCGATTTTGTCGTGTTCACGAGCGAATCGCCCAGTATTGCCACAATAAAAACTGGTGCATCTCTCCCGATATTACAAAATCTCACAAAACTTATTCTGAATGGTAAAAAATTGGCTTTCGCTTTCCCTTGAGAAAACGAGATGACTTTCCGATCGATCCAATACTTAAAACAATAACTTCCCTATAAATTCGGGAAGATAAAAGTAATGTAAAAGCGTGTCAGGTCCCGAGAAAAATATAGTTTCTCGTACATTTTCCATTCGAGAGATCGTTCGCTTTTTAACATACCTACAGGATAGGTGAATCATTGTTCCCTAGTGAGTATAGAGTTACGCCGGAAGAACTTTTACAGGCATAGAAATAGAATACCCCGCTGGGTTTCGTATAATTTTGTTGATTCAGCGGGGGCCGCCGTGTTTCAGTTTCGATGTGCAAATCGATATTGCTGGCTCATTGCCATTGTTGGCAGAAACAATACGAAAATCTCGAGCAGCATCCGGTGTTATCGAACCACCATGGATTCGACGACCCCTCTCGTTAAAATTAACTTGTCTCTTTACGGGCTGGCGAGCACGAATCATCAGTGATGACGAACCGATAATCTGTAGACTGCAGAGGATAGACCGCATGGCCGCGTGCATCGGAAATACTAGAGAGCTACCGCGTGTCATGAAGTGCTCCGCAATTAATTACGCTAATAAGCACACGGTCTCTTGAGCCGCAGCCGTCTGATTTACCGATCTCTCTTCATGTTATCTGGAAACCATTAAACGGATTCCTTGTTCATGTAGGTCAAGTGTGATGTACAGGGCGAAGTTGACGGCAGACCTTTTTATAGTCGAGAGGCTATCCCTAATTATCAGTTATTGTTTAATCAAATTAGTGCTGGTGTCACGACTTGACAGCGGATTTTATGCATTTAAGACGAAAATGGACACGTACAATTTAAAGCGGTGGACGAATTAAGAAGATTTAAGGACATCAGTGTATTAATTTCAGTTTAATAAGACAATTGAAAGAAGAAAGGAATTTCTATTTGCCTTCCGTGTCTTACAATCAATGCAAACATCTTTTATTTTGCATAAAGATCCGCAGTCTGCTCGTCACTACCTCATCAATTTGAATAAAAGAACATCGAAAGATAATTGTTCGAAATCAGGGACGGTATCAGGGTTAAGAAAGAAAAGAAATTTCTATTTCAACATTTATACTTCGCATAAAAGGATCCGCTGTATAGTAAGAGGATAAGTTTGTAATTCTTTTTAGTAATCGCTGCTGTTGTTACGACGAATGGTTTTTTCTGTTGCAGTGGGAAAAGGAAGCCGAAGAAGCGGAACATCTCGAGAAGATGCTGAAGATGGAAAACGAGGAGAATGCAGCTGCGAACAATTTAGCGCTGGCGATTCAGAGTCGCAACGAAGCACGAGCGAGTCAGTCCGACAAATTCTTCGACGCTCTAATCGACAAATACGCGAAAAAAGCGGAGAAATCGACGAGGAAGAAAGTCTCGCCCGCAAACGCCGCTAAAACTACGAAATCCACGAGGAGATGCAGAAGGAAGAGGAAAAATCCAGAATAGTGAACCTATTTGTACAACAAGAACTTCCTTCCGTGTCTCTTAACGTGCTCGCAACTTTTGTAACTTAATTATTAATCACGTCTGTGACGCGTACAATTTCACACTACCATACTAGTTTCGAGAGATCAAACGAAATTTATCATAAAATTATCGGTGAAACTATAACAAAGTTTCGTTGTAATTTTACGTATACCGCCATGTTCAAGTATAACGAAAAGAATAGTTGTTTCTTTTTAGACTTAAAAGAATAAGTTTTTTTTAAATTTAAAAGAATAAGTTTTTTTAAATTTAAAAGAATAAGTTTTTTTAAATTTAAAAGAATAAGTTTTTTTAAAAATTTACTATGTAATAAAAGTGGAACTGGCTTTCGTCACGATTCAATAAGATATTTCGTAAACGATCGATTATTTGTATTTGCTAATAATAATATTGATATTAATCGATTCGTACTACTGATCTTCAACAATCTGTTTCAGACCAACAGTCGACACACATCCATTCTTCCTTACCAGCTTTTGATAGCAACCATAACTTCTTCTTTACCTGTTCATGCTAAGTCAGCAGCTACAGATCTCTGCTGTGTCAAGCTTTAGTAAAGCAGATCCAGTGGCTCTCAATTTTTCTATTGAAAACTGGCTACCCAAAAATATCTACACATTCATCTCTCTGGAAATTTAAAGAAATTGAACGCAGGCGCGAAACCAAATAGTTTGAAACATATTGATATATATAAATTAATTAATAGGTTGCAATAATTTCTCGATATGGAGCAAGAAGACTCTGCTAGAATGAACGGAGTCGCTAAACCCCGATGCTCAAATTTTGCAAGCAAAATTAGTGACGATATCGAAGATGGTGTTGCAGGTTTTTTTTATCAGTGTTAGCACTCGTGGTGCATATCGGGAACCATAAGTAGCCACCTCGCATGGTCAGCATCGTATTACGTCTGGGTTGAACAACAACATACTACACATCGGGTGACACACTTTAAGGCAAACGGTACATCAAGTTTTTTCATATTGCAATTTCAAATATCCTCTCCACGAAAAAGCTTATCCATTATGGAATCATGTTCGTTATCGACACCATTAAGAAATTAACGACACACTATCCGTTCGATGGGCCGGTATACTGATTAAGAAATTTGAGACTATGATTTCCGAGGCTGAAACACGAGTTTTCTGACAAAATGTCACTGTAGAGCGATTAATGGAACCACTTAGTATGCTCCGTTGCATTAATGCGAATGAAAAACGTTGCGGGTAGCATTTTTCGGAAACATTTTTCTGTGCGTGATTTTTATACTTTTCTAAATAGTTGAATATAACCGCTTCACAATAGTTTATTTCCCCGAAGAAACTATTCTTAGTGTCTCCAAAACGCCCGTTCACAAAGGGTTCACAGTCGACAACGTAGCCATTGCATTTATGCGAATGAAAAACGTTGTAGATACCATTTTTCTGTGCGTGATTTGTATACTTTTCTAAACAGTTGAATACAACCACTTTATAATAATTTACGAGAACAGTTTCGATACTATTGGCAACCGAGACATAATAATAGTCTGTCTCAGTGATTTACCTATTGTTTAAGACTTCGATACACAAGCTACTTCCCCGAAGGAACTATTCTTAGTGCTTTTAAAATTCCTATGTTCGCGGAGGGCTGATAATTGACAACGTATTCCCGGCGCGAATTTTAAACGCGTCACCCGTTGTGCAAATGATCGGACGCACACTTAGGCTTAATCACGGCCATCTTATTGCGTCCGCGGACCGCAAACATGGGTAGCAAAATGTAAACCTGCATCATTATTAACAAGACGTGTAATGGGAAGCCGTTCTCCGTTTCAAGAAATAAATCGGCGTCGAACACAATGGGGTCGAATGATATTTTTCCACGATCGGCTAAACAGCAATTAGATCCAGGGACCGATGTTGTAGCTACAACGACGAGCAATCCGATTGTTTCGCGTCGGCTTCGATCTCAATGAAATCACAAAGGGAAGCAAGAACGGCCAAGCAAAACATCCCGATCGAACCGGACGCTCCGCCGAGCAGAAAACACAACATTGTTCATGGCCGCCGATTTGCGGCGGTGTTAATTAAACACGGACTCACTCTTGACGCCATGAGAAATCGACCGTTCCGCATCGCCTCTGAAAAAAACTGGCGATTCGACGAAAAAATTCGACAAAGTGAAGGAGGACGACATTGATACTCCTTTTTGTAAAAGACTGGTTACCCGAAGGAATTGAACGTTTTATGCTGGTCACGTATGAATTTAAGAAAAAGCATTCAGAAGCTTCTTTATCCATAAAAGTTGCACCAGTTGGAAAGCTCAATGACATTGAATCACTTTTTCAATTTAAGAAACATTACATTTTTGCATGCTGGTCACGGATTGAATAAAAACCAGTGGAAGCTCTTTTATCGATGGAAGCTGCATTAGTATCGGTTGAAAAAATAGGTGATTTCTCAACCTCCTAGAGTTAGCAACCCACTTGTTAAATTAAATAATTTCAACTTTCTTTCTGGTCATCCCAGAATCATGACATTGCATATCTGAGTTGTACTGGCCTAGCACAACTAGTGCCCTTTAAATCGTTGTGCTGACTTGTGTTAAGCTACCACACGTCAGATATATGATTATATGCTGTTTGGATAATTGTTACTAACTTAAACGTTAATTAGTGATTATGGTGGTTAGTTTTAGGTGGTGACTTATGACTATAAAATGTCCAAAAAAAGCTAGAATTAAAAATTCGATAGAATCTTGTACAAGTTTCACTTGGTTTGGATCTACAAAGGCTGTTTCCATTAACAATATGATTTTAATTTCATGCCACTTGCTTAAAATTTGTCGACAAAAATTGGAAAATGCATAAATATACAGTCTACTTGTGACCGAAGAAACTAAGAATTTCGACTTTTGGCGCGCTAAGCTGGCCGAATAGGTTATGCGACGGTCTCCCAGGTCCTCCTTTTCCCATATGCACTCCTAATCACGAGTCGCATCGTCGGATATAGCGTGTAGCAGGATGCACCCCGTTAAATCTCGGGAGGGAATCGAGGGAGAGGGAGGGAGAGAGAGAGGAGTCGGTGTCGGAGTTGTACGATGAAAAGAGGGAAGCTAAGGAGGAGAATGGTCCAGGGTTGCTTGCGACGCGATAGAACGAGAGAGGACATCGAGGTCTCGTGGAGCCTCGAACACGGCGGAGCAACGTGAGAGGAGGTGGCAGGTCGTATCGGGAGAAGGTGGAGGAGGAGGAGGAGGAGGAGATGGTGAAGGAGCAGAGAGAACAGAAGGAGAAGGGGAGAGCGACATTCCAGAAGGCGGCGGCGGCGGTGGTTCTCGTGGGAAACCGAAGAGAGAGAGAGAGATACTCTCGTCTCAAGGAGAGAGGTTGCGGGCCTTAAGGCACCGTTCTCATCTCCCAACGCGCGACAAGACCGCAGACTTCTGGCTCAGGTGCTGCCGACAGTCCTCGAATTTATGAATTCGTGAGAGAGGATAGGATCTTTCGCCGGTAACTCATAAACGCCCGGGGACCCAGGACTTCGAAAGCTCCCACTCGTCCGCCGGATCAACTTCTAGCCAAGATCTTAGCTTCCACCTTTACAAACCAACCCGGAGACCGTTGCGCGACTATTATATCGATTTACGCTGTGCAAACGTCGTGTAGAGGAAACTCGATACATCTTTATCCGGTGTTTAGAACCGGACCGAACACCGAACCGTTCAGCATCAATAGTCGCGATAACGCTGTTGCACTTTCGTTCCATGCACGTTGCACTTTTTCTTTCACGTCTGCCTCGGCGATATCGGCTGGCCACTGCGTTGTTCGACCACGATAAACCCACCGCAATGCACCGCGCCTCTGTAACCAGACACCACCGTATCGATAAGCGATTACCGTGAAGCTGATTTTGTAGATCAGCTCTCGGACGCGTCGCAACAGCGAATTCGCTCGGACAACACCCACCGGCAGGACTCTGGAATACGGTCTGCTACCACTCTTTCGCGGTGCACGCTTTGTCTGGTGCTCGGATCGGTTAGCGAATCCTGCGAGGTTTAGTTGACATGATTTTCACAGAATTTCGAGTGGACCTCGCTTTTGAGATTCTGCAGTTCTTCCGAATTGACAAAATACAGACAATTGGTTTTTGTTTCGGTATTACAGAATTCATCTTTCACCAATAGAATTTCTTCACTTTTCTGATAGTTCCACGGTTCAACCAGTGAAAAGAATATTTTGCAAACGAAGGGAACAAGTTTGTAATTTTTCAGAACAGGTTTCATCTTTGTCCAATTCACCAATAGAATTTCTTCACTTTTCTGATAGTTCGAGGGTTCAACCAGTGGAAAGAATATTTTGCAAACGAGGGAAACAAGTTCGTAATTTTTCAGAACAGGTTTTTGAAAGAATACTTTTTTATACTCTAAAAAGAATATCCTGCAAAGGGAAAGCTCAAATTTACAATTTTTGGCGATAAACGCGGAGAACAGGTTAGCATTAATTGCCTACCGGACGTTTCATAAGAGCCTCGGCTTATCTCGCTCGTTCGCGAGTACCAGCGACAATGACTTGTCGTCGTCGTTGTCAGTTGGTATACGATGGCAATAAAGTGTCTCATTATGATTATTGCCATCGTAAGTCAAAGCGACGGACCGAACGTGTGCGGCAATGACACGATAATCGCTCAGCGTGCATCGGTATCGGCAACGACATGCGCGCACTTCATTACGCAGAAGGATAACGTCCAATTAAACGACACTGAGAAATCCAACACCGGTTCGCCGTACGGGCATGTCCATTTCTCTGACCACTGGCGACACGTTACCTTAGCGTCACCCACTTTGTTGGAAACCGCCCAGAGCAATTCATTTTTTTCGATTAAATTACAAGTTCGAACGCGTATTGTTGCTTTTTCTATTTTTAATTGCATATGTTCCACGATTTTCAAGGCTCTGTACGATGGTTCCGACAATTTTCTAAAATCAACTAAAATCTTCTTACCACATGTGAAACTACACTTACTTAGATCGTGTGCGACGTTTATCGAATTATGCAATTCCTTCGTCATTTACATACAACCAAGTGAACTATGATTTTTGGTCTGATTTTCAACGAACCAGCTACCCTTCAGAGAACGGTGCCGATAGCGAAACGGTCCGTGCCTGTGCGGATATAAATCGAGGATTATTCGGACGACGTTTAGTCGCATCGTTCTAGTCACCCTTTAGACTGTCTGGTCACCCCGCGGACTCCACCACTCCGTGGATATTTTACGACGTCCCAGGTTCCGTCTTGCATTAGCGAAAATTTCTGTTATCATCGGATCGAATAGGACTGTTTGTTGGGGCAGAACCGATCGGCGTGGGCCCGTGCCGCTTTCATCCCGACGAAATATGTCGCCATCGGGCTCCGGTGGGCATGTAACACCGATCGGTTAACGGGACAACGTCGGAGACAAAGGTGTGCCCCGTGTCCGAAGCAGCAGCTCGTGGTCAGCGAAAGTTTTTCGGTGGCATCGGAGTGCATGCTCTTGTCCATAACACGTGGAACACCCTGTATAAGGCGAGGGGGGCAGAAGGCACGCCGGCTCGCGAGATGAGAAGAAGAAGGAGGGAAGAAGGTGGAGAGTTAATTGAATCCGAGCAGCGTATAAGTGGAATGGCCTATTCCTCCTCCGGTTCGCTCTTCTTATTCTTCTTTCTTCCCGCGTGCCTCTTCTCCTCCTCCTCCTCCTCCTCCTCCTCCTGCTTCTCCCTGCTGCCCTTCCTCCTCTTCTTCTTCGACCATGTCTCCCCCTTGGCTTCGGCTCACGCCGTCCTTCGCTTAGGCTACTTCTGTACCCCCTTCGGACGGGGTACCGAGCTGGATCGGTAGGTGGAAGGACGAGAGAGAGAGAGGATAGGAGGGGAGGGAGCATTCCTTTGTCTCTGCGCGCACGGACCTAGATCACATAGTATAATGTATAATGTGTATAATGTGCATAAGGATGCGCGATCTATAGGAACACGTCGCGTCGGTGCATTACGCGTGCCTCCGAGCACTAAAGCCAGGTCCCGAGAAATCACCGAGAGCCCTTCCAACCACCGGCACTCGGATTTTGTGGTTTACCGGCGGAGCAGGAAGTCGTAGAAGTCGCGGCCAACATCGTTTCATATCAGTATTCCGAGAGAATATTGCAGACGAAGGTTTCCTGTGTCACGGGACACTCTCGCCGGCGCGGCTGCGTTTATACGATGCTCTTCCTCGACGCGAAGGGCGCAATCTGCGCATCCCCGTGCAACAGTGGCCGTAAAGTCGCCTAGCGGTAAGTCTATCATCTTCAGAAAATAAGGACCATCTGGATCTAGGTGTAGAACGGGTCCCTCTGTAATACAAGGTAACCTTATTATTTTTATTATAATGCATTTTCATGGCGAAATCCAATTTGCAATCCCACTGTTACAGGAATAAACCCTTTGTTGCAGACGTACCGAGACTTCTGCACGACGAGCAACCTTCAGAAAATAAGGACGGTCTGGATATCTAGGTGTAGAACGAGTCCCTCTGTAATACAAGGTAACCTTATTATTTTTATTATAATGCATTTTCATGGCGAAATCCAATTTGCAATCCCACTGTTACAGGAATAAACCGTTTGTTGCAAACGTAGCAAGGCTTCTGCACAACAAACAATCTTCAGAAAATGCGGGTGATATGGATCTAGGTGTAGAACGGGTCCCTCTATAATAAAGGTAACCTTATTATTTTCATTATAATTAGACTGCGGATCTTTGTGCAATTACGAAGGAATTGGTTAGGTGAAATATAAAACAGTAAAGGATTTAAAAAATTCGAGAATCTTGTAATGTAGTGAGGGATGAAATCAATTTTTATGGTACTCCTGTTTCCCAAAATCAATGAAAAACATTTTTATTTCGCATAAACAACCGCGGTCTAATTATAATGAATTTTCACGACGAAATCCAATCTCTAACCGTTTTATACTAGTTGTTCAATGCAATCCCACGGTTGCAGGACTAAGCCATCCGTCGCAAACGTACGAGGACTTGCAACGATCCATGGTCCCGACGGATCGATCCTCTCGACGCATGATGCATGACACCTCCACGATCAGCGATACAAAAATCGTGGCGGTTCTGCTCTGGGAACGATGCTCGAGGATCAACGCGGGGACCCTGGGACGGTCGATGATTTTTGGCCGATGACAGTCCGGCGGGTTCTCACCGCGGGTGCTCTCTCACTCTCTCTCGCTCTCTCTCGAGGATGAGCAGCAGCATCAACAGCAGCAGCACCCCTTCGCACACGCACTCCGCGTATTTGCGTACCCGAAAATAGCTGTACTCGTCTTCTCTGTCCCTCGGGGGGCCCTCCTCCTTCGCTCTTGGCGAGTGAGGACGAGAGGACGGGACCGAAGACGAAGACGAAGGGTCCAAGAGGTCCACGGAGGGAGGAGGGGTAGCAGCGAGAGAGCGCAGGGGAGGGGAAGGGAGCATGTATACCGCAAAACCAGTTCGCTGGTGAGTAAACAAAAAACGAGAAGGAGCCAACGCCGCGCGGCGCGGCCTCGTTGTTCGTTGCGAGGGGAAGAGAATCGCTGCTTTATTGCTAATTCGAAGACATTCGCCCGGCAGAAATGAAACTTTATAGTCCCCCTGCGGGGGCAGAGAGAGAGAGAGAGAGGGCCTCGGAGACCCGGGACCGCGTCACCGAACATACGTACGAGCTGATACAACAGGCGCCCGGGCCCCGGGATACGCCCCTGACCAGGACTAATGCCTCCGATGGATCACTTTCAAATCCTTTCGGTTTTCGAGCCCCGCCGCTCGGGATCCGTCAGTTCATCTCTAAGGATTGCCTGGCGAGCTTCTCGATGGATGATCTCCGGAATTTTTCGATTTGGCAGCGTTGCTCGCAGATCTACGCTATCGACGTTGAATTTCTTGCAGAATTATACAGTTCAATTTGTATTCCCATAGGCAGATCTGTTGACGTACTGATTTTCCTCGTGCACGCATCGAATCGGCAACAAGAATGCGGACAACGCTAAATTGTATCACCGACGGATACGCAGTTGCTCGGACAAACTGCAGAATGGCTAGACGAAACCGTCGTGCAACGAGATTCGACGAGACAAAGGTGCGACCGTGCGGTTTTATTGGCGAACGGACCGGGGAATGCGCCACGGTGCATCCCACCGCGAATTTTCGGCGGGACGATGACAAAGATTCCTGGCCGAGCCGATGACTCGCGATACGTGTCGCGTGCAGTTTACCGCGTCGGTTTCGCCAGCGCGATTACATCGCGTGTACGAAATTCTTACGCACACACCGACATAATGAGCCCGGCCGCAACGGGCTGCATTCTCGTGACGCGAGCCACCCGCTGGGTCTTCGCTCGGGAGCATGCTGGAAACCGAGGACGACTTCGGAGAAAATAATCGGCAGATTTCTCAGTAATCTCGACCCCGGCGTATCCACTCTCGGAGGATGTGTCCCACGGTACACACCTCTTCGATGCGACCGAGTTTGCTTACTCTTCCCGATCCTGAAGAGGTCCTACTGCAGATTTGCAGCATAGCAGCGGAGCGTATAGCTACTATGACGATCGGTCACTGCTCCGTCCGATTCGCGTGACACTGCGTTGTCTACTTATAAAAACTGTCGCAACGAACTAGAGTTTGTTACATGAGAATTGTTTTCGCTCGGAAATTTTGCGATTGGGCCACAAGATGTCCCCTAGAAAAGAGATGATAGTCGAAGAGGAAACGGGGCCTCATTGAGCCATATCGCACGGGGAGGACCGGAGCGCGCGAGACGGTCGGGTCGGGTTGTGTTTAAATCGCGCAGGAAGATCGCACGGAGATTACGTCGCGTACGGCAGCCGCTCAAGTGTCGCAGTTGCACGTCGTTAATGTGAGGCAGGTGCTAACGCGGAGAGAAAGAGAAGACGAGGTGGAGAAGGTGCCGGTGAAGGAGAGGAGAGAAGATGCGCCCGGATCCCGTCCTCCCCCTAATTGACAAATTGGAATCTTATTAGAAGCTCGTGATGCCGGAGGTACCGGAGGGCAGGAGGAGCCTCGAGGGGCCTCATCTCGCGTTCGCGCGAGAGAACGAAAGAGAAAGAGAGAGAGAGAGAGAGAGAGAGAGAGAGAGAGAGGGAGGGAGAGAGAGAGAGAGATAGAGTAGAAGTACGAGGGGTCCCGGGTGAGAGACAGGTAGCGTGAGTAGCCGTGAAAGACGAGGAGAGAACGAGGGGCATAATGCGTGGATGGTACGACACTAACAGGTTGTACGGCCCACGGTGGAACCGAGAGAAGAAATACCTTACGCTTAGCCTGCCGGCCGGCAGGCGAATGCCACCCAGGAAGCGTTCGCGCGTGCGCGATCTGTGTGGCCTCGGCTTGGCTCGACCACCGGGCCCAGCCGAGGACGCACGAGCTTCGCCGGGGACGCACGAGCGGGCCCGAAGCCGTCGTGCGCTGGCCCACCCGGTAGAGCGCGCGCGTGCCGCGTCCTGTGTGGTCTTACGCTCGCTTCTTCGCTCTTCCTATTCTACCTCCGATTCCGATGCTCTTCCGTTCCCTTTCTTCTCTCGCTCCGTCCTTCTTCGTTCCTCCTCGTCACTTCGCTATTTCATCCTCTTTTTTTCTTTTACTCGACTCACCCCTCTCCCCCCCCCCTCCACGCTACTTTTTCTCCGCGTTATATTGTTCCTCCACGATTTTTGTTGCATTCGTCGGACTCCACCCGCCGCGCGTCTTGTCTACTTCTTCGCCTAGGTGTTCTTTTTTTTCCGGTGGCGTCCGTCGAATTCCAATTTCTTCCTGATTTTGTCGGCCACTGTGTTATTCCGCTTCTCCTCGTGTTCCTCTTTTCCTGCCTCCCCGTCCGGGCCCCGCGAAGATGAGGTGGCCCAAAGACGAACAGCAGAAAGGTGGAGGTGCTGACAGTGGCGTAAGTAACGAAGGATCGTGTAGATCGGCCGATATTCCCGCCGACAGGACCGCGAAATGGAATTCTAATTAGGGAGGTTCCTCGTTACTGGAGGGGAAACGGGGCCCGGTAGAGAGGCCCCCCCCCTAACCCGGGTACGCGTGTCTGTCTGTGTGCGTGCGTGTCGCCCGAAACGCGGCTAATTTATACACCGTTCCCAGATTACACGGTTCGCTATTGTACGAGTGTGTAGCCCAAGCTCTCGCCTATTCGGAACGTTGATATTTGGTTGTTCGGCGGAGACGCGCGTCCTTTTGTGCGTCGCGAGAACATGTGCAGGACCGGCCACTTCAAAGAGCGCCATCGGCCTCCATTATATTATTATTCGTCACGAAAACAGTCGACGGGTGTCACGTTCACAAGGGCCACGTAGAATTTTATCTACGTCAGTGGCCAACAGAAAGAAGATGAGGTGGTAAGCCCACTCGACCCGTTTCACCTCTCCTTTCCCGCTTCTCGGTTTCCTTCGCACGGCTTGCCTCGACCACGTGCTAACTTACGAGCTACGATCTCTGCACCCTTCCACTTCCCTTTCTTTCTTCATCTTTCTACGCGGTCCTCCTTTCTAACCGCCTCTCTCTCTCTCTCTCTCCCTCTCTCCCTTCCTCTCGTTCTATCAGTCTTTCTCTCTTTTTCTTCTGCTGTCTCTCTGTCTTTCTTCCTTCTTCCTTTCACTCTCCATTTCTCTCTTTTTCTTTCTCTCTTCCTCGCTCCTCCTCCCAGCCGATCGTTCCCTCGCACTCTCCTCGGCTCGCTCGCTTCTTTTCTCTCTTTCTCTTTTTTTTTTGTTCGTTTTGTTTTGTAAATCTTTGTTTGTCCTTTTCTGTCCCCTGTGTCTCTCCTTAGCCCGATCCGGCGCTGCGTCGTCTCGCTTTTTCGCTCCCCTCGAGTTCTCCTCGGATTATTAATCCACCGACGAGAGAGAATCCGTGCCGTTCGCGGAGATTATGGACCGAGAGCACGGCCAAGGTGCTGCTACGTTAACAAGCATCAATAGACCCGCGGCGAGACCGAACGATCCTCGGACGTGATTCGAAGGATCCGACGTTCGCGTCACGACGATGCGTATCCTGCGACCGTGTAACACGGCCGATCTATTTTCAAACAAAAACTGGTTTCCGATGTTCGATTCCTTTTAACCTTCGTCCATCCCTTCTGTCAATTTCACACAGTTTTCCAGAAACAAGTTGTACTTTTCTCTGTGACTCTTAGGTGAATTTGCCCGGAACTTCGTGACGTTTATTTTTTTCCTTGTTATTTCATCGATCTACTACCACTGTAAGTTTATCTTGTGAGAAAATCGTTCTCGATAGGTAAATCTACAATTTTAAAATTAAAATTTGCATTTCTCGATTATCCTGTCCTACTTGAATTCGGATGTCCGCGTTCGTCCCCTCGAAAACCTAAAATTTAAATCTGTACTTGTTGTTTCCTAATAAATCGAATTGATAGCTGTCCACTGAAACGACTAGAAAAACTGTCGTGTATCGAAGAAGTTCACGCAGAAACGTGCTCCACAAAATGTATTGACGAATAAATGCTGTACAACGTCTTACGCTGCAGCTTCTGTTAATTAAAAAAAAAAAAACTATTCATTTTTTATAAACAATTTCCGAGCGTGAAGCAACAGAGACAAGCCGACAGTCTCGGCGAGCAGACAACGCGGGTTCGTTCCAGTAGCAAAAATAACGCGCGCGCGAAACGCATTTCGAACGGAGCCAGCCGATTGGCTGTGTCCGGCGATGCGTATTTTCGCGTGTAAAATGTAAATGGCGGTGCTCTGTGTTTCTGAGGCCGGCCAGTTTCCCGCTTGTACGTACGTGTGCGTGCAGCACGAGGAAGATGGCAACAAGGAAAAGAGAGAAAAGTGGGTAGGGGGAGCGAGGAGGGAGGGGGCTAGAAGGAGGAGGAGGAGGAGGAGGAGGAGGATGAGAGATAGAGAAAGAGAGGCGAGCAGGGTTCAAAGAGCCGACAGTGGTTAAAGAGCCTTCTTCCTCTCTCCACCTCGACACGCACAAGTACAAGGCGCAACCTTTCGAGCTACCCAGAAGAGTATCATCCTTCCCGAGTGTCTCGCTCGCTCTCACGAATGGTCGGTTGTCCTCTTCTCTCTCTCTCTCGGCACCTGGGTTCCCTCTTTTCTCTCGTTCCGCTGCTGGCAGAGCAAATTTATTTCACGTTCCTGCCTTTTCTGGACCTTTCACAATATTTGGCTGTGCTTTGGCATCCAGCATCGGTCGCGGCGGGCACCGGTCACCAGAAGATACGGCTTTGAGCCCTCGGTGATGGATGGTTCGCTCTCCAGCCCGCCACGAATTGCTGCTTCTATATTCTCCGTCTCTGTTCATCTTGTCCGGTGTCTGCACCTCTCGCTCGCTCCCCTTGTTGGCTTTTCTTCCCTCCGCAGAGAGGATGCTAGACTGCTGCCGCTGATGGGGCCCAGGGCCGGTCAGTCCTCAGGTGTATAGACGACGCGAGGTCCCTTGTCCGAGGGTCCCGAGATGTATCTCGTTTCTCGCGTGGTTCCGGATATCGACGGTCTCGACGGATGATCTAGCGGAGCGTTCGCTGCTACCTCGCACCTCCCGATAGCTAGCCTTTAAAACCGGTCGATAGTCTGAAGGGGTTAGCGCACGAGGGGTTAGCGATCTTCGGTACCGAGCGATGATCATCGGTTTGCCAGTGGTTCGCGTATCTCTCGTTCGCGAGAGAGAGATTGACCGGTTTCCACGGTCCGGGCCTCGTGGAAACAGAAGAAAATGAATCCTCGAAGAATGACCCCGGCTGGTTCGGGTATCGCAACAAGCCGTCCCTGGGTCCGTGGACCCGCAGCCCCGCAGACCGTTCCACCGAGTTCGTGCAGGTATATAAATTCTGGTGCTATTATTGGGGTTTGTGCCTTCTCACAGAGCCCTCTGGGGCCCGCGGCGGCCCCTTTGAGCTACTCCTTCTGCCTCTCTCGTCGTTCTCCCTTCGTCTCTCTCTCTCTCACTCTCTCTCCCTCTCTCTATCCTTCGCTGTTTCTACTCTGTCTTTTCTCCAGGATCCCTGTCCTCTCTCCATCTCGACTTTATCCTACCACACTACTCCCCTTTCTCTCTTACCCTCATCCTCATCCGCCTCCACCTCTCGCTCACCCTTTAGCTCCTCCGCCCTCCTCCTCCTTCTACGTCCCATTCTCCACCTTACAGGCGATCCTACACCGCCCCTGAGACTTGTTTGTTTTCCCTCGCGTCGTCTTCCGTTTGCTAAACGCACCTTAAATTACGCGGCCGATGATAAATATTTGAGCCGTCCATTACGCGGAGGGGGCCTCGTCGGACCTCTATCCGGCTCCGGCATTACCTCCTCGAGACCCCCGAGACGCGAGCTTCCTCGCCGTACCGTGGATCGTGTTACTTTGAAAAAGGGACACCCGGAGGTGAGCTACTCCGCAATGGTGGATCCCGCGATCCCGCGGACAACATCACTCCTACCAGATACACCGGCAACCCGTCTAGCCGAACTTCATTTACACCAGCTTCTCGCTGAAACTTGCTCCCCTTCGCGCAAACCTTGCTCGTTGCATCTTCGAAGATGTTTACTTTGCACGAAGATCCGCGCTGTCTGTCATTGATCTAGGACAGACAGTATCAGAAAGAAATCTTGTAAATCGTTGAAAAGAGATTGATTCGACGATAATTGCTACGATTTTTCCACTAACCTAACCGAGATGGATACATAGGATCGAATCCTTTCGATTTTTGTCCTCGATGGTTTTCCGCCACCTCGCAAGCTCGGTGATTCGAAGGACGCGGGATCGTCCTCGCCGTGGCGTAAGATTCGGCGTGGACGGGGCACGATCCCTGCGCAGAAACAATGGTTACATTATGGTCCATGCGTAGTACGCAAAAAGAGGGAGAGTTACGGACCAATGGCAGGTATAAACGTCGCTCGTTAACGATGCCGATGCCAGAATCGCTGAAACAGGCCGGCGGGCAATAAAAGATAACGAGTATTCGCGAGCTGTAAACATCCGCGGAACGCTACTCCGGAACATTTCATAATCCTGTTACGAGGCACTTTGACTTTTGTGGCAGCTGCGGTGGCGCAGAGCGGAAATAAAATTCCGCTATCGAGGTGCAAGTAATAGCGCGGCGCGGCGTTGCCATCCCGTGTAACACCGTCGCCGTCTACGGTGAACGCTTTAAAACGCGAGTAATCTTTCGCTTATCGATTATCGTCCCCTCTTCGACCACGTTTATATGTGTACCCTCTGCCCCCTCGCCGACGCTTCCGTTCCTCTTTCACTCCGCCGCGTACCCTCCTTAAGGGCTCGTGCCCAATCCGGTGGCCGAGAAACAGGAATTTTTTTTCGCGATTCGTTGGTTTTCTCGGAAACTCCGAGACTTCGAAAAGTATTTCTGTGTTCTTGGGTTCGTTAAATTAATTACTTCCATTTTGTGGAATTTTTACGGTTGCCGGTGACGACACACAGGCTTGTTAATGGACAAGTACGGGTGATTGTTCCGTTCATATTTTACAAATTGAATTGGTCGACGCGTGGGAAAAGTAAAATGTCCGCTTTCGTCTAGGGATGCCGATTATTTTCAAGATCGACTTTTCTGAATCGATTATAATCGAAGCTTCAAGAATCGATACACTAAAAAATCGTTTCCAAAATAATCGATTTTTTTTTAGGAATGTCTGAAAATAAATGTTGAATGTTTTCGGCGCAACGGTTCGATCGTTTATTACCAATTATAAAGCAATTTTGCTAATTATCAAACAAAATCAACGTTTCGATCCTAGTTTGGATCCTTTTCAAGATTTATTTGAATCGCGGCTGTAAAATAAATACGTTATAGTAATTTCAAAAACTATTAAATGCTTGAAAATGTGGAATATTGTTCATAAAAACTCACTCGTTTGCTTTGGGGAAAATAAAATTATATTAATTTCGTCGTACATGCTTGTTGTCAATATACTGATACAAAATTTTGTTGGACTCTTTTATTAAAGAAATAAAGTAATAATAATTATTAGACTGTGCGGATCTTTATGCACTTATAGCAAAATTGAGTGTATGAAAATCGAAGAAGTTGAAAAATTTGAAAAATTGAAGATATCAATATATAATTTCTTCTCTATTAAGATTATTACGGGAAAAAGTAACATTCAATTTAGTTTCTATTTCTTGCAACCCGCGTAGAAAATTTTTATTTTGCATAAAGATCCGCAGTCTACAATAGTAATGATCTTTTCACATATTTTGTATATTATGACAAATGTAATTATATTTTTTAATTATTTTATAATAGCCAATCACTATATATATACAATCACTATATATAATAGGCAATCAATTTAAGAACATGTGATTTGCTAATTTTTTGCTGGATAACCTATTTCTATTGGGTTCCATAACAGTCAGCCAATGGTCGCGTGATCGGCCGAGTACGAGTAGGGAATTAGTCTCCACGTACAGTCATACAATTTGCCATAAAAATCGATTTATTTTATGAAAATTCATCCCGATTATGAAATACGAGCTGCTGGTATTGCATTGATTTATATGCTTTCACAGTAAAATTAATGACAGATTCGTAGCAGTGATTTTTGCAATAATAATCGTGTAAGATTATTGCGATGTCAGAATTATCTGAAACACGACTGAAATGTTTAAAATCGTATAAATTTAGGCGGAATAACAATGTACTTGAAAAATATGTTACCTTCGAGAAACGATAATAGTCAAGAAAAATGTTAACAGTGAACTTTAACTAATTTAGCCAACGAATGTATATGCAACTTTCAATGGAATCATGTAAAATCTTATTTTCAATGGCGTCAGTCTCCTCGTAGTTCCGAAATGAAGAAAAATCGTACTAAGTTCCATGACATTTTACAATCTACCATTTTTCGAACATTTTCAGCGATCCATAAACGCATAGACATTCGCAGTATATTAACTGGAAGCGATGCCTTTCGAAAATTACTTTCCGAACGACCCAATAGATCCGCAGCAAAAGTGACTCAACGTTTCGGCACGGGTTTGCTCATTTCTCCCGCACACGTCACCAAAAATCGTAACCGTCCCACTCGTTGTGAATTCCCCATTATCAAGAAGAAAAAGGAATCTTTCGCATAGATCGGATTTCTCACGGAATCCGGAGGCCTGGCATTGTTTACACGGTAAGCGGGCGTATGCCAATGATGGAGGGTGGCTGGCATAGGTGGGACGTTGCCAGACATTCGCGCAAAAGTTGTTTATTATCAGTGAACCGTTTGGTAGGCATTCCCGCTCTTGATCCCTTCCTCGTTTCTCCAGGAATCCCCGACTTTTCATATCAGTCGATCAGTTGCGTGTGAATTTCGATCGTGTCGGGAATCGTTTTCTGGCGGATCATCGGCGATATTCCAGAATCATCTACACACGTTTATCGCGTGTCGATCGAAGCGCTGCCGCCGCGGCGATAATGCTGGATCGATAAACCCCGGCGCTACTTATAAATAACAATCGGAACGGTTGTGGCGGGCCGATGGGATCAGTTGTATACGCATTCCATCGTCGTTACGTTTTCCCGGAGGATCGGGAGAACGATCGAGCGATTCGTGGAACGATTAAATCCCGTGGTTCCGGCGCCTGCCCTTTAAAGTTCAACGATGACCGGTCACCATGGGAAAGGAAGGAAACGCGTTGCATGCTGGTCCGCGGGATCCTCTCCGGTGTACATTGTAACATTTAATAAAATCCCGACGCGGCGGAGGAATGCGATAAAAGTGGTAATCGGTCGGTGGAGAGGGTAATCGAGCAAAGAAGCGCGCACGCTCGCTCGCTCGCTCGCTCGCTCTCGCTCGGGACTTGAAAAAGCAAAATCGTAAAGAAGAGCGAAACTTGACGGCTGCCGAAGTCAAGGTCAGCCCACCCCACGCCAGCACAGCATCAGCGCCTAGGGTACGCCGGGTTTGCTTGGGGGTAGACAGTCATTGAGAATCTTCTCGCAACCGAAGCTTGTCCCGGGATACTTGGCGTAAAGGATCCGCGGAGTGGAGGTTGAACGAGGAAACGATGTTGCGGTCGAAGTAGGACAGACAGCAACAAGGTAAAACGTTGTAACGACGACAACGAAAACGACGAAGAGGAAGAGGGATCAATCGAGGGAGAGAAGAAGGAGGTTTGGGGAGGGGATCGTCGAGAGAACACGTAAAAGGAAGAGGACAGCGGAGACGTTAAAGAAGAAGCCGATGCGAGGAGACTCGTGGGGAACGCGTGGAAGCGAGCGAGACAGAGAGAATGAGAGAAAGAGAGGAATAGAGACGGCCCGGTAGAGGTTGATCAAAACCGAATCGAACGAGGAGAAAGCTAAAAGGTTTTCATCCTCTCTCCCTTCGCCCACGTGCTGTGCTCTTGCTTCCACCAACGAGCGTAGGCCCGGGAAGAGTCGCGTTCTACACCTGTCTTCGTTCACCTAGCGCACGCCCCGCCCCGACCAATGGGAGTCCCGTCGGGCCCGGTGACGTCAAGGATGTGCACCAAGCAGGGCCCGGCCTGGTGGGAGTAGGGATCGTCCACCACCACGTTCCGGAGGCCGTGAGAGCCCCACGGGGGCTAGCAGCTATAGCTGCAACCAGCGCCAGGCCGGCCGTTGGCCACGTTGCTTGGTGGGGGCAGGAAGAGGGGCACCCTGGACCCGACCAGGCCGAACCAACGACGACGCCAGGGGTACCCACCGAAACCCGTCACGCATTTCCCACCACTGACTCGTCCGGAAAACGTGCGCCACAGAGCTTCCGGACCGCGGTCGCAATATCGGGTTCAGTCAAGTGAGTCAGGTCCGATCGCGGTGACACCTCTCCTCTCTCCGCTCTCTCACGAAAACCCGGGGGTCCGCGGACACGCAAGGTTCGAAGCTCGCGCCGCGACGCGCCGGTCTCTCCTCACGAGTGATCAGCGAAAAAAAAAAAAAAAAAAAAAAAAAACGAGAGAAATACGTTTGTGGATTGCCGACCCCGGAAATTAAATATGTAGCAAAATCCCTCGGGTTGTGGATCGAAGAGAATCGTAGGCCCGATGTTTCCGCGCGGTGGGATTACGAGGCGACCGTTCGATAAAGCGTAATCTGTTATCGGTGTATTCCAACGACTCTGATAAGATCGAGGAATAGAGTATAGTACAAGATCGGGGTCACTCTCCGGTTTCGGAGGTTGTTGTTGCTTCCAGTGCGGCGAACGTGTCGGTGCCGGTCGGTTCGTGCACGGTCGATCAATCGACGATCTAGTCGACGCAACAGGATCCAGATACCCCAGTCTCCCGATAGTGATCTTTTCTTTTCTCGCGGGTGCCGATCGACTACGACGCAACGACGGTCCGAACGGTGATAAGAGTGCGGTGTTGGGGGGGTGTGTGATGCCCTGGTTATGGTTAAGCGTGAGTGAGGTCAGTGGCAAGAGGAGAAGAAGAAGGATTGGCGGCGGCGGTGGTAGCTCCTCGGCGAAATCCTCGTGCTGGTCGTCTTCTTTCGCCTGGTCCGCCTGGTCGTTCTATCAACCGTGGAGGAGCAGGATCGTGACCATCATCTTCGGCGGCGGTGGTGGCGGTGGTGGTGGTGAATGCTGCCTGCAGCAACGTGCACGTGAGAATCACCGTGCAGTGATTGGTACCAAACCGACCAGGGTTCTCCACATTGCCAGAGTCGCGTGATTATGGTGCAGCATCATCGTCGCCACGGCCATCAGGCAAGCCACCACTGCGTCATCAGGAGGCGAGGCAGCTCACCTTCGCTGCTCCAGGTGTTCCTGCTGATCCTCGGCCTCTGGCTGCCGGTGCTGGACAACGGCGGCCTGGTGCTAGCCTGTGGACCAGGCAGAGGTGGTGGCAGGCGACCACCCCTCAGGAAGCTAACACCGTTGGTGTTCAAGCAACATGTACCAAACGTCAGCGAGAACACGTTACCAGCCAGCGGGCTCATCGAGGGCCGTGTGTCTAGGCACGACTCCAGGTTCCGGGATCTTGTACCCAACTACAACACCGACATCATCTTCAAGGACGAGGAAGGCACCGGAGCCGACCGCCTCATGACACAGGTGAATCCCTTATGTCAACGCATTCTATCTAGGTCGTTGCCGGCCGAATCATCCGAGGACACACTTGTAAGATTGCCTCGCACGGTGTAATCTTCCAAAAATGTGCTCGTAGGCTGTCGCGAACGGTTCCCGGCGACTTATGGCTTCCCGACGCCGACCTGCGATAACCAGTCGCTCGGATTCGTCATTTCTCGCGGGGGTCCGCGTCTTTCTTTCTCGACGGGTTGATAATATCGTGTGTCAACCCGCGATAGCGACGAGTTCGACTCGTCCTTGGCGAAACCGTCGGTGAATCACTATGACACGGGGTTTCGTAGTCGCTTCAGCCCGACGGTATCCGGTAGATCTTACAATTAGTTCTCGCCGTGTGTTCCTCCGCGGAGGAATCGTCCAACGAAAGATTGCAGTCAGTGACCTTTACGATTCCGATAATAGTAGCAATGATTCATGCGCGTTGCGATACCAACGCTAGGGAATAGAGATCGAACGTGTTCGGAGTGTGGTCCTTCGTCTGGGTAAATACACAACCGGCTAGATACGTTTCGAAACTGTAATAACCAGACTGCGGATCTTTATGCAAAATAAACGATGTTCCCATTGATTGCTGGCCACAGGAGCCTTAAATATTTTTAACGTGTCCGCGGCTTTAACCAGTTCACCGCGTTCGACGTGTACACACGTCAATCCAAATCTCTATTGCGGTGCAATAACAATAACCTTCTCAAGAATGAATTGTTAATCTTTTCATCAAATCAAAATGCAATCCTTCCTCGCTTTTCGTAAAATTTGTAATAGGACCATTTGCCCTGCGTTCGACGTGTATTTCAATTCCACGCTCAGTGAGGGATTTTTGAAACTAAATCCCGCTGTCAAGAGGTTGAATTGTATGCACCCATTTTTGTCATAAACGCATCAAATCCGCAGTCTAGTAATAACAATCGACGGACAGTACGCGCGAGCGAATCGTCTGTTTGATCGGTGACCAGCGGCGATTCGCGATCTCTGACCGATAAAACGATTAACTCGTCGACTTTATCGTTTAACATACCATTTATCGTCTCCGGCGTTTATTGGCGCCACCGCTCGCGACCAGTATCGTTTACGAAAACAGCTGTCAATCGCCTGAAATAGATCCACGACGGTTGTTATCTCGACCAATGAAATTTTCACACGGACCCGACGAATTAGAATGTTGGGATATGGAGATGGTGGCCGCGCAGGATCCTCGATTCTAAGGAGATTGATTGCGTTTCACGTTTAAAGCGCAGTCTGACGGCGCGCGTTAACTGCAGCGAGACGCGTGTTATTACTTCAACGCGTGTCACCGTGCTCCGCGGCCGTATGACAAATTAGCTACTGGACGTCGTTAAACGTCGCCAGGTGATTCACGCGAAATGCTATCCGAACCTCGATAACAGCCTCGATCGCTTCTGAAGAACGCCTGGTACGGGATCGATACTTGAAACCCGAACACGCGTCGTAGGATTTCATGGGAAACTGTTCTCGGCTGACGATCATTCGTCCCGGCCCCCTTCATACCCCGAACCTGATCAAACATTTTACTTCCTACCGATGCGACAACGATTGTTACACCACTTTCTAAACTTCGTGTCTTCCGATCGCATATTAGAACGTCTTAAGGGTGCGCCGGACCGGAAATAGTGACATTAACAGCGCCAATCGAGGTGAACTACAAAGACAGAGAAGGAGACATGTTTCTCGCAGGAAAGACACTATTTTTTGATGCTCTTCGTGTTGAAATATTCTCTGCATTATTGCGGGGTCCCATACAGAGCCCTTTTTCGCAATTTGGCTCTTGAAACTTTATAAACAACAATAGTGTACGTTTTTATAGAAGAGATTTTCTTCTGTACACTTTTTCCAAATGCTCTTTGTGTTGAAATATTCTCTGTAGTATTCCGGGTTAGCGTACAGAGCTCCTACTTGGAAAAACGTACACTTTTGTTGTTTATAAAGTTCCAAGAGCCAAATTGCAAAAATATTTCAACACAAAGAGCATCAAAAAATATTGCTTCTTCGCTAAATGCAGCTCGACCGGGTGATCGAAAAATCAAGCTTCTCTGTCTTCGTAGTTCAGCTCGATTGGCGCTGTTAATGTCCCGAAAATGTCGTAGAAAAGAAAATTTGTATTTGTTCGTATGGCTACGTTTATTTGAACGCGATCTCCTCGTTTAGTCACGTAGCACATTTAATTGAAAATAACGTTTAACAGCGTGTTACATCACTTTCGTACTCGGTTCGCGCGAGTTCCTTTGACACGCTGACAGGGTGATTATAGAAACTGTCGCAACCTAGATAAGTGACTGACGGAGAAGATAATTACTCTTGAAAGTACGCCTAATGTCCAACTTTTTCACCGTGAATAATGTCTGTATCCGGATTTCTTACGGAAAGAATTTGCTTGTAAAAAACTTGTTCAGTGGTGTAGAATTATTTCCCGAGAGAACATGCCGCGTGAATTCAACATAAAGAGAGTTCATCCACTGACGAAATTAATATGTAAGAACAAAATTAAATTGACGAAGAAGAAAGAAATGTTTCGGACCGAATGTCCCGGCTAAAAATCGATTACGTCAATCCGGAAATTGAGATTACGTCAACGGGACTTTCTCGCAAGAGCGCAAGAGGTCCGAGTGGAGTTCTCGGTCGTGCAATCGAGAGATTAGGGAGCACATTCTCGTGGATAAAAGGAGGGAAAACAACGATCGTCTGTCGTCGCCACCTGTACCAGTCTATAGTCGTTCAATGTACTCCCCGATGTTTATTCCCTGTCCATAGAGCGTCCATTAGTGCTTTATTCATGCAGTTTTTATCGGTGTTTGCCTTCCACTTGGCGCCTCCGCGAAGCGTGAAACGATTCTCCTAACTCCGGGCCCGTTGTATTCCAATTTGTAAGTCCCACGTTCGCGAGACGCGGCGAACAAAAGGGCTGCGCGCGCGGCGCCGCGCGTCGATCCGCTCGAAACCGCTTCGAAACCGCTTCGAAACCTCTTCGAAACCGCGGCGGTTTCCGCTCGTAAACCATCCCCCGACCTGTCCCGGGTACATTTCAAATAAAAACCATTCGGAACACTTTTTTGTTTCAACCAGACAAGTTGAACTTAGATTTAAATAGCATAATGACTGAAAGTAGAAGCTTAGTACTTGAATGGTATTATTTGTTGTTGACTATTGAAAATAGTGTTTGTGCCCGAACCCAGCCAGCCGGCAAGATTCACGCTGTTCGTTCGTGGCGAGCCTCGTGTTTACTCGTGTTTCGCAAATCCGGGGACCCACTGTTTCACCGAGACGGGACCCTACGAGGATGGACGTTGAGCCGGCGTCGAATCTATCGCCCTGGGTTTCACTCGTTCAAATATTATCCCAAGATTTGCCGTTTCCGCACGAATAAAGGTCGCCCGCAGCGAGCTAAGTAAATTGTGAACGCGGAATCTGCGACGGTTCCGCTTATCTCTCTCTCTCTCCCTCATCGATTCGATTGAGCAGCGTTCGAGGAACGCGTCGTTCAGGCAAAATTTATGGTGGCCGTAAACGCTGTTAGTCTCTGCTGAAAAATAATCTCGGGGTTCTTAAATAGTTCTTCTTCGTCCTGTTTGCTGAAGAGGCGAGACTATTTTTAAACGTAACCAGAATGTTCGCGCGTAAACGTGTGAGTAGACTGAGAGTGTCGAGATGGCGGTTAAAAACTAAAGTAAACCGGAAGTGTTCTTGTTTAGAAGGTCGTCAAATTTTGTGCGAATCTCCGAGGATATTCTGTTCTGTAAATGTGAATGACCGAGTACCATTCACAGTATTATACAATAATTTTCATCGGGATTCCAGTCGTACTGTTTTTCGTTTTTCCTGTAGAGATGGCATTGCTTCCATGTGTCATTGCTAGACCGCGGATCTTTATGCAAAATAAAAATTATCCACCGGAATTGCAGCAAACTGGAGTGACATGTAAATGTATTTTCTTTCTCGTTATGTTCAACAGGTTGAAAATAATATAACACAGTATCTTTAAATTCTACTAATGTTGTTGCTGTTTTAAATTACATCTTCTAATTTAATAATTTTTCTTATTAGTCTTTAACGGCAGTGGTCATTAGCTACGAGGTACAGTTTAGGTTGATGGTTGCCTGTCTTATCATTTTATACAGATCGGTTATCGTCGGAATTGGAGAAGGTTAGGGTAGATTAGAGTTAGGTTGCGCACTCTAGTAGAAAGTGTATTATGGTGATCGGTGTTTTACGTTGTTCGCATAGTGGTACTTCCTGTTTGTTTAGCAGTTGTGAATGAGTCGCAGCTGTGTGTCCTATTAACTCTTCTGCAATCCGCGATCGAATGAAACAACCATAGAAATTGTGGATCGTTAAAAGGTTTATTTTATAAAATCTATCAACTAGAAAATGGAATAGAGATGTTAATGTTCTTTTGTATCTCTTGAATATACTATAAATGCATAAATAGGTGTTTTTAAATGCTTTTAAAATATATAAAAATTCTAAATGCTTCGGATGCATATTTAATTTGACTTATAATCTCGAGTCAGGCTTGCAATGGACGATAACCATCAGCGAAGACATGTGAATAGAAACAACATAAATGTTCTTCTGTAAATTCACAAGCTCGGAGCGTGTCCGTTTTCCAATAAATTTATTCCCGCGTGTATGTAGCAGTAAAATTGAGACTCTGCGAGCGACAGTGACGGCATCCAGATCGTCGTCGGCGCGACGCGGCGTTTCGCGGCGCATCGCCTCTGCAGGCGTCGATGTCTCCGAAAAGCTCGAGAGCGAAAGGATCCGTCGCTGACTTGCCGGCGCGCTCGTTAACGCCGTGTTTTGCGGGCATGAATCTCGTGTCAGACGAGGATACGGTTCTTCCTCGCGATCGTAAAGCGACGGTACCACGGCCAATTAGCCGGGGCTCACTGACAAATTTAAGTACAACGAATAACGCCGCGCACCGTTCTTGCAACTTTCGACTCTCGCGCGCCGAGCAAAAACCCCCTCTCTCTCTCGAGATCGAACGCTCGAAAAGTATTTCGCCGGTTGATTTACGCTCGTCGAATCGTTAGGTATTTGCAATTTAAACGCCGTCCGCGAATTACTTTTATTAACGAACAGAGGGGGGCGTTTCTTGAATGGCGTCGGGCATACGTTAACGCTGGCGAAACACCGTTTCGAAAAGCGAGTAATTGGCACTCCTGTTTTTCCGATGCACACAGGATAGAATGAACAACATAAATATTAAGAAGTTCGTTAAGAGCCCGTTCAGACGCGGCGGAAACCGTGTGGTACCGAAATTGCGGTAAATATTGCATTGCGGCGCCGCAACTACGGCTGGGGAAAATAGCATTTTAAATAGTAAATAGTAAATAGTCCTATTTATTTTAAAGTATGTGTACAACTTTGGAAATGAAAATATTTAATTTCTCTCATGCAGCGATTTTTGAAAATAAAATATTTTATTTGATACTTTAATATTATTTGATAATTTTATCTTTATTTTTTTCAATTTCAAGTATTATTGCTGAAAATAATGGTTCGAATTCAATACCTTCATGGATGTAAATCGTTTCTTAACGATAAGATAGACTTATGTTTATTCGGTTTCTCATAGTATTATAACAATGCAAAGAGTAAAATATATTATTTCGTGTTTCTGATTGTTCAAATAGAAATATTTTATTTTCGGGATGAAATTGTTGAAATAGAAATATTTTATATTTTCGAAATTGTATATCTTATTTAAAATACTATTTTCTTTAAACAAAATAAAATTTAAAATATTAAATAGTATCTGAAATATTTGTTTCGCTAAATAATGCCAATATTATATAATTATATAGTGATAATACAGAGAATATATGAGAAAAAGTTACTTATTGATCCGGATGTTGGATCACATCTTATAGTAACCTACTAACAGCAAAAAATGTACTAAACATTGATTCTGATACCGATTTATTGGAGATTGATCAAAATACCGCCAATGAAGTAATAGAATCCAGAACATTCAAGAAAGCTTCACAAATAAATGAAGAAAAATGATTTTGTATCTTTCTTTCTTCCTTTGGCGAATCACTTGTACGAAAAACTGTGCTATTTCTGGTAAAATAAAAATATATATAAATGAATTTCAAGTCTCCAGCTCATCGGGAAGTTAGTTGAAAATCAATTACAAGATTTGTACCGAACAAACAGACAGTAAGCTAATAAAAACGTGGTAAAATAGAAACAACAGCAACCGCAACGGAAAGATACGAGTAATTGTTTTGCCTTATGCGTATGAATTGAACGCAGGACATCGGTTAAATTGCATTACTTTTTTTAGTCTTTTAGATTTGTTTCCATGACTTTTTTTCTGGTAAACACGTAAATCCTATACCCCGAGGCTCAATGCGGCGTTTTTCCTGACAATATCATAGATATAAACGCGGCGAACCCAGATAAACGATAGAGGACATTAACGGAACACAGCGGATTGCTTAATTATTAGAAACGCATTCGAGCGTCGTCGGAAGATCGCGCAAGAAACGAAGGGCGAGCGGAAGAGGGCAGGGTCGAGGAAATTGCCGGGAGCTCTGGTTCGGCCCATCCGTCCTTTCCGCCTCGGTTTGTCCCCGTAATCGGACCAGGTCGCGCGGATTAAATACAGGAAAAAGCGCGTACCGCGCGCCACCTCTAAGTGATTGTGGGTAGGTTTATGGCGGCTATAACCAGTGTTTGGTTTGCCGCGTTAAAGCTCCCCCAATTACGGCAAATAAACCTAATGGCCGCGTGCTTCTTGTTCCTTCTCTCTCCTCTTCGAACGCGTTCGTGCCGAGGAAACGATGACGAGCCTCGGGATCCAACGATTTCTCGATATCGATCGGACCTGTCGTCGAAACCGATCTTCCGCTCCGGCGAACCCGGCGCCGTGCGTTTTTTAACGTGAGAAAATTCACCCGTCGATCCGCCGAGTGATAAATGAAACGATCGCGCGCCCGTTGATCGATTGATATCCGATATACACGACGTCATCTATCAATTACATCGATCCGTCGCGTCGCGCGCTGACGAATTAATTGCCCGACGCGCTAATTAAGATTTACTTTCGATGCGCGCGCGCGCGCACCTGCGGCCCAGTTTCGCATTTTTCTCCGACGATCTCGGCGATCGAGCATTATTTATTATTTCCGGAAAGATGCAAAGAATTCTCGGACATTTCCAGCTGTGAGTGAATGAAAGACAGTTTTCGCGATCATCTTTCAGAAAGTGTTCTCAGAAAAAATATTTTTTTGGTCGGTTGAGTTCTGAAAAAATTCCCCAGTCTCTTTTCCATCGAATAATCTCGATAGAGCGTGATATCAAATGATCGACTCGGCGACTCGGATCATCGAGACGGTGACCGGGCGATAAGGAACAGCACACGGGAGCAAATCGAAGCTCTGTAGCTGAGTAGCATCGCAGTCAGTTGTAAACAGGTGCCCGATGACGGGCAATGACCAACAGGGTAATCCGATAAGCGCACGTGGCGCCATGCGATACGTTTTCTGACCCTGCGGACGACGATCGTGCAGTCTCGTTGGCAACGTTATCGTCTCCGTCGAAGGATCGAGAGACGATACCGAACAAAAGTCAAGGTGAACGTCGCTGAATTCGAAACCCGGTGAGTTGTCGGCGTCGGGTGCACGCGTTTCGGATGTTTCGCATGAGCGTAAGTGGAGAAGAGGGTGATCAGTAGACGCTCGCAAGTGTCTCTTTGTTCGGTCGATCAGGAACGGCGTCGATCGATGAATCCCTCGCCGCGATCGCTTAGAATCCTTCACGATGTCATATTTAGTTGGTCAAATGAAATTTCACCCGTTTGCAAATCGAATTCAACCATTAGGACCTTCAATCACTCGCACTCCACTTTCCACGTAACCGATTACATGGAACTTTACATCGCTCCGAGATAAATAAATTTTCATTCGACGAAATGACTGCTTTAATGCAAAATAAATATTTGCTAGTTTGGTCGATGCCTTGAAACACTAAATTTCAAGTTTTCAGATTGTAAATACTATGTTTGCGAGTAATCAAGGCCGGCGTGATGGGTGCGCGAGAAAGAGTTTGGTTGATAATTCAGTTGGCCCTACGAGTAATTATAAAACTAAAGAAATACAAGTACGATATTAGCAAATAATCCCACGTAATTTTGCTTTGAATGCCTGCAACGTGCCATTAAAAAAATCAATATTATTATAAAGTGTGTTTGATCTTGCAATAATCCGATTAATAGGATTAATTACTCCGTATGTGGATTTTGAAATCGTTGTTTGAAATCCTACTCTCGTTCTCGAAACACGTTCAGGTACATAAAAATTAATTTGCCTAAGTAGAGCGGGACAATCTATATTATTATTTAACAAATTGAAAATAAAGCTCTGGTCGGATACTATTCTTCGATCAGGTAATGTTTCCAGGTTGACTATGTTTAATATTTCCGAGTAATCATGATCAAAGATTGACATTGAATTGTTTGTCTTATATGCAGAAAACCAAAGAAATTTATGCTGCACTCTCTCAAGCATGATTTCATACTTTACGCTTTTCGCGGAGGCCAGTTTCTTAAAATTCCTCGACCAAAATGGGAAAATACATAAACTCTAGTTACAACGAATGGAATAGCATCGGGATAATCAATTCCGAAACACGTATTCAGATCTGCGAATCTGTTGAACTAGAAGATCGATTAGCAGAATGGTAATCGCAGGGGCGGCGGCATGGCAGGCCGACATTTAACGGTGCAGAACGCATTGTCAGCCTTCGAATTTGCATCGATCAAGATTACGCAGGATCGCGAGTTGCGGGGGTGGTAGCCAGCCAGCGTTATCACGCAGCTCTCGGGACCGCGCGAAATCTTTTGCGGTCCTGTTGCGAATGCGTTACGCCACGCTGATAAATCGTTACGCGATTGTCCGGCGGACAGCGGCGTCGCTACAACCTATTCGCCGATCGAGCACCGGAAAATAAATAGTTGTAACGTGCAATCGGTCGTATGAAATGCGGCTCATAAATTCTCGCCGTGCCGCGACGCGCCGTTTCGATGGTTAACCATTCCGGCGACGCGCGATGCACGAATACTTTGCTTTCTTCTTCGTCTTCTTTCCTCGATCGTTTCTATTAGGTTGTTGCAATTGAAATGACCGTTTTTCACATTTGAAACTTCCCGCCTTTGTAGTGTATTTTTTTCCACGACAGGTGGGGTTGAAGAAGTTGTACAATTTGAAAAGTACATATCTCGTACATGAATTTACGTGTATAAGATTATTGATATTGTATAGTATACATGATTCGAAATCAGAATAATTTAAATCAGAATAACTTTTTTATGAATGGACCAAACGACCTCGATTTCTCTGTAAGTCTAGAAGAATTAGTTTAGTAAATTACGTCTAACAAATATTTTGAAAAAAAGCATTTAGTCAGAATTGCGAAAAAAAGAATGGTAAAATTTGATTTTTACTACTTTTTTCGGTGGGCCAATAACGAAAATTTAAAAAAATGTGTTTGGTCAACTCGTATGAATTATATACGGTCCGAAAATTTCATTGAAATGGGTTAATTGGTTTACGAGCTATAAACGATCAAAAGTGCCGAAAATCTTGAAAAATTGCAATTTTTACCACGTTTGATCGTTTATAGCTCGTAAACCAATTAACCAATTTCATTGAAATTTTCAGAACGTATATAATTTATACGAGTTGACCAAACACATCTTTTAAATGGAAAAATATTCAAGGAAGAACGTGCTGTAGAAACTCTGCATTTGATGAATTTATTGTCTCACGTTTATTCGATTTCTACTAGAAAGGCATTGAGGCACTTGTATGAAATTATTTCAATTAATGGAATATGAATAAAGGTTGTAAAATAAGAGTTTATGTTAAAGATTCAAAACGGCCATTTCATTTGCAACAACCTAATAGCATCGTTGCGCAAAACTGATTTATCGACTGTCGCGGACACAGGATCGAGGACGTAATTAATAAATCGCTGTCGAATTGTGACTGCCGAGCAACGCTACCACGACAAATGCTCAGCGAAGACGATGTTCGACAGTAAACGTTGCCGCACGCTCATTACCGCGATGCAACGTCAATCATTGCGGTATCCTTTTATGCAGCTCCAGCAGATTTTCTGCCGTGTTCCGCGGCACCTTCGCGGAATCGTTGTTCGTCAGTTATTCTCGCGATGGAATTCAGTTAGTTCCAGGATTTATTCCGTTTTTCATAGCTTTGTTTTTGGCTGAAGTGTAAAGGTGTGAGAGGAATTGTACGCGTTTGAAAAATGTCTGTGCAAGTGTCCATTAAAGAGACAGAGTAACGTGCGCGTTGCCACTAATCACGTTTATGGAACACCGAGTTATTAAGATTGCAGAAAAACCAGTGATATTTCACTATCCGCTTAAAAGTGCTCGTAAAGATAATTTGCAGCATTCATAAACAAGTTAACGTACAACCGAACGGTTCTTCTTTCTCGATGGACACGTAGCGTGCGCCAGAGTTGGGTAAAATGTAATTTGAATTACAATTATAATTACTTACCAATTACTGTAATTTGAAATTGCAGAAATAAAATTACAATTACACATGTAACTGTAAGTGGCAATTACAATTATTTTGGCTCAACCAGTAGTAGCAATTGCGGACTACAATTGCAATTACAGTAATTGTGAAAGGAGTAATTGCAATTACAGTAA
>CM052311.1:11598141-11623507 GCA_028455605.1 Lasioglossum malachurum
GATGAAACAAAAAAGTTAGAAGGAATTCAAACCATAGAGATCATTTTGCGCCACCCTGTACTTCCACTTATCGAGTTTGTCATTGCTAAACGAGGAGACATTAATTATTGAAAAAGTTTTATACTTCTAACTGCGATAAAAATAATTATAACGTTGATTTTTTGTTATTCTTCTATATTCCTAGCAATAAATAATGATCTATACAAAACTTGTGGTTATTGGTTCAGTTTCGCTCCTTATTATAAATTTTAAATGTGTATTTACCTGTCGGGATACGTAACTGAGCAAGATATTCTGAATTGTTTGGGAAAGAAAGAATGATAATCAGGTGCCAGAGTAGACAACATTGCCGCAATATTTCCGAATTCTGCTGGTTCTGATCTTAACATGAAATTATGATTCGAAATCACATACTTTTCCAAGCTAGAGGCAATTAAACAGTTCGAAAGATTGCTCCGGGATTATTTCTGTCGTAGAACCGACTAGAACAAGGATACTTGTGCCCATAATTACGGAAAGAACTACTAACATGAAATCACGGTCTACGAAGATTAACGCCAATTTGAAATGATACTTTTCCAAGCTAGAGACCGCGGCACCACGGTTAATAAATAAACAAATAACTGTATAATTCATGGTACAAGCCTATTGTGCATTGTGCAGACGGCAGCTCTACTCGCCGCAGCAACGGCCCTTACAGTAACACAATGTCCTATCTGTTGCAATGCATTATGGCTCGGGGGTACAGTGCGCTGTCCCGAGTATGCGTATTACACGTAGCTGTACAGGTACGCGCAGAATCATTTGCATTATGCGATCTTCATACAACCTGGCCGACCTGGAAATCTGTTGTGCGATATATTAATAACTGATATTCAATTTATACATATGAAATTACAGGTTCAATGATTGTGAAGTATTAGGTTATGTACTAGAATCAGTGTGGGATCCCATGAACAAACGAACAACGTTATTAATTTTTACACACAAACTCAAAATTGAACCGATCGTTCCTCGTGTGGGATAATGGAATCATTTTATTTCTCGTGTGCGCGAAGTACATTTTAAAGCAGCGGTTTCCAACCTTTATGCTACTACGCCTCCCTAAAAAAAAATTTTTTTAATAATATAGACACTTTTTTTAAATAATAATAACTTTATTACAAAAAAATGCTGGCGAAAAATAAATTTGGCGACTCCCTGGTTGGAAACCGCTGTTTTAAAGAGAAAAATTTCATCAGGTAGTTTATTTCAATTGTTTTCGACAAAGGCATGCGATAAATATAAAACTTTCTTCTTCTAAATTCGACACAATCGTCCGATAAATCGCGGGGTAAATTCGTTGAGCGAATGATCGGCTCGAAATTTCTGCAGCAAATCGCCGGAGCGAATGAAAATGGCGTTCCCGAGCGTGCGGCCGACGATTCTGCGAAAATCATGTCCCGAAAGCCACCGGGCGTCCAGGCGGAATCATGGTCCCGCGGGTAATTCGATCGGAACGGCCCGGTTTATGGCGGTCGCGTGTTCGGCGTAGGTGGGCAAGTAGGAACAAGCGGCGAACAACGCGCTTATTCAAATACATTCAATTAATTTCCATAGGAAGACAACAATGGCTTCCACGGCGTGTAATCGTCGGTCGACGATATGGGCTCGGGGGCCTCGGGTGTAGTATATGTCTACGTTTCGTGGGACCGTACTATAACGGCATTAAATCTTCACCGTCTTACTTATCTCGAATCTGTTCGCGAAATATTATCCCCCTCCTCGCCACCCCCGCCGCGAGTCTGCCCAACCCCCCGCGTCAATAAACCACCGGCCACGGTCGTTTGTAACTTCGTATGACTCGCGAGTCTCAGGGAGCGGACATTTCCGATTTTATCGCCGGCAAGTATCGTGACCATCTCGCGACTTTTTCTTGTTTTTAATATTTATCCCTCGGTGAAGGAAAATAAAGGACCGCGCGTGCCGAGTTGCCGACAAGGTCGTACGCTTTGGATTCCTAGAGACGGCGAGGATCCTCCTGTTTCTCAGACAATTATCATTTATGCCCCGCTTTAGGTGGCCATTTTATCACCGACTTTACTGCTCAACTTTATCTGAAACGAACGTGGAAACCCTGGCCCGAGACAGATAGCCGAAACCGTCCGTTTCTGCAGTTAATAAATCCTTCGATGAAGATCTTTCATCGGAAGTAGATTTGTCACTGTGTTAATTATAAATCGTATCAGAATGATTCACGACACTGATAATTCTTATACCATTGTCCAAAATATTTGTTGCATTATCAAATCTATATTCAATAAATTACTGAACCTGTTTAATATTTTAATAAACTACTGAACGTATTGTACGAGGTATTACATCAGTTTTTATATCGATCAAATTAAGAAAATTCAAACGGGTTAACAATGATAGGGGTAGCTGTTTCATAAAGTATTTCGTGAAATTTAGTCAAATTGATTTACACATTTCTAAAGAGAGAACACTGACGAACACTCGAGCCCGAGCGACAAGGATAAATATTCGAAAATCCCGAATAAATTCGAATAATTGCCGAACCGCGAACGGGGGCTAATTGACGGTCCGAAGGGGGTAGCCAAACTTCATGGAGAGGGTGAGCTCGAGAATCCAACGAGAGTGTTCCGCCGCCACGCCGATTAGTGGTTTAATTGTAGGTAATTCGTAATTAAATCCCTTTTTCTAGGGTTACGGCTCGTCCGATATAATTAATCGCTGGTTCGGAGTATCCCGAGGTGTACGGACACACCGTGGATGGTAAAAGGGGAGGAAAGCAGGGAAGGGTGGAGCGGCAAAGAGAGGCAAACGAGAGAATCAGGGGGCAGAGATATCGGCGTAGCTAGCTGTGAATGGCTACGCCCTTGATGGAACGGAAGAGGAGAGCAACGGGAGGGGAAGCACAAGAGGGGCGGTTAATTAATGGGGCGGCAACCGACCACTTCCCTTGTACGTTTACTCCTTCTACCTCTTTCCGGCTCTCGTTCCCTCTACTTTCTGATTAGTACTTAACGGCCTCTTCGATTTTCGCGCTCTCTTCTTCGCCTTCTAACCCGAGCCGATCCCTCTACTTCCAGGTCGCCGTTCGCGAATCCGTTCTTACCTCCATTTTGCTTTCTCTGCTCGTACCGCGCCGAAATATTCTCCATTGAACCTACAGTAGTGTGCAAATTAACGTGAACACACCAATATCTTTAATGTTTTATTACTAGACTGCGGATCTTTATGCAAAATAAAAATTGTCTTCATCAATTGCAAGACACAGAAGCCATGTAAAGCTTTCTATTTTCAACAATTTTAATAAACCGAGAATAATATATGCGTTGTTAAATTGTCTTAATGTTTTTACTGTTTTAAATTACATCCAACGATTTTTGTCATAAATGCACGAAATCCGCAATCTACTTATTACATTTGAAAGTTGGCTACATGACTATGTCAATGGTACCGGCCATTTTGTTGTACGTTTGATGAACTAGTCTGTGCTGACCTGTTAACAGGTCATTAAAAATTACCTTTTGAACCGTTACGGGTTGTATACAATTTCGGAAAATGGATATAACGCGAAAGAAATAACTTGTCAAGAGTGGCTAGGAAACTCGTCAGATATAAACCTCATTGAAAATCTGTGGGCTATTGTGAAAGCCAGACTTCGAAAGTTGACTGTACAACAAAGACGAAGCTGATAGAGACTGTAATTCAGGTATGGTTTCGAGACTAACAAGCATTAGAAAAATGCAAAAATCTTATTGATTCTATGCCTAACGTGTTGAAGATATTATACAAGCGAAGAGTCACTTTGTATTTGATTTTCCATTTAATCACCAATAAATGATCGTTTTCAATAGCATCTGCGAATATTATTCAACTTTTTAACTGATTCAACACACTTTAAATCAGAATAACTTTTTTATGAATGGACCAGACGACTTCAATTTCTCTGTAAGCCTAGAAGAATTAGTTTAGTAAATGTCGTCTAAAAAATATTTTGAAAAAATGCATTTGGTCGGAATTGCCAAAAAAAAATAGTAAAAATTGATGAGTTTACTACTCTTTTAGCTGGGCCAATAACGAACATTTAAAAGATGTGTTTGGTCAACTCGTATAAATGATATACGCTCTGAAAATTTCGTAAACCAAATTCATAAACCAATTAACCAATTTCAATGAAATTTTCAGAGCGTATATCATTTATACGAGTTGACCAAACACATCTTTTAACATGTTCGAACATCCGAGGAGCTGTTGTAGTTTATTTAACGTCCATTTCAATTCGTAAGTGCACGAGAGTTTGAATAGTCGGGTAGGATGATTTCCCAGCCGATTCTAATTAAATGTGATTTTTCAAGTTGTCAGTCATTTCGGTGACAGTCGACGATTGAAAGGACCGAGCCTTCGCTGATATCTCGAGAGTCGTGTTTCTGCCACTATTCAGCGTTGTCTCGTTCTTGCGCGTCCACTACCCTAAAAGGTAACGCCTACGCTGACGTCGCCGCGTCGTTATTTGTCTTTGAAGATACACCGATTACTCATCGAAGACAAGCGATGTTAAATTCGACGGATTTTTTCCCCGCGCTACCTCGGACCATTGTTCTTTCGCTCGTTCGAAATACAACGCGAATACCACTCGCCAGCGAAACAATTTCCTAAGATCTTCCTAGATCCAGTAGATCCACTTTATTCATGCAAAATTGCTGGTATCAATCGTAAGAAACAGTAACCACATACGCGTTTCTCTTTCTCTTTAATTTTAACAATAAATTCCTTTAATGTTTTTACTGTTTCAAATTGCACCGAATTGTTTTTCTTTATCATAAATGCATAATAACAAGTAGACAGCGGATCTTTATACAAAATAAAAATGTTCATGTAGAACGGTGTTTATTTGTTCGTTGCATCGACATAGGTGTGTCATGCAGTTGCTCGAGCGTGTAGATTGTGGATAAGATAGTTAAAATATTTATTAATAACTCGATCCCCGTTAGATAGGTCGATATAATCCGGCGCCTCCTCGTAAAATGTATCAAAAACGCATTTCCCACGCGATACCTAACCCGAGAATGCTTCTATCCGGTATCATCGGCCTCCGCCAGATCCCCGATAACATCGTTGGAATTCAATGCGCGGTAATTTGTTCCCGAGATGACTTCGAAGTCCATCGTTCTCGGTTATCAAATTCCTTCGCCGGCCGACCCTCTAGAATCTGTTAAATTTACATTCCTCCGAGCAGACCGGACACGTCCATCGATACCTCCGAAGATTTATTAACATTAACAATTGTTCTTTAAAAGTTTCCCCGAAAAATACAGCCAAATATTGACCTTTCGAACCGAAAACTATTCCTGTTTGCTTCCCGATAACCGACAGATAAGAAATTAGCTAACGATCTATTATTCCGACACGGCCCATTGTTTTTCTTGGAAAGGAAAACGATACAGGATTTCGGGGAAGAACAACAGATACCCATATTCCATCGAAAATCGCTTATTTCAGCATTCTTGTAATTTCAATGTAGGTACGAACTGAATAACTTTTCTTGCAATCGACAACTTTCATTGGTCCACTAAGAATCACTTATTTAATAAATGGCGAACTGTGTAATTCTCTAAATTCGAGGTATCCATTTCGAAGGTGGAAGAACGCGTTCTTCGTTTCGAAAACAACAATCTATTAGAAAAATGTTAATTTCTAATATCAACGTTTTTTCGGCATCGCTAAGCATTTAGAAGTGACTTTTTGCCAAACGAACTGCTAGATCATGGCCGATCCTCGCGGTTAGATCCTCGCGATCGGTCCGCGAAGAATATTTCAAGTTGTCGCAGCGTGGCCTCGCAGGACGAAGGCGAGACGACGCGGAGAGTTTCGCGCAGGGTACAAGAAAACCATTAGCAGCCGCCATCGTCGGGGCAAGAAGTTAAATTAATTACCGGGGTTCGAAGCGGGGTATCCAAACTGGAGGGAGCAGGAGGATATCGGAGCGAGAAAGGAGAAGGGCCCCGAGTAGAAACGAGTGGCACTGCATGCCGCCGAACATTCCAGTCCCGTCCGCGATCCGATGACTCGCTTCGAATTAGGACAATACGAATAAAGGGGCCCCTGGAGATCGGGGGAAAAACCGCCCCACGGGGCCTGGCGGCTTCACATCGTGGAATTCCAGGCCGTCCCCGGACCCGGTGGTACCGCGCCTCTACCGCGAAAAATACGTCTTGTTTTTAGAAAGTGCGCCGAGAATTCGCGGGCCCCAGAAACTTGGAGAACGGAGGGCCTGTTCCCTGGAACCGCCGCGATTTTTCCATCGGGGCCTGTGAACTCCGTCGGCCATCGATTCTGGGCGTACGTGACGGTCGACACGTGCTCATAATCAATCACCAAAATTAACAGTTTAAATGAACACGAAAAACTTTCAGCTGATCAAAATGACAAGGCTCTAGTTATTTCGGTTTCGTGCAATTTTGTATTGCAATATTGGAGCAAGAATTTTTCGAATAAGTTTCCACGTAAGCAACGTTGTAATTTTATTAATTATAAATTAACTTAACTAATAAAACTAATAAACCCATATTTTTTGTTTCGGAATCACATTCACAAAAAGTTGTGCATCTTTTTACGTAGAATGTGATTCCGAAATAAAAAATATGGGTTTATAATAAAACAAAGAGAAAATGACCTTGAAATAACCTTGAAAACGAGCACGCACACACACACTAAAAAACTAGTAGTGCCATCTGACTCCCCACTCGAAACACTAAAGGACATGTGTCAGTTTGTTTTTCTTAAATCACATGTGTTCGAGATTTTTTACAATCTCAACTTAAATGGGGCACCCTGTATAACTAAAGATAGGACACAGTGTCACCTGTAAAAATTGCTGTACCATTATTTAGAATATTGTTTACGTTATTAAACATATTGGTATCGAAGCAATTACATCTTAAAAGAAAGTGGTACCAAATAAAAAATCCTCTATTTTCATTGGTAATAAGTAATAACTAGACTGCGGATCTTTATGTATTCATAGCAAAATCGAGTATATGAGATTAAAATCATCACGGTAAGAAATAACATTGAATTTATTTTTATATGGTATAAATGCATAAAGTTCCGTGGTTTATTGATCATTATGGGCACACTTGTCGGTCGATCGTCGATTTCTTTGGAGCGGCGATCGACGAGGATCGTAATTCGAGCGAAGTGACCGATCAAGGGCAATTAGTCGTGGTGTTGGAGAGCAGGGTAACACGATCCCTGGGGATCGGTGGTTGTCCAGGTAACAGGCGAGGTCCTACGGAAATGACGTAAACAGAAGTATAAGAGACCATTCGGGATTCTTTCGGCGCGGCTTTATGCTTTCCTTAAAGAGCGTTATTTATTTGACTCCCGTGCGTCCGTGGGACGTTGTATCTTGCCTCGCGCCGAGGCAACCACCTAGGCATTAGCCTCGGAATGGAATTTACTAGACGATCGTGCCCGGATGACGCGTCCGTAATTGCTCGTCGTTGCTCCGCGGGCTTCGAATAGAACCTGGCACCTTCATCGCGGTGATCCTCCTCCTCGAGGATAACGGCAGCCCGCCCGACGTCCATCGGAATGGTACCGGAATCGAGGAAGTGTTAATACGCCGAGACCGAGACGATAATTTTTTAGATCCTTGAATCGTCTGGGTCGTTCGCCAATTCCGCTAACTGAAATTTCGAGTGCGCGTAGAGTGGCTCACATTAATATTCGGACACTCTTAATCAGACGATAACTTTCTTAATACTAGACCGTGCGATTTAAACTCTTTCGGGAAATTAGAGCACACTGGTGTGCCACACAATTTTAGATCAATTGGTTTTTCATTGGTAGTCTTCGAGATGCCCGATAGAAATTCTTGTGAAAAATAAATAGTAGCTGGAAAACCATTCGTAATCGAATGGCGAGTCTGAGGCGCCACTAAAAATTGCAGTACCATTATTGAAAACAATTTTAACATTATTCAATATTTGTTTGTATTCTATAAATTGTAAAAAGCTCAACTGTTAGAAGACAGGTTCAATTTCGAATCCGTAAAAATTCACGAATGTGTTGTATTAAATTAATCTGGAATTTCTTAAAAACGAAGAAATTATTAATATCCAGCACAAATAGCATATTTCTATACGCGGCTATAAACGGAACTGGCGATCGGTTGCTCTCGATATCGATTATCCAAGCGTAAAAATATAAATATAGGTTTCCCTGGGGTGGGGGGTAAACGATTCATAAAATCAGTCTTAAGAGGTGCATAACCATTGTAATCATCTCCCGAGACTCTATCCATTAATATTAACTAGCTCCAGTAATTTCGAAGGGGCGATACGGTACCAAGATGGCGGAGTTTCTTCTCGTTTGAACGAAGTGGAACGAACGAGTCAATTATCATCGATAATTTTAAGCGGTAGGATGCCAAGATGGCGGACGCAGTGAAAGTAGAGCGTCGACAAAAATACTAGAAAAATGTCTTTCACGTTGAGGTAACTCTGCAGACGCTCGAGTTTAACGTGATTAATCCCGCAATCAGCAATTTTTACGGCATTCTTAGCGCAGAGAAGGACCGCTGGGTAGTACATAAAAGACAAAGAGGCTCGAATAAAAAGCGAGAAATTCCCCGAAACCGGCGTTCGCCGAGGAAGGTAGCACCGAAAGGAAACTTGGCTCTATATCGCGGTTTCCCCTCTCGGAACAGTTCTCTCTCTCTCCTGGTCGGCGAGAGAGGAGAGACCTTCACCTTCGACGAGGGAGAGAGGGCCAAAGGCGGCCGGTAAATAGCTGTGTGTGCAACGTCCGGTCTGGCCGCGAGGCGTTAACGAGGCGGGAAAACATCGAAGAGGAGACGCGGCGGAGAAGGTTGGAGAAGGTGGAAGAGGCGCAGGAGGATGGACGAAGAATCGGCGGAGAGTATGGCAGCAGCGGAACGAAAGAGTGAAAGGGAGAGTACGCGCGGGAGGAAGCGAAATGGAGGATCGAATGGAACGAGACGGTGGAAGAAAGATCGCGGGGTAGAGGCGAACGAAGGAGAAACGAAGAGGGAAAGAGGAATGGAAGAACAGGGTACGAAGGCGCCTTTTCAAGGCGAGGTGTGAACTCTGCCGCCCTTCGGGTCCCTCTGTATCGGTCTCCTCTTCGTGCATCTTCACCAGCACGAAAGCGCCTCTTTCCACCTTATTAAGACCCCCGACCCAGCCAGCGTACAACAACCGGACTCTCTCACGATTCTCACTCTCTCGTTCTTTCGCTTTTCTCTTTGCCTCATCCTCCTGCTTCTTTTCCCTCCTCTGCCAGCACCCCTTCGCCTTCCTCTTCTTCTTCCAGCAGGACTTCTTCGTCTTCTTTATCTTCCTCTTCATTTACTTCGCGTTCCTTTGAGACGGCCGACACCAACATATGTACTCGCTTTTTAACGACCCACGCGAGCTAGATTTTAGGACACCTCCCTCGTCCACTCTATTCCAAGCCTCTTTCGTGCACCACCATGGAGAACGATTCTTCCACCAACAACGGAAATTTGTATTGGCCCCGAAACGTGTTCCCAACAGGCGCTCCATTCCATTCTTATCTCCGCGCAGCAGGTTTAAATAGGCGTCGCCGAAATATTCTTTTTTCGAGAAGCTTCGGACCGCTTCTTCATAGATTTCGGCCACGCTTTATTTTCCTTTTTCCTCACCTGTTCCCCTCGCTCTGCCGCGCCGGCGGGACCGGATGAAAGGGCTCTCTCGGGTAAACGTTATTTATTGAGACAAGAGAGAAATCTTTACACACGGTGCTCCTCTCTCTCTCTCTCTCTGCTTCGGACCGATACGAAGCGGACGCTTAAATGGAAATACGTTTCCTCTGTAAATAATTCCAACGAGTTGAGAATAGTATAAACATTCCATTTTTTTGTCTCTACAGTCTTTCATTCGACCAATTCATTTTTCTCATGAACATTTCTGTCATGAATGCATAAAGTCCGAGGTCCAGGAAATTACTTAAAAATGGTCGTCGCGAATTTCGCGTGGCAGGATCGTTTGGGTTGAATCGATCGAAGTGTCGCGCGAGAGTCAACGCGCGCGCGATTGGATAGAATAATGAAAAAGGAAGCGAAAACAAAGGGTGTAAGTCGCCGCGGCGGCTCGCAACACCTTGTTTATTTTAATCGAGGCTCAACGTGCCTTCGAGATTGTTTCGTCTCGCGGCACCACGATGTTTAGCTCGCCGTTTAATCGCCGTTAACGAGCGGTTATCGTTCACCAACTGGAAACACGACGATGCTAACGAGGCGATCGGCCGGAAGCACGAGCCCTTTCGCGTTCACTCGCCACGCTGGATTCTTCTTCGTTTTTCCTTGTCGCCGGACAAACCCCCTCTCGCTTCCTCCCCCCCTCGGTATCTATCGGTATTTTTATCGTGTATTTCAATGAGCATTCCGTCTCCCGTCTCTCTAACCTCCAGCAACACGATCTCCCTATCAATTCCCTTCGCATAACTGTTGAAGCGATTTCCAATTAACGTTGGGAATTTAATTAAATTATGCAGACCATTTGCGTAATGCGATTCGTCGATTGCGATTACATACGACGATTTGTACAAACGTTGTAAAATAATTATGGGAGATGATGTAACCTGGCAATTTGTGGATTTTATGTTCAGACTCTATTTCCGCTTGATAATATTAAAGTAATAATTAAATTCAGTAGAATTTTATTCGTTTTATGAACGGTTTTACTAATATGTCCAAGTTCCTCTTCAACACTTAACAGTATTCCAAAAAACATCCTGAACAAAATAAAATTCGTTCGTTCTGTTTCCCTTCGACAAATTACACCGGAAAAAAAGGCGTTTTTACAGTGAGAATTCGTTGTAAAAAGATTTAAGCATGAAGGTCCACTTTCGGCACGGCTCACCGGAGGACAGCTGACCGACATTCGAAGGTTGTTTTCGCGGGCCCTTCTCTTTCAAGGTTTCCGGTAGTCCGTCGGGGTTCCCGTTTGCAAAACAGAATTCGCGCCACTTGGTGGTAGAAAGGGGCGCCACGTCGAGCTCCCGTTTCAACTGGATTTTCACTTGTACTTGTTCTCCTCAGTGTGTTCGCTCTCTCTCCGAAAAATACGTCGTAAATCACTAGGACCTACTGCTAGGGCGATTTGTTACGGGAAACAGTGGCAGCATTGCCGGCAATAAACGCGTCGCACAGTTGTCAAATCAGCGGGGGCGAGAAACGAAATCCTCTAATGTAAATTCGCTTCGAAAGTCTGGCTTTCATTATGCCTTGTAATTTTCGTCTTATCTGCTACGGGCATCCAAATATATTCCAGCATCACCGTTCGGCCATTATTATCAGCTTTCGTTCAATTTTTAGACATTCTTCCTAGCTTTTTGAACATTTTCAATGCTCTCCAATTGTTTATGCATCTTGGATGTAGACGGTATTGAAATTTTGGTGATTCTAATCTTTTATTCTAATACAATTTATTTTAAGTGAAAGGTGTCTTTGATTGTTTCGAAACGGGAAGTTAACAACAACTTCTAAAAATGTATTAACATTTCAAAGCAACACGGGTCCATTTATTTGCACAGGAATGAAATACTGCACTAAAGTTGCACACCTGTAAAAAGGCTAAATTTATTTTCAAATACACTGTAAAATCAATTTTTACAGCGAGTTAACAACACCAAGTTCGCTTCACCAAAAATATTATTTTGAAACAGGACCGTAAGAGGATTAAAAAATGGAACGAAATTATTTTAGGTCAGAAGAAATGTTTAATTTTCGAGTTAAAAGTTAAAATAGCTCCGGCTGCAGAGGGTTAGCCTGAAGTTGTGACAGGCCAGGGTTACGCGTCACTCGCAAGAACATTATTACAGTATAAACGACCATAACGAGGCCAGGGAGACGAAATTTACGACTCAATCTGTCAAAGGTAACGCGCACGGTGTGCGTCCGAGTTCTATTTCCCGTCGCGTTTTTATTTATCCCTTTATTTGCCGACCGGCGAACAATGGAAATCCCTTTTCCAGGCGTGCCACTGTTTAAACAAAAAACCGTCCCACGGAAAAACGGTGCGCCCGTGACGAACGTGACTAGTCACGGAACTTTTTCACGGTTGCTGTGCACCCATCGTCGTCCGCATACATATTTTTCGGGAGACGATTCTTCTTCGTTCCACGGGTTTACAGTTTAACAGGTCGGACGGAAACGTTGGTTGCTCCTCCATGTCCGTTTCACTTGGACGCGCGACTAATCGGCCCGCACAAATATTTAGGGCGAACCGAGCGAAGGTCTCGACTTCTGTTTACCTTTTAACCGGCCCGTCGCACAGTAGTTGGCCCTTTTCACCCTCGACGAGGTCCGCACCGTGGATAATTGCGAATCTGATTGCGTCCACTCTCAGCCGGACACCCTTCTGACGGCCGTGACGACTTACCAATAAATCTACCCTACACGCAACATCCGTTTCCGTCCCCCGTTGTCGGAATCTTCGGATTCGTTTCACCTCCGCGCAAAACTTCAGCCACATACAGTAACTGATCACTTTTTACCAGGCTTATATTAACTTGCCAGAGTTGCGCAGAATTACAATTGAATTACTCCAGAAATTATAATTACAAAGTAATTGAATTAGATTTTGGGTGTGTGTGTGTGTGTAATTCTTTTCAAAAACTTTTCAAAAACCACGCTTATATTAAAATGCACTAAAAAGGAGAAAATAATTTTTTTTTCGTTTTTTATTTTTGTAGTCGCACACACTCTAATGTCATGATTTTATTTAAATTTATATTAAATTTGTCCATCTATTCTCCAACACTAATTTTATAACAGAATTACATTTAACTGGATTCGGTATTTTATACGGAAAATCAGGAAAAAAATTATTTTCTCCTTTTTAGTGCAATTTAATATAAGCGTGGATTTTAAAAAGTTTTTTTTATATATTTTATTTAATATATTGGACTACACGATTTAGCTAACTGGTTGACCACACACGATGTGAAAGGAAATTTTTTAAATTGTAGAGAAAATACTAAAAGTACGCTTAACGAATTATTTCTTCCGTTCTGCTCGACAAACAATTCTTTTGTCGAGCAAATCTTTCATAATCGATGCAGTAAATTTTGATTTCGCTTAGCTAATTATCCCACAGTTCTGAAAATGTCTAGAATGACAGCTTCCATTGGAATCTTGAAAGCAGCACAAACACCTAATTACGTTTAACGGTTGCAGGGTGAGCTTCTGTTTTCCGGCTTGCGGGACCGAAAAACAGTGGGCCGGGTCGGCCGGTCGACCGACACAAAAGGGGAAAAGAGAATAAACATTTTTGTTTATCTTCGTCCTTGGCAATATTTGTCGGGGGAGACTCGTTCGTGAGTAGATCTCGGGCCTAACCAGCCTGGATTTACAGAGACCCATGGGCAACCGTGAAGAGAGGTTCCCGTGGTGTTCGCCGGTCTGTCCAGCCAACAATAAAGCCTCGGGGCCCGTTATGACCGCTGTAAAATCTTATGGCGATCATAACGCGATCATGATGTGCATAACAGCCTCACCCATTTCGATCCTTTTCCTCTTGATCCTGTTTAGAGCCATCATCCTTTGTACCGTCGTTGACCCGACGTTCTCTATCCGGTCGTTTAACGTCTCGGCGACAGTCGCGTCTTGATTAATCATTAAAAATGTTGTTCTCCGAGACCGAATCAAACTCACGACTCAATGGAACACGACTCTATCCTCGAAATTGCAACCGTACATCGTAAACCAGCTCGAGAGATTAATCTTCTCCCCGCCTTTCGAGTAAATCAAACTGCATTATCGACCACGGGTCTTCCCTTTTCGATTCGTCAAATTGTCCGCTCCTGAGGGTGAGGGAAGTGTGTAACTTTCAGCCAGAACAGGACGCTATCGAACGCTATATTACCTATTCGATGGTATTTATAGCTTTCCAGTTTCGTCCTGGTTTGGAACTCTTCTTCACGATCGGATTCTGGACTTGTTTGCTCGTTTCAACTCTTTCGTAAATCTAACGGATGCTTTAAGACCCATTTTTCCAAGTTCTTTACACGTCTCGTTTATTGGAATGTTCGGAGAAGAGCCGTGTTAAATCAAAACGGAACACGTAGAAGCGTGAAATGAAACCGAACGTTAAAATGAAATATGGAACTGAATTCTTATTCTTCGGGTTAGGCGCTGTCTAATGAATTGTACTAATTCTAGGTTTACAGTGTTTCCAGATTTTTATGCTGCAACAATTGTCAGTTTCGAAACAGCTAAACGGTATTATAGATTTTTGGAAGAAGACGTTTGGAGACAATGGTCGTGATTAGACCGCGGAATTATGAGAAATAAAAATTGTCTGCGTTCATTGCGAGATACAGGAGCTACATATGTATTTGTTTCTTTTCTTAATTATTTTAATACGTCGGAAATAAAACAGTAGTCGTAATTAGCAGACTGTGGATCGTCATGCAAAATAAAAAATGTTTGCATTGATTGCAAGACACAGGAGCCAAATAGAAATTTCTTTCTCCTTTTAATTGTCTTATTACGCTGAAATCAATACACAGATGTCCTTAAATCTTCTTAATTCGTTCACTGCTTTAAATTGTAGTCTAGTAATTAGACTGTGAAATTATGTAAAATAAAAATTGTCCACGTCCATTGCAAGATGCAAGAGCTACATTTTTTAATGATTTCAATACGTCAGAATCAAGAATAAAATTCTTGGTTGCCGAAAAGAGCTTTGCTAATCGAAGTAACCGATGGGATCGGAAAATGTTAGGAGCCTAAAAGGTGAGATTCAGGTCGGAACGAATGATTCGGTGGTGTCACACGATGCACACAGCTAAATAGTGTGACAGGAGCCGATTTTTTCAAGCCGGGTAGGTTCGATGACGACGAGGCAGGGGTTGGCGAGCTACGACGAATTTCTCCCGCGGTCGTCGATCCGGCCACACGACCGTCATTTTTTTATTTACACGTACGTCACAATGGTCCGGCTGGCAGGCGTGATAAATCCCGGTAATGGTCGGTCATCAATCTGGCAGGAATTACGCGCACCGCATGTTCCTTTCGACAATGGGCCCACACCGAGCTAGTACGAGAATGGACACCCGGCTCGACAATAGGCCCTATTAATAAACCAACATTATTAACAAACAAACACAGTCCCCGTCTTTTATTAAACGCCTCGAGATTGTCCACCTCGACCCACGACACTATCGATCTCGCATCGATCCGTCCCGAACCTTTCCACGGAGATCTCAATTCGTCCCGGGGCGACGCGCATTAATCTTCCTGTACGATGAAAATCATCGATTTCACATGAAAAATCTGTTGTGAATTTGGAAAGTCATTTTTTTTCATCTTACTTTTTACATCTTGAAAAAAGAAATGCGTGTCTATGTGGCTAGACGATTTTTAGTTTTGTGTAAATATCCGCACAGTCCAGTATTTTCATAAATTTTCATATAAACCATGGAATAACCATAAATATACATTTTATGTTGCATTGATTTTTGTCATAAAGATAATAGTTTCTGAGAAAAATGATAGATAATTATTCACTTATACGGAGCCACCCTCGATTTCAATGATCGCATGATTTATCCTTTACTATTTAGTTCAAATTCAGTATGACGGCTATGTAGAATGCGATCAGAATTAGTTTGGATTAGGTGTCCAGGTTATATGAGTTATATGTAGTCTTTATGACAAAAATCAATGCAACATGAAATGCGTATTTCGACAAGACCTACAACTTTTATCTGACGTATTTTTCAAAATTACCATTATTTACGGTAATATATGGAAAAAACTATGATTTTTATAATTTTTTAATGGTTTCCGCCGTTACAATAAAACTTGCGCCAATTTTCACTATCATATTCGTAATCAGCACATCAAAGTACAAAGGCTCCAGAGTATAAAAAAATCCGAGGGTCGCCGATTTCGCAAAAGGGTGAACTTTTAGTGCAAAGCCTGTAGTAGGATAACTGCACCAGCGGATAAACGGGCACCAGTAAATGAACGCTTTTGTATATTTCAACAAATATTTTAAGCCAATTACTAGAATGTAGTGTTCATTGACTGGTATTTTTTATATCTTTTATTTAACGTTTAATAAAGGAAAATAATAATAATTTCATTTTATTTGTGGGTGTTCGTTTATTTTTGACAAATGAAGTATAGGGAGCCATTTAGCGTATATGAGATTCTTTCTTTTTTTAAATAAAATATCTTCCTGGAGCAATTTCTTAAATGTTCATTCACTGGTGCAGTTACCCTACGAAGGATCGGAAAAATTGAATTTTGTGGTCGGCGATTTGAAGCAGAGTAGAGTGCGTTTGGGGAATCGCGTGTGGCTCGGGGGCCAGGGTTGCAGAGGTGTGCGGTCGAGTCGGTGTAGTTGGCGTGTTATTCGCGATGTTATTGGCAGCGGATCGATCCCGGGCTTTACCGGTGCCGTATGGTAGCTCGTTCCCCTGAAGGTAGGAAGCATCGAGCAGCGAGGAGAGAGAGCGAGAGAGAGAGAGAGTCGGACAGGGTCTTCGGGGACTCGGCGCGGCGTGGCACGGCGCGGCGGGTAGAAGCAGGTTGCAACAGGGGAGAAGAAGCATTGGCCTGGCAAAGTGTTTAAGAGCGTTATCTTCCCGGCTATTAGTCTTTCTTGGTGTGTGGCCTCCGGTCTCACCGGTCCTCCTGGCTCCGGAGAGCACGAGCTCAAGTAAGGGTTAAGTTTAAGTAGCCCCCCTATCTTGGCTCACCATCTACACCCCGAAGAGATTCATGGAGAGGATCAAGGAGGCCCCGGGAGAGAGAATGGACGGGACGAGGCGCGAAGATCGACGTGAATTCCGTCGCCCGAGCCCCCAGGGCCCGACCCCGGCCCGACCCGTGCCGTTCACGTTTCGGGTTCGATGAAAATTCGCGGATCGCGCGGCGCGATTTGCGCGGAATGTCTCCGGGCGAGAAATTATTGGCTGGACACGAGGAGGGACCTTCAACGAATCGCTCGCATTTAACTGGGCCCCTCAACGGGCCCGAAAACACATTATACCGCCTGCTACCACGTAAATTCAGGAATTTATACTTCCGCCGCGCCGGGCCTCGCGCGAAACAGATCCGCAACTGGGACGTCCTGCGTCCGTATGCATAACCATTCTTTAATTAACCGATCTTCCGTTGATTAATCGTTTTCCGGGGTCGAGTCGAATTTGGAACGATAAGCTGGAACCAGAGTTGGGCAGAAATTGTATTTATAAATACATATTGTCTTTAAATTGTATTTAAATACAAATTTCGAATAACGAATAAAAGATACAGAATTTGTATTCGTCATTCGAAGGTTCGAATACTAAAGTACCTTTTATTCGACTTTTATTTTAAAAATCTTGTATCCATCGAATACATTCTCGGCGAATACTAAATTATTTAAATAAAAGTCGAATAGCATATTCGAACCTTCGAATAACGAATAAAAGTTACGAATATTTTATTCCAATCGGTATTTAAATAATTTTAATGGTTGGTTAACGGTTTATTTACGTTGTATTGAAGAACATTATACACGGTCAAATTATTCGACGCGATACACTTTTATAGTTTATCATTTATTTTCTATGAATCGAACACGATCATAGAGTGGTTTTGGGAATTTGGCGAGCAGCGTTTCGAGACTGGAATTCTTTTCGAACCCCGGAACACGCGGCGAAGTGTAAAGAATTGTCTTATCGTGGCGAACATTTAGATAATGTGGAATCTCCGGGTTGGTGAAAATGTTGTTCCCGCCGTGGCTTTCGGAGGATGAGAAATGTGGGACTCGTGGAATCTAAATGGACGTTTTCAATTGACTGTTTCGGTAGGTGCGTCTCAAATTGATCGTCCCGAGACTCGTCTCCAAATTCCTCAAAAGCGTTAGGAAAATGGTGCTGTATTAGGTAAATATTAGAATAAAATGATCATTCCAGAGAGATTCGTCCGAAAAGGAGAAAAATAGTCGAACTTAAATATACGATGCTTTTAATTCTAGGTTAATTAAAAAGCGTTTAAATAACAGAGGAATTGCAGATTTTGCTAGTCATTTCATCCATCGACACGTCTCTTTCGAGTATCTCACGGAAACCGTTCGTTTAATTAGAATATCAATCGGAATGGCAAGCACGTTGAACGGTAAACATTCCTCCGCTTGTTTCTGCGTATTCTAATTGGCTGCGGCGTGCCAATGTAATTAGTACCGCGACTAAACTCGCTTAAATGGAGTCGATAAATAGTCGAGTTTGCAGGAATCATACACGTTTTTCCAAGCTACCGTACATGTTAGAGCTAGTTGATGCACACACCGAGGCTTCTTGTCTTCATCCTTAAATCATTGATTTTTTCCTTTAAATATCTCGAAAGAAAAAATACAATTGCTTAAAAAGTTGTAAAATGCAACTTTTAGTATTTTGTCTACAATTCCGAACAATTGCAATTTTTGGAAAAATTTTGTTTCACATCCTGTAGTAAACTAATTGCTCTAGCTTCCCAAAGAAGTTCAAATCGTATAGTAGAATATTAAAAAAGTAATCGCCTTTTTAAGAGTGTCGGAATATTTGTGGGAGTCGCTGTATGAAAATTAGTGAAAACAGTTGCGTTCGCTCCAATAAAAATATTATAAATCGTGCAATAATTTAACAAAAAATGGTAAAATAGAAATTCTAGAAATCCTAGTGTACGAAAAATGGCGTTCAACTCCAGGATCAAAAGATTCGCAGTGTTTAATAAATGAATGTTCGTCAATGATTGAACGATATACATGTAGAATACATAGAAGAAGAATTGTAGATCCGATCGCGTCGCGGTATCGTCGGGACGGTAATTCGACCTATCGGAACATCGACAGACCGTGTTGAAGGGGGCCCCGTTCGTTATAATTCCATGGAGGCCTGCATGAGCGGCATTAATTCAATTCTTCACACTTGTACGAGCAAGCAGGTAGCCACGCATCTTGTCACGGGGAATTAAGATTAACATTCAGAAGTGCCGTGTACCGGCGGTCGTTAGCGATATTTACAAGTATGTACCAGCCGAGCAATAAACTCGTTACTGCAGTTATCCTGGCGAACTGTAAAGCAATAATCGAGTCGTTATCCCGGTTGTAGGTGAGCGCCATCCCGTCTGAACCGAGGATCCAGATACTTTCGAGTGTCCACGCTTCATTCAACGAATTATCACGATGTTAACGTGCTATCATCAATTGTCCATTACGAACTCCCCGCGGCGTTCCTTCGAATTTACGGTAGAAAAGGATACCGAGGCCTTCTTAACCCCGAGCAGCCTTTCAGGCAACCGTTGCCGGTGATACTTTGTGAATTGAATTCGATCCGAGCGGACCTCCGTTCAAGAGAAAGAAAAAAAGAACCGTAGCATCAAATTAATTAATTATTTGTTTCTACTCCGATTGCATTTTAATTGGTTTCAACCCCTTGCCGTTTGTAACGAGTTCGAGCAGCGATCAAGCTTTAACATGAAATTTAACACGCGGATGTTATGCCTTTCTTTTTACGCGAAATATAATGTTATTGTTTTGTAATCAATATTTCAGCATCGAAGTTATTTTTTTTTCTCTTCTGTGACGTTTTTGGGAACGAATTTGAGGATTATTTGTAATCTTGTTTGTCTTTTAAGCTTCGTAAAATGTTTAAAATATATTGGAATATTTCATTCTTCGTTGACAGATCTTTTGAATTTTTACATTGAAAGAATTCTGCCTAGAGAAAATTGTGACTGAATAAGGTTTGTTCAATCTGAAATGCGACCAGGTGTAATTCTTCTAGAGGATTCGTTACAGAATAAACGAACGGACGAACGCGCTCGTAACAGCCTGGCTCTGTTCGCAGTAACATTCGAAAAATCCTTCTCGCGTCATGCTAAACTTAAATCAGTTCTTGCGTCATTCGGATATACAGACGACGACGCGACGGCTCCTGTGAAAAGAAATGGAAATAAACTCCGTTTTACTGCTGAACTAAGAAACATTCATACGCTCGCTATGACGTCGCGATCAAAGACTTACTTTACCTCGTGTTTTAAAGACGCTTTTATAGTTCTCTGTACTTGATGCTGAGCTTGTTTTTTTTTATGATTTCCACTTCAAGAAAAATACCTGATTCTAAAGATAAAAGTTCCTGTATTAGGATTAAATTGCATATAAAAATGGGATCGGAAAATTAGCTGGGTTTGCGCAATACTATTTTTTAATTACACTTCACTATTTTCAGTCGCAGAATATTTTCGAGAATTCTATTAAAACATTTTCCAACAGAATTACTATAATATAATATGACAAAAATAGAAGTATTAAATAGGCGAAATTATTTGTACAAAATGCTACTGTGAAAAGGGAAAGTATGTTTTAATACAATCCCCACAAATTACAGCTTAAAGTTCTTGAAGTGCAAAGCAGTGAGCCTTGATGCAAAATAAAAAGATGAAGTGTGACAAGCTGGAATGCGATATAAATTTATTTCGCATTTTTTAATAAGTTCGATAGGTTGAAAATAATATAATCGTATTTTTAAATTCGTCTTACGTGTCTTGTAATAGAAAAGTTTTACTTTTTACCGTGGAGAGAAATGGCTGTCCATATTTTACTGGTTAAAAAGAGACAGTAGCCGCTTGGTAGAGGATTGTTTACTGTCCAGAAGTTCGGGACAAATCGTCGTGCCACTGTGCGTCCAAACTATGACTTGTAAGGGACAATGAGAACAAGGATGGCTATCAGAGCCACGAGTGAAACCGCGTTTCATTTCTACCGAGGCAACATCGTTCGTACTGTACAAATACAAAAGCAACAGGTGGTGAGTGGCTTTGGGTTTAGGTTACCGGTTCAGCTATTCAGTTTTATTCATGACTTCAGAGACAGAGATGGTCGAAACGAAAGGAGACGTGGTGAGGACAGAGAGAGAGAGAGAGAAGAAGAGAGATAGAAAGAGGCTCGTACATACAAATCCACATCCACGGGCCACTCGACCCCTCGAATTCCTTCCTCAGTCGACCTTCGGGGTCCCTTGCAGGTTGTGCACCCTGTTGTACTGCCTTCACAATGGACTTAACCATCGGCTTACAACGTCTCGAGTGTGGTCGACATTACGCGAAACTCGTGTGAGCAATCGATACCGCGATGGCCGCCAGTTTCACCCTCGTTCTCCACGCCGGAAACTAATCGTACTGCAAAATCAAATTCCATTTTGTTGGATCTTCCCGCGCTACCTCTTTCATCTGCTCCCACTTTCGTTTTAGATATCTTTCTAACAAGATTGATCAACACGATTTTTCCGCGATCGACATTTTCAATTCTACGTAAATTATCATCCATCCCTCGTGTCAATTTTTACATACAGTCGGTGTACAAAGTATTCGTACACATTTTAGAAACGAATACATTTTTCAAAATTGGGCTCAGCAGCTTGAGCTTTTTTGAGACGTTAGAAGGGTTAGTTTGCTAGCTAATGTGTAAATAATTTTTTTTTAAATTGTTATTGGTCTCAGAAGGGAACAGCAAAGACCACGATTTTTAAATTTTTTATCTGTGCCCGTAATGAAAATTTAAAACACGTATTTTGTAAATCTAAGTAAGTTATAGTATAAATAAAAATTTAAATGTCCGTTTGTTTGTATGTAATCGGTCATCTCCGTAACAGCTGAACGTAGAAAGCTAGGGTTTGAGCCATTAAACGCAGCGTTTCTTCGGGAAGGTTTATGAGAAATCAGCATGCGAAAAAGTCCATTCGTTCAAGAATTTTGACGACTTTTTCCACCGGCTACAACGCTAACTGCTTACTTCAAGTTATGTTATTGCGAAAACACTGATGTATAATAATCGATATGGTTTCGTGTTGATTCGCATTATCACCAATGCGTCACAACGAGAATCTTCTCAGTGGTATTCCGCTTCAAATTATACCGTGAAATATATATAAATAGAAAGATTGACCTATTCGGAGTGATTTGTTCTGTAAGTTTCTCACATTGCATTGTGGAATTCAGCTGAGTAGATTGACCTGCGTTTGAATTGAAATATTGGTGTTAGTATTTTTAAATTATTAAGTTTTTCCTTTGTTTTTTAGTTCGTGTTTTTTCCTTATTTAATGTTTAGCAATTTTAGATGTTATTCACATAACTTTCTTTCTTCTTTAGTACGTAAAGTATATTGCTTCTCGCACGGACAATTATATGTTGCGTGTTCTAGAGAGTCGGCAAACCAGACACAATCTATATATAAACACAGAGAATGGAACAACAAAAGATATTGTATACCCACAAGCATTGTAAAATAAAACATAAAAATGTCACATCTGTGACAGGTAAAAACATACTTTTAAAAAATACTGAGCCACAGCAACGCGTGGCGGGGGAAAGCTAGCATAAAATATTCTGTTTAAAAAAGATTGCAAATTTGCTCAGAACAAATGTTGAAAGATCGCCATCCTCGTACACGAGTTCCTCAAGTTTGTAAAAATGTTCAAGGACGTTTTGCAAGTCGTCCGCTCTGGGAAGAGTGTCCATCTCCGAGCGTGTCGGTCCTGACGTCACTTTAGCACCGTCTTAATTAATTGAAATCGCCCACGGATATGGGGACGTCCTCCGAAAAGCATCGAGACGCTCGAAAAATTATTTTCACCGCGTAGAGATCCGGCGCGATGGATCCTCGATCCATTGAGACCGGTCCAGAAAAGTCCGACAGATATTTCATGATAGGCTCTCTGCCAGTGGCCGTCAGTAACATGATCACGGTCCGACATAATTAAAGTCCTCCATCATCGCTATCTCCGGCATCGAGGAGTGCCCTGTCGGTTTCCGTAAATTTTCTCTCTCTCCCCCTCTTTACCGCCTCCGCTGAAACGACTCCTTATTTTATTCTAATTCTTCTTATTAATTTATTCGCGGTGAAAATATTACCGATTCGGCTTGTTGTCTCCCGGAACGGAGGTACGCAAATGAATTCATCGTAATTACACGGCCGGAATTTTATGTTCGATATTAACATATTTATGCGGTGCTCCATTCACGCCGGGGCCGGGGTCCGAGGCAATTACGAATGCATATTTATTGTTACAATAATAGTCGTACCGTTAGCCCAGGGAAAACGGGCATTATAATTTAATCCTTCGTTATAACTGCACCGTGAATAATGGCCGACATCACAATGAGCCATAAAATACATCGGAACCATACGCCGGGGAATTGTCCGATACATTGTTACAAGCCGCTTAAAACCGTAACCCGTCGCCACGGGACCCAGGGGTGCACAACTGAAGTTTCCGTCGCCGTTTAATCTCGATCGTAATTGAATTTATGGGCTAACGCGGGGCCGGGACTTTCGGACCGATCCGATCGATATCGATCGCTGGCATACGTTTACGCGATTCTTTCCACAAAGATCTTCCAACCATGCTCGAACGGACCCCCTGATATATCGTATGCATGCGTTAGTTCGGAGCAAATTCTTATTATCACGGGACCATTAACTATCGGACACGCGACTGAAACTGTCAGTTTGTTATTTGTCAGGCTTTGTTGCTGTTCGGCCGAAGAAGTTTATTTCACAATGGCTGCGTTCCCGTTTATGATATACACACATATTTCTGATTGTTCGCGGTTGGGCACGTTCGTATGCAAGTAGAGCAGCTATGTCAAACTCTTTTATCACCAAGGGCCTCATTAAGTATTATAAATTAATTACATTTTTTTATTAATATTGCTGTTACACGTACAAAATAACATACGTACAAAACTATTTCATTTTTGTATCGCAGAGATTCCGTAATGTTTTTCATTTCATTAATTCCAGTTGTACAGGTTTTGCATTCCAAATTCACCCTTTTGTAAGTCAATTTCACCTTTCTGCAAACTAATTTCACCTTTTTGCAAATCAAATTCAACCTTTTACAAATAAAGTATTTTTAAGTAAGTTTTTGTAAAAAAAATCAAATCAAACGTAAAATAATTGTAAGATAATTATAAGATGTAAATCAAATTTATAAACTGAGGATTTTATGCATTTTTGAAATTGATTTACAAAAAGGTGAAATTGACTCGCAAACGGGTGAATTTGGAGTGTGTGTAAAACCTATAAATTATCATCAACAGCTTCAAAGTTTCTGATCGGGCCGCTAACTACTTGTCGACGGGCCGCATGTTTGACATGCCTGAAGTAGAGCATGCTCGTCTCTAAAATTAACCATTTTCTCTAGCATGCTTAGTCCTTGAGAAAATGTTTTGCACTTCTTTAACAATTTGTCGGATCTATTAAAATTTTTAGTCTGGATTAGGAGAAATTCAGGGATGAAATTTAAGGGTTGAAAAATCGATTTGATGTACGTATAAACAACTATACTGGAAATTGATAGTGAACTTTAAGCTCAATAATCAATGAAATAAATTTGTTTGGGACTCGAAATAAAATTTGCATTTGCAGCTGAATGCATTTCATCGCGCAATTAGCCTGCAACTAGCTAAACCCTTTAGATCCAAACGTAGCATTACGGAGCGATATGTACTAAATCGATTTCTTTTGATTCGAGTCCGGTCGATCAAGCCGATAGCCAGTACGTGAAGGAATTCAAAATAACGAGCCGATCCGAATCGGTCTTTATCTAGAATGAATTGCGCGCAACGTGTAAACTTTCGGCTAGCGCTCGTTAGTAAATACGATTAGAGCCGGGGGAGAACGGTGAAACAGGCCGGCTCCGACGGAACAACTTGTGTACACGAGAACCTGATTACTTAAACGATCAAGTGACTGACTGCTTGATCGGTACTTACCACTGTTTAAAAGGTAGATTACACGGCTGATTAGAGGCGCTCGCTGTCTTCGTTCGTTTCGTGCTCGATCGCGACAGCCGCCCTATCTTCGATCTCGATGATCGATCGCGATGCTATAACAAAGAACGAATCTGGCGACTCTGTGTTTTTGACCTAAAAAAAAAAAAGAAAACGAATTATCTCCGTCGAGTTTTGTGGGAAACGATTCTACAGATTGATCAATTTCTTATCGATTGTTACGTGGATTTAGCTGATACCGAAATAGTTTGAAATTGTTGGGAAAACATGAAATTTCATAATGCGTTTGTAACCATGATTTGATTAAGCCAACCGTTCGACTTCGCACGAATTATAATAATTGTGTTTTGCGTCTTTGATCGATTTATTAATATAATTTGTTTATTCAATTTAATGATGTTTTCGGCGCAACTGTTTCGATCACTTGTTAAATCTAGCAATTTTGCAATAAACTTTTTTTCTTTCCTAACGTTTCAGTTCAGTTTTGAACCTTTTTAGAAGTAAATTAAGATTGGAAATGGTAAGTAATCCTAATGAAGC
>CM052311.1:11623607-11651898 GCA_028455605.1 Lasioglossum malachurum
GCGGCAGAAGTGAAACTTCTGCCGCGCGTGGTTTTCCACGCGTATAGCTTTTTATACATAAGAATATTAATCCTGGGTTATAAAATACTAGTATCAAGTATAGGTACTTACAAATTTTTCAGAATCTTTTGCACCTCCGTCGGATCAACGGGACACTGCCATTTGCGCGAATAAGTTTGAAGCACAACACAAAACACATTATCCAAAATTGTGACGACGAACGGGAAGAAGTTACTCCGACCACGGTCAAAATAGTACTGCGGTTGTCACCTCGGTTTTTCGTGAATGGTTAAGGGTGGAAAAGTGGGGAAATTGTCAAAGAAATTCCTTGTGGCGTTGTCTACGGTCATCAATGACGTCATTTATAAGGGTAGTCCGCTCGTCGATTCGATGGGTCCGTCGCTTTGACCTTTCGCTTTTTCATGTTGCGAATTCCGTGACGCGAATTAGGCTTACACCCTGGCCAAAAGAAGTTTCACTTCAAAAAATTGCATCTACAAGAAAATATATATGACAAGAAACAAACAGGATGTTAATACATACTTGCTATAATAACTTTAGTTATGTAAATTGAGCATTGAAAAACTGATTTGTGCACGTTGATGGTTTAGAATGTACTGCGGTCAAAGTAACCGTTAATTTATTTAGTTGGAACCAAGCTCGAAAAGGGGCTGCAACGTCAAAGTAAATTTTGTCCTTTTTCTAAAATACGACTGATCATTTCACTAATTACATAATGTTTGAAAGCCTGTTCAATTGGTTGCAAATACTGCAGTATTTAGGAAAACTGTTTAGAAGACAGTCAACCCTGTGATTGTTTCAAATACATACAGAAACGTCTAAACAGGATAAAAATAAATTGAAACAAGTAGAATAAGAAAGCAGTGTACAGCTATTTTTCCGAGGCGGTTTTCGAGAGGGCGAAGAGTAGTTTTTCCGAGCGTCCAACAAATCACAACCGGGGTTTATAGTTGGCCAGTGGAGTATGCGCGATGTAGGCGGACGATTATTTATCTTGTCGTTCCTGTAATTACTTCGTGGTGGCTGCGGAGCGAGCTTCTAAAGCAAGTCACTGTGAATCACGTCGGTTTCTTCCTCGTAGAGTGTCCGGGATCGACGAGAGCGGGAAAGGGGAGCGGCGAATCGCGAGTTCGAATGTCATATCTGAACCAGACCCACGTCCACTAAATCAATCAGCCGTCTCAGCTCTCGGCCATGCTAATTAACGCTAATTGACCGTTGGCCGTGGCTAGTCTCGCCGCCTGCCGCTGCCGTCTCGCGTTATTCTCACTTCCTGTTGCCGCAACCCCATAAACGCTTGGCTAACGTCGAAATTACATCTTCGAGTCAGAAAATAGAAATTTTCTTTTCTCGGAAAGACGTCTTAATCGCTGTGACTGTACAGGAAATGTTACGGCAAACGGTTAAAATGATTGGGGGGTAAGAATACATTTTACTGTGAAAAATTGATTCTCAAGATAAAATTTTGTGGAAAAAGAATGAACAGATTGAACGCAATAATCCTTGTTTCTGTTGGTTTTTTCTTTGATTTTATGAAGGGCTGCTTCGTAAAATCAAAGTAGGGTGAATCAAAATAGACTGATCAAAGAAATAAGTGAAATATTATTTGTGTGTGTTTATTTCAAATGCCCTAAACAAATAGTTTCAACGAAGTGGAGGATTATTTGACCATGTTTGGAATAACGTTCAGACAGCCTCCAAAATTTCTTTTTATCCTTAAAAATAAATTTGCTGTCAATGTCGAGAAATATTCAATGTATTCTACGGCCTCTGTCCTTTAACGTTCTGTCGCGCGAATCACCGACTCGAATCACTACCACTTGTTGCGCTACCCCGAAACCAGGAACTACAATAATTTCAATACATACCTAAATATTAAAATCCCTGATCTAACCATCTGCTTCAGACATAAAAATTTTCAGGAAAAACTCTTTTGCTTTATTCATTTTAACAGTAACGTTTGCAGTAGCAAAAATACGAAAACCACCCCTTCTTATAAAATAAAGAAGGATGATAATGTTCAACAAATAATAATTCAAGTAGCGCTGAAAGTAATTTTAAAATTGAATCAATAGGAGGATACAAGTTTTGTAGATTAAATCTGACGAATATATTTCGCGTGTTACGAAAGGTTGTGCTTGCACGAGCAGTAAAAATAAAAATGTGCCGAAGACGGTGAGATAAGCGAGTACAAGTTCGCACAATTTCCGACCGCGTAGCTTGTGGTTCCAGATAAATCTGACAATGTGAGCAATGCTATTACTCATCGCAACGAAACAGCGAGACGCGGGGGCCGTATAAATAGCAGTGTCTAGATTCGGACATTGAGCGATGCCACATTCCGAATTTACGATCTGATCAATGGCATCTCTCTCGTGCAAGGTCAAAGCCTGGTTCTCTGCAGGCTTTCGATTTCGTTCAACGCCTTCGCCTCGGAAACAAAGGTCAGTTCTGCTATATTTCCGAAGTTTACTTCTGCAGAAGTCGGTTTTAGAACGGCGGTATTCCCTACTCGAAAACAATCGGCTTCGTGTGCCGTCATCTATCAACGAAAGTATATTTTAAGATACCCGCCTCTTGTTCGCGAGAAATATACGTTTCGCACTCGATATTCTCGATAAATTAATTTGATACTTTGGGATTATCCCGTCGACCATTTTCGCCAAACACGAAATTATCGAAATGATTTGTAATACCATTTATGGTTAGATTCAAGAATAATTTAATGTGTAATTATAACAAAAAATAAAGTTTTTTATTTTGTTTTGATTCTTTGTTTTTATTACGTATTATTTCACTTACATTTTTTTTGTTGGTGTTATTTTATTATTATTATTATTTCATACATTTAATGTGTTTAGAATGTTTATTTTGGAACTTGCTAATCCCAAAGTACCATTAATTTTTTAGAAACTCAACATTTTATTTATTGCAAAGACACTACTTGTACACTACTGTGCAAAAGGAAGAAGCACCCAGTATAATTATAAGATACAATGACAAACAATATCTTTAAATAGAAATTAAAGTATTAGATAATCCGCAATACCATAACACATATATATTCTCAGAACTATTCAATTAAACAGCAGAATCCTTTTTCCAAGCTGACTGTGTTCTTATTTGATTTTTTACGCTTTCCTATTAAACATGGTCGAGTGCTCCTTTCTTTTGCACAGTACTGTACATCGAATACTTATTTGGAACTAATTACCGATTCATTAACTTTGACAGTAAGAAGTTAAACGAAAGAAAAATTGGAAGCGACATTCTTTGCGGAACTCGTTTCCCAGACATCTTTCCTTCGACTAGTTATACTCCCACTGACATCAGTTTATGAACGATAAAGAAAGGGAAATATCTCCGGTGCCCCGGTTTTTATGTTATCTGCGGCGAGTTGGCCCTATAAACCGTGATTTACCGTGGCGTTTACGAGAAATATTGTTGCAAAACTTCCTAGCCCCCATCTCTTTTTCTCTAGACGTTGTTGCTATCATTCTTTCATTTTAGTTTCATATTTGTCTCGTAACACATTACACTGCAATGGAGACGGTATTTTCAATAAAGGATATTATACATTGTAGCAACAATGTATATTTAACGTTCGGTCGGCCGTAATCACCGTCTTGTAAAATATTGAGGTTCGCATTTAATATTGAATATATATGCGCATAAAAATCTCGAAGTATACTCACCGTTTTTTCATAGATAATGGAGTAATACGATTCGATACGGTAACACGACAGAGCGACGCGCGCTACTTTCTTGTATTTATGCATCAATTAAATCGTCGCTGTACACGCGTGTAATTGCTCGTCGAAATTTTATCATTCTGATTTGTGGCGCGATTATCCTGTTAGGTTACCGATGTAAACGGCGGACTTTTTCCGTGCTAATCCGCGGTACATGATTAAATAACCGGTCAACGCGAGGCCGGTCGATATATCAACAGGTTAAACTGTTACTTTCACTGGAATATTGATTTTCTCCGCGTAGCGGGGCCCCGCGTATAAATGCCATCGCGGGTAATTTGCAACCCTGCTCTGTGATTTCTGCGCTCTCCACGCCTGCTGATAAATACGGCCTGACACGATCCGAAGAAAATTATTAACAAGCCTGCGAGACTCCCACAGTGTGAACTTCCTCCCTCTTTCGATACTGTTACGTTATTTGTTATTATGTACTGGGCTGCGGATCTTTATGCATTTAGAGGAGAATTGAGTGGATGAAATTCAACATTGTTGGAAGATTTTGTAAATCAAAGTACACATGTAGAGTATGTTGCTCAGGTCGTGCCACTTGAATTTTGAACTAACTACGGCGACAACAGCACATACAACGACAACCAAATATACATCTGAGTCAACCAAGTTGTTTTATGTAGTAATTTAGGTTATACACAGTGAATATAATCTTCTTTGGTGGTCTATATACGTATATTCTCAACGACACACTGGTTATAAACAGAGACGACTCTTCTCGCACGCGAGGTTGTGTACAGAGTGAAGTTGAGGTTTCCTCGCGTACTTCTAGTGAAGATGTCGCGATTGATCGGTAACGCAGTTTTTCGGGTTTCCAACTCCAACGCTTTACGTATTATTGTCTGCCATAAACCCCAGCCTCATTATAAATCCTGTCGTCAAGTAAGTTTATTTCAATTTTCTTGTAATTTTCTGCATATGGTAGTTAATATTGCAAGTAAATTATTGATAAAATTATGTTCCTTATTAAATATAAATTCAGTAGAACTTACATAATCGTTTGGTCGAAACGAAATCGTATTAACTTTATTCAATGTTAGGTTATGTTTACTTTTTTTAATTTAACTTGTGCCGTGTCTTAAGTCGTACCCATTTGAGATTCCTAAGTCGTATTAAATTAGAGAAACTCAGTAAATGGATACCCGGTTGGCTACACACGGGTTAATGGGTGAAATTGCTTTGCAAATGGTTGAGTTTGACTTGCAAAAGGATGAATTTCGAGTGCAAAACTTCTAGAGCCTCGCCATTCTCATAAGCTGGGACATTTAAATCGTTTTTAGTGCTCGGTAGGTTTAGTGTTACCTCGATCAATAATTGTAACTTGATATTTGTTGCATTTATTAGTTTTGAACAATTTTTGAATCTCGTTGTACACGGGAGTCCACTTGCAAAAATATTGGAAAGGTTAGACAATGGGAGTGGGACCGTGTACAGAGCTGACAAAATAAAATGGTCGGCGTCGGTAGGCAAAGGCGGCGCGGCGGCGCGTCGACAAAAGAAGAAACTTACCTGGTCACGAAAAGAAGGAGGGGGGGAAAGCGATGTCGGACAGCGTGGGAGGGTGATATAATTCTCTGATTTAGAGGCACGTGACACCGTCGTCACGTGTCGGTGGACCGTCGAAGCGACGATTAAAAGCTCGTTAGGTCGGACGCGCACCAGGCATTCCTCGTTGGGGCCCGAGACCGCGCCGCGAGAGAGATTTAAGGGCCCGTCCTCGCAGGGTAGGTCCCCGGTATCCTCTCTCGACGTGGCGGAGGCCCACGAGATAGGATCAGGCCCAGCTACATCCTACAGGATCGTGGCGAGCCCGGCCCGAGAGGCTACGGTATCTAATCTGGCCACTTTCGGAGCCGCGGGTAGCCGTGTTTTGCCCGGGGATCGTGTTAAGGGGATTTACATTCATTTCGATCCTAATAACCCGATCCCTCGATATGGAACGATTTGGAACACGATATCCGTCCTCTCCGTGTACGTATGCCCGCCCCCCGACTTTCTTTTCTGTCACGCTGCCTCCGCTGTCGCCCGTTTCTTCGTTTCCTTCTCTAATCCTTTCTGCCCGCCCTTCTCGCCCCCCTAAATCACTGCGACGCGACCAAACATTAACCCTTCGCACTCGGAGCTATACCAATTTGGAAACCGAATTTTCCTTCCGGCCTGAAGTATTTCCATTTTACACGATCTTCTGAATTTTATGGACATAACACTGACCTAACACCTCGCACAATACTTTCAGTAGTTCATTCAAGTTTAAATACGTTCAGTAATTTATTGAATAAAAATTTAATAATGCAACAAATGTGTTCGTGTAACGGTAGAACAAGAATATCAGTTACTTTTGCGATTTTCTTTTTTTCATTTCACGAAAACTATTCGTATTATAAAAATTCTTTTATTTGCATTTTCTATCAATTCCGTTTGGCGATGAAAGAGAGATACAACCAATTGTTCAAATTTCTAGATATGCTATTACTTGAACTATTTCTTTGGACACTGTTTACTTATGAGCAACCGCACATCTTCTTCATTTTGAATATCTTCCAGATATGAAATCTGACAGACGCGTTCGTAGTTTCTATAAACGAACAATCGATGTAATCTCCTGCCAATCTCCTGTTGTACGATCGAAGAGGGTCGTGACCGAACTGATTCGCCGACGTTCCATTTCGAATTCCTCCGCGTTCGAGGAAACTAGGTGGCACAGACCTTTTGAACCCGTTACCGCTACATCTGTCAATACCCAGCCCCGCTTTCCTCTTCGAGAATGCGAAAAGTCACCTCCGCCTTTAATGGTGTTCTTGTGTCCGTTTGTTTCGAATTCGTTGCTTTCCTCCGACCTCGTCCGTGTCTGTTTAAAATACGAGTGGTTGTTCCCGCGAGCCTATTCTACTTCAGAATAATTTCACCGGACCCTGGCAACGGTGAAAGTCGTTTCGAGTGGATGCGCGTATAGTCGAGGAGCTAAGTAAATGACGGATGAACAGTCAATAATGACTGAACGTTCGAGCCGTTCCGAGGGTGCTTCACGTAATTGAATGGGTTTCTGCGGAAACTAATATGCGTATTAAAAGGAACATGCTGCTGTTCATACTTAAATAGCTGTGTTCGCTTTTTTCTTATAAGGAATCATGAACGTCGAAGAAGTTCAAATCCGATAGAGCAGGGGTTTGAACCGGATAATATTTCAAGCATAAAATGGACATCTCAATTTGTGGGTGCGCAAATAAGTTCCTTCCCCTTTTTTTCTACGATCATAGCTTCCGACTGAATGCGAATTACAAACTTCCCGATTTTTATGCCATCCAAAAGGGCGTTCTTTTAGTTTTAAGAACAATCGTGATGAGCGTTCTAAGAGTTTACAGTCCTATGCAACAATTTCAAGCAATACTCTTTGCATTCCAGCTAAGGAAATCAGCTGTTCAAACTACTGAAGTGGTTTGTGCGGCACTGTGAGAGAACGCTGTATCCTAAAGAACATGCAAAAAGTGGTACCGAAGATTTAAAGTCGGAAATTTTAATTTGGAAGACGACGATCGTTCAGGTGCACCGAGAAAGTTCGATGGCGGTGAGTTAGAGGAATTGCTCAATCAAAATCCGACCCAGACGCAAGACGAATTGGCAGAAAGATTGGGGGCTACCAGGCAAGATTTCATTACATTCCATGTAATACATTTTACGTAATAAAATCTTGAATTTGGGAAAAAAGGAGAGAGAACTTATTTGCACACCTAATAGATTGTAGAATAAGGGGTTGAAGGAAAAGTCGCTGCCGTTGGTAACTCTAGAAATCGGAAGGCGTGTGCGCGCAGCTGAAGCATAGAATAAATACGAATCGTCTTCTTCTAAGAAATGTAGAACGACAAAGACGATGATTGTAGCATTGAAAGAAATTGTAATAAAATTAGCGGTTGGGGGGGGGGGGTTGTCGTTGGCGAGTAGTCGGCGAGTTGAGGGCTAAGAGGATCGAGCGGGTCCTCAATGAGAAATAAACAAATGAGAGGAGCTGTCGAGGAAGGAGGAAGCTGCGAGATTGAGTGCCGAGGCACTGGAAGCGACGAGGCGTGCTTTGATCGCGGCGGACGAGGCTTCATCACCCGTGGTCGCCTTCGTGGATCCTGTCCTGTCGACGACGGGCGTGATGTGCCCCGGGGCCAAAACAACACGCCCCTGTTTCTCTCCTTTTTCTCGAGGATATCCCCCGGTCGTCGGATCGCAAGTTTACCTCGCCTCGCCTCGCCTCGCCTTCACCTTCTGCCGCGGTAATCCGTTCCCACAGACAAAAGGGCCTCGCGGCCCGTCGACTTCGATCTTCTTCCACCACCTCGGCTTGCGTACCCGTGATCGTGTCCACCGCGCGCAGGTATGTAATAAGGATGTAACCCGAGCTCCTCGGGACACGGGCCCCGAGGACTACGATCCAGGTTCCACGACAGGTTCGAACGCTCCTACTCGATCGATCGCCGCGATCGATCTCGCTGCTTCTTGGAAAACCACGTCTCCCGAGACACCCATCTGAAAATTAGCTCCCAATACCTTCACGCTGACTCGCCCCTCTCGTGTTTCGCGATCTCGAATTTGTGCTCGGATCCGGGCTAATTAATCTGAGACATTCCCCACGCTCCGTCTCCCTTTCCCTCCGTTCTTCAAGGATTAGGCCGTTTTCTGCGTCCTCGCTGGTTCTCAGTTTCTTGCTAGCTTCTTCTTCCTGGTGAAAATTTGTACAATCCTACCTGCGTTCTATTTGGTCCATTGCTTCCGTTTGTTATTACTAGACAGCGGATCTTTATGGAAAATAGAAATTATCCACCGGAATTGCGACAAATCGGAGTGACATGCTAATATATCAATATGTTTGACAGGTTAGAAATAATATAACAAGAACAAAATGTCATAAAACTTATTCTAAATGGTAAAGAATGGTAAAGAATTCATTTTTCCCTTGAGAAAACGAAATAACTTTCCGAACGACCCAATAATTCGATCAGTATGTAAGTGAAACAGAGTTTCTCAACAAACCAGAACATTGGAAACATTTGAAGTACCAGAAAATACTGCTGTCAACGCACTGACACTATTAAAGAAATAATTGTCTAGACAGCTAGCTCGGTGTCCACGGGAACAATTTTTGCAGAAAAATTGCCAGTCCACCGGATGTAAAACTTGTTAGGAAAAACAACTTTTCCAATGATTAATCTCTCGACAAACACATTGCCAATTCGCTGAACAATCAATTATACAGAGAGGATCGAATTCTGAGGCTTGTCTTCGATTATGCAACGAAGACACTGTTGCGCAAGCCGATTGGTACCGACTGAAATGAATCCGGTATCCATTAGGAATTATCTATGAATTATTTATTGGTCGAGAAAGGCTCGAACTTCACGCAACTCGACCGGATCTTCCGTGATTACGTGGTTCCCGTACGTCACGGTGAAACATTCCCTCGGATCGATGGTATGCAACGATGTAACCCAACCCAGGATCGTCAAAGTGCAGGGGCCTGTCTATGGACGTCTATACAGCCCCGAAAATTCCTCGATCAAGATCGAAATTCCCATCGACGGCTTCCAGGAAGTGATGTCTACCCGTTCGAAATTTAATTCGTACGCCGCATCGACGAACGCTCGGAGCCCACGGACCGCAAATTGCGACAGTGTCTCGACCGAGTATAATGTGTCGTGATTTATCGACCGATTTTATAACTCAATCACAAGCCCCGCCGAGTCTGTGACACATAGATCCGACTAGTTCTTGCTCTATGATTTATGGGAAACGGGATTATCTAACGGACACGACCCGTCGGCTCGAGATCGAATGCCGTGAAAGAAACTTTATAATGGCTAGCATACTCGACAATGTTCAATGTTTGTTTTCCATAATTGTGTGTGCACGAACATCGATTACTAGACTGCGGATCTTTATGCAAAATAAACAATGTTTGCTGTTTGCATCGACTGCAGGACACAGGAGCCAAATAAAAATTGTATTCTCCTTCTAATTAGACTATTAAGCTGAAATTAATACACTGATGTTCTTCTACGTAATTCGTTCACTAACTTAAATTGTACGTGTCCATTTTCGTCATAAATGCGTAAAATCCGCAGTCTATTGATTACAAACGAGTCACAACTATTGATTAGAATCGAGATTTTGAACGACGGGTGAAATTGATTTGCAGAAGGGTGAATTTGGAGTGCAAATGGATTTCATCCCCTAATGATTTTGTCGCGTTAGAAACAACATCGTAGTATTCTTGAATTTTTATACTTCACTCGTGTTTCGCAACATTCATATTTGTTCGACTTTGTTAAGTCAGTTGCAGTCTCGTGTATTGGGTTAATGTCAGTCAGAAACCACGTTTTTAAATGACTTGCAAAAGGGTGAATTTCGAGTGCAAATCCTGTAGCATGAAGAATTGGAGAAATTGAATTTTGGTCGATTGCTAGACTCGCAAGGTGTCAACGCTTCAGCAAAATAATAGTACGTTGAACTATGAAATTCTCGGGACTACAAGGAGATTCAGTGTGCCTGTGGTCAGCCAACCCTAACGCAGTTCTACTGTACACTTCAGCTTCCAAGGAGGAAGTAATGCATAATTAGAAGCGACGTTCTCAATCGTCAAGTTCAACCCTCTTAATTGAAGGGCATAGTCGAAGAACATTTAGAAGAATTGTTATGTTTTACTTCGGAGTTTTGCAGCGATCGGAACAGTCTCGGAACAAAAGGATCGATCGCGAGCGTTTCCACTCGTTTGGTCGTTCAGCCGCGGCTGAAGGACCGCGGAGCAAATGAATGACTCGAAGTCATGAGAAGAGAACGAAGTCGACGGAATGGAGATGAAGAAGCGTGAGATAGGTCGTCCGGCCCCGAGAATCGCTCTTCACCGTTGGCTGGGACCATCTAGAGAGCTCGATAAACACTCGAGCAAGCTCGCGTGGTTCTTCTTTAAAACACGGGGCCCATTGTTGCCGTGTCATCTCCGGGCTTCGGGCCATTGTCCTCTAAACACGCGCATTACCAATCGTTCGGATCGATCGGCTCCCATTATCCGAACGATTCCCTGCCGAAATCGCGGGGAACCTGGAACAAGCAAACGCCAGACGGAATCGGAGTTGTTCGAAGAGGAACAGGAGGATAGTTCTACCGGATTTGAAAGCCTTGGTCTTGCTGAACATTTTCCAAAGAGTATAGTCTAAATACTGGCACAATTGCGGACGTGATAGGATGGTACTAGATCTTTATGCAAAATGAAAATGTTTTACATTCATTGTGGAAAGCAGGAATAGAATAAAAATTGATTTCATCCCTTAATGATACTTTCACTTGAGAAACGACATTAGAATATTCTCGAATTTTTTCAATCTCGTACTGTTTTATATTTCGCAGAACCAATTTCTTCATAAATGCATAAAGATGAGCCGTAAGCTGAAATGTGCACTGAAAGATAGAAATTTGTGGTTGCATCCTTTGCAATCTCGGTAATTGTAAACTGAAACGATCAAAACGGCGAGAAGGATTGATAAAGGAAAAAATTTATAGAAACGACTACTCGCTGCGTTCACACGAGAATCCCCCCTTAAGGCCCCGTCTTCGGGGGCAGTCTGTCCCTTCCGGAGGGCCGTACGAAGCTGGTCGCCGGACATCTCACTGTCTGAGAATTCGAATATCCGGCGATGATCGAGCCGGATCAATGCCGACGTGTCGCCAAGCTGTCGGGGATGGGGGCGTTTCTATGAGGGGGGAAAAAGCGAGACTTCCTGGGCGATCAGCTGACGCTCGGGGCGGATCGTTTCCTAGTGAATGGAATATCAAGAGCAGAGCAAAAGTGCTCTCTCGTGCTGGCCCCTGAAACGTGGTCGGCTCTCTCGGGCGAGGAGGTGATGAACGCTCGTTGGTGGTGGGCCCCCCCCTCCGGATAAGGGGGGCAAGAAGGAGAATCAAAGGAGAAGGTGGAGAGGCCCCGAACCTGAGGAACAGGAACGGCGAGGGGAGGGGGACGAGAGAGGAACGAGCACGTTGAAACAAGAAGAATGGAATAAAAGGTTGGGGTCTGGCCGCGAAAGTGAAGCTGAAACGGGACGGAGCAGGAGGAGGACTCGACGAAGAAACCAGCGGGGGCGGGGCCGAAACTCTGGATGCTGGGATGGAGCCCAGTCCTCCTTCACCATCTTCGTTCATCTCGGACCCAACCCCTTTTCCTGATCAGGAGGTGGCCCATCTTTCGTTGCCGTTGCTGCTGCTGCTGCTGCTTCCTCGCCTTCCTCTTCTTCCACTTCTTCTTCGTCTTCTGCATTATTCTTGACTTCTTCCCTTGACCTCCTCACCTGTGGCGAACGTTTCCGACTGAGCACGAGCCCGACCTGCAGACACTTTCGCGCGGTCAGCCTGGATTTCGAATCGCTCCTAAAGTGCATTTGTTGTGCACTCGTTGCACACTCCAAAAGTGCTCTGTAAAAATTTCTGCGGTATTATCTCAAACAAACAGTGATAATAATATCGCAGACATTTTTACAGAGCACTGCGTCTTTTGCAATTTCCAGTTTACAGGTTGCAGCGAGTGCACAACAAATGCACTTTGAATCTGAGAACGATTCATTGCATTTGCGGCGCTCAGTAAAAATTTCTGCGATACTATTTCCAAGAAACAGCGAATGCACAACAAATGCATCTTAGAAGCGATTCAAAATACATTTGTTGCACACTTATTATATCGAATTCGAACCTTCTCTCTCTCTCTGGACTGCTCTACGCTAATGTTGACCCCGTACATAATGAGATATTCTAGGACGGAAGAAGTGTTTAATTTTCAAGTTAAAATTGCTCCGAGTGAAAAGGATTAAAGCTTGATGCGAACTCGACGAATCTTTCGATTCCGATCGGCGGTGATCGAACGACGGGCCCGAGGAACAGGACAGGCGAATCCGAATGCGGACGACGCTCATTGAAAATGCGGAATTGAAATTGCTCGCTGGTTAACTAGCGGCCGCGCGGGCATTAACACGCCGGGCTGCTGCACGAGATAAGATACGGTGCATGTAAACGAGGTGTAAGTGATAGACGCTCGATAATTAACGGGTATCGAGGTGAGAGATGCAGCGGAGATAGGGTGTGCGAGGAGACCGGTGGACATTATACCTGTCGCGGCCAGTTCATCATCCGCCGAAACTAGTTTGCTTTTCGCCTTTCGTCCGGTTCTCACCGAGAGAGCCTGGGCTCTCGCGGACTGGAAAATTTCGCCTCGCTCGCTACCTGTCGCGCTTGGAACGAGAATCGAACGCGGCCCGGCGGAACCGGTCGATGTGATATCGTTACGAATGTTACACGCGTGCTAAAAACCCGAAGGGGAATCGGATGTCTGGAACCGTGGCTCCACACCTGGACGACTTCAAGGCTTCGGGCTGCCCGTATGAAACCCATATAGGACTTTCACTAACCTTTCGCAAACTCATTTTTTCTCAACGGATCGTGTTTCATCGCGGCGCTGCAGGGAATAAATATTAATTACTTCGACTTTCTAGCGATTTCCGTCGATTTTTGTCACTCCACTTGCGCAACCGCTGGAAGCAAACTTTCGAGAGATTCCTTTCGTTGCGGGACCGCTGCAACGATCGGCCAGTCTCTCAGCTTGAATAATTATTTTTCAGTTTTTCTACTATGTTCACTTGAATTTTCCCGCCGCTACGGGGTTCGCAGGACCAGCCCCGTGGCTTCCGAGGCTTCCGCTGGTGGCCCCCGACTGTTGCACGAGAGTCGCGATCCATTTCGAGGGTATTTCGCGCGTAGCTTTGCGGTCGCCCTTTTTCTCATCCCTGTCTCCGGGCCCCCTTCTGCCCTTGTGCCCCTAATGGATTACGGGCCAGGCCATTTTTCACCCGAAATGGATTTTCATAAGGCCCGACATTCTCGACTTTGCCCAACCGCGCGCATTCTCTACCATTCTCCGTTTCACTCTATCTCCTGTCCGCCAAAATGTTTGTAAATAGATGTAAAGTCTGGGAGGGGCCCAGCGGGTGCCCCGCTGAGTGAACAAGGCGCCCCATCGTGCGCCACGGTCGGCACCGCGTACACATTTCTCGGGCTCTTCACCATTCTTCCCTCTCTTTATACGAAGCTACATCACAGCCACCCTTCCTTTGTACTTCTTCCACCTCTTTCTCTCTTTCCTCGTTCGTTCCTCGCCGTTCCACTATCCTCCCACTCGCCTTACCGTTCCCCGCCGATTCTCCTTTTGTTCTTCCTTCCTCCCTCCCCTCTTGCCTCCTTTTCCTTCGTTATTAGTCATCCCTGATCTTTTTAATTCCTGCCCACCCGATGCTTCCTCCTCCTTTTCATCGCCGGTCCCCGATTTCTCATGCCCCGCTCAATTCCCCGGCTCTTCGATCGCTTTTCTTCGGTTTCACCGCTTGCCAGGCGTTGTACATCTTTCGGACTCTTCAGGGTTCTCTGTCCTTTCTTCTTAGTAGCTCCGTTGCTTTGTCCGTCGCCTCTAACTGAAATCTAGAGCACTTTTATGCATAGGTTTTACACTCGAAATTCATCCTTTCGCAAAACAATTTCACATTGAGAATATTTAAAATTAACTATTTACTTATTTATATCAAATTGTATATTTAATTAGACTGCGGATCGTCATGGAAAATAAAAATTGTCTGCGACGATTGTGCAAGAAATAGAAACCGAATAGAATGTTATTAATTCCCGTAATAATTTTAGTAGACGAGAAATCATATATTTTCCTACGATTTTCAATTTCATCTACTCAATTTTCTTGTGGATGCATAAAGATCCACAGCCTGTTCATAACTCGGACAAGATAACTTTTCTGAAGAGAGCTCCGAGTACTTTTTTCAACGAATAAACCAGCGAAAAACAATTTCGCTAATGCCCGATTTGAATAAACGAAAATATGAAGAAGATCCACACAGGTGTGGTGGAAAGTTTAGAATGCAGTTTCCCTCGGGACAGCAACCTGCCACACAGAAATTTAATGAGAAACGTCTCGAGCTCACTTCCGAAGATCGTGTATATACGTAACGACGCCATGTTTGCAAGCAATAGGGACATAAATTACCCGAGCTTACAATATGTATACATACTGTTCTCCTAAGCGGCCGAGCCTCTCGTATGTAATTTCTCTGTCCTTTCTTACAAAAATTTTTCCCCCGGCGAGTGCGTGTACGTGTGCGTCTGTTTGAGTACGTGCTTCGGCATACGTTATTGTTGGCCGTGCAAATTATTAACGGCCATACGAACACACGGACTCCCTTCGGAAGCGATGATAAATCGCCGGTATGGAGACACATTGTGTTTGTCTTCTGCACATCTTCGTTATGTAAATTTGCGCCCGGATGAACTGCTCCCGGGAAACATCATTCGGGCGCGCGAATTCAGTGGAAATCCTCGATATGTACGCGCGAGGATAGTTCAGTTCCAACGTCGCCATCCGAATGACGGATTCATGGTGACAAATTACACCCGAGGGTGTTCAATCGTCTGTCCCATCGATTATCCCGCGGTGATTCTGCAATTATTCAACGATGCGCGGCTTGGCTCGACATATGGCGGTCCTTTTCCGTTTAATGGGACAATGGAAGAGTAGTGTCACGACTGTCATTTCGGTAGATCGAACTTAGAGGCTTCGAAGTTGTTTATTTGACATTTCTGGTGGGGTTTATCCTCTCACTTTTTGTATAGAAAATGCATAATCATTTGAAAACTTGGTTTCTGACTTATACGTGGTAACACGAAACTGCAACTGACTTAACAAAGTCTGACAAATATGAATGTTGCGAAATACGAGCGAAATGTAAAAATTCAAGAATACTGTAATCAGAGTTGGGCACTAATCGATTAAAATTTTAATAAAGTTTGATTGATTAACGTGTACGATTAAAAAAGGCAATCATTGAAAAATCGACGATTGATTCACTCGATTGACGAAGTTAATTGTCAATCGTTGATTAAAACAATAAATCCCGTTATTCCCAATTAACGATTAATAAGTATTTAATCGTTAACCGCAATTAACGACTAAACTAGGAGATTAATTATTAATTGCGATTAACGATTGAAGTAGAAATTTATTCGTCAAGGAGGCGCCAAGCGGTAAAAATTTTGGCCTTTTACATAAAAAAAACATACCTAGAACGTTCGTGGTATTAAAAATAAGCGTAATACACAATTGAAAATTGGAAAAGTTGTTTTAATTTTTTGTATAATAAATAAATAGAATGTTTTTTGCAAAAATAATGAATGCTGCGAAATTCGGGGTCCTACCGTTAAACCCGCCATTGTCTTTCAGATATTAGATCTGTCAGATCTAATATTTTGAATTTCGAGTTTCCGAGGGGTTCTTATCTCACAAGGGAAGGACCCCCAAGTGTCCGACTTCGATTTTGATAATCTTTTGTGAGACGATGGTACATGGATCCCCAATGACGTCTGAAAAATATTAGGTGTAGTTACTCAATATTTTGAAAGATATAAACAATTGAACTTTCGCGCAACCTGCTTACACGGCTAATGGAACTTCGAAAACTTCAGCTGCAAATCATGGTTTATATCTTTAAAACTACTGGGTAACTACACCTAATATTTTGCAGACGTCATTAGGGATCCATACACCATCGTCTCACAAAAAATTATCAAAATCGAAGTCGGACACTTGGGGTCCTTCCCTTATCAGAGAAACAAAACGTCTGTTGAGATTTCAAAGTCGATAAATAGAATTTTGGCCAGAAAAAGCTGGCTGCTGGACCACTGTGCGCCGGTTTCCTATCAGCCAGGTAGACGGTCGAAAGTCAGGGTAAAAGAGAAAGAGAGAATGGCCACAGTGAGCTCCGGTTAAGAAGAAAACAGGGGGAAGATCAGCGTGACCGAATGATCCCCGACACCGGTCGTATTTATACTCCTGTTTGCCTCCTGATTCGCCACAGTTCGGGGATCCTTAAACAGCCCCCGTCGAAAGTCCTCTCCTGTGTCCAACCTGGTGACCGGTCAAAACACGCATTCGTTTTCCGGAAGGTATCTCGGGGGTCTCCTACCTGGACCGAGCGCACGATCCTTTTTTCCGCGCGCATCCGCGTGAAATCGCCGAATCTCTTGGACCGCCTCCGACACCGGGAAAATCGCGTTAAACGGAAACTCCGAGGAAAACTTCGAGGGCTGAATGAAAAAGCCTCTTTCAAACGGAACGAAAAATTGAGTTTGGATTGGATCTGCACCCCGTGCGGTCTCCGATGCGACGGGATTTGTTTCCAATGTTATGAACATCCTATCTTTCTGCGCGTGAGTCTGCTCGCCTCGAAGGGGTTGAAGAAAATACGGTTCCCAATGGGCCGTTTGTTGTATGGTTATTGTGCTGATCTACTTGCGACGAGCGACAGTATGCTGGACGACGTCGTCTATCATAAATATGTATCTTGTTATCGGTAACAAGAACGAGTAGGTGTGACTTAAAACAGTAAAAATATTCACAGAATTTATATATTTATTAGAGAATTAGAGAAAATTAGAAGAATTAGAGAAAATAAATTTCACTCCTGCTTGTTCTGATTCAGGTAGAACTCCACAGACTCGATACTTACTGGAAGATAGACTTCCTAATTTTCATTGACCCAATATAAAAAGATTAAGTATACTTAAAACTCGTTTCAATAAAATTCTCAATTATTGAAATGACGAAGTTGCTTAAATGGAAGTTGATTCGACATTCTTTATCCGAGCACACATGTAATAAAAATTGCAGAAAATCTAAATATGTAGATACAGCCTTGTCGTTTCTCTTTTACCTTCGTAAAGTGATTTTACCTTGTAGAATTAAACCCCTCTAAAATTTAATCGTAACGCAAACAAGCTCGTATCCAACAATCCTTTTTACCAGAAAAGATTACCGAACTCGCTTCTGTTCGAACGCAACAGCAGCCGATCAACGATCGAGGTTCGCACCGTAGTTGGAGAAGAAATACCAGCTGCGGTTCGAATGATCGCGTGGTCGTTCAGTGCATTGGCAATAAATACATACATACATACATATATTCGGCGGAGATTCTCGACGGGCGAGGCAACGACGGAATTAAGGCCGGCTATTGAACGCGATATCGTGACAGCGCGGTTATGCGTCGTTCGCATAAGCGGGAACGCGGTGCAACGCGGCGTGGCCCGTTTCATTCAGAGGCGGGCCTCCGGGTGGCTTAATGGGAATTCATCCGACAGCCGATGGGCGTGCGGATTCGCTTGTGGCGATCGCGTGCACGTGGCCGTGACACCGGCGAGTCCGCGAAAGGCTTTTCACCGTGCGAGAAGAGGATTCGTGAACCGGAGAATATATAAAAGAGAAGTGAAGAGGGACGAAACGGAGGGAACGAACGAAGGGGGAGAACGAAGGAACGACGAAGACGAAGAACACCGGGGCGAGGGCCGGTCCCTCGAGCTGTCGTGCACCGCTCAATAGGGGCTAATTGCCGCAAGGAGAGCTGCAAATTCGTGGTATTGTGAGCCGCGTCTCGTTTCGTGCTCGCTGTCGAACCGCATTGTCGGTGTCCGCGGACCGCGAACACAGTTTTCACCTGGGATCTCAATGGTACCATGCGGTACACCGGACACCACTAGAAAAACAAGCGATTGCGCTATTACTGATCACTAGACTGCGGATCTTTGTCTATATAAATATTAAAATGCACTAAAAACGAGAAAATAATTTTTTTAGGCATTAGTGACTAGTGACTATAAATAAAAGCGTGGAGCGCTAAACTATATTGACGTAATCTCCTCGTCGGCGCCCCACGCTTTTATTTATAGTCACTACTGCCTAAAAAAATTATTTTCTCCTTTTTAGTGCATTTTAATATAAGCGTGGTTTTAAAAAATTTCTTTTTATATATTTTTTTTACTTTCTACTTTTTAGTCTTCTCTATTTTGTACTGATCTGAGTCTTTCCTCTTCTGCTAACGCTTCGTTATTACACAATCCCATTCGACAAAGTTGCATGGTAAAATGGGACTCGTACGATACCAAAAAATTTTTGTTTTTATTTAATTTCTTTTAGAGATACCTTTTAGAGGACACCTCCATTTTCTTAAATGGAATGAGGTAGTTTTTAATACATCAATCGATGCAGCTGGACATTTGTTATAAAAAAGTACTAACCTATGTATGTCGAAAAGTTAGTAGTTCAGGAGATATTTCAATTTAATTGTTCTCTTAATGATTTTAGTAAAGGAAAAATCATATATTGACATCTTCAATTTAAAAAATTTTTCAACAATATTGAAAATTCCATCTACTCAATTTTTCCATAAATGCATAAAGATCCGCAGTCTAGTAATCACTATAGGTTTTGCACTCCGAATTCACCCTTTTGCTGATTGGTTTTATTTAGACTTTGTGCGGCTCCTATTGTAGTACGTACTCTACTAAAAAATATCTATATAATTATCTCTTATGACTCATTTCTAAATCGTTTTTATTATTTCAGTAATTGTAAAATAAAAGATCTGACACCGGTCATTTCGACCGGTGGTGGTAGGTTTAGTGTTATACATGTCCCCCGGTATCGTCGGGGCCCGTTCGGGCCCGTGTTCGAATTGATTTTTCGAGAGGTAATCGGCCAGGCCGGGCCCCGTGCGCCTCGATGGGCCCGTACAAGCGGCTCCCTTGACGCCCGAGCATGATCTCTACCCGATGCCTGCTTTATTCTCGGCCGGGCGCGCGGAAGAAGCTAATTCCCGGCGGTCTTTTTGCCGCGTGAAAGTCGCCTCGATTTTTCTGCGGTCGATCGGTCATTGACGAGCTAAGCAGGCTGCCTGCCTGGCGTATTCTTTCCAGAGCTGCGAGTCACCTTCGCTTCCTTTTCAACAAATTGATCTTCCGCGCGGGGTGGCCTCGATCTAGGTACCGTAGCTTTTCTTGAATCACGGTGAATAGAACGGTTCGGATTCTGCGTTGACTCTCGTTCGGCGAATAGGATTAGCAAATTTTCACTGCAACCTCCGCGCTTGGTTGCCAGAAACTATTTTCTTTGACACGCGGGAACCTTTGTGTTTCACTTGTGATTTTCATTGAGATGTTCAGGCATCATATTATTTAAGAATATCAATACGTATATCTTCCTTGTGACAATTATTGAAGAAAGAACAAATTGTCTATCTAGCTTCTGTTTCTTGGAATTCAGACAATTTGCTATTAACGTTTTGTCTGGGTTTATACATATACAAGGTGTCTCAGTTGAAGGGGGCCACCTAAATATCTCCTTTATTTTTACTGGCACAAAAATAATATTTTTGGCATAATTTAAATGGTACCGAAGGAGGAATATCATAGAAGAACAATTCTTTTTGTCCGATTATTATTTTTTCATAGTTTTTTCAAGGTTATCGTTATTTTTTATCGGAAAACTTTCTTCTTTATTCCATCTTGTTAATGACTTGAGCATATTCAAATGTATGTTCCTGGTGATGGTGCCAGGATTGGTCGTAGGAAATTGAGCGTGGTTAGCAATCGCGCAGATTGCCGCGCGACGCTATTAATTCATGTAGATTCGTGCATGCCCTGTAATCAATCGAATAACCGTGGAAGTGTTCTGTTGCAGAGGTGCAAAGAGAAGTTGAATACCCTCGCAATCTCGGTAATGAACCAGTGGCCAGGGGTGAAACTAAGGGTGACGGAAGGATGGGACGAGGAAGGAAAACACGCTACGGATTCGTTGCACTACGAAGGACGTGCCGTCGACGTGACAACGAGCGATCGGGATCGCTCGAAATATGGAATGTTGGCAAGACTCGCCGTCGAAGCTGGTTTCGATTGGGTTTATTACGAGTCCAGGTCACATATCCACTGCTCCGTCAAATCTGGTCAGTATCTCTCCGTTTATTCTATTTCTATTAATAATTCTGGCTCGCTCAACTATTCCTTTAACGATTCTTACGTTCTCCTGTAACAATATCAGAAAGTTTAATTGTTAACGCTCCAAACTCGTTTGCACAAGTTTCGCGAATTTCTTGCGCTTTATTATCGACGCGAATCGAAAGGTAATTGAAGGGGTGGCTGGATAAAGGTGTCATTTGTATGGAAGGAGGAGCTAATTACTTTGTACTTCACCAGTACAGGAGGTCGACAAATAATTATTTTTTTTTGTATTAGAGATTAACCATAACAATATATACAGGGTGAGTCACCTAACGTTTGCACCTCAAATATCATTGTTGTTACTAAAGATACGCAAAATACGGTAAGGACAAAGTTGAATGGTACAATGAGGCTGACACGAGGCCAAAAAAATTTTGTTTTTATGTCATTTTTCTAGAGATATCAAGATCACCTTGACTTTTTTTTTAAATGGAATGTCCTATTTTTTATACCACAGATCGATAGAGTATCAAGTTCTGGATATAAAAGTGTTGACCTTCATATGTCCTAAACCTAATAGTTAGGTGACTATATATACATATATATATATATATATATATATATATATATATATATTTGTAATTGATATGTGTTATTATCTTCATTCATCAAAAAAGGACAACATAGTTTGTTAAAAACGCTTTTACAGAAAACAAACAATTTGTCACAAACAACTTGACATCTTTATCCAGCCACCCCTTCAATTAATAGACAGTGGATTTTTATGCAAAATAAAAAATGTCTATGTTAAATTGCACCTACTCGATTTCGTTATAAATGCATCAAATCAGCTGTCCAGTAATTAATCACTGCGGTTGACGTTCCGAAGTAAATTGGTATTACGCGGCATTGATTAGATAGCTATGATTAATTTCCGAGCGAACTTCAATTATTCCAATAGTGGGCAATTTACCGAGGATTCCAATAGAATAAAAATCCAGAGTAATAACTTGTGTAATCAATAAATGTTTTCAACTCGTTTCCTTAAATATTTAAATGTCCAGCAGCTTGTGTGCATTTTGATTTAACTGTGATTTGGACCAATTTACTAATTGGATCATCGTTAGTGAAACGCATTTTCTTACATCACGTTTGCCGCGATAAATGGTTGGGTAATTTCGAAACTGATCCCTCTAATGCACGTATTATCGCAATTAATCCGCATTCCCCAGGGAAATCACGTTCTGATTTTCTGCCTCGTCACGCTTGCTCCATCCGTTATCCGGTAAAGTAACGTTCGGCAGGAGTCACGTATTGATTTTATCAGTAGCCATACAGACCGTCTATTTTCTCTTTAAATCGCGCGCACAATATCCACGATACCTCAATACCGAGAACAGATATCGTTTTATCATTTAAATCAACGTTTGTAAAAATCACGACAGGTGTATCGAGGTTTTCAAGGACTTTGTTGAAATTAATTGTGCTGCTTGAGCACCACTGCCTCCCTGAAATCATTTATTCGCCGTGCAAATTACTCCTCTGGTATCAAGACACGGTCTGTTTTACCGACTTTCATAGATCTCGAAGAGTGTTCCGAATATCGTCTGCTGGGTGTCGTTAGTGCACGAGCTCTCGGTGCATTTCGCAAGATACAGAAAAATCGATAAACAAGCTTAAAGCTGGATTAAATATTTAAAATTCGATTACTAACATATATTAAGCCATCATTAAAATCTGTTTTCTGGTATTCGATGATTGAGATCTAAAACGTTTTGTTTTACTTCGAATTTTCTGACTTTGTCTTTAGAACGCTGTGTCTCATCACAGAATTATCTAAAACGAATAATATTTTGGATTTGGGAGCTTTGAAGGGTTGTTACTTTGTAGGAAAAACATTTTTTCAATATATTAAAGTTGGAAAATTGAATTTGGCCCACGAAAACTAGTTCCAAATAAAATGGAGCTTCGACAGATACGATAATCCATGAAAACCGGAATCGGAATATCCGTCTAGACTGAAAACGTTGTTTCGCAATTCCCGCGATTTCCTGCGCAGAAATCATTCGAAGGCGACCGATCGATCGGTCGAATTTCCTGCGGCGATCGACAAACTCGCCGCGCATGAAGACAAAACGAAAAAAAGAAACATGAGAGAAAATATATATATATATATTATATACCTGGACGCGAGCGATCAGCCTGTTTCGTTGACCAGCCATGGCTCGGGTTTCAAAATAAATGTCAATAAATCTAGGCGCGGCTGTCCGCTCGAATTAGATTCCAGCGCAACGATCGCCGCGAAATCGATACGAGCCGAAAGAACGATATTCGGAGACAGGAATCCATGGAAACGAAACGAAACATCGTCGATCGCGATCCTGAACGATTATATCGTCGGTTTGCGCTCGATCGTCGGGCCCCGTCGCCGATCCACCGTTCGCGAAACGGCGGCTTCCGAGCGATCATGGAAATTGAGTCTCGCGGCATTTGCATCTACCAACAATCTCGCTTGGAATTTCACGAGGGCGTAAATAAACACACCCGTAGAGCCCCGTCCCCACGTGCACGACCAACACACTCGAAGCGATCTCATCGATCCATATGGGCGCGATGCATTTCCGTGCTGTCTAGACTCATTATGCAGTTCGACAAGGTTAGTGGGGATCGGGAGAAACGGAAGAAACAAATATTAATTATTGCAAGGCTGGATTTCAAAAAAAGATGAATTCCTTGTTATTGACAAAAAAGAACAACTCCTGCTGAAAGCGTAATATTATTAAAAATACAGTGAAACGAATTAATATTCGGACGCTCTAAAATACACGATAACTTTTTTAATCTCTGTACTATACGATATGAATGTGAGAAGAAATTTTTTCAAAAATTGCATTTGGTCGGAATTGTAAAGAAAATACTGACAGTTGCATTTCACAACTTTTTTATGTGGGCCTATATTGAAAATTTAAGAAATACGTTTTGTAGATCTGTGTCAATTATATGCGCTGTGACAGTTTCATCGAAATCGGTTGTTGCGGAAAAAAAACGACAGCCAGTGAAAGATGTAAGAATCCTTAGGTGAAATCCATGGTGAAAATCTGCAATTTTTACCATGTTTAAACGTTTCTAGCTCATTGCAACGACGACGTTTTAATAAAATTTCCAGAATATGTTTAATTGACACAGATCTACAAAACGTATCTTTTAAATTTTCAATGTAGGCCCACATAAAAAAGTTGTAAAATGCAACTTTTAGTATTTTTTTTTACACATCTTGTAGTAAACTAATTGCTCTAACTTCCAAAAGAAGTTCAAATCGTATTATACTACATTAAAAAAGTTATCGTCTTTTTTTAGAGCGTCCGAATATTAATTCGTTTCACACTGTAGCTATTCTCGTTAACAAGTTTCGTGTTAATGTGTTTAATCCTATACTGTAATTTTTATAATGCCTCACTCTTTCGGTGGAAATATATTCTACCGTGTTAAACTTGTTATAAAATATTAACCCGCTCGCAAAGTCATTTCGTTCTCTCAAGGGAAAAAATGAAAGCCGATTTTTACCATTTAGAATAAGTTTTACGATCTTTTAGAATTTTTCTCTGCATTAACGAAAATTAGCCAGTACCATTTTTATTTTACAATACAGGTCGTTTAACAAAAAATGCACGCGGCGCTAAACGTGTTAAAAAAAACTTAGTTAAAAAAGATTGCTAAATAATTGACAGCATAAGATTTTGAAGAACACTGGACGTGAAGAATTGTGTTGATTAAAAGAGAGCGTACAGCGATTTTTCTATAGTTCCGCTTTCTAAAAAGTGGTTGATCTCAATGTAAATTTATGGAAATGTTTGCGAAAGTATATCGAAGTGTGTACTAAGCTCGAAAGCTCGTGCGCGCGAAGAAACGACGATAAGTCGGGCTGATGGTGTCGCGCGAAGGAATTTAAATTCAAATGAGGCCCGTCGCGTCGTAGCTCAATCTCGTCGGGCGACATAGTTTCCCTAGGGAAATCGCGACTGTTCGCGGGGAATTCGCGAACGATACACGCTATTATATCCGATACCGGTCTCAGGGCTGTGATTACTAGGAATTTGTCATGGTTATGGCTCGTTGCGCGTGTTTCCATTCGTGTTCAATCGTCCCGATCGATTTTTCCGATACTGTCGATACTCTCGATGCGAGGCTGACCGATCGGATTACTTGACTGAACGACGCGATCGCGACCGGCTCGGAATCGTTGCATGACAAATATATCCTTCGCTTGAGAAAATAAAACGTGCCTATCGGTTTCGATATTCACAATGAGGACGTCGATATCATGAAAATATAAAACTTGTTCGACATCCATATGGGAGGATATTCTAAACTTTTTTACTCACAATAATTATTTTCTTGCGAAACTTTTGGGGACATACACTTCCGTACATAATTTTATAATAGAGCGGTTGCTGCAATAAAACGAAATGTTTATTCCTTAGCTACATTCAGTGTTGGGCAATAAATAAATATATTTAATTAACAAATTATTTGTTATTTGGATATTCAAATAAAAAGCAAAAATAATGATTTGTTAGTCGAGCAAGAGTCTAAATGAATTATTTAAAATAATAAAGTTAATTGTTATTTACAAATACAATTTAAATTATAGTTTGTATTGACAAATAATAAATTAAATTGTATTTTTTATAGGCAGCTAGGCACTCATTATATTAAAAAATACATACAAATACAAACATAAATTTTAAAAAATGTTTAACAGAGTTAATTTGATCCCCGCCGAGTTATTTTGTGTCATAACAGCCAAAATAATAGGTTTACGTAAACAATGCATATAACCTTTTTTGTAGAGCTTTTTATGAGCTTCATTTTTTGTTTGAAACTTTTTTCTCTAAAATCAATATATTCGAGAATATTTCGTAAGAACCGTCAGAACTTTGAAGGGGGCTGGGAGGCAAACGATGCTTTGTCGCCAAAAATCCTTTTAGGGACTTTATTCTCCAATCAAGTATAAGCTTTGGAAAAAATTTCAGCAAAATCGTAGGGTTGTCGCTTTCGGAAATACAGCCTATTATTCAGTTATTTATTATCTAAAATAAAATTTGCCCAACACTGGCTGCATTATATACAACAAGTTCAAGTTTATAAATCTTCAACAAAACGAAAATTTTACGTTCGAAGTTCATATTTGAGATGTCGCATTATCGTCGACAACGGAGTGAGGAGGTTTAAAAAAGTTATCGTCCATCTTAGACCGACCGAATATTAATTCGAGTCACAGTATACACAGACAGAAGACATTTCATGTGGAAGTGCATGCTCTAACCAAGGTGTAATCTGCTTGCAGAGTCCTCGTCGGCAGCGAAGTCGGGAGGCTGTTTCCCAGGGAGGAGTCTGGTGCGGACGTCGGACGGTGCGTCGAAGAGGCTGGACCAGGTGCGGCTCGGAGATCGTATCGCAGCGTTGGATTCCCGCGGGGACATTGTCTACAGCGAGGTGATAGCGTTCTTGGACCGGTCGTTGACGGAGAGGAGGCAGTTCGTGCGGCTGACGACGGAGTCTGGTCGCGTGTTGACCTTGACACCGGCGCATTTGGTACCGGTCGAGGGTAGATCGCCGATGTTCGCGGGTAGGGTGCAGCCTGGCGATAAGATCCTGGTGAGGGATCCAGCGGATGAGAACGAGGTGGAGCATCGCCTGCGATGGGACAAAGTGGTGGATAGCCGGTTGGTCCTGGAGGAGGGTGTCTACGCTCCGTTGACGACGGAAGGCACCCTTCTCGTAGACGACGTGGTGGCGTCCTGTTACGCGATAATTGATAACCAGAACTGGGCGCAGATGGCGTTCATGCCGGTCCGCGTCTGGAGCAGCGTCAAATCCTTCTTCGCGAGGAGGCTGATGCTCGAGGACACGAGGCAGCCCGACGTCAGGCAAAACGACGTCAGAACGACGCCGGAAGGCATCCACTGGTACGCGTCGTTCCTCTACTGGGTATCCTCCTACGTAACGCCTACGAGGATGCTCTACCAGTGACGAGAACCTCGCCGACGAGGAGAACAAGTCTTCTAGCTTTCAATCGAACGGGCCGTGAAACGCGTCCGGGGAAACAGTTAGCCTCTCTCGTTGCGCGGAAGCCCCGAAGCAAGCGTTCACCGACATCATCCACGGGAGTCATCATCCGAAGAACCCGAAGGCGGAGGATCAGAACACGTTCGCGGCTTTCTGTATTGTTTTCTCGTTTTTAATCGAACGTTCTGACTCCCTCGTACTCGCCAACCGGGAAGGAGTCTCGGCCTTGAACGGCCAACCGACTTCGCGGCCGACGACTATAGTCGATAAATTGCATCTAGTTCGAGGGTTGCTGGAATCCTCCATTTTCCCTTTCTCTCCGTGAAGACTCTCTCTCTCCCTCTCTCCTCGGAGAACGTACTCGACTACGTGGATCGCGCGAACGTTCAAGAGACACGACATGTTTGTTGGCCAGTGACACACCGTTCACCGAGTGACGTGTAGTATACTAGATTTCGTAGGACGAACCAAGTGAAACGATGCTTCAGAGAGGATCGAAGCTTCTCTCTTGACACTGTAGCGTGTGTATAATACGAGTACATATATATATATAATATAATTGTTCTCCCTCCTCCCTCGTTCCTCGGCGAGCAGCCGCGAACCGCGTCCTCGGACGATCTGCGACGGAACTCGCGTTCGGAATGAATTGTCCTAATTAACGTGCACGTGTCCATCGCTGTACAACGTTCGTTCGACGAAACATTTTGCCGATTTTACAAAAGCAAATAATATTCATAATTCATAACAGCACTTCATTTCGACGCGTTCTGTCAAGTCGCGCGGATAGTAATTTCGTTATTCTTGAAGCAGTGGCGTTGCATTTACGGCTTCTGAAAATGTTCGAACTACGTTAGAAAGGCTGTTCGCATTAAAAATAGGATTTGAATGCATAACATCCGCGTCTAATCGTGGTGTATCCTGACAGCTGACATTTGTAACGTGGTGTCTAACCTTCCAAGCATTGTCTTCTCATCGCGTATCGAATATGCAAAATCAAAGTACGCACTTCCATCAGCTTTTGCTTTTCGATTACCGCAAGGGTAAAAATGTAGAGGACGTACCATCGGATGTTACCATTGTTCTTCGCTTTTCTGCGACATTTTTTATTACATTTCAAATGAAGTCGTGAAAGTCATATAACTCGACTCTCTTGCTAATAAAAAACAGAAATTCTACGAGCATGGGATCTCTCAGTTGCCTGAAAAATCGCAACAGATCGTAAACGGTAAAAAATTCGCTTTGCCGCTCCCTTGGGAAAACGAAATGGCTTTCCGAACGACCTGATACATTTTCTGTTAATCCGCGAGCAAAGCGGGCAGCGTTACAAACGGCGCAAAGTGTTCCGCGATATTTCAGGGAAACGGACACTCGTTTATTTTTCGACTGCTTCGAGCATTTAATTAAGCGTATTACAAATGTTAACGGTCCAGCGAAACCACACGAACCTGTGTATGAAAATGTTCCCGTCCAGATCGGAGACGCGTTCGCTGTAACGTACTGTCCCTTCTAACCGCGCTTCTCATACCCACCCTCGAATGCTCCCGAAGAGATCGAGCTCGATGAATCGGTCCCTGCGTTAACTTCTCTCGTTTCTA
>CM052311.1:11652398-11677398 GCA_028455605.1 Lasioglossum malachurum
CGTTCCTCTACTGGGTATCCTCCTACGTAACGCCTACGAGGATGCTCTACCAGTGACGAGAACCTCGCCGACGAGGAGAACAAGTCTTCTAGCTTTCAATCGAACGGGCCGTGAAACGCGTCCGGGGAAACAGTTAGCCTCTCTCGTTGCGCGGAAGCCCCGAAGCAAGCGTTCACCGACATCATCCACGGGAGTCATCATCCGAAGAACCCGAAGGCGGAGGATCAGAACACGTTCGCGGCTTTCTGTATTGTTTTCTCGTTTTTAATCGAACGTTCTGACTCCCTCGTACTCGCCAACCGGGAAGGAGTCTCGGCCTTGAACGGCCAACCGACTTCGCGGCCGACGACTATAGTCGATAAATTGCATCTAGTTCGAGGGTTGCTGGAATCCTCCATTTTCCCTTTCTCTCCGTGAAGACTCTCTCTCTCCCTCTCTCCTCGGAGAACGTACTCGACTACGTGGATCGCGCGAACGTTCAAGAGACACGACATGTTTGTTGGCCAGTGACACACCGTTCACCGAGTGACGTGTAGTATACTAGATTTCGTAGGACGAACCAAGTGAAACGATGCTTCAGAGAGGATCGAAGCTTCTCTCTTGACACTGTAGCGTGTGTATAATACGAGTACATATATATATATATATATAATATAATTGTTCTCCCTCCTCTCTCGTTCCTCGGCGAGCAGCCGCGAACCGCGTCCTCGGACGATCTGCGACGGAACTCGCGTTCGGAATGAATTGTCCTAATTAACGTGCACGTGTCCATCGCTGTACAACGTTCGTTCGACGAAACATTTTGCCGATTTTACAAAAGCAAATAATATTCATAATTCATAACAGCACTTCATTTCGACGCGTTCTGTCAAGTCGCGCGGATAGTAATTTCGTTATTCTTGAAGCAGTGGCGTTGCATTTACGGCTTCTGAAAATGTTCGAACTACGTTAGAAAGGCTGTTCGCATTAAAAATAGGATTTGAATGCATAACATCCGCGTCTAATCGTGGTGTATCCTGACAGCTGACATTTGTAACGTGGTGTCTAACCTTCCAAGCATTGTCTTCTCATCGCGTATCGAATATGCAAAATCAAAGTACGCACTTCCATCAGCTTTTGCTTTTCGATTACCGCTAGGGTAAAAATGTAGAGGACGTACCATCGGATGTTACCATTGTTCTTCGCTTTTCTGCGACATTTTTTATTACATTTCAAATGAAGTCGTGAAAGTCATATAACTCGACTCTCTTGCTAATAAAAAACAGAAATTCTACGAGCATGGGATCTCTCAGTTGCCTGAAAAATCGCAACAGATCGTAAACGGTAAAAAATTCGCTTTGCCGCTCCCTTGGGAAAACGAAATGGCTTTCCGAACGACCTGATACATTTTCTGTTAATCCGCGAGCAAAGCGGGCAGCGTTACAAACGGCGCAAAGTGTTCCGCGATATTTCAGTGAAACGGACACTCGTTTATTTTTCGACTGCTTCGAGCATTTAATTAAGCGTTTTACAAATGTTAACGGTCCAGCGAAACCACACGAACCTGTGTATGAAAATGTTCCCGTCCAGATCGGAGACGCGTTCGCTGTAACGTACTGTCCCTTCTAACCGCGCTTCTCATCCCCACCCTCGAATGCTCCCGAAGAGATCGAGCTCGATGAATCGGTCCCTGCGTTAACTTCTCTCGTTTCTAAGGCCTTCTAACATCTCGAGATCGTTAATTTATAGACACGCACACAAACACGCACACACACAACATCCCGACACGCCGTTCGATGCTTCTTCGCCACCCCGCTTGCGTCCCCCCTTTTTACAGTAACAGAATCTAAAAAGAAAGTATTACGTCCCTGGTGAAAAACTCGTCGAGAGGGAGAACCGGGCGGCGAAAATAGTTTAAGCGCGTTTGAAAAAGTAATGAGGAAGGGAATGAATTGTTGTACATAGTCCGTTATTCTCTATCCATTCTCTGTAGAAACGCGGGACAATTCGGCGACCATGTTCCCCCGCGACGGCGCGCCACGAATTTCCACGACGAATTTCAACTTCTATTCGGGAACATCGAATCGCCATCCTCGCTGTATAATCGAGCAGCCAGGATCGCGATTCAAGATCGGCGGGAAACAATTGGCGTTCGGGAGCGGGAAACAGACATAACTATTTCACACGTCGAAGGAGGTCGCTGTATCGACATCTAAGTTATCCCCCCCCCACCCCCAATCCCCCCAGAAATTTATATATTATATATTATTATATTATAGTAATTATTATTATTATTAATATTATTATATTTTATTTTATTATATTATATTATTATTTGTACGTAGCGGAAAAAAGCAAATTATAAATTATGTATATACACCATCGATAGATTGAATTAAATCATTAAACAGAGCAGAATCAGATCGTTGTTCCCATTGGCCACCCACTTCCATCTCTGTTTTCAGCTCGAACAATATGCTAGAACAATCGCTTTGTCAATAAACTGCCAATCGCGTTTTTGTGCCGCTATGATCAATTTATCTTTGATTTAATTAAACACTCGGCGTTCGTCTCAGTGATTGCATTGCTTTTTGATCTGGCGTTCAATTAACGGGCGAAAGTATGTGTATTGTGTTCTTTGCAAAGAACCGAGGAACGCAGACGAAGTCTAATGAATGCAGCTGAGAGAAAAGGAATTGCTCTAAACTGTGTTCGAGCTTCCTCTTAACAATCGCGCAACTTCAATCAATATATTAGCGGATCATGTCACACGGAAGATTCTCCCGATAGTTACCCGAGTAAGAAGTCAAACACGAGCTCGAATGGACTTTGATCCGGACAACATCACGCTGCAAAGAGTGAGTGATACCAACTAACATTCCGATTTAATTAGAATTTCGGTATTTCGAGGCGAACCTCTGAGGGTTATAAAACGTTCTCGATTAACCCTTGGCACCCTCGGAGCGATTTTATCTGGAAAATTAAACACTCTTTTTCCTAGCTAGAATATTTCCTTTTCCTGAATTGGTGTAATACCTCGACATATTTAATAATGTACGAGTGTATGTACCTCGGAGTCACCAAGCGAGTGCTAAGGGTTAACAATTTCCAAATCCTGTGTTTACAATCACATTACTTTCGAATGATTTTGCGAAATTAGTTTGACTAATAAAATGAAATGTCCTTGTTAACGAGTTTGTTTCTGTTAAAGCAAAGCAGTGTCACCGTCCCGCGCTTGCATGAACTGGAGAAACAATTCTTCGATCTCGTCAATGCCGGCAATCTGCCACACGTGGTGCAGTTCCTCAATGACAACCCTAACTTCAACGTCAATGCCATTAACTTTCAGGTAATGGTTCCATCATTTTATCAATAGCTAAAAAAATTCGCATATAGACATTACAGAATGATTACACTGCGAATCTGTATAAAATTTTCAATGAAAATTTCGGTAACATTTTTAATGAAACACTATTTGACTCCACTTTCTTGAAATCTACACGATTTGCAAACTCCATAAACATCCGCAGTCCAATGATTATACAAAGAAGTAAAAAGTAACAGTAGACGGAGAAATGTTTGAAATTGAAAATACGAGAAAAGTATTGTAATTCTAGGCACATTCATTTTACTCTTCCTCGAACAAATAAAAAATGAAACTTAAAAAACACTATTTTCGATTTCACATTTACTACACTCCGGGACAAAAAAATTGTTGGGAACATCTTGCCAGAGCTGGGTACCAAAATGGCAGACAATTCCAAAATATTAACGATTTAAAGTAGAGCACTTTGGACGAATGGGAGAATACTAGCCAAAACAGTATTAAAGAATTGTATATTTACCAAACCGAATGATTAAAGTCGTTAGCTGTAAAGAGGAGGTCTTACAAAATATTGAGCATTGATTTTTATCGATTAATTCTGTTATATTTCAAGTATTTCGTTAAGTGTGCTATCATTTTGCACCTCTATATTTCGTTAATAATTCTACTTCATTCAATAAAAATAGATGAGTTAATGAACCTTCGTTTCATTTCATTCATATATGTTAAGGAAAACACGCTAAAAATATGTGTATACAGAAATTAAATTAATTTCAAAGTGTGCAAAATTGAAAATGAACCAACCAGGATGTTCATCTTATTTAATATACATATATTTTATTATAGATGCAATTTTTTCCTTTGAAAAAGTTTCAAAACTGAACCGAAACGTTAGGAAAGAAAAAAAGTTTATTGCAAAATTGCTAGATTTAATAAGTGATCGAAACAGTTGCGCCGAAAACATCATTAAATTGAATGTTCAACGATTTACGATCGATAATCGGGATTATTTTAACAGTAATTGGAGTCGCCAACTTTCTCGGATGACTTTTCTGTACAAAAGAAATGTAAAAAAATAATAATACAGTTTGAATTCCGGGACGATTGGCAACCGTAACACTAATGGTCCAAAACAACAAGAAAGAACCATAGCGAAGTGAATGTTCGAGCCACGATCGTCCTCGCTATCGCCGTTACAGATCTGTTTCCATTTAACAGTGTCTATCGCGAGCCATGTGTCAAAGCAAGGCCAAACCGAATAATTAATTACCAATCTCCGTTACAAAGCTGAACGACAAAGAAACGATTCCGAGACAGTTCCGAGACTGTGGCCAGCTCGTAAAGATCCCCGGATTTATCTCCCATCACCGGTTTCCCACAACATAACCGTAAGTGGTGCCGGTCGTTTACGTTGATTCACAAGAAGGTCCAGGTAAAACGGAGACAACGACGTCGCCCGTTTTCCTCTTTGCTTCACCGAATCTACCGGTTTCCTCTTTCGAAAAGTCCCTCTTCCTTCAACCTGTTTTCAGGATCATTCTTAGCCGATGATTTACACGGAACTGCCTCTGTGTTCTCGGTTTCAAAGAGCAACGCCGCACAGTGGTCTAAAGCGCGAAATTTAGTGACATTCTGCCCAAAAACCAACTGTCCCGTATAGATATCTGTTGAATGTTTATTGCTTTCCAAAATATCCATCAACCTCGAGAATGAAAAAATCTTTAATAGCTTAGAAGTTATACCAAAATGTCACTAAATTTCGCGTTTTATACCACCGTGCTCTTGATGCATTCATGAAGAAATTTTTCGAAAAAGAAAACTCCCGAACATCCCATCGTTCCTTTATAATCTTCTACAATGTTTTACGATAATCGTTGATTAACTAACCAGCATAATTCCCGTTTGAAAATCTGCGGCTGACTTATTTCTGGACGATTGCTACTCATTTATTTTTAGCACTTAATCCTGTAGGATTCGCGGAATAGAACAAAGTGATTAAGGGATGAAATTAATTTCTATTTTGCTCGTGCTTTCAATAATCAATGCAGAACATTTACTTACATTACTAACCCTTTTAGAAGCGAATTGAAAAACGAACAAAATTTAGCAATCCCTCAAAACATTTTTAAATGCATTTCTTATAGACACGTTCATTTTTCTATTATTCCTAATGCAGCAGTCGTTCAGTTAGAAACCGAGTAATTGAATGACGATTTTGATACCGATGGATTAAGACACTATGTTCTTAAAAATGCCGAAGAGGAGAAAAAAAGTGAAGAAGAAGATGAAGCGGTAGTCTTCATGTTTGACAATTCTCCTCGATTTAGCACTGCAACGTTAAACACGAATTCACGTAGAAATGGCTCGAGGCATTGTTCTTATCAAACGATTATAGAGGAAGATAGGCAGAGTTGTACGAGATTGGACGTTTCGTACAGCTAGAAGATGAAGCGAGAGTCTTCAGGATCGGAGTGGGAAAGCGAAAGTAAGTCGAGGCCTCGTTATCTCGGATCTTCACCCCGTGGAGGTACACGTACCCCCCGTGGAATGTTAATCCCTCCCCCGCGCTCGTGCTGGTCGTGTCATCCCGTTCTCTTCAGGGTTCCCAAAAAGCCCAACCCTCGTTTCACTTTGAAGCGAGCGGCCGCCTTCGGATCCCAGAGAAGCGAGAGGAAGAGGGATGCCTGGAGGAGGAAGAAGGGAAGAAACGCGAACGAAGGAGGACTGGTGGCCAAGGAGGAAGAAGAGGAAGGGGAGGATGAAGAGGAAGAGAGAACTCGAAGCAGAAGGAGAGAGAGAGAGAGAGAGTGAAACGGAACGATAGAAGCTGACTGGCTCTGCCTCCGTGTATCTACGGCCATATTTCAGACCGTCCTTTACAAGACAATGGTTTCAGCCGAGGACCGATAAAAATTATTCAAATGACTCGTCCCGCTGTAAATTCCATCCGGGAATCCCCTTGCCACCGACTTTGCCCGCGAGCTGCCCTCCTACCGTCGCTCGCGTTTGCTCCCGTTTTCGCCGGCCGACCATGAACCATTCGCAGCCATCCCGAGGGATTTCCATATTCCCGCATTCGGTCCACGTAACGACGAATCCGTGGAGCCCAAGCTCCCTAAGCTGGTTCTCGGAACGAGCGCGATTTTCGTAAATTGGTCCAACAGGTTTCTGCGAACCTGCTTTTAATCGGAATTGTTTCACGCCGATCTTCGAATCATCCATGGTATGTAAATATGAAACCGGAATTTTTGTGTAGAAAATACGCGTTTATTGTATGACAATGATACAGAATATTGCCCATCGGTGGCTACACATTTTTCCCATCTCTCTGACAATTTGTGGACGCCACGCCAAAAGAACTGTTCCTCTTTTGAGGCAAACCAGTCATCGAGCCATTTTCGTACATTTTCGTAAGATGTGAAGCGCTGCTCAGCAAGTGCTTGTCCAATCGATGCAAATAAGTAATAATCGGATGGAGCCAAGTCTAGTGAGTAAGCCGCATGAGGAAGTATTTCCCATCTAAACGCCTCAATCGTTTCCTTTACCGGTTTTGCTGTGTGTGATGGTGCATTATCATGAAGCAAAATCACTTTGTGTTGCCTTCTTTGATATTCCGGTCGTTTTTCACACAAAGCTTGATTCAAATCGATCATTTGTTGTCGGTAGCGTTCAGTATTAACGGTTTCGCCAGGTTTTAGCAGCTCATAATAGATCACACCCTTCTGATCCCACCAAACACAGAGCATTGTCTTCCGTCCATAGCGATTTCGCCTTCCAGTCGATGTCGATGGTTCACCTGGAGTTACCCATGATCTCTTACGCTTGGGATTCTCGAAATATATCCACTTCTCATCGCCAGTCACAATTCGATGGAGAAACGACTTTCTTTTGTATCTGGCGAGCAGCAAATCAAAAGTGATTTCTCGGTTTTCCTGCTGTCTTTCATTCAGTTCATGTGGAATCCATTTTCCCATCTTCTGAATCTTTCCCATGGCTTTCAAACGTATGGAGACGGCTTCTCGTGTCACATTTAATTGATCCGCGAGTTGTTGTTGCGTTTGAGCGTCATCCTCATCCAACAATGCTTGCAGATCGCTGTCTTCAAACTTTTTCGGTGGTCTTCCACGTTCTTCGTTTCTCACATCAAAATCGCCATTTTTTAATTTTTTAAACCACTCAAAGCACTGTGATTTACCAAGAGCATGCTCACCGTAAGCTTCGACAAGCATTCGATGCGATTCTGCAGCAGTTTTCTTCAAATGGAAACAGAAAATCAATGCTGTCCGCATATCGTAGTTTCCAGGCACAAAATTCGACATGTTCGACGTTATTAAAAACTATGCTGTTGTATGAAACTTGTATGGTTGTCAGTTGAAAATCTTTACCAGATGTCAAAACAGTGACGCGGTTTAACGGTAACTACATTGACAGCTAGAGCCACCTATGGGCAAATTCCGGTTTTATATTTACATACCTGACTGGTGAACTTCTGAAACAGATTTCGCACGATTTACTTAGGAAATCTATTTCTCATTGATGATTTAATCATTGAATAAGTCCCGAACAATTGCAATCGAAAAATTGTTGCATCTCTCTGCCGTTTGGTCTACCAATCTCGAACACAAAGTACCAATTTAGAATGTTACCCGGTCAGCTGTCGCATTGACAACTAAATCACAAGATTCGATTGGTGCCCTTCGTCGGAAAAATGAATCCTCGTGCTCGACGAATGGAAGAGTCCTCTTCACCGTACAAAACCATCGATCAATCGAGAGAGAGCCCATTTCTCGACCACGTGTCAAAACCGAAGGATCCAATCAATAATCAAACGGAAGTGAGACAAATTGTAAGAAACCGGCAAATGAATGGGATCACTCAAAGCCTCGAAAGCTCTGTGTCAACCTCTCTCGGCTAGTGATATATCCCTGTGGACTAACTACACGATATTTTACTCGGCCGGGATGGGCAGACGATTTCTCAAATTCTGTCGTACTAAACTACCCCCAATTTGATTAACAGACTTGTGTCTGGAGGTATGCCACTCATTTATTTCCAGCACGTAAGGGCGAAATGCCCTGACGAGTCTTGGAATCTGAGACTTTCACTCCGTTAAACGTTCAACGTACTTGATCAAACTTGATAAAAAAGTTGAGGAAACAATTTTTAAAATTTGGTATGATTCCTACCAATGGAATCTAAACCAAAATTTTTGTGGTCTCATTCTAGCAAACCAGAGATCATGAAGTTGAGGTTAACTCAAAGTTGAATTTTCTTGACACTACTGTAATTAAAGCAAGAAACAAATTCAACATGGAATCAACGCGTGTTCTAAAGTTGTCAAGAGTTTAAAATAATTTCATCACGTAGCAAGTATGTTTTTGGTTTCCTGCTTAAAATTTTCGGTTTTGCGTACGGAATACAACACTTTGATATTAATTCAATAATTTTTACAGACGCAATTATATGAAAATTTTTCTTGAAAATAGTCTAAATTTTTGACCGAAACGTTGAAAATTTTGTGGTAATTTGCAAAATTGCTTAAGTAGTAGCATCAGATCGAACCAGTGCGCTAAATCATTATTAATCGTTAATTGGGAATAACGGTTAAATTTATACTTTAACATCGTCAATCGGGTAATTGATTATTAACGATTAACTGCATCAATCGATTGAATCAATCGTCGATTTTTCAATGACTACCTTTTTTAATCGTACACATTAATCAATCAATCCTGTTTAAAATTTTAATCGATCAATACCCAACTCTGTAGCAAACTACTCGGTCTGTCGTCTTTAAAAAATTCAAGTCCATTGGACCAATTTTTAAGAGTATTCACTTAGTATTGTCCCCGATTGTGTATAGATTAATTAATACGATGTATTGAGCGCAGTTCGAAACCGCAAAGATCGTGTGAAGTCAGGGTGTGAAAGCAGCTGGCGCGTTGTTGAATGGTGATGGCCCTTCACCGAGCATATATCACAAGGTGGCATCGCGGCGCGGCGCTGCGGTGCGTGTGTACTTTAGTCGCCACGGGGCCCCATCGAAAAGCCAGAATATCACGGAATATTGTGACCGTTGCCGACGGCTAACAATGGGCCTGGTCCATTGTCGGAAGCCGCCTCTGTAAACACGCCGCAGATGGGCGACAAACCTTGTCCACCCATTCTCCGCGCAAAAAGGGACAACACCGAAAAGAACAGGGTAGCGAAGATAGAAAAGTTCGAAAGTCGACCTCACGAGAACCGGAAAGTGCTGGAGGTTCACCGCTACCAAGAATTCCAAGCTCGTGGAAACTCTGGAAACTCGTGCGACATTCTTGCCGGCCGAATACTCGAGCATTTCACGTGAACGCGAATGATTGTGGCGCGTCAGAATTTAGGATCAGGGAAATTTTCACTTCGAACTTCTAATAGATTTATGTACTTGTAACTAAATGTTATAACTAGACTACGGATCTTTATGCAAACTCAAAAATCTTCTACGTCGATTGGAGGAGAAGCAGTGGTTAAATAAAAATTAATTTCACCCGTTAATAATCTCTTTACTATTGAAAATAATATGATAATATTCTCTTGGACTTTTTATATTTTCCGCCGTTTGATATTTCACCCATAATTTCTTCGCAAATGCATAAACATCCGCAGTCTAGTTATTATTATTATTATTATATACGGACCGAGGCCCTTTTATACAAGAGTTTACAGACGTTTTGTAGAACTGATATAAACAAATAGAAAATAACAAAAATACAAAAAGAAAAAAAAAGTCTTAACCTAAAATTTACATACGAAGGGACAAGCGCAAAACTAAACAAATACATTAAAAAAATCAATATTATTATGTGTGTTCGTGTGTGATCATGCTATAATCCGATTTATAGGATTTATAGGATTTCGTTGTTTGAAATCCTGCTCTCGTTCTCGAAACACGTTCAGGTACATAAAAATTAATTTGCATAAGGAGAGCGGGACATAAAGCTCTGGTCGGATACTATTCTTCGATCAGATAATGTTTCCAGATTGACTATGTTTAATATTTTAGAGTAATCATGATCAAAGATTGACATTGGATTGTTTGTCTTATATGCACAAAACCAAAGAAATTTATGCTGCACTCTCTCAAGCATGATTCCATGCTTTAACATGTTATGTATGCTATAACAACTCGAACATTTCATTTCTCTTCTGGTCTTATTTGGAATTGATCGACTCCTGAAACTGAATTTTATGATTCCTAAAATTGAATTTCCAATTGGCCTGTGCAGGGTGTGACGGCGCTTCACATCGCAGTTCGCAACAGGGACGTACCGATGGTGGAATATCTGCTGTCCTCTCCAGACATCGACCCGGGAGACACTCACCTCTACGCGATCGTGAACGACGATCAGAAAATCCTTAATCTAATTCTGAACAAATTGAACAAATTAACGGCGGGCCTCGAGTACGTAGGAGTCACGCAAAGCGCTGATTTTCCCGACGACGCGACTCCACTCTTGGTAGCTGCACAGTACGGTCACTTCGAATTGATCGACTACCTCAAGAAGAGACATCACAACATCCCCAGGCCGCATCCGGCCAACTGCATATGCGAGGAGTGCAAGTACGAATTGCGATTAGTATTTTGAAAAATTTATACGAAGTCTAACAAGTATGAATGTTATGCCTTTCTTTTTCGACGAAGTCAAAGTTCGTTCGTTTATAATCTTGAAAGAAGACTTGAAATTTTTTGAGAAGTTAGAACAATTGGTTTGCTACACAACGTGACAAAAATTTTTGAAAAAAACTGCAAGTTGTCGGAATTACAGAGAAAATACTAAAAGTTGTATTTTTCTTTCTTCACGATTTTCGGCCTCCAACTGCAGTAATTTTTCAGTTTCACAATTTGCAGTTTTTTTCCAGCATCAACCGATTTCTATGAAACTTTCACAGTGCATACAATTTACACAGATCTACAAAACGTATTTTTTGAAATTTCAATACAGGCCCGCATAAAAAAGTTGTAAAATGCAACTTTTAGTATTTTCTCTACAAGTCCGACAAAATGCAATTTTTAATAAAACTTCTTCTCACATCCTGTAGTAAACTAATTGCTCTAGCTTCACAAAAAAGTTCAAATCGCACAGTCAAATATTAAAAAAGTTATGGTGTTGTTAAGAGCGTCCGAACATTAGTGGGAGTCACTGTATATGTACAGTTAATTAACGGAGCCTCGTTGAAACGATTGTAAACATTTGAAAGGGCCAGTTTCGTTCGAGCTGGCAATAATAATTATTTCAGTGCCGCGTCGCGACTAATACTCGCAGCGGGACAATGCTTAATCAAAGTTTTCGAGCGGGTTGCATTGTAGGGCGGTCGGCCTCTCGAAGGGCGAAAGGGCTCGATGAAATTAATGATACGGTTGTTCGACTGCGCAGAAGCGAACGAGAAAGATCCGATTTGCTGACGATCGAGAAAATGCGATTATTCACGTACAAAGCGATCACGAACCCGGCGTACATTTGCCAGACGGTCGACGACCCAATTCTCGAAGCGTTCAATATATCTTACGAGCTGAATGAAGCCGGCAACTTGAACAAAGAATTCTATCACGAGTACAAAGAGCTTTCCCAGGTTGGCTGGTGTCTGTTCCTCTGTAACAATTGGTCAAACGACGTTCATTTCACGCAGAAGGTCTCCGAATTCGCGGCCGAGCTGATCGACTGCGCGAGGACGATCGACGAGGTGGAGGTTATTCTAAAGCAACCCACAGGATTCGCCATTTCCTCCAACTTCGTGTACCCGCGCCTACTATTCGCCCTGCACTACCAGCAGAGGACTTTCGTTGCCCACGCCAACGTACAGCAGGTTAACAATCCATAAAACGTGTGCAAATTCTCACTACGCGCCTGCCGGGGTCAGGTGACCGGTTCTATACAGTTTCTTACGGTACAACCTTCGCAATCTTCATCTTTATATTTTGCAGATCCTATTCAAAGGCCTCCACGACACTTTTTATTATAATATATAAGATGATATATCCCTGAAAATTTTAAGTCGCTAACCCCACGTTTAAGGATTATATGGGGGTGAAAACCCTAAGCTTTATCATTCTTTTCTTCTCGGTCGTTAATTAAGATATTAAGATGAAAGAAAAACGAAAATGCTCGAATTTACCTCTTGCACTTCATATATTTCTTTTCGATATTTGCGCTTCATAATTTTTTAGCAAATTACAACAAGTACAATTATACCACAGGTGCAAGTTGTAATATTATATAGCATTATTCTCAATAAGTTTAAAATTATAAATAATTTTATAATTAAGAAAATAATAATATTAGGAGTAATTTTTCTTTAAAGTTTAAGGAATTCTTGAAAGATTTTATTATATATTAAAAATCAAAATATTCTTAGACGAGAGGAGTATGGTCAATATGATCAATTAAATAATAGTAAAGGAATAAATATTACTAGTCAATTTAAAGATAGGAAATTATTCGTTGAAGGATCAAAAATTGAAAATAAATTTAATATCATTAAAGTTGAAAGGTTAATTTTTTTTTTTTAGTTAATTTAGGGTATTTTTTAAAAGATTTATTATAATAAGTTAATGTAGGGCTAAAATATATGTAATTAAGATAGTAAAAATTAATAATAAAGTTCAATATATTGGTCTTATTTGAGGAATGAAAGAATCATATCATTAGAAGTAGGTGATTAACTACTATAGTTTGGTTTAAGAGACCATTTCTTTCTTTCAACCATATAATGAAAGAGTATTATTTTTAATAATTTTAAAATGGCAAAAAGAAAAGAAATATTTATTTTTTTATCCTGTGTGCTAGACTGAAGATAAAGATTCTGAGCGGAGTCGAATAAACGCGTATGTGTTATTAATTTCCTTTAAACCGAATAATAAAATTCGTCTATAGTTTCTCCTGTTTCAGGAAATTACGACCTACAAAAATGTTCGAACCACTGGCACTGTAAATTAGATCGTAGTGCAAGTGGTTAAATACGTTCTCGCGAAAGAAAATGGTGTTCAAATTGATTTCCAGTTGATGAAGAGCAAATGGGTGGAGGACTGGTACGAGTGGCACGTGATGAAGAACTGGATGAAGTGCGTACACGTGATGCTGCGTATCGTGATGCTCCCAGTCATCTTCGTGATCATACTCTGCATGCCGAACTCCCGGTACTCGAAGTCTTACCAGTCGCCCGTTAACAAATTCATCTCGTTCACCGCGAGCTACATAGTGTTCCTGTTCCTGGTGTTCCTGCAATCGTCTTCGGACAAAACCAATCAGCTCCGCGGACCGCCTAACACCGGTATACAAACCATCCCCTAACGACGTTGACATATCGGGACGAACCAACGGGTCCCCACGTTCGGCTTCTGATCACCGGTTGCTTCTTCAGTATACATTTGGTTCCTGACGGTTTACATCCTCTCGTATATCTGGGCGACGATTCGTCTCTGTCTGATCCACGGCCCGAGACGCTTCTTCTCCAAGTATTGGTATTGGTACGATATCTACGGTCAAATTAGACGGTATTATTATTATACAGGGTGTCCAAAACCACCCGTCCAGGGATGTTAACTTCTCAGATAAGCATATTCGGTAAAAATGTTCGGAATAAAAGTTACAGGGATTAATGGAGGACATATGTCCATGACCTTGTATTTGGTTATTTGGAGGTCAGTACGTATTTTTTAAATGGGAACCCCTACTTTTGACTACGGATTCTGAAAGAGCTCGAAATTTCACGTTCAGATATTTACTTATGTCCTAGATTAAAATGAATGCTAGAGGCCATAAAAAATACGTACTGACCTCGAAATAACCTTGAAAATGTCCTTCATTAATCCCTGCAACTTTTACTGCAAAGATTTTTACTGGATATGCTTATCTGAGAAGTTAACATCCCTGGAGGGTGGTTTTGGACACCCTGTATACTAGCTGTACCCGGCCAAGCCATGTGTCTGAATATTAAAACGGAAATCACTGTATGATTTGTATCAACGAGCGCAATACGCCGAATATAACGTCACGGCGGCAGACAGAAATAAGAACAATCGATGGAACAGACTGATATCAGAATTATAATTAATATTCAAGCACATTCGGTATCTATTCTACAATCAGGTCACCCTCTAATATTCAGAATCGGCAGCGTTAACAATTAACCCTTCGAGGACGGCATCGATACCATCGTACTGACTCTAACAATATTTTTAACCGACTTCGAAAAAGGAGGAGGTTACTCAATTCGATCTGTATGTGCCTTTTTTCGCTTTTTTTTCTATATTTCTTTTTTTCTAGATTACGCCGAGATGGATGGACCAATCGGAACGAAACCTTTTGCATCTTGTAGGATATATCCCCGGGGTGGTCCCGTGAAAAACAAATTTTACATTTTTGTATTCCTTACGATTCATTTGCAAATATCTCGAAAACTAAAAGCGACCCCCCTATATTGGAAAACACTATGAACAAATTGTTCCAAGTGTGTTGCTGCATAACATATTGAAATTTCATCAAAATCGGAGAACAGTGGCACTTTCATTATAATATATTTCATTATAAATAATAATTAAAAAATATTATATGTTCTATTTAGTTGTTTTTGTATTATTAACCGACTCAATTCGATCAGTACATTGTTTATTTGTATATTATTTGTATATTACCTAACCAATAAGACTGATTATCAGACAGCGGATCTTTATGTAAAATGAACATTTTCATCATATAGAAAGAAAATGACAATTTATCAGAATATTAACCATCGTCCTCGAAGGGCTAATAAGAATGAAATTGTTCCAGGTTCGAGGTAGTGATGCTGTCCCTCTTCATAATAACTTTCCTATTCTGGATCACAGCCGCGATAGACGTGCACAGAAATGGACAGCTCGAATTGGAAAGGAAATATTGGAATAAGTACGATCCTACGCTAGTCGGCGAAGGAATTTTCTGTCTGGCGACCATCATGGCTTTTTCGAAACTGTTCTACTTCTGCCTGCTCGATTACAATCTGGGTCCTCTGCAACTATCCCTCGGGAAAATGATCGGCGACGTTGTGAAATTCGCCATCCTTTACGCGATCATTTTGTTCGCTTTCACCGTAGGTAAATTATATAAGCTGAAACATCTGGATCGCTTTAGTGTTAACTATAGCGAATTTCTGCAGCCACGTGCAAGCTCTATCAGTACTACGACGGCATGGTGCAGATCGATGACGAATCGAAAATCAAGACGCAACAAGTGAGCTCGTTCGTCAACTTCTCGGCCGCTTTGAAGACCTTCTTCTGGGCGTTCTTCTGCATGAGCCCCATGGAAAGTGCGGACGTGATAATTGAGAACCTCCCGGGGGAATCGAAGCACGAGAGCATCATTAATCATCACACGTTCACCCAAAACATCGGCTACATCGCGTTCGCCGGTAATATTCCACCCTTTCGATTTTTCGCTACGCGAAACACTGATGGAGAGCACCCGAACTTTCGAAATAAAAGCCAATAGAGGTATTCCAGCGGGGAGAACGGTCAATGTGATCAATACACTGCCCGAAATTACCATAAAGTCACCTGATTTTTTTTTATAAACTATCACATAAAAAAGAAGAGAAAAAATTGAGAAAATGATTTTTTCTGTTGTGCAAAGTTTTTACCATTTTTTCTTTTCTTTTTTTATTAATATTAAATGAAAAATTCTTGCCGTTCTTGTTCCAGCATACACGTTCATCGTGGTAGTTCTAGTCCTGAACATGCTAATCGCGTGCATGTCGAACACTATGACTCAAGTCACGGAAAACATGATCGTAGAGTGGACATTTGGCCGTACCGAGGTTCTAAAGCAAATAACTCGTTAAGCACGCCACCATAAATTCCACGAATAATTCCTCGGAATCTCTTGCTTCCAGACTTACGTAGATTTCATGCTTACGACAGCTCTTCCGCCGCCATTAAATATGATTCCGACGCTCATTGGAATCAAGCCAATCGTCGAGTACGTGAAACTATTTTTCAAACCGCAGAAAGACAAACGGGCACGCTGGGATTTCAATCACTGTTGCTTCATCGTTAGTAAAGACTATAAAGTATAAAGAAATTTTATACAGGGTGGTCCATTTATCTTGAGAAAGTCAATTATTACGGAAACCAGCAGGAATATGAAAAAATGTTTTATATAAAATATTATTCATACGGAGGGGCACATTTAATGGCAGTATGCACATTTTTCCATAATGGCCCTTTAACGGTCATAAAGGGAAATAAAAAATGTGGGTTACCATTTGAAAAAATGATGTTGCCCTTCATCTGACCCTTAAAGGGCCATTATTGGAAAAATGTGCATAGCGCCATTAAATGTGCCCCTTCATATGAAGAATATTTTATATAAAACATTTTTTTCATATTCCTGCTGGTTTCCGTAATAATTGACTGTCTCAAGATAAATGTACCACCCTGTATACATATGTTTCTATATCATATGAAAACTTCTATAAATATTTTAATAGGAGTCTTTGGAATCCGACAAAGATCGGCACTTCTCTATGGTAATGTCTCAGCTGGTGCAACGATATTTTCGGAAGAAAAATAAGGAGGCCGAAGAGAACGAATCGGAACGGTTGAGGAATGAGATTGTGGAGCTGACCGCAGTTCTGCGAGATGCTTTATCAATTGATTAAGGAAGCATTACATTGTTATTATAAATATCTAAACACAATACCTCAGCGAAGTTTCTAAGAGAAAGTAGGTACCGCGTTAATTTAATTTTGATAAACATCCTGAGAATAAGATTCTATTTCCACTTGGATTGTCTCACCAAGTACCATATCGATCAAAGTAAGAAGATGAAATCTTCCTTTTCATTTTCTTCTAAAAATCTTACTTGCACGTAAAATGGATTTTTGTTCGTCTGGCAACTCCGTGAGATTGCCACACCGCACAAAGCAGGGATTTACAGGCGCGCAGAGCTGCGAAGTGAACTGCGAGATTTTCCATGAATTTTCAATACGCTACGGCGAACGCCGGACATTCCAATCTGCGGAGTTAACCGAGAATTAAGGTTCAAGCTGGTATTGAAAGCTTTTGTTCTGGCATACACCGGGGCGGAGCGATTAATCGGACGGATAAATTAATCGATAAATGAATATTTCTGTATTTAGCACGGGAAAATTTCTGCTGGTTATTTGCCAGAGAAAGAGAAGTCAGATTAAATCCTTCCATAAAAGCGCAGTCTCTCATTTTTAGTTTTATTTCGCTCCCGTGAATATTGCTACTCGGCGATATTAACAATAGAGTTAATCCGTCCATAGAAACGCGGATGTACAAATGATCAAGAAATAAAAAATGTTTGATGCAAGAAACTTTCGTTGTTCCTAGTTGAGACGTTGTCTCTTGCTTGAAGAACTTTTCAATTTTCGAGATAAGGAAGACGGAGAGGAACGAATGTTTCCGAGGGAAAATGAAAAACATCTCGCGGAAACAACAAGGGTGGAACCAGCCCTGTTCCAGCATATGTACAGAAAGAAGAAGCTAGTGTCCTAGTAGAATTGTCCAGAAACCTCATGAATAAAGAGGTTGACGACCCCTCGCAATCTTGCCTGATCGTCTAACGACGATTTCTCTCCGAGGGAAGCAGAGAACTTCTTTTAGCGAGAGCTACAACGTACGCTATTTCATTTTACGGAACTGTGAACAACGAGCGTAAGATTGTAATGAATGCGTCGCGGGGACCCGAGATTTGTGAATTTATCAGTGAGGGTTTCGTGGGACGTCATTTACATGACTTCCCTCAAGAATATACACGAATATACCAGACTGTACCAGAATATACGAGAATGTACAAGAATATACCAGAATGTACTAGAATATACGAAGTTGTACAAGAATATACCAGAATGTACCAGAATGTACCAGAATATACCAGAATGTATCAGAATATACAAGAATGTACCAGAATATACAAGAATGTACCAGAATATACAAGAATGTACCAGAATAAACAAGAATATATCAAAATGTACAAGAATATACAAGAATATACCAAAATGTACCAGAATAAACAAGAATATACCAAAATGTACCAAAACATACAAGAATATAGAAGAATGCTATACTACACATACTGGGTGTTATCGGACGGATGATACAACCGAGCAGGGCATGATACTACATGTAAAAATAAGTCGAAAAAAAAGCAATTACAATTTTTCGTTTGACGCTTCGTTTTGGAGAAAATCGAGTTTAAAGTTCCGCCAGGTTCGCGTGCTTGAGTATATGCACAAAGTAGAATTGGTTATTAATGGTCAGACGCGTCAGACGATTCCTGTTCAATAGCACGCTTATTCCGCTGCATTTTCAAACTCGCTTTTCTCGAAAACGAAGCGTCAAACAAAAAAATGTTATTCCTTTTTTTCCACTTATCTTTACATGTAGTATCACCCCTGCTCGGTTGTGCCACCCTTCCGGCCGCACCCTGTATACTTGCATCTACAAGCTTATACAAGAACATGTATACAAGAATATATTAGAATATACCACGATTGTTTCGGAGAATTTTCATCTGTCCGGCGTATATGCTCCCGGAATATTCTTGTCAGGGGCTATAAATTTGCTGTGTAAAGTTGTTAGGGGTTGTTGGAGTGCGAACGTTGTTACGCTCTAGCGTCGCACGTAAATCACTCGCATTCTTCGCGTTGCATGCAAAGTTTCGGTTCGTTTCCGCGAGCTTTACGGTTCTTATAACGAACGCAGCACTAACTGATAAAGTTTCACTCCGGCTAGCAGTTTACTCAGCCGTTCCGAATTAATTCTCGAGGTATTAAAGATGCGCGGGAGATGGTAACGGCGAAACAGAAAGTGATCAATCTCACCTCGAAGTTTTCCAACGTACAAACATAAAACCGATATTAAAATTCTTTATAAATCAGTTCTCAGTGAAATCGAATCGATACTATGAATAATTCATCGCTAGACTTCAATTTCCATTGATCAAATTGAATTCGATCGAAATTGGAATTTTGTAGAAGGAGAATTATGGTATCCGGCTGAAGATTTACCGTAGAAGATGGATATATCTAACGAAATAAGTTCGAAGGAAGGAAATACAAGAAATAGACCCTTTTCGCACCTCAATCAATACTCGAACAGAAGTGGCTAGCCTCGAGTACGTTAAATAGCCATGACGTCAGCTTTTTCCCTACGCTTTACCTCGTATTGTCAACATATTTCGCAGACTATTCTACTTAGTCTTTCCATATTCATCCTAATGTATAATTTGATGATAACACCGGTAAGAAAACTGAGGCGCGAGAAATATTAAAGGATTTTAAAGGGGAGAGGATGGGCTATCTCTTTTTCCAACATTTATTCAAGTAGTATATGTACACATTTCATAATAGCTATAACTAATCAAATCAAGCTGGAAACTTGTATTCCTTAATTGCCGAGTTCTGGATGATTACGAGACGAGTTTCATGTGTAAGGGAAATGGGAATCGCTATACATCGAGATAATATCAGAACCGCTTATTAAGCCGACTAGTATAGACTAATTCATTGGCAATAATCTCGTGTACCTTCTGCCATCGTAATTGATTGCTTCGCCAATAGTCGGTTCCCGCCAAGTCTGCGAGGGTGCTACAGTCGCTACAATTTCATTAGTGCAAATCGGTTTGTTTCTGACGTTGATCGTGAATTGCGTCAGGTTCGCTGCTAAGAAACTACTCCGTCAGTAAATTGGAAAAATAGAAAAAAAACCAATAACCGAGTAATCTCTAGGGAAAACCTGCGAAAATCCGATTCGATTGAAACGTCTGCACGTGGTGCAAAGGAATCGCCAGGAGATACGACGAAATTCCAGCAAAATAATTATTTAAATAATATTCTACTTGCATTCGCCTTTTTATTTCACTCCGTCTGATAAATAATTAGACTGCGGGGACCTTTATGCAAAATAATATTTATATTGTTGTATAATATATAATAAAAATTTCTTACTTGAATTACAACAAACTGGAGTGAATTACAAATTTATTTTCTTCCTTATTATTCTAATAGTTTTGCTATTTTAAATTACGCCCACTCATTTTTGTCATAAATGCATAAAATCCGCAGTCTACTGATAATATACGCCAGGAATTCGTGGATTTTTGCAACGTTAACAGAGAAATCCGCACTTGCCGGAAATGCTCGTTCCCGGATTTCGAACTGCGACCATGGAGGACGCTTCTCTTCCCCTTTTTGCCCATTGGCTCTGTTGGAATTCCTGCTCGCGCCCGGGAACGAAAATCGAACGTACCGAGGGAAAATTGTACGGTAACCTGGCTATCGCGAAATATTAAAATTTTCGAACCGACGCGTTTTCCGCGCAGTGGTCGAATACTTTATTCTCAATTTTAATGAAAATCTATACTCACCGTTCTCTGCGTCTGTCGCTGACGTAATTTTTTTTATCGTTCGCGTCATGCGCCGCGCAAAATTTTAATCGTCGCACGGAGAACGAACTTCATTAGCATAACGAGGTTTGTCCGCGACGTTTGACCAAACGATCAATTTGTACGAGATGTAAACGTTCTTTTTAACGAAGATGTATCGATGGTACGTTTCTATCATGCACATTTCCAACAACTTCCCGCGATAATTTACTGTACGAACGTAGACTCGATCTTTCTCGCAGTTATCCGCCAGTTTGTTATTGAGTAAAGAATCGAATTTTTCCCAAGAGGACCATAACGCGCGACCCCAGCTTTCCCGCTTCTGGGGAAGCTTTCTAAGATAAGATTCGCGGATGGCATGAGCGCGGTCCAAGTTCTCGTAAATTCTCTGTTAAAGGCCTTGGTAAAATGCTTCTGGCTTGTATACGTTCACGATATAGCGAAGAGTGGAAGATTCCTTATGCAGAAGCGTGTTTAAGCAGAATAAACATTTCTTGTGCGATATCATCAATTACAAGGTACTGGAACCACAAATTCGTTTCTTTCTTAAGTACCAGAGTTCGGCATTAAATAATAAATTAAAAGATTAACGTGTACGATTAAAAAAGGTAATCATTGAAAAATCGCCGATTGATTCAATCGATTGATGAAGCTAATCGTTGATTAAAAAAAGAAATCATACGGATCTTTCTTGTAATTGATGATATGAGACATTTTTCTTCTGCATGGACACGCTTCTGCAAAAGTGCTTTGACATTATTACAAGAACTTCGCCGCTTTGTCCTCCTGTGCGTCGCGCCGCTGCTCGCAGAAAGCAAGATTAATAATCCACCGAGCGATATTCATTTTCTTGGGAAAACGGATGCGAGACGCTTTGTGTGGAGGGCTTTCCGATCGTATTGTCACGATAAAGGAGACGCGAAGGAGATAAGGGACTCACCTCCAGCTCTTCGAAGGAGAAAGGTCATCCGGAAAGGGTAGGAGACAGGCAGAAGCGAGGCAGCAGCAGCCGAGAGGATGCGCGAGAGCGCGAGCCTCTGCTTCTGTTCGCAGTTCGCAGTTCTCACGCGGCTTTCGTGATGCGAGCGTCGTTCTTAGGTGTTTCCGCCGACGCAAACAGGAAGAGGATAAATGGTGTTGTTGGTCGACGATCCTTGTTCTCGTGTTGGTGAGATTGCACCCTGAAGGCCGACTCAGTGACACCATTACTTTGACCTCTGTGAACTACCGCCGATTTCCGCTCCGGTGCCACTCCGTATTTCTTCTGGTTTTTTGCCCAGCACACGTGCGCTCGCGAATTTCTACAAAATAAAACGGCACCAGCTTTAGAAATATATGAAGTGAAACATACGAAAAAATTTCATGCCCGAAGAAAGTAGAATAACATACCCCTAACGCGTCTGCAGTGCCTGTGACGAGAAAAAAGTTCTAACAACCCACATGACACACTGCACATGTATGTACAGGGTTATCCAAAATAGACTATAGGAAGTTTCTTTAAAATAGAAAACATACTCTATTTTTAATATATTTAATTTAATTGGTTCTTTTATTTAATTATCAAGTATCATCTATGACAATTATGTGTGAAAGACGGTATCTGTCAAATGACCACCACGACCACGTTTACAGACATCAATTCGGATCCAGTTTCATCAAATTTTTTAACCTTTCGAATTGTTTGCTCTGATGGACGATTATGTATGCCGAAAAAATCACGAAATTTCCGATGGGTATTTTTTATTGGACACTGATATGCAAAATAAATTTTAATAACTCGACACGCTCTTCAATCGTTTACGACTCCATTGTTAAAATTGTCTATCATTGTAGCTTAGAAATACAAGAAAATGACAAGAAACAAACGTGGCGTTTGACAGATATTCATTCAACATCCTAAAGGTACTTTTGGATAACCCTTTATACTGCATAATGGATTATTCACGACCTGGATGCCGGAGAGTTGATATCGAAATTCAATTTTCAAGTAGCATACATTATGTGTGTGTATGCCCCGGCACTGAATTTAGTCCTGAACTTCTGGGAAGTTTATGGACAAAGTGAATGTTACGATTGTGACCATAATTACGAAAGTGGTATAAGTGGAAAGATATACAGTCGGTGTACAAAGTATGCGTACACCTTTTAAAAACGAATAAATTTTTCAAAATTGGACTCAGCAGCTTGAGTTTTTTTGAGACGTTAGAAGGGTCAAATTACTAGATAATTTGTAAATAATTTTTTTGAATTGTCATTGGTCGCAATTACGAAGGAAACAGTAAAGACCACGTTTTTTAAATCTTTTATCTGTGCCCGTAATAAAAATTTAAAACATCTAAGTAAATCGCAGATTCTTGAGATTTTTGCTGTTTTCAATCAATTACATTTCGTACCATCCTTGATCGATTTCGAAACTTCCAAAGTTACTACCAAAGGCGCCTTCTAAATTTTCATTACAGGTACAGATAAAAAATTTTTAAATCGTGACCTTTACCATTTCCTTCGCAATTGCGACCAATAACAATTTAAAAAGAAATTATTTACACATTAGCTAGTAAACTAATCCTTCTAACGTCTGAAAAGAAACTCAAGCTGTTGGGTCAATTTCTGAAAAAGTAATTCGTTTTTTTAATGTGTACGAATACTTTGTACACCGACTGTAATGTTGAAATAACAAGCACTATCTAACGATTCGTTTCTCACGATATCATAAAAATCATGATAAACTCACTTTTTTAATTTTCACTTGCCCCACTTTCATGATTATAGGCAACGTAGTGATTGAAAGAGTTGAATTTGAATTTAGATTTAAATATGTGCCGATTTTATTATATTGAAATAACAACACTATGAATTCATTTAGTTTGAAATAACGAGATGTGACAAAAAGATTTGGAAGTATTTCAAATTTCAGTCGACGAAGAATTTGAATCGAATCGATAGAAGAAAAGTAATAATAAATAAATTAAAAATCTGCATAGATGCAATTGTACATACGATGAAACCGCTAAGGAAAATTGAAGATGAACGAAGTTAATATATACAAGGAGAACCGTGAATAAAGTCATTGAAGCCCGGAACAGTATCGAAGTTTATGTATACCAATGAAGCGGAGGCTCCCGCGAGAATCCATGCGAATTTTCTTTGCTCCGGCGTCCTTTTACGCAGGGAATTTACATGGAAATGATTGTCCTTTGAGAAGAAGTCACTCTCCATCAGCGAAGAATTTTGTGGATCGTTTGAGGCTCGAGCGATCCACTCGCAGAGCTGTATTGAACTTGAATTATCGCTAGGAAAGGATCAAGGTCTGTATACGAACGAAGGGCGGAGGCTTTCCGAGGAAATTCCTCCTGGATTGCTCCGGAAATGGCTGATGTTTATGGAGGGGAGCAGCATTTCGATCGGGAACGTATAAACCGCAATGATACGGAAACATTTGTTAAGGTAAAGCCAGAAAGCAATTATTGTTATTGTCCTATTTAGTTGCGAATCGTGTGCATTACACGCGCGCGAACACTTTGAAACAGGAAATTAAAACGCTTGCGACGGTCAACGAAGATTCTGTTCCATTTGTAGGATAACGAAGTTAGTAAAGCACACTGCTTCGTATGCTTTGATCATTTTACCAATCCGTTCGCGCACTGTAAACCAACGGAACGAAGCGGGAAATGAAAGCGGAATTTCATTACCGAAGTAAAAAGACCGCGAATCAATACAAATACTCGCAGACTCGCTTAGATGTGCTGTTGCACGATTCTTTTTTGCGCAGAATGTATAAACGTTTGTCGAGATCGAACAATTGCTTTGTTAAACTGTTTGTTTCCGAAAACGTTTCGCAATATTTCTGTTTCTATATGGTCTTGGATTTTATCGAAACAAAGCGTCCACAATTATGACACTGCAATTATCTATTAATATCTCAATTCCAAAGATCTTTCTTTGAAATTAATATCGACGCGCGTTCGATATTAAACTTGTTACTGTCGAACAATATAAATACAGATTAGACATTAATGTACGTCTATATACAGTGACTCGCTAAAATATTCGGACACTCTCAAAAAGACGATCACTTTTTTAATAGTGGACTATACGGTTTCAACTTTCTCCAGAAGCTAGAACAATTGGTTTGCTGCGCAACGTGAACAAAATTTGTCAGGAAAATTGCGAGTTGTCGGAATTACATAGAAAATTGATAGTTGTATTTGCCATATAATATAATACTGATAATACTGAAAGTTGTATTTTGCAATTTTCGGTCGTTGCGATCAGC
>CM052311.1:11677898-11738898 GCA_028455605.1 Lasioglossum malachurum
TATTTAATTTTTAGAGAATATAAAAATATATGTGTGTACAATGTAAATTTTACTTATTATCAATCTTATTGATTAATTTAATTGAACGCCACGCGATCAAATATACCCCTGTTGTTAATTCCTAATTTTGATTGAAAGTTTTAGATTTACGTCAGTCCTCGCTTTCGAAATATGAGATATTTCATGCTACCCTAAATGAAATTTTTATGCGAAAGGCTTTGGCTGTATTGGTTGTGAAAGGATATGAAGGGAATACAATTCCTTGAGTAACCATTCTTCAACCAGACAATAGACTATTGTCCTATTATAATAGGACATTTTTCAAAGCTAAGGGAACTGCATACTAAATACAACAATTGTAATCATTCTTTCTACAGAACAGCAATAATGTATTCCAGCACAATAGAAATCCCTTTCTTTACTGAAGATTCTGTACAATATAAAAAGGATTCTCTACAGATAAAACGAACACAATAAAACTTGTTACATAATTCATAGAATCGATAAAGCCGATAAAATAAGATAAAAATCCTTTCGCGTAATATTTAAATCAATCAAAATGCATACGCATATTGTTAATGCGTTTATACGTCTCACATGGTATACATGTACTGACATTTTTTCAGACAGTTTGAACATGGGTGACGAAATATCGATATTTTTGGTAGTCGTTCTCGCGATAGGAGGTTTGATGATGATGAGTGCACTACTGGCCTGTTATGCCTGTATTTTTCGAGACCTATGCTGCAGACAGGAAGACAGATCAAAGAGAAGACGCGTTCAGAGCCCTCACCAAGAACCTGACGACCCAAGCAGGCCCAAAATGGATGCTATACTTTTAAACGATATCACCCAAGGAGAAAGTATGCCTACAGAGTCTGAGAGAGTTTGACTGAAAGCAACCGAGACACAGGAATGACTAAATTTTGTTGGCAAGAATTGACAATAATGATGGAAAACAAGAATATCGAGGAATTTCGACTATCGCCATAATCTACGACTATAAAATACGGAATGTAAACCAAAACGGTTCTGATGTTTATTTCAAGCTGCTATATTGCAGATTAATTTGTATTATGTACATAGTGGGATACATTCGTACATATATATATACATATGTGGCAAATTGATGTAATAAAAAATCTCTGGTAAAAATATTTAACATCGTCCGATCGCCAACAACGGCATGAGGAAATTCTGCGCCACATTCCCATGGCTATAATATCTACAACTATATTAATATATAAAATAAATTTCTATTTATATGTCTTGTGCACTTATTATGCTACCCGTATTGCATAAAACACACAATGTTCCCATCGTTTCTGGTAACTCTACCAATTACCGAACTAAGTACCAGTAAAACGTTTTTATAGATATTATATTGTGCAACCATCGACTCTATTAATATACTCGACTAGCTGATTTGACTGTTAAGCTGTTGGAGCACTGACAGTACCACTTCTCGTAAAGTCTGAAACATTTGTTAACTCGTAAATAAAATATATGTAGCAGTTTCAAATATAGCTTATTTACCTGAGGTTTACAATGTTCCTCCAACCAACTGAATACGCATCCGGATAACTCTGCAAAATTTGCTACGGAAATGTTATTAAACGTTTGGAACAAACGATCCATAATTGCCTGGAACTGGAATAATATCTCGATTATAAACAATATTCAAATTGAACTTGGAATTAAACTTACCACTTGAAATTTCGTTTCATCGGATATACGCATTTCTGCGTGTCCCGGTTGGGTCTGATGGGATTTAACGATCTGCTCGTAATTAGCTTGCATAATACGCAAAGCAACGACCTCTTTTCTTAAAGCATTACGTTCTTCCTCTTGTTTCTTCTTTTGTTGCAACAAAAACTGTATGTAATCTATCGACTTCTGAAGCACGGTAGCTTTAGATAATTTATAGCCCGACGAATCTGTATGCTGGCAAGTGGGAACCAAATCTTGAAGGGAATCGTACCCTTTCTTGATCGCGTCTCTCCGTTTCTGTTCAGCCTGGGTATGAGCTTCCCTTCTGCGCTCCTTGTAACTTATAGTAGAATTTTTGTTATCACTGTCTTCGTCTTCTACAAATAAGCAGCGACATCAATATACATGTATTTTCTAAATCTTAAAACCTGAATTTCATCGTTTACCTGTATTATGCGCCGATGAAGATGGCGTATTCACTGACCCAGTACTACTGCAACGGGAGAACGTATATTTCTCCGTAGGACTAGATGGCTCCAGCTTCATGTCGCTATCGGTTCCCATGTTACCACCTCCGCCACGCATCGCTATACTCGCTGCTTACGCGAAACAACAAAAATTGAATAACATTAAAATTGTTGTTCTCCAACGTTTCGTATAGTTTCCGAAGTCTTACGCTATCAAACATCGGTTACTGATAAGAACTTGGTGCAAAGTGTGTTGGTTTATGACATGACATACATAGAACATGTTTGATAACAACAAGGAATGAAAGTCTTTAAATTCGTATCCACTTACACATTTCGTATCCATCCTTGTGCAACGTATCTGCCATTACGTCGACAATTCGTTCGCGGAGGATCAACTCGAGAATGAAATGGAATCAACCTAAAATGCGCACGTGGAAAGGTTACAACCGAGTTGCAACAAGTAATATGCACTGGTGGCGTAGCGTAACGAGGCACAGTTATCCATAAAGATTCGTTTGGCGAACTGTTGCGTCGGTGAAAGAACACATTAAATCTGGAAGACTCGTTGGGACATCAGACACCACTGTGACACCATAATTTTCGTAAACAAACAATCCCGAAATGAATCCGTAATTATCATCGCAGTGTTATGTGAACAAAAGCCATCTTTCGACAGAAATGTAACTGTTGAGCATGGTCGACGGCTCGTCCAAGCAGGGTCGCCACCTATCCAGACAAAGGAACAGAACTGTCAAACGAAGCCACGTGCTCGACTAGCAGACGAAAGCGAAAGTCAAGGTCGCGTCAGAGACCAATACAAACGCGTGAAAAACGCAGCGCACACGTGAGACGAGCAATGCACTGAAATGCATCAGCGAATAATCATTTGCATTCTGGTATTTCTGTATCGTAAACATGATGATAATGATCGTATACATTATACATAGTAGACTGCGGATCTTTATGCAAAATGAAAATTGCCTGCATCGATTGCAAGAAATAGAAATTAAATGAAAATTTTCCAACGATTTTGAATTTCATCTTCTCAATTTTGCTACAAATGCATAAAGATCCACAGTCTAATGTCAAGACTGCGGATGTTTATATGCGTTTTACAATTTTTCTAGACAAATTTGAAGAAAGTGGAATGAAATGAAATTCTATTTTTAATGGAAACAGTCTTTGTAGATTCAGAACAAATAAAAATTGTACAAAATTCTGTCAAATTTGATATTCTACCCTTTTTTGAAGATTTTCATAGGCCATAAATAATCATCCTGTGTTCAGATTTTACTCAGTAGAAATTCCAAAGATCTCCGAACCGTTCCATTTGTTTAAACGTAATGCAAACATAGAAAGCATCAGGAGTACGTTTTATGTTAAATTACGTTTATTATAAGTATCTAATATATTATAATATAATATATATAATATATATATGTACATATAGATCATATATATGATATATATTATAATATATATTTACAATCGCTTTAATACATGTAAAACCATTTAAGATAACTAATATTGTTCGGCGGTACGACGTTTCGGTCCGTAACGCTCTAGCATTTTCTATGATCTGTTTCTCTTTTTTCTTCCGTGTGTGAGTGTATATAATTTCCAAAGTACTCTATCTCTTTGTGTACCTGATCCGGAGACCATTTACTTTGCTAGTATATAGTATGTACATACTGCGAACGAGCGATGGTCCTCGGATTGAATTCGTGGCTAATTGAAAAAAATTGAAAATGATATCGTTTCGTTTTCTTTGTTTTATTATTATTATTTTTTTGCTCGCAATCCTTACCGCACGGCACTACTAATTAGGAAATTATTCTACTTCTAAATTGTGTATTCATTGTTATATTCGATTAATCTTAGTAGATTTCATATACCTACGTAGTACACAACGCTACATTTTGTATCGTTCGGGGACGGATAATGTCGGAAAGCCGAGGACTGTAAACTATTTTAAGACAATAAATTGGCAACGTGTATCGTCGGAAGAATAAATATTTTTAGTTAGGAGTACGTGAGGTACATTAAAGTTACTGACTCACAGATATACAATCATTAAAATTGTTTGTATACAGGATGCTGTTACATCAGGGGCCTAGATACACTCGTGTAAGAAGAATCCCATTTTTACAAGTATATATATTTGTTTCCTTTTTTCACAATTATTGTTACCGTTATATGTAATCGTTCGTCCTATTTACTTTTGGTTTGTTTGTTTGTTTGCTTGATTTCTTTCTTTCTTGCTGAATCTGTCAGAACGCATTCGCTATATAAGCATACAATGCAAAAGCATTTTCGAAATTTCCGACACGGCGATACAATTACGCCCGCCCCCGCAATCCTATTCAACATAACAATAATAAGTAAAATTCACACATCGTTTTCGTAGCCAGAAACGCCCCACATGTAGTTTATTTGAATAAAGGTCACTTTCCCGCAGTTAAATCGATAAAGCATCACATCGTAAATTCTTATTAAGTTTGAATTTAGTGTTTTTTGTTTTCTCTTCATTTTTTCATTTAAATATCACACGCTCATTAAGACTCGCACATTTAACTCTCATACACCATGTTGTGTCGTGACGTACACGTTCTCTTCCTTTTTCACTGTCTCTGCTCACTAGTTTTTTTTTTATTTCATCACCTAATTAATTTTCGACATTGATAAAAAATTATATATATGCATGTATATATATATAATTATTTCATCATTAATTATCATATCTTATTGTTCCATTAAAGTTTAAACTAAAGTGCGTCGTGTGGTATGCAAGTCCTGGCAAGTTACCGCACTTAAATATATATATATATTCAATGTGTATATATATAATATATATATATATATATATTTGTATATTTATAATAAAGTATCATTTACTTATTATCAGTATTTTTATATTTATTACTAGAATCATGAATAATTAACTCACAATATTTCGAACTATGCATCTCCGAGATTAATTAGGATTGGTGCAAATGAAATAATTGAATCTATGCAGACCGATCATCGAGCATCGCGCAGGGTAATCCGTCCGATTTTTCCAAAAGAAATTAGATGAACGATAGCGATAATTATTTTCAAATCGATTTAATTAAATAATACGTTTAATTGTTTTCCTACATCTCATTTCCTTCACGTACGTGGTGGCGGAATCAGTAAATTCATTAATCAACGTGATTGATATAAATTACAAAAATTGATGTGTTGAAATTTATTTTAATTGAAATAATCTGACAATCATTTTCCTATAAATAAATTGATCCTATAAATAATTTCCTAGCGCTATTAATATTGCAATATACGCCACCCTATGAGACAATCGCTCATTCGAATGGATGACGTGTTAGAAACAAAATAACACCTGTTAAAGGTATTTAACATATGTTTTGCTCACGTTTACAATCCACTTTACTCCCCAACATCGCATTTTTTAAGGCTCACAGAACTTTTATATTATTAGAAGTGTTTTTGATTTCATCATGGTGAGCTGCATTCGCTAAACATTAGTTTATTTTTCCCTTGTTTTCTTATTTGTTTAAATTCATTATAAATTCATTTAACGATATATCAAAAAAATAAATCGATGTTACGTACTATTATGCGACAAAACCAATACAATTCATAAAACCTTTCACTATCCATTTTTTTCTGTAATAAAACCCATGGTAGCGTAAGTGGTATACACAAACCATTTCGAAGGGAAATGATTCTTTCCTTCCTTCGAATTGAGCAAATTTAGATCGAATAGAAAATTGATATGAATATTTATGAACGTTGGAGTACCTGCGCGAACCATTCCCAGTCAGTCCCCTCAGGTACTTATTTATTGATACTGTAAAATAAAATTTGCTAAAACCATGTCGAATGTCCGCTCGAAATTTTAAACAAAAATTTCTACAAAGACAAGACCATTCGTTCTCTGTCTACACAGGAAACAACAATAATCACGTACAGTGATTTCTTAATTGGAATTTCTTCAGAAATTTCAAACATCGAACTTCAATTGTATCGTGTTTAATACGAAGACCTTAGTCTCGCTTGATCACCAAATATTAAGTACCCTGAACAGTTTTTGTCGTTTTCTCCGTGAAAAATTAAGGAAAAAACATATTTAAATTATGTTTTTCTTTTGTTTCGTATGTTCTTAGATATATTTATATTTACTTCTATACAAATACGAGGAATTACGACTAACGAAAATCGGCAAAAACTATTCAGCGTACCTGATACATTGCATTTACGCATTTGGTTCTGTATTGTCTAACCGGCGTTTAATTCAACAATTACGAATCAGACGGTATCAAACGGAAAGATCGTATTGTACAAAAAAAAAAAGAAAAGAAAAAAAGCAGACATGTACCAGAAAAATCAGCGCATTGTTTGCATTCAAGAGATACAGACAAACGAACTTCTGTATATTACCACACCGTGGTCACAATGTTTGATCTGTTCTACAGCTTGATATAAATTGAAAGTATCACATAAATTTCAACGCTTTATCCTCGTGTATACCATCGTGAAAACAATAATCGAAAGGGCTCTCTGCGAAAGTGAAAGATCTTGCCTGGGCGTGTCATCGCGAGCGAGCCGAACGATCAGCTATCATTTAGAATATTTGTAGATGTCACCATGCGTAACGAATCCGTCCGTAATAAAAATAGGAAAATTAATCGCGTCAATCCCCATCGCGCGGCAACCGACGTGGCTATAATTTTCAAAAACGAGGTTCGTTGCGCGAAATGCAGGACGTTCAGGAAAGAATTTTGTACTTTTCTAAGATCGTTCGTGCTCGCTGGCCGCGCGAGAGGACACGTGGCAGCTTCGAACCCGAGAGAGACCCCTTAATTAATACATATATCCCGAAAACTCAGCAAGGATGTTAGTTTAATATTTTTGTACCATGATCAGAATCGATTTATATTTTCGAACGTTTGACCTGACGTGACTTGGCAGTGCGACGAGGTTTCTTCCCGGCGTCGCTAGGTGTTTCCTCTGATGTGGATTTCCGTTTTGTGGATAACGAAGGCACGGGAGCCTTCGGTGGTGCCATTTCCTCTGTCGGCGGTGGCGGTGGCGGTGAAGGCTGTTGTTGTGTAATTGGCTGCTGCGGAGCCACTTCGGTAGGACTCTGTGAGTCTGCTATGGGAATGAAGTCTAACTCTTCATTCGCTGTTTCTGGTACTAACCCTTGATTACTTAAAACCGATACATCCTCTGACGGTACCAACATAGATTGGCCGCATACCACGCACACAGGTATCGCTGGAGATTTGGATCGCCAATATTGAAGCTCTGTTTTACATTTGTTCAATTCCTGCGCAATAAATGTACAAGGATATTAAATATTTATTTTTAACTTCCTCTCTCGAAAAAATGTAAGATTAGGATTTAACGTTTACCGTTCATATTAATTTAACTTTCTGTAACGATATATACTTCATTATTATTTATAAACATGGTTTACGGCATCAATAAATAAAAAAAATCACTGAATTCGCGATACATAAAGATTTTCACAATAATTTTACCTTTGGTTCTAAGTAAGATCCAACTATCGCAACGAATCTAAATGACACGAAGCCTACATCTCTTCTGTCACACATTACGCTTATGAGTACTCAGTGTACCTTCGTAAATACCTGTAGGAGTGTGCTAAATTTTCGTGAAGTTTCCTCGTTCTTCTTGTCATTCTCGTCGAGACGCGTAGCATATTCGACGATCTGTTTCTGTTGCTCCGCTATTTTTGCTTTGCAATTCCTCAGATCTCTACGCATTAATGTTAACTGACTATTGTACCGCTTCATGCCCTGCTTGATCTTGCGAATTCGTTTTCGTAACACCATGTTCGATTGTGGGGGTGATACATTCGATTCCAAAAGAACAGGATCATCCGAAGAATGTGGAGGTGAGCCTTCTTCTCCGCTATTGCTTCCTGCCTTGCTACTTCCAACGGTTAGAGGCGTCGAGTCCAGGCATATGAATGGTTTGTTCACATTACTAGAAGCTGTAACCATTTACGTAAAACGTATCCTTTCCATTGTTCGAAATAATTCTAGAAGCTCGAATTTTCTGCTTACATGAAAATGTTCCGGCGAGATCCAAGAAATCTGCTCCGAAGTATGGAATTTCTGGTAATGTTGGCTCTATGCGTTCCTTAAAGTACTCCATAGCCATAGTACTTAAATCAAACAACTCGTCTGTAACTTTGTACGGCCTGGCTAATTTTGGACTAATTTTGATGTAATGTAAAATACGATAAACTTCGTCTAAAATCTGAAACACAATTGCGACTTAAATCTCTTGTATACATTTAACGTTCCATGACCAATCCGAAGAGAAATTTAACATACCTCCCCAGGAAAAAAACAACAATGTTTACGTTCGATGTGCTTGCCAAAACTCATCTGCAATAATGTGAGCCGCATGTGAAGCGTTTCGATTATGTCCGATTCACAAGCTAGCGGATGATTACGTCGAGCTGATTCGCGTCTTGGCATCTGTGCTTTAATTGCGTGAAAACGATTTAACATTTGTGCTTGAAGCTTTTGGAATGTGGAGTTCAATATTGATCCACAAACACGATCCATTTGATGACATACCTACAAGTAAGCCAATATATAAAATGTTAATATTTTCATTAACCAAGTTGTTATCGAAATAACTAATTGAAATTCCTACTTACTGGTCGTAAATGAGCTACGGTATTGTAATCTAGATAGCTGAAAATCTTTTCAAGAATTTCAACAGGTAAATCCAGAAGATTTAAATTACTATAGGTGGGTGGTCCAGCGACTGAAACTCCGCTATAAGAACTAGCCATTGTTACAGATTGATTTCTTCTCGACGAACTACTGTCTGCAACTTCGGCAACTGGTCCGCCCCCATTACTTCCTCCCATGTTACTTGACTGACGAGTCGATACCATATTTCTAACGTTTTAGATAATCAGCTCCACCAGAAACCTGAAACATTATTCGTTACAATTCTGAAAACATACACCTAATGGTTTAACGTACAAACAATTATAAATATATCACTGCACAACTAATCAGGAGAATAATATAGCTTCCTAGGTTGAAAAAAATCGATAAATAATCAAATCTAACAATATTGCCGATCGTATTATTCTGTTACTTTTGTACATTTTACATACCTGTTAATTTCTAGTCACATCTGGCAAATATCTGACAAAACCGAAATGTTCAACTATACACGTCCGCAAAATTATTTACATTTATTTATTTATAAATATATACATTTCCATATATTCGCATGAAATAAATATAATAAAAACCGTGTGTGCAGTGTACACTTCTATATGATTGTTTAAACGATAATATGAAAAATGTTAGGAAAGACAAAGAGTTTTGTTTAATTTCACTGGCTAGCAAAGAAGAACGCAGTCTGGCCTGAATTGTTCGACAAGAATTATGTTGAAACAACTCGTTGAGATTTCTTCGTGAGATATCGATGGAAAACAAATCCGCGATGTAACCTGCCGAGATTTTTCGTAAGAATATCGTACACGAAACCGGCCTTCCGTTTCTGTTGAACCGTTTTCGAAAGAAGAAAAAAATAACCGAGGAAACAAACGGAGTAATGAAATCTCTGGCGCGGCCACGGAAATGACCAAATGTTCGATGTTTAATTTCGAGCTTGTTCGCGAGAAAAATCAAAATACTGGATTATCAAAAAAATACCCTAGAGGTTGGGATTACTTTCGACGACAACAAATGCATGATATATATTTAGGCAGCCAGCGAATGGCTTCGTCGATGATGCAGGATAATCAGGAAATAAAGATGTGCAACGAATACGAACAGATGGGCATAAATATATGTATTTACCCGCCACCGAAACGAAATGGCCGTGGCGTGTTGTACACATAACACGCGCGAACCAAATTATAGAAATACCGACACAAATCGAGGCCGGAGAACTTTTCGAACCGAAATACTTGTCGAGAACATAATATCTTGCAAACAATGCACACAACGCCGAGAACACAAACACCACAGTATTTCAAATTTTCCTGGAGAACGTGAAGAATCAAACTGAGTTTTATTGGAGTAATGAAAGTGAAATACAACATTTGTTTTTGTTTACAATATTGCAGTAGATAGTACAAACATCACAACTTCTTTAGTAAGCTCGGAAGGAGTACAAACTTGGCTAGCACTTGTCACATTATATAGTAAATAGCGAATAAGAAAGTATATGTAAATAAGCATCTTTTAGAGAATCTGTACGGCGAAACAGCTTTATTCGAACGAACTTGATTAAGAAAAGCGAAGAGGAAAGAAACGTGATAGCAGATAAAGACATACTGCTTAGATTCTAGTTGTATTTAGCAGAATAAACTTTACTTATACTTTTGTAATTCTAGAAAATAGCTACACCAATATGTATTTTGTAAGGAACTTAGAAACTTGCTGTTGCAAAAAACAGAACAGTGAAATTTCAGTTCCGCTGTTCAAACAGATTTTTCTAGTTATTGTCTATTGAATGTTTGAATTCCAGAGTAACTATAGAATGCATTATGTTATCAAATTTTTTAAATTACATCAAGAAAATTATTTGGAATATAATATCATTTGCAAGTGTAAACCAACAACAAACCATCCTCTTTAGTGTCTATTCGAATAAAGATTTTCGCTCAAGTTTTTCGTGTGATGCATCAGAATACTGTTTGATATACTCTCACTTCAACTATTCACTATTCACAGCAGTCAGATACTCCAGTTTCGAGCAGCACCTGGATTGGGGCACGTCAATTTTCAAATGATTAAAAATCAAGAAGAAAAAAAAAGGGAAAAGAAAACAACAAATATAATATTCTTGATCTGAATTCTAACTGAAAACTCGCGTTTTTTCGAACGCTCTTTTTCGAATCCCGATGGGAACGAAACCGGTCCCACGTTTCGATTGTGATTCAGTCGTCGAAAAGGGGGTATCCGAATCTCCTCTTTACCGTCTGAAAACGTATTATTTTACCGAAAGATGTATTTGATGGAAAGAGGGAAACCGGGTGACCGTGCGCAATCGATGCACCTATGACTTTTCTCTCTTTGTAAGCTTCGAAGAAGCTGCGGTATGATTTTCGTGCGTTCCCGATCTATCCGTCGTTGGAACGGCTAGACAAGAGAGAAGAAAAAGGCGCGAGGAAATCTTGAATAAGATCACGTACCCCCTGTTAAATGACGGAAAGCAATCAATGTATCCGCGTTGGTGTTTTCAGCGACATTTTGACGGAGATCCCTTCCTTCTCCTCACGACCCTTGCTAATGCACTCGTTCTCGTTCTCACTCTGTTACACCGTCGAACGTTCTCTCGTTTCTTCTCTTATAACGTTGTCTCTCTCGTTCCTGGCTCGTTTTCTATTGCTCTGTCTCTGTCCGACTCGGCGCGCTACACTCGTGTGACTACGGTAGCGGTAGCGTCGCGTTTCCCGACCTCTCCGGCGTCACGTTTTCTATCCCCACCACTCCATTGCGCATTAGTCACTGCGCAAGTCTTCGAGAAAGGGAAGGTACCATGAAGGTACGATGAGCGACGATGAGCGACGGAGACCTTAGACCTTAGACCATATAACTTATAGACCCGACGTAGCTATAGGATATATGTACGAAGTGTTCTAGATAAGATAACAGTTGTATCTGGTGATCTGGTGCAACAAGTATCTGGTAAATACAAGTCACGTCTCGTTGATCAACAAACTCGTTGCATAATGAATTGTAAGTCTTTTCACACGTATTTTATACGTAATATCCCAAATATATATTGTTGTTCTTTTTTTTTTAAATAAAGTTGTGAGCAAATAAATACAGATTTCGTAGTATCAACATTTCACTTTTTCCAAACTATAATTGACAAAATGAAGTAACGCTATATTTAAAATAATAAGAGCAAAGTGAACACTAACAAGTAATAAAATGAAGTATATATTACAATTACAGTTTCCATATTTATACAAAATGAGGTACGGCGACGATTTTCCCCCTTTGCCTTCTAATACTTTAGTTCCGTGGTGCCGCGACTTCTCAACAGATTATAGCACTTTGTCCACAACCTTCATCTGATAGACAAAGTAATCTCGGAACAAGGCATGTTATGTGAAGCCGGGTCTATAAATATTATGGTAAAAGACGGAGAAGCCACGAACTAGATAGAAGTTAGAGCAACCGCAGCACATTGATCCAGGAGCCCGGCTTTTGTGGCCATAACTATTCTAGCATTATTTCAATTATTACAGATCGTTGGATTCCTACTTGAATACTGTTGAATACCTACTCGAATCTCACTAACAATTTAAAATCTACGAATTGTCGGCAACGTGGCATCGAACGTTGTAACAGAAAAGTATATTAGATGGTTGTTCTACCAAGTACCTCGTCTATGACGTACATCCCTTCTCGTCTCCGACCGCGATGGCAGCACAATCGTAACAGCCAATAGGGGAGAAGAGAAACCGTTTTCCGTCCTTTCTAACGTCGCGGTACGCCATCCGAATGACGCGACGTCACGGAGGGAATCTGTACAGCGCACACACACGCGTAAATCGTACCTGAAAAAAAGCGCGCGCGTGTCGTGTCGTGTCGTCGAAACAGCTCTCCTTTTTCGTCGTCTGTCCTCGAGACTATCTTCCTTTCAGAGAATCGCGACCGAGTGCATTAGATTCGGCTTTGTAAATAGCAGAGTAAAGAATAACGATTTCACTGTTCCCTGTTTTACGCGGAAAAAAAACGGTCTTCCCCCCTCTTAGAAACGTTTCCTCTCGGCTCAGATTTTTCTTGTTGCTACGGAATACTTTTGGTGGAGTTTTATGCTCTACAGAATCTCGTTGGATCGTTCGAATGCAGTCAAGATCAAAATCAGCGTACAAACAACGCCGACGATCACGACTGTCTCGCGACCAAATGTACAATGTACCTACATATACGTGCCCCTCTCTTGTTGCGTATCGCCACTTTGTACCAACGGTTTTTTTTTCTCGATCACATTTCGTGAAAACGTACCCACCGACTCACAAGCGTGTTCTCGATTGGTCGACTTGCACAGGCCGGCCCACAATGTATGCTAGTCCGTCAGCATTTTAATATTTTTAATGGCTATCCCACAATCCGCGCAGGAAGAGATCATTTCTGTCGTCCCGGAGATATGTCCAGCGTCGTGTACAGGAGGGAAACTCGTAGAAATTGTTCGCTCGTCAACCGGTCGCTAGCGACATCTATAGAACGCGATGATTAATCGCACGAACGCGATCGATTCGAACCGAACGGTACAATGGTTTTCGGAACCGTTGAAGGGATCTGTAAGAAAATACAAATGTATGAAGAAAAACAAATTTATTCATTGTTGTCATCCACGTAATTTGACCCTAATATGTTTATCAGTTTGCAGACACTGTTACGGAAAAATATATGTTAATAATCTCTTTCCAGAAAGAAACCTAATGTTGTCCGATCGAAAACGTTTTTATCAGATATAGCATGGTTTATTTTTTTTTAATGATTTTTCAAGGTTACCTCCAATTTTTTGCAAATACACCTATCATATTTTCAAGTCTATATATGTTAGAGGATTTCAAGACGAATTCGGTAAGTATCATAACATAAAAAATATTGCTATATCTGATAAAAAGATTTTTGATCCGACGATTAGAAAAATACATATTTACAGGAAATCATTGCGGGGAAATATTTTTTTACGTTTATCAAATACGACCACGAATACATAGTCGTATTTGTTCAATATACTTAACATATCGTTAATTATAGTATAGACGTTGAACAAACAACATATTTTCAATTGGAATATACACTTCGGCATTTGAATCGCCCGATGTTAATTTTAGGCACGTTTCTAATAATAGTTCACGGTAGTATAAAGTGTACTATTGTCTTAATAACAGATGTTATATGAGTCTCAATATATACACAATGTCTGAATAGTACAAAAATATCTTCAATGTTGCTTGATACTAAAGGGGAGATAACATAACAGTGCCCCATTTCGCGGACTTTTGTATAGACATGATAAAACACTGATCAACAAGATTAATAACAGTTAATTTTAAGCAATATGCACAGCTGTTTAATTATTGAATTTATATTGGAATACTTGAATTGCAATTGTTTGAACATCATAAATTTTTATTGTATAACAATCAACTCTTGAAATGTTATGTTTCCAACACCCCTGTAAATATTAAAAAATTCATACAAGTATTCATGTTCAAACATAACGCATGACCGAACTTTCATTTTCACATTTTTCGAACGAATTCACTCTATTAGTACAATTCCACTTGCTGAAAGTCGTACTTTTATCCATTGTTTGTAATCAGGAAGGTCTATCACAAATTATCATATTCATACTTTTTTTCCCATTTGAAACACTATTACCATGACTCATGTGAGGGAAGAGGGAGGAATATTCGTTGTTCATTGAGAAATATATATCACTCGAGCAGATATCTATCTGTATTAAAAAGAGTTTAAAAGAAGTCTGAAAATATGAATTGTATCTGACCTGTCCAATCGCTGTAAAGAATGATTATCTTGATGACCTTTCGCGAAAAGAGTCCGCCTACTGCCTCGGCCATCTTTCCAAATATCTTACCGAAACGATTACTTTTTTAGCAGAATAGCAATTTCTACGGGGATTACATAATAACTTGCGAAATTGGGTCTAACGGCCTTACTAGTGGTTCTATGAAATCTTTACATTCCGAAACGGATCAAAGAAGGCGACCTTCATGAAACATTACAACTACTCCTCGTTGAGCCAGCTGCAGTTAATGCCGATATTTCACACCGGTTGTTGGAAGATAAACAAATCGAATCGTTTCCACGCTGCAATCAGTGAGTGCAGCGATGAATGTTGCGTTTTCGAAACACGCGTGAGCAGGTCTGAAGAACATCGAAATTTCATAACCAGTATAAAACGAGAAGGATGCATTCTACTTCAACGGGTACAGTGGGAAATTGAAGACTTATGAAAATGGATAATTTTGGTTCCAGCGCGTAATGATGATCCATTCGTTTATGAAATACAGGGCTATCGATCCGACGTCTAGCGCACCGATGAGGTAATGTTCGGTAGCAGTATAATAAAGAACCGAACGACGTCTGAAGGCTTCACAAATCCGAGTGTGAACGAAAATGAGTAGCGAAAGAGAAGCTTTATGTTGCAATGAGAAATACTGTGGTCCACTATTGCCATATGGGCCCGTAATGCGACAAGTTCTTATCGTCTGATTAATTAAGGGCTTACATAACGATGATCTCTCGCGTAACCCTTGTATTTGTGAAAGAATTAAGATATTCGTAACGTTAATAGGGAAGGAGACGCGTGAAATCGGATAGAAAGATTTTTCACTCAGTCTCGGAAAAGTTATCTATACGGTTACATCCATTCGTTACAAAGCCACACTCTCAACAAATGAAATTGATATACCGATTGGAGCGTGTTGGCGATAGAACCAGTTAGCATTCGTAAAAAAACACTGTTCAAGATTTATTGTTACACAGCCAGGAATTTTAAATTGCAACTCGCACTGGACATTACAAATGTCCAGATTGATTACATTACGTGTAATCCAAGGAATGCCGCGGGTGATTACAATTCAAACGCGTATTTTGTATGAAGCCGAGACTTAAATAATCGCTCGAATCACCACGAATATCAATTAAAGTATTTAAGTATTCAGAACCTGATGATCCATCTCGCAATGCATCTATGTGTACCGAGTAATTATTATTTGAACCGTTCCGCTCCACTTATATGCAAAGTATCGCTACCCTATGAATACGAGATCTTTCCCGCGACTGTAATCGACGACTTGTAATCGGAAACGCGATAAAAACAATGAAGTCACTGAACTACCGCCGGAATATGAATAAGTTTACGCCGAACTGGATCCCCATCGATCCCCGGAGTTGACGGTTTTTACGTGTTTCGGTTATTCATCGTGAGGAAACTTCGTTCGCGCCGACAAAGCGCGCGCAATTGCCTTTGTTGCGCTTCATCTTCATTTCCTCCTATTTTTCTGTATGTCCCGGTCGTTTCAATGAACACGAGCGACTCTAATTTAATTTTCGGAGCAAACTTCTTCGTACGCAAAAATTTACAAGTATTAGGTCCGACGAGCAAACCAACTACTCTGCCGGATCGAATGACCGGTTTTAGTTTCCGTATCTTACGATTAATTATTGAAATGATGAAGTTGCTTACATGGAAAAATCGATCCTTTCTTCATCCAAGGAGATATTGTAAGCACAAAATTGAAATAAATAGAGGCTTGTAATTTTTCTAACGTAAAACATTTTGATCGTTTTCAGTGCTCGGTAGGTTTAGTTTTAAGGTAGCTTTTAATTAATTATTCTCGACGTTTCGAGCGTGGTTTTCGGAGGAACTCGAGCGTGTTTACCCCGAAGAAAGGAAATGATTAAGCAAGCCGCTAATTATCTATAGAGGACTTCCCGGTGCCAGCAAAGTTTGGAGAAATTGGTGATTTTGGGTTACCGCAGTTGGTAACGTTACAACACCATGTGGAGATTATTATCCCATTGATGGGTCGCATTCACCTGGCCAGCGCGTCTCGTCTCTGACTAGCTATGAAATTTGTTCAGAGTCGATAGGCTACCGCGAAATAAAAGTGGTGGACTCTTATTTAACATAGCCGGCAAGCAGCCGACAGTGCTCACTTGACCACCGACCGTAACAGAGTATTCGCATTTCAAAGGTAGCACATTCGAGAGTCAGTGCCGGTAGTGCGAGAAGAAGTTTTGTTTTTTGTGAAAGGAAGTGAACCCTTTCGTTCCACGATGACTCTTCTGATCCTTGTTTTTGGAACCCTTTTCTTGTGCAGTAAGTCCTTTTACCGCTTTCGATCTCGCGCCAGGTCGAATCGGGATTTTTAAAAGAGAACGAACGTCGGCGTTCGTGTACACTTTCTGTTAGAAAGAACGGCGAACGGAATTTATCAATGGTTTTTAACAATTAGAGGATTCGCTTCAATTGTATTCGACGACATGGCGCTATATTTAGATGATTGCACGCTACTTTTGGCCTCCTCTTTGTAATGTCAACGTTTGTACTCTATATTTACACCTACGATCAATTTAAAAAGCCAACGCTTCTTTATTATTTAGGCGAATAAATCAATCTTTTGTCAATAGACTGTGAATTACCGTGGGTGTACCAAGTATCCGTGTACCCTTCGAAAACGAATCACTTTTTCAAAATTGGACGCGACAGCTCGAGTCTTTTTCAAACGTTAGAAGGATTGGTCCACTAGCTAATGTGTAAATAATTTTTTTTTTAATTGTTAATAGTTGTAATTGCGAAAGACAAGGCATAGGACACGATTTTTAAATTTTCTATCTGTGCTTCTGTAGTGAAAATTTGCAAAATTGCAAATCTGAGTAAGTTGTTATGAAATATAACTGATTGAAAATAGGAATAATTGTACGGATCTGCGATTTAAATGAATCGCAAACCCTAACTGCAATGGTTTTCGAACAAATTTTTTTTCATCCTGATATACCAGCCTAAAATAGCTATTAAATACGTTTCAGAAATTTGAGAAAGTTTTCGCTCTCTCCTTTCTAAATAATTCGGTAATTATTTAACAAGTCGGTAATTGTTTAAGAGCAATACATGAAATATCTAGCATAATCCAGAGCCGCTAGAATTGAATTCTCAGCTGTGAGATTAAACGGAGAAACGGGCCGAGGAGTAAATAAATCTGCCGATAATTGAATTATAATAACGCGTGGATATTGATAACCGTTATCAGCGTCGCCGCCAGTGTCCAAACTATAATGACACTTATTATTGATATCACGGAACCTTTTAAAATTCATAGAGGGACACGTCGGCAACACCGATGCATGTTATTGGATAACTCGGTCACACTCTTGCAATATAGAAACGGTATGTAAACGACCATTAGAGAGCATTGTTGAAGATTTCCATCCGGAAATGCGCGCGTGAAGCGGCAACTCTACAACAGTTATATAAAATTTATGAAAAGGGAAAGCTAGGCAGTGCGTTATATTATTGTAACCGCGAACATCGTCGGTTGCGTTCCAAACAATAATTGTCATTTCGATTCCATCGTAATTTATAATTCAGATCTCCATTCAATTAAATTACAATGTAATTCGTAATTGCAATGAAGTCCAATTATAAAATACATTGTAATTAAATTACATTAATTACGAATTACGATGTAATTACATTAAAATGAAAGAATGATAAAGTAATATAGGTAAAAGGAGGTTGAAAAATCCATGTGTAGGTTCCAAACAGAAGGAAATTATTATTTATAAATTTATAATATCTGAACAGAAATAACTTCTGCGTTACACATTTTTTAAATTTCATCCATAAACATGAAATTGCATTACATATTATTCACGAGGATGAGGAATAGTTCAAAGTTCAAAGTTCTGGGTTATAATTCGGAGAGCTGTATTTTAATTATATTGTATTTCAATTACACATCTGAAAGGTTTGAATTATGTAATTCAGTTACGACGTACTTGAATTACTATATAATTGAAATAAAATGTAATTGAATTACAATATAATTGAATTAGCACAACACTGTTCGCGGTGGATGTTATAATAGAATTTTATTTAGTACCACGTTCTTAAAATTTTTGTCTACAAAGATACTAGTAATCGATGATCGAAGCGAATATTTCAAATAAATTGGAACGACGCACGGTTGTTTAAATAATGGGGAACGCGCGGAAGCAAACAATTGGAAAAAGACAACGTTATCTTTCACGCGGGAATATTTTAACATAAATTACACCGGCTCCAGTAAATTCTCTGCGAACACGACGTAGGCCGGCAAAAAGGTTACAATAATTAAAGTAATTCGATAAAAAAAAAAACGAGTCAATTCACGTTCACGTATTTCGCACTTTTTACATCCGTCGACTGATAATCATCTGAAGCGCGCTAGGTAATGATTCAGAGTAAAAGTTCATTGATTACGAGAGGAAATCAATCATAGTGTCCGCGCGCTGTTCCGTTCGATTCGAAATGCAATTACAGTGGGTGCAGAAAGTATTCGTACACTAATAAATTTCAAACAAAACTGTGAAATTGTTGTTTATTAACTATTTTTTCTGGAAACAATGAATATATACAATATAGATATATTCTGTGGGAAGTCTATAGAATAGATACAATGCAAAAAAAAATTAACTTTTTGATTAACTCGCGAATGTAATAAGGAAAAACAAAAAATCATAATTAATATTCATTTTCTCTGCACTGGGATCAAGATCGCGTTTCTAATAAATTCTAATGAGCCAATCGTGTTTGACTGTAGGTTTTAAGTTTTGTGCTTTCAATTCTGTATTTTCTTTTCCTCCAAACGGTATAGAGTCCATCAGACCCAAAAATGTGGAGCTTAAGTGTAGTTACATTATCATTTGCGAATTCCAATCTTCTCTTTCTATTCGTTTCACTTGCGAAAAATTTTTTACGGGCCACCCGTCCGTGGATCCTGAATTTCGTATAAAACTGTGCACAGTAACAGCACACACACAGATACATTAATGTTTAAATTATTTTTAATGTGTTCATCTATTGTTATTGCACTTATTCTTGGATTCGTCTTTACCGTTCTAATAATAACTCTACCGGTGTATTGATTGATATTTCGTGGACGTCCGCTTCTTGATTTATTTTGTAGTCTTTTTCGAAGCCCATACCTGTCAATTGAACTTTGTATAGTAGATCAAGGTCTACTTACAATACGCGAATTTTCTGCTAAACTTTTACACTGATTGTGCAAGTTAATAATCATTTTTCTTTCCCCCATTGTTTTTTTTTGTTTGTATTATTGAATCGCTATTGATGCCAACAACGTTTCTAAATATACTGAGGGGATCAATCATACTTACACAAAAATTTGTTTATGTTCTTGGTATGTTTACGTTAAGAACTGTTCCCTACGCAGTACGAATACTATTTGCTGGTGTATTTCAGTCGATTTTTTGTTTTTCCTTATTAGATTCGCAAGTTAATCCAAGAAATTCATTCTTTTTACCACGTTTTTATTACCTCGCTTTCTTGTCTGTCTGTTTGTTTGTTTGTTTGTTGTTTGCATTGTATCTATTCTATAGGCCCCTCAGAATTATGTACATATTTATTGTTTCCGGAGAAAATAGTTAATGAACAACAATTTCACAGAGTTTTGTTTGAAATTTATCAGCGTACGAATACTTTCTAGAGTAAAGCAATCGCGATGGTACGTCCGATCATTGTGTTCGGCTTTCGGCAACAGTGTCATTCGTTGATGCGAGGATTACGCAACATCGGCTGCACCTGTGTGCGATTTGCGCTGCACGTATAAACAAATGTTGCCGCCGATAAAAATAAGTTTTCACTATTCAGGGGGAAGAAATTTACGTAACGAGCGGGACAACGGACGTCGCGAACTTTAATTATACTTTCGAGCTTGACTTTCTTCGCGAGAGCAACCGGAGCGGATCCGCGGTTGATCCGATCCGTCGATTAGTATTTAGAATGGGATGATATAACGAGACGTGCCGGCGAGAGAGCCAGTTTGAGGTTAATTACCGCAATTTACCGTTTAAGAAATCGAAACTGTCGATCGCCGGCCTTTTTGCCGGCCCTCTAGACGCGATCACGTGCTTTTATCACACTGTGAAACTGATCGCGCGACGTAAATTGAAACGACGCGACGATAGGTCCCCGCCATTCAATATTTGTCACGATATCTGGCTAGATTAAGCGCAGATAGTTTATCGTCTACGTAACATAATAAAAAAGAGAAAAGGGATTTCGTCATCCGCGGTTCTAGAGTTTGGTCAACGCGACGGGAATTCCTCGTACCTCGTTACCGCCGTAAAGCCTCGAATTTCTACGTAATAAATGTACACTCGTTATAGTAAAGCGATTGTCGCGGATCTTTTGATTAGTAGCACCCGCAGTAAAAGTTGAGCCACTTTTATTGGCGGAGATCGTAAATCGCAATTCTGGTGATTCAGTGTTTCAGCCCCTAGATGTGGGCACCCTCCAGCGAGATAACCAATTCGGGTATTAACCGATTATGCGATATTTTCACCGATTGCCTCGTGTCGCTTCTACCTCGATATAAATTACTTAAAACGGTCTAGTTTTGCGCGACGTAATCTTGTTGCGATAAGTGCTTTCAAGAATAACGCTGGTTCACACGTTGGCCACTTGTGCGGGCCTCCATTACATGAATTGTGATTTTTTACATTTATTTTTTATGTTGCATCACATTAGTGCGGATTTTATGCATTTATGACAGAAACGGGCACGTGCAATTTAAAGCAGTGGACGAATTACGAAGATTTAAGAAGATCAGTGTATTCATTTCAGCTTAATACGACAATTCAAAGAAGAAAGAAATTTCTGTTTGGCTCCTGTGTCTTGCAATCAATGCAAATATCTTTTGTTTTGCATAAAGATCCGCAGTCTAGTCATTAGCAACTACAGGTTTATGTAGACTGGTCGTTCTGCAGATTTGGTTGATTAATTTTGTCCAGGAGAAGTATCCCAGACTCCCAGACTCGTCTAATCAGCAGACTGCGGAGTTTATGCATTTATCATAAAAATGGATAGGTCTAATTTCCGATAGTACAAAAATTTGAAGAATTTAAATATAGTACTATATTAGTTTTAACCAATTAAACATATTCAACAAGAAATTAAATATTTATTCCATCCCAGCTTGTTGCAATTCAGGTAGAAAGTTTTTATTTTGCATAAAGATCCGCAGTCTACCAATCAGTCACAAATAATTCTTTTTCGTCTGCCTTGAACGAGACAGAAATTATTCGAATTTCTACGAAGCTGAAACATTTTTTTTTCTTCTCTGAATGATTTTAGCCACAAAATAATATAAGTCTTAAATTCTTCTGATATTACCGATTCATAAATGCGTCAGATCCTCAGTCGACTCGCGATATATGGTAGATTAATTATGTGACTACTAAAAGAGTAATAGGAGGATTTCGATGAATCCATTTGCAAATGAGCAAACCACTTCCTGATAAATGGAGTTCAAACAGATTGCCATTGAAAAGAGAGCGTGCGGCGCACGTTGTGCCACTGATTTTAGAAAATCGTCACATTTTACCCGAAACACGTGAACTTACTTTGCTCCCGGGAATTGTTGAATCACAGGTTCCATAACGAGATATAGAGGAAACAAGAGTCCGCTTTAATAATACATTTTGATGAATAAGAATGTACGTGCAGATGATTGCACGAGTGCTCTTCCGAACTGTAGAACCGTATATTTTACAACGAGAAATAAAACGAGGAAGAATCGTCGATAACTGAAATTTCAGTGAATCAGAAACATTTTCGAAACGGTTGTTGCGTGAAAATTTGAACATCGCGTTGCCAAACATTGGTTTGTCAGTGACTTGATTGTAGGATGCGTCTATTGTTAGGCGACTATCAAAATAAGCATTAGCTAATATAATTGACAGAAAGATACATGTTCAGATCATTGTTGGATCGTCTCTTTCTCTGGCGAATAATCTGTCTATCAAATTTGCATCAATTTCGCGAGGGAGACGTCTGAATGGGAACAAAAGCTGCGATTAGTACAATAGCCATTAATTCGCGATCGAAAGAGTAACATCCTTCGGCGAGAGATTACGTGTGTGCTGTCCAGATGGAAGGACGCGCGCTATAGGATGATCATAATGAGGAGGAATCGCTGCGTTAGATCTCTGCCGCCATTATCGCTGAAGTTACGTGCCCCGGAAAGATATGCACCGCCCGTAAACATTTCGTACGATTTGCTGCATGCCACGTGTTGCGCAATCCTTCCACAGTGAAAAAAATTCCCGTCAAATCCGCGATGCGCTTTGTATAGATCCGGCCAGATTAATTATTAATGAAGGTGCTTGATACCTGAATTAATTGTCACTCGGGACACAGATACAGTGATTCCCACCAATATCACTGTCCAACAAATTTCAACTTTTTTTACGCTCCCAAAATACTGTTGGGTCCTTCTTATAGAGTTTTTTGCGCGGATTCCGAATCTGTCCTTAATTTTTCTCCTATACGCACAGTTTTAGAGGAACATGGCTTTGAAAAAAAAACATATTTTTCAACTTTAAACAAATATCGTGATGTTATCATAAAAAATATTGAATTGTTCTTTACAGCAAAAGATTCTGCACACTTTCCCGGATCCAGTGATATGTAATATTAATGCATTATGATTGTTTAAACATGTTTACAGAGAGACACCACTTTTGCACCAATTTTTGAGGATATTTTTCAATTTATCACAAAAAATAAGGGTCCAGCAGAAAATCGAACTATACCACGCGATAGAGCAGACTTTTATCTTGAGAAAGTACCCTATTAAGTTTGGAACGTCGATGTTTTTTCGGAAGCAGAAAGCAAAATATCTTCGCCCGATATGAGTTGCCGCCAGTGGCGCTCGAGAGGGGATACGGCGCAGCGACGGGATACGGAGCGGCGAACGACCGTTCTAGTGGTGAGCGCCACTGGTGGCAACTCATGTCGGGCGAAGATATTTTGCTTTTTGGTTGGAAAAAAACGTCGACGATCCAAATTTAATAGGGTGGTTTCTCAAGATAAAAGTCTGCTCTATCGCGTGGTATAGTTCGATTTTCCGCTGGACCCTTATTTTTTGAGATAAATTGAAAAATTAATATTATATATCACTGTATTCGGGAAAGTCTACACAGAATCTTTTGCTGTAAAGAACAATTCAATATCTTTTATAATAACATCACAATATTTGTTTAAAATTGAAAAATATGTTTTTCTTTTTAAAGCCATGTTCCTTAAAAACTGTGCGTATAGGAGAAATATTAAGGACAGATTCGGAATCAGCGCAAAAAACTCTATAAGAAGGACCCAACAGTATATTCGGAACGGGAAAAATGTTATTCAGTAAAATAACTACTTCAACGCAAAATAAATATTTGCTAGTGTAGACGGCACACCTTTCTGTACGTTTGAAACACTACATTTCAAGATTTCAGATTGTAAATACTATATACGAGTAATGAAAAGTTAATTGGAGTCACTGTACGTCCGCATCTCGCTCGAATTGTTGGAAATTTCCGTGTTTACGCGTTGGACACCGCTTCCTTCCCAGATCAATTGCTCTATCGACGATATTACTGCGAAATGCTCACCTTTTTCAAATAATCTCAGTTGAACTCTTTTCGATGATGCATCATACGAATCGGTGACCTTGCGTGGCCCTTATCAGAGAGCTAGATAAATACGTGCCCGCCCTACCAAGAGTTTCGCGCTAAAAATGAAGTAGAAGCGACGCTGAGCTCGCTGTAGGTTCGGTATATTTGCGTTTTCCACAAGTTTTTCAAATTCGCAGTCTAAAGATAGCGGTCCCATGTAAACGGAAAGGGACTCGGCTAGATATTTGATAGGGGGAGAGCAAAGTTTACGGTTTCTCATCGTGTTCTATTCACTCGAAGTGTTGACTATTTCCGTTTCTACGCTGTTGGTTTTATGGGAGCAGTCCACCGAACTATAACGCCGTTAAACATTGGGAACGCCGCACACGAATTTAACTTGCACGATCCACGACGAATTAATGTTGAACGCAGAACGGCCACGGACACGTGCAATCATGAATGGCGCATATACAAATAAAAGCATATATGTATCTGTACACGTCGATTGGTCGCGAGCTGTTGGTACGTAGTTAGGAACTTCGATGCGCTATTTCGGGTGCCGTTTTTAGTATAAATATTGCATTAGCCCGGACAACAGAGTAGTCAATGTTAAGTCACTATAGTCGAAGTTATGCATATTTCAACCGGTGGAAGCTACTAGGAATTCTGGTGCCACTCGAGAAACGTCCAAACCGCTTCTAATATATTTATTTGTCTGTGATACATGTCGAGAAATTATCATGGTGCACAGAAATTATGCTGTTTTTCGACTTGCTACCGACATCTATCATTTATCCTACAGTGTATAAATAAATTGCGTGTTCCTTTCGTTTTAACACGTGTCATTACATACTTCCTCGTTTCAAGCGATACTATCTTCGGGGTGTATGTATTGGCTATCGTTACAAGAACTGCTTCCCCTCTAGCTGAAGTAATTTTCACATTCATTAAATAAATGTGATCCTTTCATACGGCAATAATATTTTTGAGAAGTTCAATTGACAAAATATGGACAATTGATTTGATGACGAACCTTTCACACCACAATATTTCGTATTTTCTGTTTAATAAGACAGTCGAATTTATTTTCAAGATATCGAACCTATTAAGGGAGTAGTTTTTATTTTTTCAGTAGTCAAAAGCGATACTAGATAAAAGATAAGCTGCAGTAGCCCTCAAAAGTTCTATTCTTTACTTTTGAGGAGGACAGTGGTATGGAAACTAGAAAATCTTCGAAAATATAAACTACTTTAAAATAATATCAACTATCAACCAGAACAATCTACTACAGTTGTACCTTTCCAACTTTAACTTTAGCAAATTCGAGTGGCAGCCAATGTAGATTCAATAGAAATCAATAAGAGATTTCTAAGTTTTGTTTGGCTTATATTGAATTTAAGTGTAGTGTCTTCCTCGAAAGTCCTACTTGTATGCCTCGTAAACGAAAAAAAAAATAGGACTTTTGAGGGCGATTTTATCTAGCGTTTTTGACGTGTGAAAAGCCCCATTTCTGTATTATCGAGAAAATGAGAACGCGCGTTCCGTAGCTGTGCGATCCTGGAGAAACGAGTCTACCCCCTTAAGAATTTTAATAGTGCGTCTACACCCGCAGTCCACCGATGACAATTAACGTGTCGCTATCGCAGAGGGGTTGAACGGAAAATATAGAAGCTTTACAGCGTGATTTGACGATGCCTCGACGATCATTTAGAATTCTAAAAAGCTCACGTGGCTCTAAGCAAGGTATACTTTAAAGAACGTGATTGCAGCAGACCAGTACTTTGGTCGTTGTCATGAGTTGCAATTAGTGTATAGTCGGCGCAGAGCGAAGCAACCGAGGAAGGGCGTGGGCAAGTTTAACCATCAATGTCATATCGACAAGCGATGTCACTTCCCACTGTCAACAAAATTTTCGCAAACAAGTTCAAGCGCGAACTACATACAAAATGCATGGTCTACCCTTATTCACCCTCGGTTCGCGTGCCACCGACAATTACTCGGCTACTTAAAAAAATAGTAGCTTATTTATACAATCGATGGAATCGATACGTCATACATTGTCCTTAAACGACATGAAATATGGAAAACTATGGGCAAGACGTTATGATTGTGATAAATGAAAGTTTTTACTGTCACAATAAAACGAACAGCCTTGCGGCGAGGTGACTCCTGGAGAAATCAATGCGAATAAGCGAATACGTCTAATATCGGTTCTATGCGTAAACAAATAAATTGCAGCTTCTCTCTTTCGCGAATATTCAAATTCCAATTACATTAATAATGGGAACGCGACAGACGGTACACAGTCTTCGGCAGTTATCTGAAACACCCTGTATGAGTCATGGAAAAGTGTAACGTAACTCCTTCCTTCTTAAATGATAAATGAAATCCTAGATGCCATTAGCTCTAGCGAGTTCTATCGCGCTCGTTCCGCGAATGCATTTCGGAAGGGATCGTTGTGTTTGTGCAGTTAAACTATGCAATTCAATCGTCACCGGCTCTGAAACGCGAAACATTGTTTAACCGTACGTTATATAAAGGAGAAGACTTTCCTCTGCAATTCCGACAGCTTGCAATTTTTCTCCAAAATTTTGTTCACGTTGCGAGAAGCGAACCAATCGTTCTAACTTCTGGAAAAAGTTCAAATCGTACGGTCCAATATTAAAAAAGTTATCGTCTTTTTAACCCCTTGCCTTACAATATCGTGTCTGACGCGTGATGAAGATTCCGAGCAGATTCTAATAAAAATGTACAGTGACTTCCATATTCGGACACTCTTAAAAACGCCATAACCTTTTTAATATTGGAATATACGACTTGAAATTGTTTGAGAAGTCGGAACAATTGGTTTGCTACACAACGTGACAAAAATGTTTGAAAAAATCTGTAAGTTGAAGAATTTGAAGTAATTTGTAATTTGAAGAATATTGAAAATATTTGTATTTCGTCTTTATTTTAAATTTCAATTTTAAATATTATTGCTGAAAATAATGGTTCGAATTCAATACATTTATGAGTGTAAATCGTTTCTTAACGATAAGATAGACTGTATGTTTATGCGGTTTCTCAGAGTATTATAACAATGCAAAAAGTAAAATATTTTATTTCGTATCTCTGATTGTTAAAAAAATAGAAATATTTTATTTCGTGTCCCTGATTGTTAAAAAAAATAGAAATATTTTATTTCGTGGATCAAATGGTTGAAATAGAAATATTTTACTTTAAGGTACAGATTGTTAAAGTAGAAATATTTTATTTTCGAAATTCTATATCTTATTTGAAATACTATTTTCTTTCAGCAAAATAAAATCTAAAATATTAAATAGTATTTCAAATATTTTTTTCACCAAATAATGCCCACCTCTGTATTGGTGGGAGTCACTGTACGAGAATAATTTCCTGTAACCGAGATAAAATTCTATTTTGGTCTTGGAGAACATATAGGCGTACAATAGACGTAAATATTCTCCTTTTTGAGGAAATTACGATCTATAAAAATGAATCGTAGGGCAGGGGGTTAAAAGTGTCAGAATATTAGTTGGAATCACTATACGTTTCGCGGACAAGATGTTAATCGTACGAGGAACCATAATTCACGAGGGAAACTGCGAAGCTAACGAGCTTGCGCGAAGGTTCGCGATTCGATCTTATTGTTAGTCTCGATCAACGCCATGTGCCATAAACGCCTCGTAACTTGGCGAAATTATAAGAGAACGAGTAGCAGTGTGTAATGGACGCATTAAAAACGTCACATCCGAGTTATCTTCGAGTTGAAGGAAATTTGTGAGCGAGCAACGCGACGCGTGTCTGTCCTCGTGTAGACGGCCATCCTTGGAGAACGTCGTGCGGTTTACATGCGTACTTCGCGTATATTTGCGGCAATAAACATTTCGCGTGCGGAAAGGACAGTCTTGACGTCAGATCTACACGGCGATACTCGCTTTAAATTAGTTTATAGTCCTCGAAACGTAGCGTCGCGTTGAAAGGACCTCCCGCTTGGCAGCGACAAGTCTTGTCCGGAAACAATGTTCCCCGTCCTAAGCAAACCGTCGTCATTCGGAGCACGTGCCGAGCATATGCGTATGGGTAAAGTATGGTTGCGTAGGACCTGGAAGCACGACGACGCGATTTGTCTTCCGTGGATGGGGGCAACAAGGGAACTCACCAGGCTGACTCATTAACCGGTAATCGAGGAACGCGTCTTTCGTGAACAATAAAACCGACCGTTCCCTTTTTCACCGGGAACTCCGGCTCTATGGAATCATGAATTATCCATACTTTGCTTCGTTTGCCCTGCAGGTAACTACAACAGTTATTTAGCAATGCTCGCCTAAGAACTGTTTTCATACCTGCCTCACCTTATTGGAGCAATATTTTACGTGAACCCGTAAAATCTTTCTTTCTTATTTTACACACCGATTGCTCTGTATACAGGGCCGGCCTTCTCTATAAACGAGTTTGGGTGCAAGAAACCATTTTTAAAGTGAAAATCTCCTGCTTGTAAAAAATAAAAAATCTCAAAAAGAGTGACAACATTTATATTTTTACAGCGGCGATATATTGTTACAGGTATTGTTCGTGAATTTTTTCAGATTTTTTGATTTGGTGCGCCGTTGTTAAAAAAAAAAAAAATAAAAACCGATTTTTTTGACGTTCATGAAGAAAATTCATGATGAGATTCATTTTTGAGATTTTTGATTTTTTAGAAGCAGGATTTTCACTTTAAAAATCTGAAACCGATTGCAAAGTATGTATTTGGGTTCTTGACGTGCGCGTGTCAGATTTTTCTCAGAATTTCTAAACCTCATTAACTAGGGAAAATAGGCCAAAAACTGATTTTTCGAGTTTACTATATGTTTTTCTTGGTGCCCTATCAAATGACACATCGTCGATACAATTCGGTTCAAGGGCATTTTTGACTATCTCATCCGGGTATACTGCCACGAAGACGCTAAAATCAAATCGAACCACAGACATCGAGTTGTCCCCGAGATCCCACTTATACTAAACAAATAGGGATCTTTGTAAGACAGCATTCTTGAACTCTTATGACTCATAAAATCCGCAATCTATTGATGAGTAATCCACTCTCGTTCGCATCGGTCACCACTGTCGATCATTACAGTAGATCGACAATGGCTTCGACTTTCCTTCGCTTTTCCTCGCAAGGTTTTCCTCCTGTCGGCAATTTCGTCTAAATACTAATTGGATTCCAACTTGTTCTTTGTTATTTCTGCAGCTTTATCAGACTAGACAACGTTTATTCTTTTTTTTTTATTTATTTAATGCTGCTTCAACATCAAAGGTCATTAGCAACACGGTACATTTTCTTACAATATTTTATACATATTTGTATCTTTGATATACTGGGCAAGACCGGCGATATACTCCTGTGGTGTTTTCAAGGGTGTCCGAATATTAATGGGAGTCACTGTATATCGCAGATCGTGTTTTCTTTTTTATTTAACAAAAATGAATGGGTTATTTTTGAGTGCCCAATTCTGATTCTAGAAATTGAAGTTTGCCACACAAGATCCGCTCCTTCATTATGATATTTTTCTATGTACATAATTCCTTTTAATTTTGTCAAATATCTGTTTCCTAAAAATTTCACTTAGGTGGTTTATAAAATCGTTTAGTCTGGTATAATGGGTGTTTGTTTCATTTTTGTGTTGCAGGCTGCTAATTTGGCTGCTCTACGAGCGTTTTCATTACCCTGTATAGCCATATGCGATGGAATCCAGCAAAATGTAATGGATTTGCCGGTTTCAACCGACGAGTTATAACTTTCTCGTATTTCCTGAATACATTCATCGGTTGTTTCCAAATCTTCAATGGCCATAGTAGCACTCTGAGTCTGTAAAAATTGTAAAATACTTCTAGTGCTTTGAATAAAGCTAAGATGTCGCTACCATAAACTAAGCAGATGTTATCCAGTCGATAAAAATTTGTTACAGTCGGGGTTAACAACGTTTATCATTGTATAGTTCGAATGTTAATTCTCAGTTCACTGTTATCGACTTTTCGTGTCGTTCCCTGCGAGTGGAAAAATAGCTCCAACTAAATGGATGAACTATCTATACCCCTTGTTCCAATTGTGTGGTGATTACAATCGGCTTGAATGGTATGTGGTTGTTTTCTTCCTAGTTTTCTTCGTTCATAATTAAAATACCCAAGGTTTCTTTTTAGCATGCAGTTTTACTTAAAGACATTGATTGGAAGACTTTAATTGACATCCACGTGGAACTTCGTAGTCTTGAATTCCTCCTTTTTTTCGTAGCACGATAATGTTAGTTCTGCTGCTATATAATTTTAGAAAAATACAGGGAGTATATACATATAGATTAAAAACATCTGCTGTCGTTCGAATGGTGAAATCCATTGAAATGTAATATGTAACCAGATCTGTGTAAGCAATCGAAAGATGGAAACGCATTTATTGGGTATTCATTTTACTCTCACCACCATGTACAGTGACTCCCACAAATATTCGGACACTCTTAAAAAGCCGATAACTTTTTTACAATTGGACTATACGATTCGAACTTTTCTGGGAAGCTAGAGCAATTAGTTTAATACAGGATGTGAAAAGAAATTTATTTTGAAAATTGCAATTGGTCGGAATTGTATACAAAGTACTAAAAGTTGCGTTTTACAACTTTTTAATGTGGGCCTACATTGAAAATTTAAGAAATACGTTTTGTAGATCTGTGTCAATTATATGCACTGTGAAAGTTTCATCGAAATCGGTTGATGCGGAAAAAAGCGACAGGCATTGAAAGATGTAAGAATCTGCAGTTATAGGCCGAAAATCGTGAGAATCTGCAAGTTTTACCAGCTTTAAACGTTTTTCTTTAAACGATTTTGACGAAATTTTCAGAATATATTTAGTTCACAAAGATCTACAAAACGAATTTTTTAAATTTTCAATATATGCCCGCATAAAAAAGTTGTAACATGCAACTTTTAATATTTTTTCTACAATTCCGAACAATTGCAATTTTTGGAAAACTTTCTTTTTCACATCCTGTAGTAAACTAATTGCTCTAGCTTCCCAAAAAAGTTCAAATCGTATAGTACAATATTAAAAAAGTTATCGCCTTTTTAAGTAGTTTGAAAATATTTTCGCATATGCAGCGAGTAGGTACTTTCACATTGTTTCCCAATGTATCACATAACTGCACTTCTGCATTAGTATATCAATTTAGCTCATTCTTGTCGTTCTAACAATGCGGGCAGTTTTTAGCTTAATTATCTGAAATACTCTAATCGCATGGTCTCTGCATTTTATGCGTACACGGAGCGTGGAACTTTAAGTGACCCGAATAAACAAATTTAACAAAGATTCGTGAGGTTTATTTTTAACTTATCGAATTCCTTAACACCCACCTACAATAAGCTTGCGGCATATCTGCCTACGCAAGCTTCATCGAAATCTGTACATGTGCTTCCGAATTGTAATAATTTTGTGTAGACAATAATCAAGTCTGCCTAACTCGTGAAAACCCTAAGTTACTTCTCCTAGGTTTCATTCCACTAATTTCAGTATTAATTACACCGATTAAAAATCGATCGCGGAATCTCGATGTAGGTACAAAATTCAATCAATTCTAATCAGGGACCATGACTGTTATAACCAAAAAGATAAAAAGTCATAGAATAAAAAGTATTTCATCGACTAAAATCGTATTGGTTACAGAGGTGGACATTATTTGGCGAAACAAATATTTCAAATACTATTTAATATTTTAGATTTTATTTTGCTGAAAGTAAATACAAATATATAGTAAATACAAAAAAAAAGAAAGTAAATACAAAATACAAATATATATTTTCAATATTCTTCAAATAAAATACTATTTTCAAAAAATTACTGCCTCAAATAAATTATTTTATTTTCAAAAATTACTGCATCGAATAAAATATTTTATTTTCAAAGTTGTACACATACTTTAAAATAAATAGGATTATTTACTATTTAGAATACTATTTTCCTCACACACAGCTCTGCTTACAAATAAGGATTATAAGTAACCGAAAATTTGTTCTCTTGTTGGTAAATGTTATCGTTGAGAGAAATTCATTTCGATCACTTATAACTAGACTGCGGATTTTATGCATTTATGACAAAAATGGACACGTGCAATTTAAAGCAGTGGACATGTTAAAAATATTAAAGGATATCAATGTATTCGTTTCAATTTAAATGATGTCCTGCAATCAATGCGAATATTTTTTATTTTGAATAAAGACCCGCAGTCTAGTTATGAGCGATTGAAATAAGTTTCTCTCATCGATAACAGTTATGAGCGATCGAAATGAACTTCTCTCATCGATAACGGCTTTGAGCAATCGAAACAGTTATCGAGGAGGATCCAATGTTTTGGACACTAAGTAATAACTGTTATTCCTAACCAAAAAGTATAAAAATCGATATCTTTTAATCATTTTGTTCTTCGAATTTTTTTCTTTATATTTTTGTGTACACATTATCTAAAATTTCAATAATAATCAACTTTTTATTAATGCGTTTCTATCGTAGAAAATCTTATAATAACTGTCATTTTCGGTCCCTGATTCTAATTGCACGATATGTAGCACCGCCAATAAAATGTTCGCACACAATGCGCTAGAGATCATTGCAGTATGATGGTGTAGGTCGTCCTCGTTGCATACATTGAACCAGTTTATATTGTATAATTTAGCAGCCTGTTCGATGGGTACGTATCAACTGAAACAGTCAATAGAGGAGGTAACATTGCGCTAACTGTAATCCCGTTTATGCGGAGCAACAAATCGATAAGATTCTTTAGACTTCGAAACTTCCACAACGACAACGACGACGACGGCCTCTAATAAGGAGGCTAGAACAATTCATCTGTGACAAGTTGAATGCAACTTTCACCGTGCATATAGCGAGCCATTTTAGCCGTAGGATCATCATAGAAATCACCGCAATAAATTGTCGTACCAGTTCGCAAAGCATTGACCAACGGTACGATCTTTGTTCCATCACGAGTCCTTTATTCAATTGTGTTCCTCCGAGCCAATTACGGTGCCTATAAAAGTAAATCCTGCGAAATTCTTTCTTTCCGTCGAGTGCCTGCATAAATGCTCGAGAATTCAACTTGACGAGCTGGCATAATGAGATTCGCACGATTATCGGTGTGCACGGCTAATTAGAGCCACGTCTCGATCCACCGGGGAATCCTTGCGGAAATGATTTGTTCCTGTTCGCACTGTCGAAAGTGATGTGTATTCTCGTTTGCAGAAACACACTCGCACAGTATTCGCAGTGTCGTGTTAATTAACTACTTTCATCAATCTCGTCCTTTTTACTTTCAGGCCACGCGAACGGCGACAACTTCGGCTACGTCGGAGCACACGGTGAGTTAATTATGCACTTCTTTCTGTGAATACTGAATGATCGGGCATCGATTCCACCGCGTACTCTCGCGATTTATTTATGTGTTTATGTTAATACTCCATAGTTTCGCTTTAATAGCGTTCCGCTGGAATCCGGAATTCCTCTTTAATAATGCAGCTTCTGCAATTACCTTTTCCGAGAGCGAATACACTATTTCGCTTTTACTGCATTCGCAACGAGCAACAATATATTTGCGTCGTGTTGCATCGTGATTAATAGACAGCGGATCTCTGTGGAGAGTAAACATGTTCTACGCGAACCGCAACAAACTGGAGTGAAGTAGGAAGGATAAAATTCCGAAAGCGACAACCCTTCGATTTTTTTCCGTGCTTTGACGTGCTGATTACGAATATGCGAGTAAAAATTGGCGCAAATTTTATTGTAATACCGGAAACCATTAAAAGACCATAAAAATCATAGTTTTTTTCATTTATTTCCGTAAATAATGGTAATTTTGAAAAATACTTCAAATAAAAGTTGTAGGTCTCATCGAAATACACATTTATGTCTTATTGATTTTTGTCATAAAGACAGTAGTCTTTGAGAAAAACGATATATTAAATGTTCAAAACTTCATAGAACTCGCATAACCTGGATTTTCGTCTGCGTGGTCGCAGAACCCACCGCCACATAATCCAAACTAATTCTGATCGCATAATCTTTGCATTCTACATATAGCCGTCATACAGAATTTGAACTAAATAGTAATGGATAAAACATGCGATCATTGATATCGATTTTTCTCAGAAAGTATGATCTTTATGACAAAACTTAATACAGCATAAAATGTGCATTTTGATGAGGTCTACAACTTTTATCTAAAGTATTTTTCAAAATTCCCGTTATTTACGGAAGTAACTAAGAAAACTATGATTTTTATGGTTTTTTCATGGTTTCCGCTATGAAAATAGCGGAAGTACCCCCCAAACTTTTGTTTACGTTAAATAAATATATGTGACCTTTAAATTAAAAACTTTTCGCATATATTTAATAAAACATAAATTTTTGAAAATGTTGGACAGAGTTAATTTGACCTCTGCCGAGTTGTATTTTGGATCGTAAGAGCCAAAATAATAGGTTTACGTAAAAAATGTAGATAACCTTTTTTGCAGAGCTTTTTATGAGCTTCATTTTTTGTTTGAAACTTTTTCCCCTCAAATCAATATTTTCGAAAATATTTAGTAAGAACTATTCAGTAATACATACAAAATGTAATCGATTTTATTTTTTAATATTTTCTTATGTTGTATAGGGTTTTTAAAACCACCAATTTTGTTTTGTATTCAGAACACATAATATTCTTCCATAAAATGCTGACACATATTATTGTTTCGTGATAAATTCGGAATAATAATAAAAGTAAAGTACGATCGAAGCATGACACCACAGTAATCGGCACATACCCTATAATAAGATGCAAAAGAAAAATGAAAATAACTTGTGAGCGTTTTCAAGAATTAGTCGACGGAGATGTAAGAGAACTTCCGAAATTTCCAGGTCCGCAACACTGGGGCGACAGCTACAAGACCTGCTTGGGGAAATACCAATCCCCCATTGACATTGAAGATAAGGGTGTCAGACCCACCAGTTACCCGACGCTACAATTTTCCAACGTCCAAGACCCTCACCCAGCCTACATGTCAAACAATGGGCACACAGGTATAAAGCGGCAAGGTTGAAATATTGACGGGTATTCGTCATCGTTACCATAGTTGAGTTTCTTGACATGCGGAGGCTAGCAATTACCTACTTCGAATTACAAGCAAAACAAGGAATCGTTGGCTCTCGTGACCCTCCAAAACTACGCGAAGGTCACGAATAAATGGCTACGAGCGATGAATTAAAAACATTGGAAACGATTGATAAAAATATATTCGACAACTTCTACGTTTTTAATTTAAAAAGAGACGAGAGATTTTTATCCTCCGTCTTTACCAGAGCTTGGGAAAATAGTATTTGCAATAGTAAATAGTAAATAATGCTATTTATTTTAAAGTATGTGTACAACTTTGAAAATAAAATATTTTATTTGATGCAGTAATTTTGAAAATATTTGTATTTTGTCTTTATTTTTTAAATTTCAATTTTAAATATTATTACTGAAAATAATGGTTCGAATTCAATACATTTATGGGTGTAAATAGTTTCTTAACGATAAGATAGACTGTATGTTTACGCGGTTACTCAGAATTATAACAATGCGGAAAGTAAAATATTTTATTTCGTGTCTCTGATTGTTAAAATAGAAATATTTTATTTTGGGGATCAAATTGTTGAAATAGAAATATTTTATTTTGAGGTACAGATTGTACAAATAGAAATATTTTATTTTCGAAATTGTATATCTTATTTAAAATACTATTTTCTTTAAGCAAAATAAAATCTAAAATATTAAATAGTATTTCAAATATTTGTTACGCCAAATAATGCCCACTTCTGGTCTTTACCGCGATAATTCACGATAACCGGAAAACTGAACAATACATGTTCGAGTGTTGAATATTCCGCGAAAGTAGATGGGATTGCGTCGTAATTGAACATTTATTCCTTCATTCCGGGGAAGAACGAATTTCCAAGAGCGATTAGTCCACATTCGTATTCATCATTTTAATTGTTTTAAACGCGCGTCTCACGTGATCACCATCCTTGAATAACTGCAAATTAGCGTTGATTATTGCACGTCATAGACGTTGTCTCGTTGTCTCGTAATTACGATAAACCTTCATAGAATCCCGTTTTTGTATCGGAAGAGCTCGAAAAGCGAGAATGTTTACCGATCGTTGGCTGCGATTACTGTATCATGAATCATCGTTTCAGTGATGATTCGGAGCACGGATTCAGATCCGATGAACGTTCCGATGGTATACGGAGGACCGCTCAATGACACCTACGTGTTCCAACAACTACACTTTCATTGGGGTAAAAGCGATGACGAAGGTTCGGAAGATCTGATTAACAGTCATTCGTTTTCGATGGAGCTTCACGCGGTTTTCTGGAAGAAGTCCTACGAGTCATCAGATGAAGCACTGAAACATCCTGACGGCCTCACTGTGCTGGCATTTTTATACCAGGTAACAATTAAACATGTCGCACGATGTTACGTAAATATATGTATCCAGATTCGCATCGATTTGTCTGAAAACTTTTCATTAATACCGAAAACAATCGAATGCTCGTAAATTATGCCTGTTTCTGGAAATTATGGTTGGAGAACGCACTGGTAGTTAATTACCAGACTGCGGATTTTATGGATTTATGATAAACATGGGTGGATGTAATTTCGAACGATATAAAGTGATTACAAGTATGTATAGAAAGAGAGTAATCAATACATTTCTTGCACAACTTGATCAAACCACTAAAGGGAAAAATAAATTGAATGCATACAATTTTTATTCTGCATAGCACGCGCGCTACGGCGGAGGTCTTTCCAAAAGTAATTTGAATTTTCCGGGTCGATAAATTTTCTGTTCGCACGCGTAAAACTCTATACTTTACAACTTTTAAAAAGACATTTCGCATTCCGATAGTAACTGTCGGAATGCAAATTTGTGTCTTGAATAGTTCAACGCGGTTCTACGTAAAAGGAAAACAGATAATACAAACACAAAGTGGAATGAAATAAAATCCAAAACGAATGACAATTGTACAAAATTCTCTCGTATTTCATATTTTTCGTAACGTAAAAGAATATCTGAAGCTTCCCTTTTCGCGGTTCCCCCGTTTTTCATGAATATGCAGATTGTGCGCGTCAAATTACTCTTGTTAATTAAATTTCCTTCGCAAACTGTAACGTCCGCGCGTTATCTCGTCCGTGTGCCCTTGCGTTCCTGGTTATTTGAAATGAACTTGAAAACGTATCGGGAAACGCTTCGAACACGAAACGATGCCGCTCAAACATAAATTATCCGATGTAGGAATTTCTCTCTGTCTATTTTTACAGAATCGTGATTACGTTTCGACAAATGTGTCGGATCACGCGCGCTTATTTATACTAATTTCCGATCTTATGAAATTCTTGGAAAAATATACATGTTACAGGTAACGAACGAGTCCAATCCGAATTTCGAAGCGATCGTATCACAAATATCGGAAATAGCAACGGTCGGCAACAACGTGACGATAGGTGACTTTGATATTTTAAACAAATTGATCGCACCGAATGCCGTCGCATCGCAGGACTATTACACGTACAAGGGATCGTTGACTACACCCCCATGCCTCGAGGTTGTACAGTGGATCGACTTCATAGAGCCGCAGACAATATCCCATGACCAGGTACACAGACAGGTGTGTGGGTTTGTGCAGACTGTATTGAGATATTGAATGGACAACAAACTATACAGGGTGGCCCACCTAAATGTCCACCTGAAATATTTTTAATACAATGTAAACGGTATCGCAAGGTGAATGCTTGAAAGAAAAAATTATTGATAATCTTAAAGACTCAGGAAAAAGTAACATTTGCAAAGCATTGTGATACCATTTACATTGCATTCAAAACATTTATCATGCCTTCAAGAATAAAGGAGATATTCAGCTGGACCACCCTGTATTCTGTTTGATGTATCTTCCTCATCGTCTAAAATATTTGATTAGGAATTTCTATGAAAACGAAGACGCATTTTTTAAGCTCCTTGACTGTTGTATCCTTTAGTGTTCTCGATGTTGTATATTTTTGAAAGTATGCACTGCCTGCCTATGCTCACAGAAAATGGTGAAACTACATCCCACGATAACATTCTGCACAACACTTTTTGTCCTACGACCAAGTGGAATTTGTTTTGATTAACGAGGTTTGTTTTTAGTTGGCCGTTTTTCGCAGTATCAAGGCACCCGATGGAGAGAACTTGACGCATAATTATCGTCCGGTGCAACCACTGGATGACAGAATTATTTACCGTAATAGCAACAATGGAAGCGCTGAGACTACTAAACCTATAGGCACGTCACAGCCTACCGAGACTTCTAAACCTGCAGTCACATCACAGCCTACCGAGACTTCTAAACCTGCAGTCACATCACCGCCTACCGTGACCACGCAAGCAACTACTGTTCCTACGACTGAATCGGCTGCGAAATCAACTAGTCCATCAACTGCGAAACCAACGAATCCTCCAACTCCGAAACCAACCAATCCATCAACTTCAATGCCAACGAACTCACCGACCACTGCGAAAACCATGACCGTTGCTCCAGAGGAAGCACCAACTACTAACGAGACAATGAAGTCGGACAAAGAGGATAGTCAACATTCTGGTCAAGGAAGAATATGGAGCATACCAAGTTTGTATTTCATTGTTTTCGTAATAGTTGGTCTCCTTAAATGACAGAATAATTTCACGTTCAATTTCTGTTGCAGCGCTTGTACTTGTACTTGGAATTAGTTTTCTTTTGCCATACCAATGACGTGCTGGGAGTCTCTAGTCAATTACTTTGACTACGAATAAGCTATTTAATATAAGATGTAAACGAGTTTCGAATAAGTATGTACATAATATGTATCATTACAGAAATGTAATTATTTATATTGCCAGAGACGTTCGTGTTTAAAGAAAACGTCTGCGTCGACGTTTCATTGAATAATCTGAAGGCTATACAATAGTAGACTACACACGATAGGATATAAAAATATTTTTTTATTTTTGATTGTCATTTATGCGTGTGTATGATTATATCGATTAAGAATGTTTTACAGATCCTATACCATGTATGTACGTACACTTTGAGTCAACTTATACTCGATTGAAACTATCTTTCTTATGTTGACTGATTTACAGAGATACCGAGAGGACGCGTAGCGTTGCAAGAATACAATTTTTCGATTTTTATAGTACTAACAAGATTAATCTCTGTATCTGTTTGTAGTAGAAAACAAAATAATGGTAATCTATTAAATACGACTACTTTTAACATTGGCATTCGTTCATCCGACAGTTCCTACTTCTGCCATAGCAACATATAACAATTAGTCGTATAAGCTTATAAGATTCTTTCAGAAACAGACATGTATATATGTATGTACAAAATACAGTCAACTAAAATAAATCATATTCGAGCTGATTATTCGAAACACCCTTTATTACCACCCTTGTTGTATGTACAAATTTATTCAAACCTTATGGTACTCAAATAGTCGATCGTATTAGGTAGGTGATTCTGTCTGTTCTTTAGCACCTGTATTTATTTCAACTTCCCAAATGTGCTGGCCTTGTTTAAGGCGATCTCTTATAAGCTCTGCTATCGCTTTATCCGCTCTCCTCATTAATTTCTCTAATCTTTTAGCAATGCCTCTTTTTAAATCCCAATCTGGTTTTCTAGGGGCTAAATTACTAATATCCTGAAGAGTTACAAATTCGGTAAATAAACCATATCAATTCTGAAATACGATGAAACTAAATTATGTACTTACAAGTTCTTCAATGACAACTTTAGTGTTCGCTGCGCTTAACTGATCTTGTACTTCAGCTTCTACGTTTCCGGGCTTCGCGTCATCCAAAACTTTTTCCTTAAGACTGTCATCCTGCGGTTTATAACTTCGAAACTTTGGTCTGTCAAATGTAAATACGTAAATATTAGGAGACTTTTGTTTTTGAGGTTAGTACAGATTATTGTCGAAAATATAGAGGATAGATGGCAACTTACGTTGGTAATTTACTGGCTGTGTCACTTTTATTTTCTTTGTTGTCCTCGGATTTACGCTTTAACGCTTGCAAGCGTTCTTTCCGTTTTAAAGCTTCCTCCTCTAAAGTGCCTATGTTGTTTTCGGCCATGTTTGTTTCTGTTTATCCACATTCCACAATTCCACCTGATTCCACCGTACAATACCCATGTATTACAACATTCGTGTAGCTTGTATAAATATCTGTAAATAATTTCTAGCCGTAACAACTTTCAGTAAATTCTACCAGAAATTAATTGGTTATTATTCATTCCCTGACACATTATATTTACGTTTATTGATGGAAAATAAAGAGTATTGCTTTCCCCATAGGACACAATGCAAATTCCGTCACGAATTATTTGCTCTTCTTAGGATAGATTCGAAACAAAATTTGGCTAACAGTTTCAATTTTGCTGCTGCATGAAATAGCGGTGTACGGACGTTTAGGAAGAGCAAATAATTCGTGTCGGAATTAACATTGCGTCTTATGGAAAAAGCGGCACGAATCATGTGCTGCTGTAATGAATATCCAATACTTTCAGTTTGCATGAATAAATTATCTTTATTGAACAATACAGACACAGAGGATTCTCCAGTATACACCCACCAAATTTTTTAGCCCTTGAATAACAATGGTCACCTGTCAACAATGCGTGCCCGCCGTATAGTCCAATTAGAAATGAAGTGTTCGGTATACTCGATTTTCACTGACAAACCTGAATTCATTCGATAACCCGAAGTAGTTGCGGGTTTGCTGCCAGATGACACCACCTCATACTTTCCGATATGCCGGATTTTTCAATAAACAAGAAGTATTTGCCTGCTGCAAAACATTTTTAAATCATGTGAATATACAGGACACTTTTAACTAGATCTTTATATTTGATAATTTATAATACAATATAATTTTTTAGTATATACGTTAATATATTAACTTTCAATCATTATATTTAAATCTATTATAAATTCGAATTCAACTCTCTCAGCAATCCAATTTAAATTCAATTTTGAACGTAGAAATTTTCAAGTAGAATTCTCCAATTTATTAACAAAAATACTATATGAAATATTAAGGGACACAGAGTATATACAGCGGAGACAGGTTATTTTTTAAAACGGTATATTAACATTCTTACAATAATGTCATACAGTTTGGCGTCAGATAAATTACAAGCAAAATGTCGACGATTACACCTAGCGTATTACCTATACATACCCTAACGTTATATTAATTCGTAACGTAATTTTAAGTCTTAACTTTAACATTGGAACGCATCATTTCTCATCGGGACACCAGTGTGTGTTCGTGTTTAATCCTCGGAACCGAATATATTAAATTAACGAATAAATCTTAATCGATCCGAAAACACCGGTTTTTATGAATATCGATTTACGACCACCCTCCGACGAGATATTCGACCGCCGAGAGAGAAATCACGAATCTATGCCAAACGTTTGTGAAATTGAGGACATGCGCGTACACACGCGCGCGAAGAAGTCTTCCTCGGTGGCATTGTGAACCGTCCTCACCGGCGAAAGTTTATTTACAGTCGACGAGGTATTTTCAATCCTGAAGCGTGGCCGGATACACGATTTTGCGAGACCCTTGATCCCAGGAGAGTTGGATTCCTCGCGGCGCGACGTCCCGCAGCTAGCTCGTTCTACACGTACATCTAGATAAATAATTAATAGTCAACGACAAGGCTGGTCCGCGGGGATCAGGTTGGTCACTGCTCTTACATTAATTTTTAACCCGATCATCAGTTGCATTACATTTTATCGATAGACTGCGCATTTTATACACTCGTGCCAAACACAAACATTAGAAGAACTTCGAAGTTATACTATTTTCACCTCATTACTCCAGCAGATGCTTACATTTCATGAAGATGGGTTGAAAAATCGAAAATGGATTGAAAAATTCAAGTACAATTAAACAGGTAAAAGATTGACGAGAAGATGAGCAAGATTCCACTTCTTCAACTCCCTGAAACAATCATAATCTGGGATGCTTACAGTCCACATTGTTTAGAATCTACCATGTATTACAAATGTGTTCAGAACGAGTATGCGATAGCATGTACGATGCAGAGAAGAGTGAAATTGAAATCACGAAACAAGAATTGTGCAATTCTATACAGGGTCTGTGTTGTAATATGATTCAGGGTTACGTAATTCGACGACCGAGGATGGTACAAATAGCGAATGCCGGCTGAAAGTGTGCCCTGGATCGTAATTAATGTGATTATGACCTCTTAAGGACTTCCTTATTACAAGGAGTAACGTGGAAAGCTGTTTTTCTTCGGGAATCGTACCGATCCCACGCACGGTGGAATGCTAATTTTACAGACGAGAGTTATGCGATGACTCCGGTTCGATTTCACTTGGAATTGTTCGCGGCTTGCTGATTTATGGGATCGACGCATTGCGTCGAGTCTTTCGTTTAAGTTTCCATGATCGCCATTATGGATTCGGATCTATAGTACGTCCGGCAATTGAATTACTAATTGGAAGAAACCAGACATTCCTTAGTGATTGAGTTGTTCCACTGACTCTGTCGCGCGCCATTTTGTGGGGAATATACACTGCTATGATGCAATTACCATAAAAATTACTATAAATGAATTTAAGAACGAAGAAAGAATAATACTATATTTTATTCAACTTCTCAATTTCTTGCAATTTTCATTCTGTATAAAGATTCGCAGTCTTATTAGAATATCTTCGTCATTGCGTTTAAAAGAATTGATTCAAAGTCTTCCTCGTTATTGCAAGATAACTGCTAAACACATTACGCGTTTATAATGTTCGATTTGCTGATAATGTTTATATGTAATATTCACAATGTTCTCGCAATCAATTCTCCAGTTCTTCTGCGAGTGATGTAAGACGTTGAGGAACAATGACGAATAAAATTAAACGAACGTTTGTATCTTATTCATATTCTTTCAAAGAGAATATTGAATTTAGCAAACAATTATGTGATCGTTTATCAGACATCCGTATATCAATTCCCACAAAATGACGTCGAGCGGGTGATTCGATTACGAACATCACCGCGGCGCTATTGCTGCTGATCAGAGTAATTCGAGATTGTGGATTGTTGATCATGAAATATAAATACTAGTTGATGAGTCTCCATCTTTCGAGGGACATGCCGAACACGATACGGGGAGAACGAATAAAGGATCGAAGGAGGAAAAAGTGAGAGCTCAATTTCACCTGACTAATATCGTCCTGCAGTGATTTACATGACTCGTCTAAAACTCCGGTCCCACTTCTTTCTTCACGCGGACGCTTTCCCGAACGAGGCAGCCGGATTCGCTTTGAACTGAAGATTCTTATTCGGGACGTGGCCTACGTTCAATGCGAGCACTTTGGAAACGATATTCAGGTCTTCGTGATTCCCAGTCCCCTGCACACTGCCTAGATCGCTCGCGATCCCGGATTGATACAGAAGATGTTGTATCTGTTTAGCTGGCGTCGATGGTTTAACTTGTCTATACTGGACGTAAGGATTATAATAATTCACAGGATTCCTCTGGGGCACGGTGAACCCAAAATTGTTCCTGCTAGACGTGGCCTTGTGGTCCACGTTGAATCCGAAGTTACCAACAGCGTTGAAAGCCTCCTGTCTGTTGAATCTCGTCGTGGAAGGCAACGAGGACTGGAAATCAGTGAAGCCGGAGAAGCTCTGCTGCAATCTCTGCTGATGTTGCTGCTGCTGTAACTGCTGAGGTTGGTGTAAAGGAAGTTGTTGCGTTTGCTGCAAGTGGCGAGTCTGTTGTAGCGTTTGCACCTGTTGAGGTTGTTGCAGTTGCTGCAACTGTTGAGGCTGCTGGAAATGTTGCGTTTGTTGCGGCTGTTGACGGAACGACTGGTAGCGCGATTGATCCTGGAAGTTGGACTGGAAAGGCAGAGGCGAGGCTTCCTTGGGTACTTCTAAGGCCACGCTCGGTTGAAGGTGAACATTCGGGTTCGCAGGTGGTTGGAAAGATAACAGGTTGCTATTTTGCTCGAAGAAGAATTGCTTCTGCGGGACAGAAGCCTGCAGTTGGAACCTGCTCAGTCTCTGCTCCTCCAACTGCTTGATCCTCTGCTCTTCCAACTGCTTCAGCCTCTGTTCTTCCAGTCGTTTGAGCTTGGCCTGCTCCTCCAGCTGCTTGATCCTAGCCTGCTCCTGCAGATAGTACTGCTGCACCTGCTTCTGTCTGAGCTGCTGTTCGTATAGATGTTGCTGCCTGACCAGGAACTGCGTCTGCTGGATCTGTTGCTGCTGAAGCTCCGCTAGCTGCTTCTCCAACAGATGCTGCTTGAACTCCAGCTGCTCTTGAAGCGTCAACGCTTGCAAGTCGTTCGGCGATCTGAAGATTGGCACCACGCTCTTCGGGACACCCTGCTCGTCTTGCTGTACGGTGAACGCCGCCACCAGCGGTGCCTGGAAGATCTTCACTTCCTCGGTTTTGTCCTTCGCGTCGCTGGCCGCGGTCGCATTCTTGGTCGGCGTCGCAACCGTTGGCTCGACCAACAATTTTTGCGCAACCAACGCGTTCGCCGTGGCGATCCCGTTCGTCGCGCTTCCAGCAAGGCTCTCCGAGAACTCTGTGGCCGGCTTCAACGTCAGACTTTCCACCTTGCTCACGGAGAAAGTATTCGCCGGGCTCGCAGGACTCTTCTTCTTCTCTTCCTGCTCCGCCTTCGGCTCGATTTTCGTCCCGAACATCGCACTTTTCTCGGGGAACATCACGTTCTGCACGTGAAAGCTCCTGGACTCCTCCTGCGTCGCCTTCTCGATGTTCATCGCAGGTGTCTTCATCGTCACGAACCGAACAGACTCGATGAAACTCGAGTTTTGCAGCTTGTCTTCCGGGGGAAGCTCCTCGTCGCGAGGGAAACTCTGGAACGAGAACATTAACTCTCGTAGAGCAAGGTCGTCGTTCAAGTTCTTCTTCGAAACACCCTCGAAGTCCGCGACCTGCGGAATGGCCTCGTTTTTGTGCTGCTCGGCTGATTCAGCTTCCAAATCGGTTAGCGCCCGCAGCAAGGCTCGACGAAGGTTTTTGTCCAGTTTGATCGGTGGTTGGGTCGCGTTCAGACCCTTGGCCGAGATCTCGGTTTCTTGAGACCTCGTCAGGGTCAACGACGTGGTCGCCAATAGCAGTACTAATGTCAGCTGAAAGTCGAAATCGAAATTAATCGATGTACATATTGTATGTAACATTTTTAGTTAGCGTTCATCGTCTACAAGTTTCCAAATTATGCACGATCATCTCTAGAAACCTGCTTCGACATTAAAATATGGAAACGTGACTCATGCTCCATAAACAGCGTGTTTCTTTGACTTTATACCGAAAAATTTGCATACTCAGAAGAAGGTATTAATCACTCCCAGTGAAAGTTGTCCATATTAACGAAGTCCATATTAAACGAAAAATTTCCTCGGATTTCGATAATTTCCTAATTACATAGCATGAGATATCGGAGACATCTTACATCTTTCATGTCATACATATATATTCGACATCAGGATAGTAAATCACTTAATTATTGAAACTAGTTTCTACCTTTCCTTTATACAGCTTCATGAATGGCACCGTGCTGTACAACGCTATATACGGTATCGTTACAGGTTTCCATCACAAAACAACTCTAGCAAACCGGGCCGTTGTCAGGTAGAGCTTCGTTGTGCAACGGCTTCGTGACTCGTCATTGTATTGTAATAGCAGTTACTTTTAAACAAATAAATAAAAGAGCAAATACCGCACTAGACGTTACGTCACCTTACACGTTCACATTTAGTGTGTGCTAACGAGCCGAAACAATGGCGTTCTAATAAACTATAGCTCCTCTAAGTGCAACTGTTGCTTAAATAGCGTGATATCTTTGTGACTGTGTGTGCGATGATTATTTAAAAAAGTGAATTATATTCTTAATAAAATATGTAGTACGAAGTGTGTTCGTTTTACAAACGACTCACTTTCTCAAAATTCGACCCAACAGCTTCAGTTTTTTTTTTTTGAGACGTTAGAAGGATTAGTTTACTAGCTAATGTGTAGACTGCGGATCTTTATGCATTATTAAGAAATTGGTTGGGTGAAATATAAAACAGTAAAAGATTAAAAATGTAACAAAGTCGTTAAGGGATGAAATCAATTTTTATGTTATTCACATAACATTTTATGTTATTTATATTATTTATAGGAAAATTTAGAATTAATACTTTGGAATACTTTGTAGACCCGCTGTCTGTTGGTAACGAGTTCGGAGTATTAGATCAAAGTGAATAAGCCGCTCGATAAGCGTGGATAATAAAGCCGTAACTTTAATTTGCGATATTAATTGCGGGTTCCAGGCAGGTAATGATTCGCTGAAAGGGGCCAATTATCGGGCTAATGTCTTCCCGTGCGGAAAGAGAGCGAGCCGGTAGACGGGAATTATCGTTCGCAGATAGAAATGCGTTGAACTGCGGAGAAAACTATCGTTGTAGCTGAGAAACAGATCATTCCCGGCAGCGACCGCGCCTTCATAGGTCGTGGGTTCCCTACCGTTGGATGGATGTTACCTCAACAACGCGAACTTTCACACCGGAGTCGTTAGAACCCGTACTGGTGAAGAGGAAAAGCTATTTTCATTTTCCCCGGTGTCGTCGACTGCCGGCGGCGGGACAGACAACACGGAGGAACTTCTGTTCGACGACACGTCGCTCAAACGTCGCCGGCGCAAAGTCAAGAGAAAACATTCCGTATATTTAACGAGTTAAGTGTCGAACTCAGCCGATAGAAAAATGTCAAAGCAGTCGGTCGCAACGCGCTGCCTCTCTGACATTTACAAAGAAAGTTACGCGAAGAACCACGCCGAGGCTAACAAAACCACGCGAATAAACGTTAAAACGGACAATGAAAAATCGATGAACGGATAACGACCGCGAGGGAAATCTGTTAATCATTTTACGGCTGCGAATGCCAATTCCATTTTCGCGGGGCGACGTGTTCCTGGTCGACTCTTCCCACACCCAACTATCTGCGTAGCGGGGAAATCGCGTCTACCTTGCTTTAAATGTCGCTGAAATTTATGCGATTCTGCGGCAATTAACCGGCGAGTTGCCTTTACCAGGACTGAAGAAAAATCTTATCTAATTTTTCTTCGCTTTTCGCGTTGCGCAAGCATTGAATTTTACACCTCCTCACCTGGGGACAAATGTGTTTCGACAGACAGTTGTTGTTTAACATATTTTCAACGCGAGGCACAAATTCGGCTAGAAGCAGTCGCGGCATGCATGGGTATAACGCAGCGGTTTCCAACCTTTATAATGATATAGACACGTTGTAAATAATAAAAACTTTGTTGGATGGTGCCTCACAGTCACCACTAAAAATTGCTATACCATTATCCAAAATATCGTTTAGGTTATTAAATATATTCCTATCCAACAGAGTTGGGCATTAATCGATTAAAATTTTAATCATGATTGATTGATTAATGTGTACGATTAAAAAAAGAAATCATCGAAAAATCGACGATTGGATCAATCGATTGATGAAGTTGACGCCATCCCCAGGTTGGAAACCACTGGTATTAACGATTACAGAATCGAATACCTCCTTTGTTGGTCGCACAGTTTCGGCGTGCTTCCGTGGTCGAAAATGGTGGAACGACGCCCGCCTAACATAATGACTATACATCAGGAACTTTCTAAACCGCCGAATAATCGTGCGAACGTCTTTCAGTCTCCTTTGGTCCAGCATCTCATTAACGTATTCGGAGGACACCGAAAAAACAAGCCACGAGTGTGTCAAGACGATTCGGCTCGTTTGCACTTTCGGAGATCCGTATTGGCTGACGGTGATCGGCCGACACGTGTTCTCGCTCGGTTACGTTTGTTTAGATGAATTCAGAGATGCTATGGAACGCTCGAAAAAGAAATTCGGTCACGAGCGTAAGAAAAATCTGAATTTCTAATTGAAACGGCGCGGCGATCGGAGATCGTGCTCGTTGTTCTCCAGTTTCACATTGATTGCAATTCAACGAGATCGAGCGGATAGAAAAAAACAGAATCTAATTAGTCCGAGATGTAATTAATTGAATCACGCTTGTATTAGGTCGCCAACTAATTTCGCGGATCGTATTGTTTCTATTAAAACATCGACGAACTCGCGGTGAAATTCGTTCGAACGAGCGCCGCTGCAATTGAACATTCTGGACGATTGACAATGTTTGCGAAGATGATCATTTATGAAGATAATAAAAACACAAATAAAATCGTCGGCACATTGAAATATCGACGATATGAACGCTGCGTCAAAACAATTGACCGTTTTCAAAATAAAATTCGATGATTTTTGTTCGTCGTTCTGTTGTGTGTCTTTCCAAATTAAATTCTAGAAGTCTTGTTCACAACATTCCGAAACAAAAAATTGAAAGAATGTTGAAATAAAAAAGTTATAAAGAATTCAAACCATAATGTAGTTGTCTACGTTGCGCTTATAAGGAGGCGGGCTTTACGGAAGAGTGTGGTCGAGTAAAAAATTGTTCGAGAATCCAGGGAACGAAGCTTAATGAGAAACTCCTCCGAGTATTTTACGACGCTACGTGACTGACGTCTTCATTGACAATCGGCTTTCTACGGGCCGTTTTTCCCGAAGACAATTCTCGGGGCCCGCCGCGCCGTTTTCCAGCATGTAAATGGATCCGGTGAGAATTTCTCCGCGTCGAGCGTCGGCACCTCTTCGATTAGAAAATAACAATGACAGGTGAAAAAATTAATGGACCGTCATCCATAGGCTAATGCAAATGGGGAGCTAGGTGTTAGCGAGAAACGAACGTTGCCAAATTACCAGGTAGCGAAAAATCAAATTATATCCTTGCGGAGCAGTGAAACACAGTTTCACAGTCAGTTCTCGGATTTCTATTCTGGCACGTTCAGATGTGTACATACAGTGCCACCGATACGCAAAGCCGAAATAATGATTTTCCATTTCCATCGGAATCATTTGTTCTAGTTCCATCGCGGAACAATCTCGTTTAGTTATGTTACAACGTGCAGAAGGAACGACAGGTAATTTCCATAGGTAATCCGCGGTTTCCATTCTTCGAGGATGAAAGTGCGAGCGTACGATCCCCACAGTGAAATCGTTCTGTACTTATTATCACGATTCCAGATAAATTTCATACGCTTCTCTCTGGCTTAACGATACAAACGGCCGATCTACGCGAAAGAAACGACCGGTTAACTAACCGCCATGGTTTTAATGGAGCGGCGGACGACGAAAATAATGCGCTTCCGGAATCTGATATTCTTGACACCGAAATCGTTATCTCGATCGTTCTACTCTTCGAAGACGAGAATGTCGTGGTTACATCACGGCGCGACAAGATCTTCATTCCATTAATGTCTTGTTAACGAGTAATCTGCGCTAATTAAACGCGCGGCGACGAGCGATCCGCTGACCAATTGGATTAATTATCGCGCAATAATTAGAGTGAGCCAGATAAGCTTCACTTAACGTCGGCATTTTCTATAGGAATCTCACGACACTTCGTTCCCACCGAAAATCTCCCACAATCGGTTAAAATCGCGAATCATCGCGTGCGTTTAATTTGTACGAAAAAGTGCGAAACGCCGTATTTATCAAGGACCTGGACGGTTTCTCTGAGTTTATCAGGTATGTAAATATGAAACCGGAATTTGCCCATAGGTGGCTCTAGCTGTCAATGTAGTTACCGTCAAACCGCGTCATTGACGCCATTTTCTTGTTTTAACATCTGGTAAAGATTTTCAACTCACAACTATACAAGTTTCATACAACAGCATAGTTTTTAATAGCGTTGAGCATGTCGAATTTTGTGCCTGAAAACTACGATATGCGGACAGCATTGAATTTCTGTTTCTCTTGGTAAATCACAGCGCTTTGAGTGGTTAAAAAATTCAAAAATGGCGATTTTGATGTGACAAACGAAGAACGTGGACGACCACCGAAAAAGTTTGAAGACAGCGATCTGCAAGCATTGTTGGATGAGGATGACGCTCAAACGCAACAACAACTCGCGGATCAATTAAATGCGACACGACAAGCCGTCTCCATATGTTTGAAAGCCACGGAAAAGATTCAGAAAATGGGAAAATGGGTTCCACATGAACTGAATGAAAGACAGCAGGAAAACCGAAAAACCACTTGTGAAATGCTGCTCGCCAGGTAGAAAAGAAAGTCGTTTCTCCATCGAATTGTGACTGGCGATGAGAAGTGGATATATTTCGAGAATTCTAAGCGTAAGAGATCATGGGTAACTCCAGGCGAACCATCGACATCGACTGCAAGGCCAAATCGCTATGGACGGAAGACAATGCTCTGTGTTTGGTGGGATCAGAAGGGTGTGGATCTATTATGATCTGCTAAAACCTGGCGAAACCGTTAATACTGAACGCTACCGACAACAAATGATCGATTTGAATCAAGCTTTGCGTGAAAAACGACCGGAATATCAAAAAAGGCAACACAAAGTGATTTTGTTTCATGATACTGCACCATCACACACAGCAAAACCGGTAAAGGAAACCACTGAGGCGTTTAGTTGGGAAATACTTTCTCATGCGGCTTACTCACCAGACTTGGCTCCATCCGATTATTACTTATTTGCATCGATGGGACACGCACTTGCTGAGCAGCGGTTCACATCTTACGAAAATGTACGAAAATGGCTCGATGACTGGTTTGCCTCAAAAGAGGAACAGTATTTTTGGCGTGGCATCCACAAATTGTCAGGGAGATGGGAAAAATGTGTAGCTATCGATGGGCAATACTTCGAATAAAATATTTTGTATCATTGTCATACAATAAACGTGTATTTTCTATACAAAAATTCCGGTTTCATATTTACATACCTGGTACGTTTCGTATTGTCGGAACAGTGGAGGAAACTGGTTTTTGGAACCCGTTAGAATAATTTTCATTCAGTTCTGTGAGATGAGAAAGTGGGTTCGCAAATGTCCGGATATTGAGATTCAAGGTTTCGTAATTTCTACAGTATCGTAATAGTATTTGTTAAATTTGCAGGCACAGTGTGTGCGACCTACAACCTTCGTTAACTGTTTTAATGAATTCTCTTCGACCTTTACGGAAAATGCTCCGCGATCTTTTTCGAGCCAACTTCCTTGGTCCGCTGACCTATAATTTCGAAGAATAATCGCAAGAATGCACCGGCCGCGTCCGATCGAGGATCGCGACTTCGAATCGAATATTTTCGAGCATGTGCCCGCGATAATAGTCAGGTGTGCGATAATTGGAGGCATCGTACGTGCAACGAGTCGAGGAATTCGTGAGGGGCTCGGTGATCTCCTCGCGGTTCATGGAATTAAGATTGCCGACGGTTCGAGAAGTTAATGAGCAGTTACTACGATTCGATACAAAACACCGTGAGAGAGACCGTGTTGGTGTTCGCACGGCAGAAGCTGGACGATGTGGAGAAGAGAAGACGCCGCAGGCTGAAGGCGGTACTTTCACTCGGTAGTATGTCGAGGATGTGCACGCTCCTGAACTTGCTATGCCTTCGTCGCCGGGTGCGACGAGACGATCGAGCCCGATATCAGATTTGTCACGTGCTAGTCCTAGATTCGACTAGCATGAAGTGAGGTATAGCTATGTACCGCAATTCTCCATTAAACGCGCACTCAACGAGGCGATAACAACATTACTCGACAAAGTGATAAGAGAAGTACTCGACAAAGTATACACTACCGGCCGAATGTTTGGAATCACTTGCGGGATTTTTGTAAAAATCGAATATACAGGGTGAGGCACCTAAAACAGGCGACCTGAATAACTCGGCTGCTATTGGTGTTAGAAAAAACTGCATCCGATGGAAATTGCTTGGTTTCGAAGGGGCATTAGTCTGATGTTAGTAGCTTTTTTTGTAGGTGGACGCGTAAAGGACATATGAAGGTCAACTTCATTTTTTTAAATGGAATGAGGACGTCAATCGATGCAGCTGGACATTCGTTATAAAAAAGTACTAACCTATGTATGTCGAGAGTTAGTAGTTTAGGGATATTTCAATTTAAATAATTCTAAAACGATACACTAGTAAGTAAACGCTAACGTCTTAGTTTAGTACGACAGCAATGGTGTTCAGCGCACGGATCAGCTCCGAACCGGCCGATTATTTATTTACAACCACCGCGCTCCGACAACTTCAACCCCGACAGGGGTTGACTCCAGGAATTATAATTACAAAGTAATTGAATTACATTATGTAATTCAGTCATATTGTAATTTATAATTCAGATCTTCATTCAATTAAATTACAATGCAATTCGTAATTGCAATTGGAGTACAATTATAAAATACTTTGCAATTCCTAATTACAATTGGAATACAATTATAAAATAGCGTTACGTATTATGAAGGAGGACGAGGAATAGAAACTACGCCGCATAGACAGCAAACAAGTATATGAAAGAAAAACATAAAAATATATCGCACTTCTCTTCAAAGTTCTGGGCTATAATTTGGAGAGCTGTATTTTAATTATATTGTATTTAGTAATTGCATGAATTGAAAGGTTTGAATTATGTAATTCAGTTACGGCGTAGTTGAATTACTATATAATTGAAATACAATGTAATTCAATTGTGTAATTGAATTACAATGTAATTGAATTAACACAACTCTGCCCGACAGATGGACAACACGTGCGATAGACCCACCGAATCAGATCGATGGGATCATACATACACACATACTTTTCTATTTTATACAGGGTGTCCCAAAATTCCTTTGCAAAAATATTGTTTCAGATGACGTTAGGAACCTCCCATTTCCGGCTGTTGAAGGAATTTTGGGACACCCCGTATAGATAGATAGATAGACATTGATTTTGATCTTCTATTGACTTACTATTGATCTTCTTATATTGATTCTTCAAATTTGATAAATGTCCGGTGACTTATGGACGGGAATGTGCATTAAAGTGGGACTGTTTTATTTAAATGGAAACACCTTGCGCTATGTCAACATCGCGACGCAACGCTCTTTTCCCTTAATTAGGCTCACAAATGAGCCCGAGATGATCTCAATCAGCCCAATTAGATTCCAGTCTAGCGATCCAGTTGGACTCACTTATAACAAAAACAGACAGATCGCACGGGTTCCTTCGAAACTGGAATAAAAAAATGGTTTCCCCACGAGAAACACGGTGATTCGGAAAGGCAATTTCATAATCGACGGTTTCGAGGATTGTTACTCAGGATCGGATACCGATACATACTTTACATTACAAACAGGTCCTGACAGAAACGCGGAAACGGAGACGCGTGAAAGCGCGTTTTGACAGTGTCGCCAAGTACGCGGCGATTATACAACGAGTCCTTGGCGTTGAATAATGCATAGTAGCCCGAACGAGTCGATAGAATCCCCGAGAAGATGAGCAAGATCAAACCGAATGCAATTAAATTGCAACGTACGATGCTACGCGTCGTATCGCGGGCGACGAGTGAAAGTCGAGGATGACAGCTTTGTAGGAACGTCGGAGGAACGTCCTCATTCGGAACAATTTATTGGATAAGCTATATAACTTAAGGAGGTCTTCGTGATCGATTCGGTCCATCGACAGATCGATGGAAAGTGATCGAAGAAAATCGCCCGTGAGAAACATCGCGGGACGTACTACACAACAATACCAAATGAAAAATCGGTTGGAGACAAATTGATCTGACCGGGATAGAAACTCGACTCTATGAGCAGCGTCGAGAAATATTGAACGCTTCAATCATTTTAATAGTTTATAATTAGACTGCGGATTTTTATGCATTTATGGCTTCTGAAAATTTTATCTCGCTGCTTAAAGGCTACTACCACTGGAAATAAGATGGTACTTTATTCCACTTTCTTGAAATTCGTCCAGAAAAATTGAAAATTGTAACAAACAATGTATACAACTGAATAACAAACTTCAGATTTAATTACAATTTGAAGCCTGCAACTGCAAACGGAACACGCGGAAAGTGAAACATCTGAGAATTGTAAAACCGGCAAGAAAATATTTAAACATATCAGCAACAGCAGTTGCTCCGGATAGAGATCTATCATTTTTACCGGGATTTATATTCAGAAGTAAACTGCTGCGCCTCTTTTAGACTCCTTACAAATAAACATGTCGAGACCAAGTCTCTCTGCAGATTAATTTTGCTTATCGTCCGTGTTTCTCTTTATTCGTCGTCGCTCCTGATTGTTCTGCAACGCCTACCGAATAAGACTAGACCCGATCGGTGTCGGCTGATCTTTCTTTGAGATTGTCCGATACGTCATCGCCGAACACGGCAAGAACTTTCTTCTCCGACCACCGAAAAAGATGCCACCTGCTTTCGGTTCAACGAACTCATCACCATAGGAGAGACACCTCGCGTATCCACACCCAATTCCAAGTCTCGTCATAAATTGTTTGGTAATTACTTTCTCTGGCAGACCTGCGGTTACACGAGGGACACCGATATTATACGACGACACATCTGTTCGAGGACTACGTTACAGGAAAGATTCGCGGATGAGCCCACCTTTCGAACGATTTCGAGTGGGCATTATACTTTGAAATATAGTCGAGACTACCGTCGGATCTACTTTTCTTTATGCTAATCCATCTTGGAAAATCTCAACCGAAGAAAGTGATTTCAGTTTTCAATTTCACCGAGCGCTTTATTCATTAAGCGCACGTGAGAAACAGTTCGACGAACATACTTCGGTAATTATGCTGTCGTAATGATCGAGTAAATACTTTCTTCGAAATAAAACGGTCTCGTCGGTTTTCTAAATATTCCATCGTCCGTTATAATATTAATTAACAAACTGAACATGGTTTCGATCAGGTTATAAATTGTATTATACTCGATACTTCGAACGATAACGCAAGTTAACGATACCTGTCTGTCTCGATCGGCGGGTTCGCAAGTGAAAACGAGACTGTACTTTCGGAAAAATCGTTTCGCTCGCGTTTATCGTGAAATCCATACTATTCACGGCAGAGATTTCCAAGAGACAGAGAAAAATAGAGAGAGGGAGAGGGGTTAGCGGTTAATGAAGCAGCTTTTCTGCGTAAAAATGACGAGCTCGCGATCATTGCAGGCGTTCGAAGTAAAACCGCAGCCTCGACCGCGATGTGTATTAAATTTCCAACCGGTGATATGTGTTACACGTCTAAATTAATAGTAACCGTACGACGCGGTCCATTAACTTGGCGAAAGCTGGGAATAGTCCTGGGAACAATCTTTTTCCAAGATTTGGGCGAGGTTCGCGTGATAATGTCAAGTCAATAACTCGCGTGCGAAACGGGTTTGGGTTTCAATTAAAAATCGTTCGGCTAATTGCTGCTCGCGCCACATAACAAATGGGTTGATGAAATCCGAGGGACGCGCGTGATGCTCTCGAGGAATTCGAGTTTGAATGGTCGCGTGAACAACTCCCTTTTTCCAAGGTAAATTAATGAACGACAAGGAACGCTAACCACCACGCTGCGCTATAACGCAAACCTACATTTTCTCAGCTGTTAGAGAATCGAGACTCCTAGGCCTCGATAGCCGGTGGAAACGGCACGGCGAAAACGGAAGACCCGTGTTAGAGGAAGAACGCAGCGTGATGGCCGAAAGAAAGTTTTTAATGATAAAAAGATGACCGTCGTCGAGCAGTGAAACTAGGAGCAATAAGGAATCGAGGGACACTGTAAAGGGAACTGCCGTGCGCCGTTAATTATTATTAACACCGTGCGGATCAGGGGAAGCAAGAATTTCCTTGTCCACGGAATAAAATGATTTTGGAAAAGGAGCTGGACGATTGTCGTAGAAAGTTGTGCAATTACAACTAACAACTAATAGTCCTTCTGAAATCGATGATCAGCGTTTGGGAATTTGTTAAAGAATTTCGTTTGTAATCCAGTAAATTATTTGGACGGTTAACAAGTTCTTCCACAGCGTTAATATTTAAAAGAAACTTCTCGAGCTACTTCTTAATTAAACGGTTTGTTAATAGGCTTCCGATAATGTGTTAAGCGGAGCATAATTTCCTCGTGGAATGAAATAATATAATTTTGAAGAATTAGTGCTCAAAGGACACAGTAAACCGCTATGGATCGTTAATTATTAATACCGTGCGAATGAAGTGAAGAAATGATAAACGATTGTCGTCGAAAGTTTTGCAATTAGTTGCGAAACAGGAGAAAACTTGCAGCACGATATAATCTCGATGGAAATCTAATTCGAAACTTCTGATTCACGCGGAGTGTATGCCGACCTATAAAGATCGAGCTGATTGTTCGATTTCGAGCAAGGAGACGCGACGCGACGCCGCAGAGTTCAAGGCTATGAATTAAGCACTGCAGGAAGTGCAACGTGAATGCACACACGGAAATATCTGATCCGCGGAACACACAAATACGGGAGAAGAAAGTCTTGCCTGCACAGAAGGCTCATCGGGAACTTCTTCTGGATAGAAATCTGAATTTTTCCAGCATTGAGTCGCACGGTGCAACTAACTTTCAATTGCTGTCGTGCCGACTGTAATATATTTTCGCTTCTTCCTACGGGAACGTGTTCGTGAACTTAAACTTCGGGAATGTTTCGAAACTTTGATTCACTGTCTAAACAATTATCGGACTAATTAACTAGGGAAACGTTTCTAAGGAATTTGGAGATACGTTGCCTTAATAAGGAAAAATTTTGGTAATGATTTTCCGGGTATTTTTGCGCACTTTGGTAGTTAGAGAATCGGCGAGCGACACTTTTCACTTGGCGTTAAATGCATGATTTGTTTCACTGTCACAAGCACGCCGCGATCCATCCCTCGCTGTTAGCGAACGTGCACGGAGATAATACAGGAGAAACCCGAGACGATAGTGAAAATAGAGAAACTTATCGTAGAAGAAGTACAGTGAATGAGTAGTTTCGTACTCACCAAGCTCATGATGCTGTCTGTGCCCACGCTCGGTTAGCACGCGGCTTTTACTCAGGAAGATGATCTTCGGCCAGTGATAGTTTTGTGAAAGAGGAGGGGTCCACGATGTTGATACACGTGTATATGGGGCCGACATGCCGTGGAAGAAACCAGCCGAGGAATTTCGCTTCTGTTTGTTGGTTTCCAAATGAAACGACAAACTTGTTCCGGGGTCCACGAAGTCTACGCCGTTTTTCGTATTTCTAGTTTGAGAAAGTTTCATATCGGACATCTCTTTTAATTTTGATACGACGTCACGATAAAGCTGATTGAAACTGGAACATCATCGTCCACTGTTGCATCAAATAACATTTTTATTTTCGCCATTGTTTATTTTTAAATTGATCGAAATTGGTGTATCAACGTTTCATCACAGACGAGGTACATATAAGAGTAGACTCATAGACTAATCACCATATGGGGCTTCGTGTCTCACACAATAACAACTGGTTTTCTTATGCCCTCTACGCCGACGAACGATAAATGTTGGAACTAGATCCACGAAAACAATCAAATACAAATAGCTAACGAGTTGTGTCTGTGATGTTGACTATATATGTTCAAATTATATTTTTTGATTTGATGTCATTATGTTATACAGATACCAAATTTTGGATACGCAATAATAGTACAACACGTATAGACTCAGATACTACGCATTCATCAAGTTCGATCAGTCTCGTCCGCTCCTAGAGAAGACAAGATTCGTTACCGAAACCGTTTGCTATAAAATTTTTCAATATTAATAAATAAATAACAAATTTTATTGTCAAAATCATCATATTCGCGCGGGTACGGGGAATGTATTTGTCCTATGTACAAAAAACGTGAAAAGGCCGCGCTCGGGATGGGACATTTTGATTTTTGACCCATTCGCGAAAAGACCTGGCACAAGAGTGGGGGAACAGCGTCGTGGAAGGGGAAGGTGGGAGATGGTGGGGGTGGAAGACTACCATCAATGATGATGATCAATCAGTAATCAGTCTCAATCTGGCGCTACAGTGGGCTGGAATTCTGAAATGGCTGGATCGAGAAATTTGATATAACTCTGAATGTAACTATATACATATAAAAAAAATATAAATTTTCTTTTCATAAAGAAAATATATGATACAGCAAGGGGTTGTAAAAACAAAAACCCTTATTTTCAATTTGTACAGGTTTCCTGCACTGTGTATTTTGGTTTTGTTTGTTCCAAATGTTGCAATAAATCTCTTGCGAGCTTTCCTCAATAAAAAAAATAAAAATTGGAGTACACGGTCAATGATTTGTTACCACTATAATATAGCACGCCGCTTATCAGTTCACTGACGCAACATCATCGAAACACAAGTTCTAAACTATATATAAATACTTTCAAGTATCTATTTAGCAGCAAAAAAAGCGCGTTTAAATATATTTAGAATATTAATGACACATTGTCGAACCTACGAAAAACCATCGAATTTGAAATAGTTGCGTCAGCTGACGATATATACATATACCTACATATGTAGTACGATCTGCGATTGAATCGCAGAACGCAGAACAAACGGGCGAAAACCATGGCGGCGGTTCTGTTGGCGAAGTTGCACTTCCGTTGTGTCGTACGTTTTTCCGACCGAGAGTACAAGCGCTGAAGAAATCGTACCATAAAAGTTGAATCAGGATCAAGAATGGTACGTGTGTCGTGAAAAACCAATGACTGTCGTCCTATTGTTACCGAATAAATCTCTTGTTATGTCAACATAACCTCCACCGAGAATGATACATACGTCATTGTTTCAATGATCTTCTGATCATAACACACTAAATCGTTTGCGACCCCAAATTTTCTTCCATTCTGATGAATAGACTGCGGATTTTTATGCAAAATAAAAATTGTCTGTAAGTAATTGCATGACACAGAAAGTACATACATAGACAAATTAACTTTTTTTTTCATAATTGAAATCATATGAGAACAACAGAACAGAATTTTTAAAGTCTGTGAAGGCTCTAAAGTTTTTCAAGTCTATTTTGCATTTGTTCTGTACACATTTTTATCATGAATGCATCAAATCCGCAGTCTACTGATTAAATTGTTTGTAGTCTGACTAAATTGTTTTGTCCTGTTATTTACCACCGCGACAACAGAGTCAAACCAGTCAATCTGGTAAATCGGATGACGACGGAGAGGATCACGAAGGGTCGTCTCTCTCGGAGACAAACATAGAAGATGCTCTTACAACTTTCCGGGAGCAATGGCAGCGAGAACTGGTTCTATCACCAAGACGAGACTCTTCCAAAGCTTCCTCCTCCAAATCGGTTGAGATCAACGTCGATTTCAACGAGCAAACCACCGAGGACAAGGTATACATGGTCTGTCCGGAAAGTAATGTGACCAATCGGTGAAGGGAAGTCTCAGCTGTAAACATGCAAAAACTTGTACATCTCCGATCTCTCGTTCGGCTAAGATCGTTAAAAAAATTAGATATATTTGTAGTACACAGTATAAACTTACAATGCAGCACTCTGTTCAGCAATGATACGCCATCAAATTTTGTCTGCGACTTGGTAAATTCAGGACTAAGACATTTTTCCATACCAAAATCTCAAGTTTTGAGATGGTGCAAAATGTTTGAGGAGGATTGGGAGGAGGTGGAAGATGCAAAAATCTATGCTCATTGTGTTCTTTGGTCGCATTACTTTTTGGACAGACCTTGTATATAGCAGCAATGTAAACATGGAACATCGTAACAATGTGTTCTGTATTTTCCAGGCAAAAAATTTATTTCTGATAGGCATAGAATATGAAAAGAGTAGAAAATTTTACGAGGCCATTCAGTTTTACAAACGAGCCGTACAATTGGTTCCTGATATTGAATTTCGTTTATACGAATCCACAAAAATGATACCCATCAATGACAACCTGGAGACTTTGGATAACGATACAAGCAGCGTCGATAATAACGACGAGAACCATAACGACGAAGAGGACGAGGAAAGTGATCTGTTTGTTAAGCTATGCAAAATTGTAAACTCCAATAAATGTGTTTGTTTTCCTAAGTTTGAGCAACACGTTAGTATTTACTGCTTGTATTTAGTGAATCGCATTCGAAATGGTATCGCTGTTTTGGCTGTGTTATTGATGCTGACCTCTTGCCTTAGACAACACACATCTCGGCTCTGCCTATGGAGATAGTGCTTTATATTTTGAGATGGGTCGTGTCTTCCGAGCTCGACATGAGGTCCCTAGAAATGTTCTCCAGAGTGTGCCGTGGATTTTACATATCCGCTAGGGACTCTGAGATTTGGAGGCTCGCCTGTATCAGGTAAACTATAATCGTTGTAGACAACGGAGTATCGATCATTCATGCTATTAATTCATTTTATAGAGCATGGGGTGTGAATTGCGGAACTTATGCTCCAGAATACCAGTGTTGGAGAGAAATGTATTTGCTGCGGCCTAGACTAAGATACAACGGATGTTACATCAGCAAGACCAGTTACATTCGACACGGCGAAAACAGTTTCCAAGATCGGTTTTACAGGCCTTGGCAGCT
>CM052311.1:11739398-11774808 GCA_028455605.1 Lasioglossum malachurum
CCGATTGTCCGTGCCTGCTCGACCGATTCGTAATATTTGATACGTTCAGGGGAAACGACTATTCACCGATAAAGTTCCAGCGATTACGATATACTGTTGAATTGTAATTCAGGTCGCGGGACGGACGGAAGTTAAAGGATGCCGGTCCTCTACATCGCCCTCGCTTCTTGGATACCAAGGTACAGTAGACTTTCTGCTCCCCTACGATCTGAGACATTACTATAATGATGTTTTTAATCTAAAAACAATCAGGTTGAAACGAGTCGAATATCAGAAAATGCTTCACAGCTGTGCGAAACTTACTTTCTTTCTAACGATATTACAGTTATCACGGGGCAGAGTATGGTTGCCAACTTCCGACACTCATGGTCAATGAGTTTTCTCCGGAAACTACGAATAGTTCCCGGAGATCTTCCATTACAGATAAGCGGATAACGCGATCGCTGTTTACTCTGACACTTCGATATTCTGTAACGGCTGCGCTCAGTTGATCGAAGGTGCGATATTCTTGAATGGTAAAGAGTTACGTTCACCTTTACGCTAACAAACGAACAATACTAAAAGTACCTAAAGCGAGGGTGCAGCAGAATCTCAACCTAGCCAAGGTCACGTTTCCTGCGCCCTGAAGAGCGAACCCACCTCGGTGACCTCGAGTAAAATCGATTGATCCCACCGCGACTATCGATCAACTTTCCCATTCATCAGCTGAATAATTCCCCGAACGATCTTGAGCCAATTCGATCTCTCTCTCGAGTCACCAAAAACACAAGCGCCGCAAAAAGAATTCGTCTCGAGTCGATCAAGGAAAAGTTCTTTGGCAACCGTGAACTTTTCTGTGGAAGAATGTCGTCGGGTACACACGCGATCGTCCCACACGGTGCTCAAGGACAAGTGGTGTGTAGGAACAGCCACGAAAATTGCCACTGTGCTATATCAACCTCGTCGCCGTTGTTTCGGCTGCCAGCTGAGATCGCTGGACCAATGCGAGGCAGAGGGTTGTTTGTCTCTGGATCAGATTTTTTTCCTGGCAGCGAAGAGCACGATGTTAAGGTGGAGAGAGATTAAGAGAGAGAGAGAGGGGCAGAGGCGTTGCGGCTAGAGGATGGCCCTTTGCGCATAATCCTATGACCTGTTTAGCCCCGAGGATTCTTCGGAAAGGATACACGGTGGTGCGCTATCAATTCCACATTCTAGTCGGGCTTCCGAAGGATTTTGGACGCGGTCCAAGGCACACGCCAACCCAGCACCCGGTGCCCACCGCTTTTCGATAACGACAATGACGTTGTCGACGACGATCGTGTGTCCCGGTGATCCTTGCTGCTGGCACACAACGTCGTCCTTTTCCGCTGCGAACGCTCGTGCACGCCGCTCGCGTTCGCTCCTCGCGAAGTGATTTACATCCAACTCGACTTCCGACCAGTCTAATCGCGTTGCTCAGCCGAGTGTGCTCGTTCCCGACCTCCGAACGAATTCATACACCTGGATTAGTATAATTCGCCGGCGTTCAAGCTACTTCCGGCCCGGGGAACATCGATGTTGAACCGTCCCATCGACGAGCCTCAAGATTTGTTTGTGGTTCGTGCGCCCTTCGGCACTCTTCAACGCTTCGTTTCTTCTTATTTAGTGTGCCAGATAGTGCTGATGAACTCTTTCAGTTTCCTCGCGAATGCGTCAGGCAAAGTTCTGGTGGCTTCGCCGGTGTATCAGTTTGGATATAGCCGGATGAGATAGTCAAAAATGCCCTTGAACCGAATTGTATCGACGATGTGTCATTTGATGGGGCACCAAGAAAAAATATACTGTGCAAAATTTCAACCTTGTATCTCGATCGGTAGTTATGGGGTAAAATCGAAAAATCAGTTTTTGGCCTGTTTTCCCTAGTTAACGATGTCTAGAAATTCTGAGAAAAATCTGACACACGTCAAGAATCCAAATACATACTTTGCAATTGGTTTCAGATTTTTAAAGTGAAAACCCTGCTTGTAAAAAATCAAAAACCTTGAAAAAAATCGAAAAAATACAGATTTCACATGGAACTCTAGAGTGACAACATTTATATTTTTACAGTAGCGATATATTGTTATAGGTATTGTTCATGAATTTTTTCAGATTTTTTGGTTTGTTGCGCCGTTGTTACAAAAAATAAAAGTTCCATTTATTCTGTAAGTCTATCAGGCACTGATAAACCTTGAACATTGTACAGAAGTAATTAAAAAATGAAATCAACTTAATTAGTAATTCTACAGTATAACCATTACATCTAGAAATATTAATCACGTTTCAAACTGCTCAGTTGGTTTTAGGCGTTCGACTGTGGACCTGCCTATACTAGGTTCGCGTCTGTTGTAGATATATATATATTTTTTTATTAATTCTCGTCTTTTTTATTTCTGACTACACAATGGTCAAGCGTATTTTTGTAGAATTCGATACGAATAGAAACAATTTAGTAGAGCCGTGTGAAATTGCGGAGATCTACAGAGACGTTCAAACTGACTATTTCAGCATGACTATTCCTTGGAAACTCTTCTCGCCTCCAAAAGTAAAGCTGGAGTTCAAAGAGCAACGCTTTGACACTGTAGAAGTTCCGCGTTAAATCGCAACGGGCGCGAACACTCGAAGAAAATGATTGCCAAAAACTAGTTTAGAGATTGCTGAACTGCTTGGACCGATGGAAAATTTTTGAATTCGGTTTCTTTCCATTTACATTGTCGAATCGCAGTATCACGCGATCACATTCCTACTAAATTGCATCCACACTCATATACAAGGACATAAAAAAAGCGACCGGCAAAGCTATTAAATTTTATCTAACACCGTCCCAAGGAAACTGATAACAACAGAGTTCGGTTTACTTTTTTGTCGCGTCCGTACGTCTGACTGGGTTTCTATGATTATTATTTGATGTTTGGATATTGATCCGTTGAGGTATGAATTCAATGAAATTCGACAATATTATTTAGCATTTAACGCGTAAAACATTGTGTTAATATCATGTAATATTTTACTTGAACGCGCGCTGTGGTTTAAGAAGTACATTTTAGCTTTACCGAGACTTTAAAATCGAGGATTTTAATGGTTTACTATCTGGTTATTAGCTATTAGCGATTCGCTCGATCCGACACGTTCACTGCCATCTGTTCCGATAAGAGCTATAATATTCCACTGTGCATTATGTTCTCGCTATTAATTCTCTCAGAGACAATTTTTCATTTGTTTTTCTCTTAAAATGAACTATTAATTAATCGAACGTCGCACTGTGCGTCACGGGTTGAACACGCGTGAATGTAATTACGCGTCTACGCGGAAAATACAGAATGGCGATCGTCACGAACATGTGATGCGGTTAGCGAACATGGTAATGTGCCCGGCGTGGTAATCAAAGTCCATACAAATTTTTTAGTACGTTCAGAAATTTTAGACCGATTCTCTAATTTTTTTCGAAAATACTCTTTCAATATTCAGACGCGTAGTTTCGATTTGTATGAAATCAGTGGTGTCATAGTCGCTGGACTCTCGGAAAGCGGACGTTTTCCTCGAATATCATAATCGCCGGTGCCCAATTCCTTTTTACACATAATACAAATCACAGTTGAATCGATGCATCGCGTTTGGAAATCCTCCTGGTCACAAACATCACTTCTTTTTGGTCCAGCGCGAGCTGGTTGCCAAAAGATGGAAAGTTATTCTTCAAAAAACTAGGTCAAAAAAAAAAAAACACTGACGCCGTCGTTCAAGGGTTAAGGTCAATCAAGGTTCCTGGCAAACGGATCGTACACATGTATCCACTTAATGCTTTAGCGGGTCTGATCGCTATAGTTCCAAGAAGGGAAGGTGTGATGCAGTGGCGCAAAAGCATTCGGACTAATTGGTTTCTTTTTCCCTTTAAATAATTTCATGAAAGTGTGAAGACAAAGATTTAGGATTTCTGTGAAATGTCTGTATTAGAGTAATTCAGTAAATTACTCATAAATAATGTAGTAATTGTTCATGTTTCTACCTCTGCAGATTAACTTATGAGATTATGATGTCGCAGATCCCGCAACCAATTCATAATTGTATCTCCAGCACGTTTTTACTTCTGGCATTGTTCCTTGCACACGGAGAACGTCATTAGAATATTCTTCAATTAGAAATCCCGTTGACTTCCGTCGCGTGAGTCACGACAATAGAGCAGCGAATTTCGTGAGCCTTTTTCGTCTCGTACGACGTTCTCGAACGAACAGTAATTATTCTTATCTATTGCCTCGAAGCGAACAGTGACGCAAGAAGACTTAATCAATCCTTGACTAACAAAAGCTAGAACAACAAGACTTGACTTATCTTTTCCTTTCGTTACAACTTCGAAATTGATTCTCGAATTAACTTGTGCGACATTTTAACCATTCGACGAATTTATACAAAGGCTACGACCACTGAAAAGAAGATTTTCGAGGTTTCAACGAAAAGGTAAAATATAACAGAATATTTTCAGTGATCATTGGGGGACAGGGTACCGGCTGCTTGACCATGAAACTCAGATTTCTGACGCAGTCAGCTCGATCAAGACGTTGCTAAAAGACGTCAGCGAACACTCTTAAGTGAAATGGTCTATTTGAAGCCAGACAGCTTAAGTAGGTCAACTCACTGTTGCTCTAAAACGCCCGAAGATTTTGTGCAGAATACGCAGCTTAGGCCTGCTTCTCAGTCAGTTCCGCCTTAAATCGGATGTTCTATATTAAGATTTCGAATGGAATCCGTAGAGCGATAAAGTTTCGTCATATCTTTCGCGACCACCTCTCTTCGTCTCGATACAGTGAACGGCGGAAATACTTTTTAGAATCACTGATTTTTCGAACAATGGCACGTTGGCGTGTGTGAGAAAAAATGTACCGATCACCTTCGAACCCAGCAACAATCGGGAGTAATTTTATTCGGTATCCTTTAACCTCCTCCGAAAAGGAAAACTGACCTTCGCGTCGAGAAAGCATCTACAAAGAACTGGCAGTGGAATGATTTTTTTGCGTCCCACGTATTTGCATAGTCACTGAGACACTCCGCAAACATTGGTTCCTTCGATGTAAATTGTGAAAAGTTTCGCGAAATTATTCAACTGGTTGGATATTATTGAACGATGCGAAGGAAAACTGTCTTTAACGTGCAATTTGTATTCTGGAGTGATCTAGAAGCATGATTCAGCCGGTGTTTTTTCGGTCAGCTACTTAGAAAACCTTCGGATCTCGTTTCTCTTATTTCCAGCGTTAACTCCCAAGTGTACCGCAGTGAAAGTAAGAGTGTTTCTAACAATTTGAACAGCGTTTCTAATTTCATTTTTATCGTCGGATCTGCTAGAAAGTTTCGCTGTACTTGTGAGAAGATGTTAATCATCTCCTAATAAAAGCAAAAAACGAATCGAACATTTTATACATTTCTATTCGCGCGTCAATGAAAGATTGCTTCATATTGACAGAAAATCGGCTGTTCGATTTTTCAATATTGACTAATTGGTTATCGCGTAGTATATAGTATACTACGTAATATTCTCGCTCAATTAGCTTTTCTATGTGTGCGACTGTTATCAGTCTCGCTGCCGATACCATTTGACCTAATCCTTGACTCGGACAGTTCATTCGCTGATGTTAATATAATAGTCTGAGAGCGGATTTTATGCATCTATGACAAAATACTTTTATATCATTTTCAGCCTATATTCTACATATTAAGAGAGAAAATAAAATAATAAATAATAAAAGATCATTTTTATTTTGCACGAAAAGATCCAACTGTCTTCGATCATTTTCTTCAAATTCATTTTCATTAAATTTGCTTTCAATATACTGTTGGGTCCTTCTTATACAGTTTTCTTCGCTGATTCCGAATCTGTCCTTAATTTTTCTCCTATACGCACAGTTTTTGAAAAACATGGCTTTGAAAAAAAGGTTGGGTTCTTCTCTATAAGAAGGACCCCCAACAGTATATTAAAATCATAACAAAAGTTGAAATTTGTTGGACAGTGTAATCCAATTAAAATCCACCTACCTCCGAGAGACATAATAAAGCAGATACAATAACAACAACAACAACTGTTTAGGGTTAAAACACCAACGATCGCGTTTGAGGTAGAGATAGATCGAAGTGTCCGTTGATTGAATGAGGATTGTTTGAACTTTTTCAGCGGAGAACGCGTGCTGAGGTCTCGTCAGCACGACCGTGGGACGAGCCAGGAGCGCCGGTACAAGCGGAGCCATCGTCGATCACCGAGCAGCAGCCGACAACACGGACACCGTGAACGCGACCGTGAACGTGTAGCGCACCCGACCTCCTCCCGACGACCAAGGATCTACCGACACCATGCCTCCTCGTCAGCGAGTCAGGACCGGCATAGACATCGTTCGCCGTCCTCCAGGAGTCAGGTTAGTCTAAGGATGCCAACAAACGGCCGACATTATTTGCGATCTGGCCGTTCATCTTCCGCGCGGCTTCAGATAATCCCGAGTAACGTAAGAAGGATCGATTTTCCGGTATGACCACGACCCCACTCCCTACAGTCAATCATTCACACCTTGGCAGGTGACTGTGATACTCTATCGGTCGCATTAAGTCCTGACCTGATCTCCTATACGAAATGATACTCAAAATGAATATGTCTCCGTCTCCAAGCTCTTTCAAAGAATCAGCAATGATCACCATGGATGTCCATCGCGGACAGCTATAGTGAACATCATAGACATCTGTTTTTCGAAAGAAGCGACCTCAAGTTAGCTTCAATTTACACGCGTATTGCCAGCGAACCTCTTTCCTCGTTCGGCGAGGCTTTTCTTTCGAAAAACAGCACAATGAGGTCTAAGAAAGATAGTAAGGCGTCATTCAACACTCCGCAAGTTGTGCATCAGGGTTTAGTCAGCCAGGATGCTTCAGCTGATCTTTGTATTCTGTCGTTTGAAAGAAGAGACCTAAAGTCTAACAGCTCCAGTTTCGTAATATATGAATGAGATCGGGTGGACAGTTATTGTCTCTTTTCTCATTCACCGAGCGACTCTCCACTTCAGCGACTCTTTTCTTTCGAAAAAAACAGACCGCGACGAGGTCGAAGGAAGATCGCGAGGCGGCATTCAGCGTTCGCAGGGTCGTATATCAGGGTTTTAGCTGGGGTGCTCGAGGCTAACCAACACTGGTGGGTGCACGGGTCATCCAGCGATCGATTGGCATAGCGACATTCATGAAACGGTACTAAGCAATCCGACATTACGTTGCGTCTAGAATCAGGATCTACCTACCCACGCATTAGGAAACGCGGGGGTGTCTTAACCCCAGCACCCCGAAAGAGCAAGGTTCACATTCTAAAATTTCTGACAGAGTAATTTTAGGATCGCCCGGAGAAATTGTTGCCGTCTCTCTTGGTTTGTCATCGAAACAAGAAAGACGTTCCGGAAAGTGGAGCGAGTGAATCACCCTCTATAAACGATCTCTCCTACACCGCGTCGTTATCGTTAGACGATGATAGTCGTTCGCCGAGGATCGACAATGGATCGGATCGCGGTATAAATAAGCGTTCGAGCGAGTAGTAGAAGAAACAGTACAATAGGAAGAGGAGAGAATGAAGAGCGAAGAAAAAGAAGAAGTGGTCACCGATAGGGAGATCGGTGCGCAGAAAGAGAGGGAGCAAGAAAGATCAGTCTCTGGAGAAGGCCGCGGCGCGACTAGCACGAGACGCGTGTACCCAGAGCGAATGCCGATGATTCTTCTTTCTTAGCGAGCGTCGGCTATTTTCGACCGTCGACTATTTTCGAGGGGGACTCGTCACGCGGTTTCGCCGCGGTTTTAGTGCGAGTTTGCGCCAGATGGCCGGCGCAACACCGTCGTCTGCATCGTCGTCGGGAAACCGGCAGGGAAGCCGGTTCGCCGGAAGTCGGGACAAGCGCCGAGGTCCTCCTCTCCGTGGAGGAGGAGGAGGAGGAAATCTCTCGAGCTACCCGTAAACATCGAGAGAGAAAGAAAGAGATACAGAAATTGTCGCGAGATCGGGAGATTATATTTATCCCGAAACACAGGGAAAAATAGTCTGAGGCTCGAACATGCTCGGAGCTTGAACACGCGTCGAGGAGATACGGGGAGGATCCGTTGGTCCGGAACGGGATCGATCCTCTTCCCTTTCATCTGGAGATAGATAGCAACTCAGTGCGTCGCGTAGTACGTTGCGAGCAAAAGCGTTAGCACCGGGATCTCCTCGGGAATCCGTTTGGATGAGGACAGCCGTTAACGGTAGTTAACATTAAGGTAACCTCTTACCGATGCGCCGCGTTCCGTTCGTAGCGCGAACACGTCCTCCCAGCATCTGGTGACCCAGAATCGATCAACCTGGATTTAGAAATACACCGGTTGCACTTGGCAAGATGCGTCCGTGAGGAAGGTGCACCGTACAGGTTGGAAACAGTCGCTGATCAAGACACCGGCAACCTGGAGCCTGGAGGAAGCTGGTGCATCCGAGGCGGAGGCCTGGCCGATACAGGTCCGTCCTCGGCCTCGTCGTCCTCGTCGTCGTCTATGCCTGGATTGGAACAAGAACTCAGCTTGCTGATGCCAGGGAACATCTCCTGGTGGCCCAGACACGCCTGGGAATCTTGGCTACAACGGAACCCGATAGAGAACAACAGCCACTTCGACGCGAAGCTCGATGTTACGCCGGAATCCAACCACGCTGTCTCTTCTTCTTCTTCTTCTTCAGAGGTAGCATACAAACCGGACGCTTTCAGTCGTCATCGCAAGCTTCTCGTTCCGATATCAACGCGACACCCACGAGTGTAGACACCGTGTGCTAGAATCGTGATCTCTGTGCGACGATGATGACCTCATCGCTCCGGCTGCGTTTATGTAAGATCGTAATTGAGTTCGCGGAACGATAGATGGATTCTTGTCATCGGGACCTCGTCAATGGATCATCTGTCTTTTCGGCGGCGTCTGGAAACTGTCGGGATGTACACGGTGATTCGATTGTGAGCTGCTATCTGGCCGCTGTAGTGCGCTGCCCGCGGCTAACAGGTTGCTGCAAACTCGCGCACGTTGTAACCTCGCGAGGCGGTTTTATTTTCTGGATTAATTGAAATTTCACATTCTTTCCTCTCAATGGTTTGAATGAAAGTCAAAGCTTTCGTAGCATTGTTTTAAAATCACCCTGTACGTTCCATTGGGGAGGCCAAAGTTCAGAGCAAAGATATATAACTGGCTCACCCAACTATGCTATTTATAATTTTGTATGAAATGCTCACGCGAACAAGACTTTCAACATCCAACTTCGGTTGACAAATACTGCCATGTACTGTCCACATGATAGTGACGGTAATCTTTGTTCCGAATTATCGCTTGAACCTTGAAGAATCAGTTTCGTCGTCTGCGACAAAGAAAATCCTCCACGCTATTTCGCATTTTTATTATACATTCCGGGTTCGAACCTGACCCTTTTTATTAACGATTGAAGATTTTCCTGCATAATGAATGTAAACAAGACTACAACCTGTCAATTTACCGAAAATCTAAACTGCAAATGCTCGTGGCGCGGTGGAAAGATCATCAAAACGTGACATCCCGACGGATAGTTTCGCAGTGGAGCGATTCGCGGTCGATCAATGGTGCCCATGGCAAGAATCGAAGTACAACGTATCAAGAAAAGGATAACATATACGCCGGTCCGACACCGTTGACAAATTTCGGAGTAGAATTTACCTAAGCCCCGAGCAGAGAGCCTGGCACGCAAATCACCTACGCATGTACCTGTTTTTGTTGGCCCCTTGCCACGCAGCAGCAGCAACGGTGACACGACGTCAGCCATCGTCTAAAGCCGCGAGCTCTAGAAGCTAGCTAGCTAGCAAGAGGAGGAGCTAGTCGGCTAGTAGTAGTCGAAGCTCGCCTTAACATTTAAACGCTTTCGTGTGCGCTCGGCTTACAGGGTCGATCGGCGGCGCACGCGTTTCACGCTTCTCGGTTATATTTTTGGCAGAGTCGTGCGCGACCAACGATAAACACACGCGAACCCGGTTCAGGAACACGGTGGAGACCACGATGGATACGTCCTCCTTCTCCTCTCGCCTCTCGCGCCACTGGTTTTTCGCTTTCCTCCATGTATCTCTCCGGCAGTTTTAAATACGATTGTTGGGCGCCGCTTTCGGAGCTGCGGACACCAAAATAGGGTCGATATTAAACTCCAGCTCGGTCGAATCAACCGTTCTCATCTCCTATAACATCTTTCCTCCATTACCATTTGATCTACTTCTTTTATAATTGACTAAGAATTGCACAAGTGTCCGATAGTGTCTAAAAGCACATTTGGTGAACACCTTTTTTCGATCCAAGGCCCCAACGAATCGGCCTAAAACTGCTCGGTACCTACCCCTCGAGGGAACAGCATGTCGTAACAGCCCGTCGTACGTCTCCGACCGGTCGAACGAATCCAATCAAGCAGGAACTAACCTTTCCCAAAGCGTTTCAACGTCGACGAAAGCGGAGCGAAGCGTGTTTCAAGCGTCTCGCGTTGCAGAGAAATATTTTTCCTCTGTCTAAGCCGAAAGAAACGCGGCGGGGATTAAAGGCTCGCCTCTTAAAGCTCGAAGTATTCAGCTGGTCAAACAGAGCTGGTCGTGTCGACTAGGTTAGGCGTGTTCTTCGACGTGTACCTGGTAACGTTGACACCTGTGGCTCTCTCGATGTGCACTCACGGAAATATATAATGAGCGCTGCAGCTCAATTTGCAATGTTTCCTGTGCATAATTGTGGACGTTTATACGGGAGTAGAAGTGGATTCGAATGACTGTGCATTTAATTGGATGCAGAAGGAAAATGTTAATGTGAGATCGAGTTGTCTTTCGGATCGGATCCTGCAGTTTACTGATTCTATAATACTGTTTGCGGTTTCTTCATTTACATTTCATTTGTGGCATTGAATTAATGGAATGTGTTGGTCGTAACGACTGGGAAGTGCAATTACAATCTTCGGTCAACAGTCTTCATCTTGTTTGAGAGCGAATCCTGTGAAAAGGACCATCACATGTTATCGATATCGGCACGTTACCTGGTTGACAAGTTGCTTGAGTGCTCTTCTTAAAATTGTGTTCTCTGTTAGCTTCGAGTTAGATTTCGTTCTCCTGTTTACGAATATATACCATTATAGGGGCAGACGCTCAATAGTTTTTGAGATATTGACGATTAAAGTTTCATTGCTCCACTTAACTTAAATACAATATTTTTTATAGGTCACAGCAAGAGCCGGCGTGGCGTGATGGTAGCGTGTCAAGTTTTCACGCGACCGGCTCTTGCTCTGACCTATAATGAATATTGTATTTAAGGGGAGCAATGAAGCTTTAATCGTCAATATCTAAAAAACTATTGAGCGTCTGCCCCTATAATGGTGTATATTCGTAAACAGGAGAACGAAATCTATAAGTGTGCGAAGTCTCAACAAGATCGGTGACCCGAAGATCGCGGCCTCTCCTTGTGAGAGTTCTTCTTTGAACTGAAAAAATTATCATCCGAGGTTTCAGCCCGGGAATCAAGAAAAGGTGGCACAACAATAGAAGATCAATACCTGACTCGAATCTTTCAAATTAGCTTTTCTTCGCACAAGCAATATTCCAGAAATGTTTCCAGCAGGTCGGTGACCTTCGAAGGTCTGGAACGCTAACCATTTTACGGTCACTGTCTCGCTGTAACATGATCACGAACTCGTTTCTGCCATGGTCACGCTCGAGGTCAGTGACCGCCGGACATTCTGTTTGGTAGTAGTTAGAATATTTCCGGCCTGAAAAAAAATGATCTGCTCATGGTCACTGTCTTGCAACACCGTCATCCTCGATCTTACCTAGTTCTTCTATAGTCATTCTCGAGGCCAGTGACCATCGCCGTTGCAGTAGTCCAGTGACATCGCGTTCTCCACAGCTACTTCCTAATTGACACTAATTCGAGACCAACCCTTTGACACTTTCAAGTGAACACGAACGTCATAGGTAATCTGAACACTTACTCGGACGCGGACAAGTGGCATTAATCTTTCCGTTGCACGGTGTCGGAGGGTCAAAAGATAACAAGACAGAAAATGAGCAGTAGCTAGCAGGTCTTCAAAGAGCCAGCCTGTTTCTCGCGGAGCAACGTGCCTTCTCCGAAGCGTCTGTTAGGCGATGCCTCTTCTCGTAACCTTGAGTCCGTTCAAGGTCGCCGGGGTGCCTCCGCACCATCTGGTTTACTCGTCGCGAACGATTCTACGCCGGGAACACCGCGGGGTAATACGATCCAGGCTCTGTCCTGCGGTCCTCTTTCGTCAGAATCGGATTCGAACCGCGCATCCTCGAAGAAGATAGTGACACACGATCTCTTCCGAAGCTCCGCGGCTCGCGGAGCCAGGAAATTTTGGCGGTGCCCGTGGGCGAGGCGGATCGCAAACTACGTCGTTATTTTCTAGACGACGCGGTATTTATACTCGATACTCGAATTTGTGGGAATTGTGCGGACGATATCGCCGAATGCGCGCGACCTTGCCGCGGAGGCAGAGCTTTATTAATAGGAGTCCTCGGACAACGGTGCGCTGACCATGTTCTCTTCCCACATCGTTCGAAACGAAGCTCTTCCGGTTCTCTCCTCGCAGCAATTATGCAGCGTGCATGCAATAACAAACTTCGCCCGGCCGTGTCCCTGTTTCATCAGATTTTCGTTTTCGATTCAAGCACGCAACGCAAACTCGATCTAGGTCTTCGAGAAAGGGTCAAGGTCCCGCTCAAATGAAAATTGACTTCGCGGACTGATCTGGCACATAAATATTTATACGGACGATAAATCTGCAGGACCGGTTAAAGAATAAATAGCATCCGCTCGAATGTCCACAACGAAGTCGACTCACTTTTTCCTGCACCAGGCTAACAGTCAAGAATCAAAGTCATAGTTCTCGAAATGGTGCAACATCCTCGCGTAACATGACGCTCTGTCGCAGCGTCAAAGTCCGATCGCGTTTAGATATCGGCGCGTTCTAATTATGCGATTATGCCTCCGTCACTGTTAGATCGGAATTTCATCGCGGGGTACGCACACACCACCGAACTCTCGTTGCTCCCGTTCGACCGATGGCCGGCGCACCGTTCATTTCGTAATTTCTATATATGTGTCAAGGCGCGTGGAACCAGCGAGAACCGTGTGGCGCGCTCTTCGCTGTTCGCTCTTGCCCTAGGGAGCCGCGGGAGCGCGTCTCGCGGAGCGTTTCCTCGGCGCAGACTTGGCCGTCGAACTGCGAACGGTTTCCGGACGGGTTTGCGTGCGTCTCCATGCACCAGGAAATGCAGCGTTGCCAAGTTGCATCGGTTAGATTTTTCGACCGATTGATACACCGGCTCTCTCGGTCTTTCTTCTTTATCTCTTGCCTCTCGATCTCCTCGGCGGCTCGGCTCGATCGCGAAGCGTTCGGCTAGACAGCGACAGAGAAAGATAGAGAAACACAAGAGAGAAAACCGAGAGTCGGTCCGAGCTGCTCACCACCGCTCCTCGGTATTTTTAGTGCGACGAGAGTATTTGGCGGGGCGCACCGACGATATTCGCCTCTTCGTGAACGGTCGACGTCGGCCGTCGGTCTCCGTGACCGCCGTTGTGGTCGTAGTTTAGTGCCTCCGGTGGCGTCGTCCCTCTTGCGTGATCGACATGCTCGCACCTCCGTGGCGGTGATTATGCGACCAGCAGCAACACTTTGTCACGCTGCGTGACTCGGTGGATTTACACGCTTCACAGCCCTCTCATACGCTGCCTGTTCTTCTTCTTCTGCTTGTTCTTCTTCTCCATCTTCTTCGCCTGTCTCTCATCGTCTTCGTCGATACCGCCACCCCGGATAATCTGTCACAGCAAGTTGGACACTCTCTCTTGAGGCGACCTTGAGCTTCCCGAGGACAAGGTGTTCCGCTCGGGAGTCGGTCTTCCAGCCAATCGAACGCGAACGAAAACAAACGGGGATCGAAAGGTAGCCGCGACGCGTGCTAAAAAAGCAACAGTTATTTCGGTAGGGGACCGTTCGAGACGTTTCCAACCGTAATTTCGCACCCTGTCCAACAGATAAAGAGAGAGAGAAAGAGAACGATCGAAGTGAATGCGGCTCTCGCAACTAGCGGCCCGTGTGTTCGAATCGGCGCCAAGTCGCTCGAGGAGAAGCCGCTGAAGCCCGTTTGCCCGAAGGTTTCGAGTAAATAGAACGTATAATACACTGCCGCCTCGATGTTCATATTCGCGCCACGCGACAACATGTCGACGACTCGTCAGGGTTCGGCGAGCCGGCGGAACCGTTACGCCAGGTCGTCGACGACCACCAGCGTCACGCAGATGCTCAGCGATTCCTGCTCGAGCTTGTTACAACGACTGACCACCAGGGTACGCGGCACGTCCACCATAAACGACAACGTGGGCGGCAAGCCGGCCGCCAGGCGATCCCCTAACAACACCAGAAGCCGTTTCGACGAGGAGTATCTGACCTATGCCAGGAAGAAACGTCACGACCGGGGTCACTTGGATTACAGACGTACCCACGAGCGGGATCACAGCTACATCCGCAGAGAAGACAGCCCGTTCGTACGCGACGAGAAGACCTTGGAGCCTTCGGTGTCTCGCAGCATAGTCAAGAGCCCCGTGAACCTGGTGCTGACCGAGAAAGCGTATCCTTACGTGAAGTCCGCCATCGCGAGAGAATTCAAACGCGAGAAGACGCCCGCTTATCAGAGAACTGACCGTGGCACCTTATTGAACAGGGTGGAATCCTATCGGAGGTACGGGAGACACAAGTCGGGCCTCGCGGAAACCTGGACCCGAAAGGTTCGACCGTATAGAAATGGCAAGAGCGAGCAGCTCGAGTCCAGCTCGACGGCGCTCCGATTAACCCGGCCGGTCAAGCTGGAGGCGAACGCCGAGCGGAACGATACTAAAAACGACGCAGACCCTGACAAAACTCCCACCGTCAGCGTGGCGCATGAAGTCGGCGTAGACGCTGTATTGACCATAGACGAAGACGATCCGGTGATCCTCGAGAGAGCCACGAAAAGGAAGGAGATTCAAAGCTTGATCATGAAGTACGCCGCCATGGAGGAGACGTACAGCCAACTGGCTGCCGGCGGCACTATCAAAATGCGACCCAGCACCACGGACATTATCGCCAGCAAGTATAGGAAAAGCGCCCATCGAACCGAGCAAAAAGACGCGACGAAGAACGCGTCGGCGAGTGTCGTTAACATCGCGGACGCGATTCAACACGCGATTGTAAGTTGTCGAGCCGCACGCTGGCTTCTGTGGCCGCCGGCTGCTCGCGGCAGTATTGTCCCGTTGTTGCTGTTGCCCCTACCCCCGCTGATGATCCCTCTCACCGCGTGACTCTGTTTTGCGTTTACCCGTGTTTAACTCCTACTACTACTGCGTTACACTTGTCCGTACCGGCGCGGCGCCGAAGCCTCCGCAGACGCACGACGGATGCGAGCGTGTCCACTAACGACGCATACCAACCAACCAACCCCCCACAACCACGCGAAACTACTCCGAATGGTGTCTTCTTAACGTCCTGCAGACCTTGAGTACCCTTGCCGTGAGAGTTCTTGGACACCGGGGATCATTCACGCTCGAGTTATCTTATCGAGTTCACCGTCGCGCTGTTCGGGACTCAGCGTTACCATATTTTTCTCTCGCCAGGCCCCTTACCCTTCCGCCTCTCGCCCAGCTTCGCAGCGTAGCTCGTCTTTGCACTCTTCCCACTAACGCTGACGTACGGTACGCGCAGCGTTAGTGGGAGGAGTGGGGGAAGCACAGGCGGGCTACGCCGCGAAGCTGGGCGAGAGGCGGAAGGGTAAGGGGCGAGAGAAGAATATGGTAACGCTGTTCGGGACTCGAGCTCCTCGTCTACTTTTGATTTAGGGGGTCGGTACCGATCTGTTGCTCGTCCGCGAGAAGATGGCACGCGAAACCCCACTATGTATTAAAGGGGTAGACTCAGTGGCGCGTTACCCTATGGGCAACTTGGGCAAATTCCCGGGGCCTCAAGCAAAAGGGGGTCCCGGACGCAAACCAAGATCCATGATTCAAATTCTACGTTTTTCTCATAAAGTTATTGAGTTGAGGTTAGGGGCACCGAAATTGTACTTTGCCCAAGGCCCCAACTAGTTATAACGCGCTACTGGGTAGACTCGTTTCCAGGATTGCAAGGGTACGAGATGCGCCTTCTCGTTTTTTGATAATGCAAAGATAAGGTTTTTCAGTAGACAAAAGCGCTAGATGAAAGAGCAATCTAGGCCGCGATCGCTCTCAAAAATCCTTTTATCTTAAGTATTTTTCAAAATTCAGTAATTTAAAAAACTGTGATTTTTACGGTTTTTTCATGGTTTCCGCTATGAATATTTCTATTTTAACAATCTGAAAACTGAGACAAAATATTTTACTTGTTGCATTATTATAATACTCTGAGAAACCGCTTAAACATACATTCTATCTATTAATGATTTTCAGCAATAGTATTTAAAATTGAAATTGAATATAAAGACAAAATACAAATATTTACTCTGTCTCAAATAAATTATTTGATCTTTGTATTATCAAGAAATGAGGAGGCGAATCCCGCACCTTTGCAATCCTGGAAAAATAAGTCTACCCCCTTAACGCTAGGTTCATTCGGGTGGGATCAACACTCTGATTAAAACAACGTATGCAGAGTTGGGCAGTATTTAAATACTTCTGTACCACGTGAAATGTATTGACGGGCTTGAATTGGGCAAATAGAGCCTGGGCTCTACAACGCCATCTCCGTACTACGACATGGAGTAACGAATAAACCATTAGCCAACCATTAAAATTATTTCAATACCGATTGGAATAAAAGATACATAACTTTGTATCTTTTATTCGTTATTCGAAATTTGTATTTAAATTAAATTTAAAGACAATGTATTTAAATACAATTTTTGCCCAACTCTGAACGTATGGAAGTTGGAAGAAGTTTCAGAGTTTTCCTAAAATCCTGCGTTTGTCTTCTTCGTCGAGCGATTGGCGAATTATATTTGTAATGCGAAGTAGAGGTATCAGGTGTAGTGGGGTGTAGACACCTGAAAGTTTTACCTGTGCCTTCTTCTCGTGGAAGGTCGATCGTCTATGCGATTCTGAAGAAACTCTTGGAGCCGGAGGTAGCTCGAGGATCGACAGTACTGTTTTTTAATGATTTTCATGAGAAAGTTTGACGGACCGATGTGACCGAATGAGTATCGTTGCCCTGCCTCTTACTTTTCTGACGAGACGCAAGTTCGTTGAGGTCCCGTGATGATTGAGATGATCAGATCCGACCGCGTTTTGCTCGATAAGATCGATAAGATAGGCTCAAAGTGTCGATCGGCACTGTCGCGGTGGCGACGCCTCACGAGGATCGATCGTCGGATCGATCATCGTGGAGCCACCACCGGCGCAACCACGTAAGTACTCGAAGTTTCTGGCAATGATTGATTAATTAACAATAATAGATAAATTCCTCTCCGAGCGTGTTAGATAATGAATACATAACGAGCACTCGAAAGAAGCTGTCCGACGACCATGTCTCCTTATTTTCTGTCCATTTTCCAACGACGCGAGTCGGAATTCATTCGCTCTTTTTTCTTACATACATTCGAATGAACGTTTTTTCTTTTCATATAACATGCTCTCGCGATTCATATGTGTCTATTCGCGAGTAACTTTGAAGAATCGTGACGGCTCCTTCGAGGCGATTAGAAACCTAACTTTAACACAAAAAGTACAGAATAAAAATAACGAGCTTAGGAAAAAGTAATCCGATAAACAAAAAGTACGTCTAAAAATACATATAGATATATAAGAGGTAAAGAATATGAGAATATATATATATACATATAAAGATATATATATACATATCAAAAAGCTAAATGATAATAATAATAATAATCATAATAATAATAAATGAAAAAAAAAATGTTCGCTTTGTGCCGATGGTAAATTCGTAACCGCAACTTTCTGACTTGGCAAACCATTTTGCCCTCTCCCCTTTCTCTCTGATTGTTGGGTTACCATCTCCGTTGTAATGGAATGGAATTGGATATGGCACACGGATTGGTCACTATGGTCGACTGGGCGCTCGGATCGGGTGGTTCTCGATGATGACCGATGACGATGATGATTGATCCCCCTACTTCCTCCCCACCGACACACTCGTACGTTCGTCCGTGCTTACACACGTCCTCTACCGCGTGTTACACGGGTCTCCGCCCTCGTGGTGGTGGTGGTGGTGGTGGATGACGGTGTGTGGCAATCGGTTGATGCGACGGCCCTGGATGTGGACCCCAACAACAACAACAACAACGACGACGATCGTCTATCCTGCTGATGGAACGCAACAACTGGATGCTTCTTATTCTTCTTGGCCCTCTGGTGAACCTGACGATGCAATCGACGACGACGAACCGGACCTGGATCGTTTGCTACTACCTCTCTGGTCGGCTCTGCGTCACGATACCGAACACACGGACGCTATGATCCGGACACCAAACCGGTGCGCGCCTGTGTCCACACTGTGATTGGGTCCTCTCTCTCTTGGCACGCGCCGCTGATACCGATTTCGCCGGCCCATACGTAGAGCCCACGACCGCCCTCCGTCAAGGACGACGAAGACGGCCACCTTGTTTACCAATCCGGCGACATCCTGGCAAATAGATGTTCGTGAATACGTGAATACACTCATTGTAGTAGATTTAAGCAAGCCTCAGATCGATTGATCGGTCGATCGATCGGACGGTTACCTACGGTATCTGCCCATAGTCTCTCTTTGTCTCGAGGCCTCCTTCCCGCCAGGCCTGTCTCTCTCTCTCTCTCTCTTTGCCTTCAGTATTGTCTACCTAGCTTCATCTTCGCCCATCTAACGTTTATCAATTTTTTTTAGTTTCTACTTTACACCCACCTTCCAGTGGAAGTAGAAAGTTCCAGGGGACGAGTGTCTAGAAGCTCTAGTTTATTTAAAAAATATATATTTTTTCGATCAAGTCTCAATTCCCTACACTGACTTCATTTTTTTTCATCAGGAAATATTATTTTTGTTAAGTTAAAACGTAGTTTCCAGTTTGTCTAATGTTAGCGACAGTTATTGTTCCGGTAAGGTGTACGAGGAACTAGACTACGCAGTGTTCATAGAACCGATTCTTTTTCTCTCTCTCTCGCTCAATGTTCAAGCGATATAGGAATTCTTACTCCCCTCTCTTTCTCTCTGTTGATACACCTCTTCTTTTACACGTCTCTGTTTTCCCGTGCCCACGGCTCGTGTTTTCCTTCCGCTTGATTCATTGGTGCTTAATCACGCGAACGATTATACACTGCGTCGTGTCCGAACGTAAGCTCGCGCTGCTAGCACGGCGTTTTCCTTCAGATTTCCGATAGATTCCATGCAGAGCGTTCACATTCCTACACTTTTCTCAACGTTTCATGAAAAAAAATGCAACTAATACATTCGTATAACGATGAATGCTACTTGGAAATACACTAACGAGCATCACGGATTCAACACACTTTAAATCGGAATAACTTTTTTATGGATGGATCAAACGACTTCAATTTCTCTGTGAGGCTAGCAGAATTAGTTTAGTAAATGACGTCTAAAAAATATTTTGAAAAAATTCATTTGGTCGGAATTGCGAAAAAAAATAGTAAAAATTGATTTTTACTATTCTCTCAGCTGGGCTAATAACGAAAATTTAATAGATGTGTTTGGTCAACTTGTATAAGTCATATGCGCTCCGAAAATTTCATTGAAATTTGATAATTGGCTTACGAGTTATAAACGTTTAAAAGTGGTAAGAATTGCAATTTTTCCAGATTTTTGGCCTTTTACCACTTTTGATCGCTTATAACTCGTAAACCAATTAACCAGTTTCAATGAAATTTTCAGAGCGTACGTAATTTATACGAGATGACCAAACACACATCTTTTAAATTTTCGTTATTGGGCCAGCTAAAAAAGTGGTAAAAACAATTTTTTTAAATATTGCGTTGTCATCCAGTTCTGAGCTATGTTTAAAATTTCAAGTCTCTAGCTCATCGGGAAGTTAGTTTAAAATCAATTGCAAAATTTGTAACGAACAGACAAACGAGGAAGCGAGTTAATAAAAACTTGGTAAAAATCAATTTTTACTATTTTCTTTCGCAATTTCGACCAAATGCATTTTTTCAAAATATTTTTTAGACGTCATTTACTAAACTAAATTCTTCTAGCCTTGCAGAGAAAAATTGAAGTCGTTTGGTCCATTCATAAAATAGTTATTCTGATTCAAAGTGTGTTGAATCAGTTATGCTCGTTAGTGTAGAACTGAAGGGAATGCGATCGTCCTGCGTGAGAATTCAATCGACGTTTTGGAGAACGTTCCCCAAAGAATCGAAATTTAAGTCTGGTAGTTCTGTCACACGTTACTCCAGAAACGAAGCAGATTCACATAGTTTCCAGAGAGAAGCCGGTTCGAGTATTTAGGGGAATTCAGATCCTCTATGCTCGAATCAACGTCCCCTCCGAATGATCGCCGATGGTGAAGTTGGGCTGGAGAGATAGAGAAACGAAGGAAGGAGGAGAGATAAAGAGAAACTACGCTTGCGCTATCTCCTCGAGACGTCTTCTTCGGGATGACGTGCTCCTGTCTCTTTAAATAGGCGCGCGAGGACATTCGACATTCACTCTCATTATCCTGATGAGCTCTCTATTCGCAATTCCGAAATTTGCAGTTCCGCTCAATTTCACTTGATTTGATTCCGCGAGAAACAACGGGATGAAACAACGATGCCGAAATCATGATCCATCAGATAGATCCGGACTGACAGTCAATGTCAGCTGTCCTCAGCTGCCGTTTTACGGTTAGGGTACCTCGGCCTTTAGGAGAACAGCAGTTTCGATCGATATCAAGCTCTCTATGATACCGTTTTTTTTTCACTTTATCATACATCCGTTCACGACGTTACGGTGTACAGTATGATCGGCCGAACGTCCATTATTTGGAAGTGCGTCCTTGTCGCTCCTCTTCGTCTAGCAAATCCTCTCGGAGAATAGCCGAAGAGAATAGAGTTAGGTCGTCGAAGTGGGTAAAATGTCCTGGGAGTTTGTTTGTCGAGATTATCGAGGACATTTTACCCGGTGATCTCGAGGACGAGGACTAAGAAAAGGGTTTCGTCCTCGGATCATCCTTAGCGGAGCAACATGGCCGACCTTCCGTGGACGCGAGGTCTTCGACGTCTGCCGGACGCTCATCTATCTTTTTACATTGCAGATAAAGTACTGGCCACCCTAGGAGAGGGTACTTTTGGAAAAGTTGTCAAGGTTAAGGACTTGCAAATGTAAGTGGCAGCTCACGTAACTACTACGTAGGTAACCTACACCTCGCGAGTCTCTTCTGCGTCTATGCTCTTCTAGCCACCTCCTCTGTCCTCCTCTTCTTCCTTATCCTTTGCCGGCTACCCCGAGACCAACGAGGAATACACACACGGTCCATCCGAAAGGTGCGTGGCGCGACTCGAGTCATAGCACGCTCAGAAATAGCTGTGCGCCGCACTGTCACAAAATGACGCGCGAGTAGTCGCAATAATAGGATGGCCTTGCACTTTGTTTTACACGGACCGGCAGAGCCGTCCTCCCGACGAGGAGCCTAGCGAAACTCGCATCAGCTTTTTCCTTATCCCTCGAATATCGTTCCGTTGCCGTCTTTACCGATCAGGCGATTCTAGCGTCGAGTCCTGCGACGAGGAATCACGTTGGAGCCGCCTCAGGGCCGGACACCCAGTCAGTCGTCTAATTAAAGTACAATGACGTTTTCAGGGATCACGTGATGGCTCTGAAAATTATCAAGAACGTAGAGAAGTATAGGGAAGCCGCGAAGCTCGAAATAAACGCCTTAGAGAAAATTGCGACCAAGGATCCGGAAGGACAGCAGTTAGTATCTCTTCAGGGATATCGTGTTCAACGTACTGGCGACAAGTATTCCGGGATGCAGCAATATATTCGTTTACAGTAAACTCTACATCTAGAAACGACACTGTATCGATTTCCATTGTGTCTGATTACTGGACTGCGGATTTTATGCATTTAATTTGAAACAATAAAGAGATTAGCTCTTCCACCTTCAATAACGTCATCTAATAGATGCATTTAATATTGTAACGTAGAAGAAAAATTTCTATGCTTCCTTCAGGAGACAATTATTGAAAATCCTGTTGATAGGCTTTCGGTAGGTAAAGTGTTAATAAAACCACTATAGAGAGAGATAAATTCCTACTTGGTTCCTATGTCTTTTGCATACAATGTTTATTTTCCATAAAGATCCGCAGTCTACCAATTACCGAAAGGTGAATGAGAGCTGAATTTCGTTCAGTTGCACATTCTGATTCACCACACACTAGCAATCTATTATATATCTATTTTCTTATAGATAATCTATTTTCGACTGTTACTGTAAATAAATACCCGGCCGCTGCATCGTCACGCTTATGAGAATACTTTTCCTCAGATACAGTGTTTACATGCTTTGGCACGCTGGACTCAATGTTTTTGCTACTCTTTCAGTCTGTGCGTAAAAATGCTCGACTGGTTCAACTACCACGGGCACATGTGCATAGCCTTCGAGATGCTTGGGCTCAGCGTATTCGATTTCTTGGTATGTATACTACATTATTAACTAGATCCGGTGTCACAGATACTGACCTCTTGATTAATTTATTTGTAGAGAGACAACAGTTATCAGCCCTATCCACTGGAACACGTTAGGCACATTGGATACCAGCTTTGCTATGCCGTCAAATTCCTCCATGATAACAAACTGACGCACACCGATTTGAAACCGGAAAATATACTATTCGTTGACTCCGACTACGACAGTATATACCAGAATAAAAGGGTAAGAGACTAGTACATCTTTGTGATACTAGAATTTTCCTGTTAAACTTGGAAGACATTTGATCGCGGATCTTTATGCGTTTGTAGCTTCTGAGAATGGTGAAACGATGTTAGAATATAGAGTTCGACAGAATTCAGTAGAACTTTGATTGATTTCTGAAAATAAGATTTGATTTGGTTCCACTTGCTTCAAAATTCAAATAAACCGTGAAATTTTTCGAGGGGTAGTCCCTGAATCACAGCAGGCGACCGCGCTAAGAGAAAACAGAAGTTTCCTTGAAACCTGAAAACATGCAGACGTCCCTCGGACTCGCTATTTATTTTATTAACAAAACCGTATCTTGCGATAGGCGATTAGTGTCTAAAAGATGTGTCAGGTTATGCGTAATATTTGCGCGGATGCGTGGAGAGCTGTAGAGTTGAAACGAAGTTACTTGTTTTGAAGCGAAAGGACATCCGACGCGTAAAACGGACAGACATCAGGCTGATCGATTTCGGCAGCGCCACGTTCGACCATGAACACCACAGCACGATCGTCAGTACGAGACATTACAGAGCGCCCGAAGTAATTTTAGGTAAGCGTAAGCGAAGAACCGGTCGGATGAAATCATCGCGGCCGAGGTAGGGAAACGCAGACGCTAACACGGGAACTTTTATTTCTGTAGAATTAGGTTGGTCCCAGCCTTGCGACGTTTGGTCGATCGGCTGCATCCTTTTCGAACTACACCTGGGTATTACTTTATTCCAAACACACGACAACCGCGAGCACTTAGCAATGATGGAGCGTATACTTGGCACGGTTCCACATCGCATGGCCCGCAAGACCAAGACCAAGTATTTCTACCACGGCAAATTGGACTGGGACGAAAAGAGCTCCGCCGGTAGATACGTTCGTGTCAATTGCAAGCCTTTGCACGTGAGTAGTCAACCGACAAAACCGCCATTTTACAAGCCTCGTTTGGTAATTTTAGCGAGAACCTTTTGCATCCGTATTTTCTGTTAAAGCAAGTCCTCGACTTATGCGGTTAATCACTGATAAATAGCTGGATGCTTACGTTGTATACAAGCAAACACTTACAGTACCGCTGAAAAGTATCCGGACACTTCCTTTTTCTCTACCAAACGTAGTTTAAATTAGTAGGACATATATTTAGAATAATTTTGTCACTTGCAATTATTATTATGCATATTTTGGTATTGTAGCACAATAGAATTTATTTTTATGTACAGATTATATAATGAAAATGCAATAATATAATTTCTATCCACAAATACGAAATCTAGTGGAACGGTCTCGGTGCTTGAAAGGATTTCAAGTTTCACTTTGTTTAATTTCTAAGGTGCAGAGCGAATTCAGAGAATTTTTTTCGGTACAAATACTGATAATATTATAAAATACTAATGGAATAGAAATCTAACAGAAAGATTGCCACGAATAATCTCGTATTTAATCTTAGTCTAATATTGGTAAGTTTCCACATAGGTAGTTTTTAACCTACAACATTAGATATTCCATAAGAAAATAATAAAGATCGATTTTAGTCGCTATTTTAGCATTTATTTCGCAAGTGGCCGGATACTTTTGAGCGGTAGTGTATCTCCTGCCAATCAAAAAACGAATTTCACAGTTAGGAATTGGCTTTCTGTGTGATTCTGGCTTCTAAAATTCCGCGTAAGTCGAGAACATATTGTGTTCGGGATCATACTGACGTTGTTTTCTTTTTTGAACAGCGTTGTATGCTTTCGGAAGACGAGGAGCACCGACAGCTGTTTGACCTGATCCAGAAGATGCTGGAGTACGAACCATCCCAAAGGATAGTCCTGAAGGACGCATTGACACATCCTTTCTTCGATGCTCTGCCAGCACATCAAAGATTACCGGACCTCCGTGCAGCTGGCGACACTCAGCAACCTCATGAACGATCACACTCCCTCTCCCGATGAAGCTAGGAAAGGGACCGACTTCCCTGCTGGACAGACACTCCATTATCGACGACACTACTGCTTTACGTCACCGTTCTGACATCCTTGAATCTTACGAGACTGTATCTTTCCCCCGACACTGTGATTCGATGACGTTGGCCGAGACTTCTAAAGTTGATCAATCGGTACCACACACGAGAATATTGTACGCACGAGAATTCTTTATATAAAGTAAGGAAGAACAACACACACAGAGAAAGAGAGAGATCGGATTCGATGATTCTGTAACGATTGTCAGTCGGTGATGATCGCGGAGAAATTGTTAGTCTACGCGATTGCACGCGTAATAAAAATAAAAGAAAGCAGTAGTGAGAAATGGTGCTGTGGAACTCGGACTCAATTAAGTATGTTGTACACAACGGATCGCTAATGTATCGTCGTTCTCGTCTCCGTTGGCAGACAACAGAATGAGGGTAGATAGCTAAATTATACTTGACGAGATCCCTGTAACTGGCGCTCGAATCGGCCAGTGTGTCTGCTCAGTGTAGCGTAACAGAGTCCCAACAAATCACATCGTGTAAACATTTTCTAAAGAAAGAAAAATCGCTCCTTCTGTACATTTTATTCTTTAATTTTATTACGATGTTATGATGCAACAAATGTTTGGAGTAAAGAAGAAAAAACGAACAAGGTCGCAGTTTATACTCTTGTTTGTTATAGATTGATGACCACGACCGTGTCTAGTAGTAAGAATCAGATTAGCGGATAAGTCAAGTAAATATACGCGTACGTGTTGATGATAATTCAATTTACGACGGGAGAGAAAGAGAGAGTGTGAATGAAAATGAGAGCGAAAAACGCCAATTCATCGTAGCAAACGAAGAAAAAAGAAGGGATGCATGCTGCAACGGTCTCGGAAATACCGCGAGACGAGCATTTCCGAAAGAAAGAAAAAAAAGTACACCGTTCGATGTCCATTTTTTTTTCTTTGCGCGTCTAAGCGACGGCTGCAGTCTTTTTTCGTTCGGCGCATATGTGAATATTTTGTTAAATTGTCTCGTGTTGTTGTAGACAATCATGTGTGTGTGTGTGTTATGGTTTCATCCACAATCTTGCAAAAATTGAAAGGAAGGTGAAACACGATTTTCATTACTTCTGCTGTATCCAGCAGGAAAACCTACGATTAGTTTTTACACGCGTGTATCGCATACCGGTGTTTTCGAGAGAATAAAATAAAAGCGCTACGCTTTTACACGAAGAAGACGGAACCTCTGCTTTTATTTCGTTTAATAAGCAATTACGAAATAAAGAATCATGAGACGACAACGATAGAGCTTTCCGTCGCCATCATGTTCACCCTTGTTTGCTGTTTAATTCTTCTACACACAACATGACGGAAGTTTTAAAGGATAATCCTGCTGCTCGCATAAAACTGGAAATTATGTCTAAGCACCGAAAATAAATGCTGTCTCGAGTAGCAATAAAACACATTTCTTTCAAATAATTTGTACGAACTTTATTCAATACAACCAGTTAATTAAGCTTCATCCCAATAATAATTTAACGCGATCTCGACACTCATACAAAACGGAAAACGGATGCTTTTACACACGCACACGACCATACCTCCTCTCTCTCACGCATTCGCTCGGAACATAATTAATCAACTACGTACGATCCTGCTCAACAGGTTCTTGCGATCTAGTGCCGAATAGAAGAGAAAATGTGAAACACATGTTGCGGCGCATGTGTTCAAGATATTCAAAGTTGACCGCGGTTGATCGGTAACAGTCAAGAGGTTTATAATTTAGGCCAGTCATATACTGGCGGTACAGACGGTTTGTAACTTGTTTCGTATAGTTGTGCTTTGATAAATTCTTTGTGGTCCTTCGGCTCTGGGAAGACCGATGCTAGGTCTGCAAAGAACAATAAAACGTGAATAACATCATTTTGCACGTGACGTCTAACAAATATGGAAGATTTTCCTTACTATTTTCGTAGGCGTATTTCGTGACCGCCAAGGCTATCGTCAACGAACATTTCTGAATGTCTTGCAACGGCGGATACAGGTTTCCGGAGTCCAAATCTTCTTGTGTGACCATCTCAGCTAACGCTTGAGCAGAGACTAGGAACGTATCCTCGGGAATTGTACGCATAGCGACGGCGATCACTCCCAAAGCAACTCCGGGGAAAATGTAACTATTGTTTCCCTGGCCAGGATTGAAAGTCTTGCCGTTGTAGGTTACCGGGGGGAAGGGCGAGCCACTCGCGAATATGCATTTTCCCTGAAAATGGAATACAGGTTTGTCAGTGATTGATAAACTACTGATTCTGTAGTTCCGAGACTTTAAATTTGGGTTATATTTAATACCACATAGGTATTAACCCTTAACACTCGAGCGGGCACTCTGAGGCGCCATTAAAAATTGCTGTACTATTGTATGTATTATTGAAAATCTTGTTTGTATTATCAAATATGTCAATAACTAATCACTTACTAAACTATCAATCAAATTTAAAAAATCATAGGGAATTGAAATATCCTACCAGGAAGAAATTTTCCGGTTAACATAGCTCCGAGTGCAAAGGGTTAAAAATTACACGGTTTTCGATACGGATTTGTTTACTACACGTGTATTTGGACGCACGTGAAACAGGGATCTCTGCTTTAGATTGTCGAGAAGGTTCTTTTACCTTTGTCGCAATGTAAGCTTGTTCAGCAGTACATTCAGCTTTGCTGGTCGGATTACTCAGGGCGAAAATCACTGGTCTGTCATTATTTTTGCCCATTTCTTCTAATATTTCAGTGGTGAAAGCACCGCCCACGGCAGCAGCGCCAATAAGAACAGTAGGTTTCGCTGTCTTCACCACTTCCGCTAATGTGTTGATCGGCTTATCGTCACGCGCGAACACTAATTTATGCTCGGTTAAACCACCGGATGGACGATTCTTCACGATCAACCCCTTCGAGTCGACCATCCATATCTTGCTTTTGGCTTCCGCTTCGGTGACTCCTTCTTTCTGCATTGCCATTACGCACAGCCACGCGATACCCAGAGATGCCTACAATATATTAATCATCGTGAATGTCTCTCATTTGTTCACTACCCGAACACTTCCGAACAATTCGAAAAATATTCTATATAATAATTGTTGTATTATATTTACCTCTCCAGCACCCTGGAATACGATCGTATTCTCCGAAAGTTTCGTGCAGGTGACACGAAGAGAGGCTAACAGTCCAGCGACAGCAACGGCAGCTGTTCCTTGGATGTCGTCGTTAAAGGTACAATAGTCCTCGCGGTACTTGCCCAATAATTTGAAAGCGTTAGCATTGCCGAAATCTTCGAATTGTATCAAAGTGTTCTGGCCGTATCGCCTCACCACAGAAGACATGAACTCGTCTAAGAAGTCGCTGTACTCTTTGCCAGTAACACGTTTGTGCTTGTGGCCAATGTAAAGTGGATCGTCCAACAAACTCTGAAACAGAAAATAGTTAGCCGGGTCTGCTACGAGCCGATATCGATTGTAGCCTGCGAAATTTTCCATTACGATAGAATCTTGTTTTCATCCTAACAAATCAAGGGACAAGATGGTTCAGATAATAAAGGATCGTTAGCTATACAATTACATGTGACTGCGCGTTCACTTTGTCTAATTGAAAGTACCCTGGACAGCAATTAAAATAATAGAGGATCAGTCGTGAGTACGTTTATCTGATGCCGAGCTTCAGATACTTTGGTTTCTACCGTGGTGTCGTCTAGTAGGAAACGTGTGAGTGCACACASCGCTAGACCACGTATACGTACGCGAGGATTGCAAGGGTCCGGGATTTGTCTTCTGATTTCTCGATAATGCAAAGGCGGGGTTTTTTAGTAGTCAAAATCGCTAGATGAAAGATCAATGTAGRGTGCGATCATCCTCGAAAGTCCTATTTTTACGTTTACGAGCAATGGTTTTGCAATATGTATTCGGCTGCATGTTGCCCGTCAGAGGACGCTGCGGACAACATGCAGCTGAATACTGCAAACTATTGCTTGTAACCGTTCATCCAGTGATTTTGACTACTAAAAAACCCCGTCTTTGCATCATCGAGAAATCAGAAGACAAATCCCGGACCCTTGCAATCCTCGCGTACGTATACGTGGTCTAGCGGTGTGTGCACACACGCAGTCACGCGTTTCCTACTAGACGACTCCCGGACGGCGTTACCATATTTTTCTCTCGCCAGGCCCCTTACCCTTCCGCCTCTCGCCAAGCTTCGCAGCGTAGCCCGTCTGTGCTTCCCCCACTCTTCCCACTAACGCTGACGCGTACCGTACGCCAGCGTTAGTGGGAAGAGTGCAAAGGCGAGCTACGCTGCGAAGCTGGGCGAGAGGCGGACGGGTAAGGGGCCTGGCGAGAGAAAAATATAGTAACGCTGCTCCTGGAACTACCAGATCTAGTGCACACCAGATCGTGCAGATTTATGAAATTTTTATAATAAATCCGAAGCGAGTCATTCCGACTGTCGACGCTGCTAGTGTTAATTGCAGTACAACTCACTTGAGTATTTGTTCCGACGTCCAAAGTGATGGGAAGACACTGATGAGGCTTGATACCAGCCAACGCAGTGTACAAGGACAATTTACCTATGGGGATTCCCATACCATACGCGCCTAAATCCCCCAAACCAAGTATTCTCTCTCCGTCCGTGACAACGACCGCACGCACGTCGTGTTCAGGCCAATTCTTCAGAATGTCGTACACGTGTCCCTTGTCGTGTATGCTGATAAATAAACCGCGTGGTCTGCGGTATATTAAACCAAACTTTTGACAAGCTAGACCCACTGTGGGGGTGTACACCAGGGGCATCATTTTAGCCACATTATCCCCTAATAAACGGTAGAACAGCTTCTCGTTTCTGTCCTGCAAGTTCAAATATTTTTCTTGTTTATACTCGTGTGGGACACGAAATTGAAAATCTGCGAAAATTCTACTTACCAGTAGACCGATCAGATATATGTACTTTGAGAGATCATCGGTATAACGTTCAAGGTTAAGACGACACAATTCTAATTGTTCATCCTGAGTTTTTATGGCTGCTGGTAGGAGACCATGTATTCCCAACGTTTGCCTTTCCGCGATGGAAAATGCCATTCCCTGTAACACGAAACAAACATTCCTTATTATTAGACTGCGGATGTTTACGCGGTTTGCTATCTGAATATATGAATGTTTTAGCACTTTTATTATTGATGTATTCTCGCATCTTTGATAAACTTCCGAATTGCTTCCTTGAAATTGTCAGTAAAATAATAGTTTTGTCTTCGAGTCGATCGAGTATACAGGGTGGGTCACCTAATGTTGCCACCTCAAATATCTTTGTTGTTTTCAAAGATACGTCAAATGTCTGAAGGACAAAGTTGAATGGTAAAACGGGGCTCATACGATACCAAAAAAATTTTTGTTTTTATGTAATTTTTTTTTTAATGATACGAAGGTTACCTTCATTTTTTTAAACGGAAGAGGTATGTTCTAATGCATCAATCGATGCAGCTGATCGATGCAACATTCGTTATAAAAAAGTACTAACCTATGTATGTCGAAAAGTTAGTAGTTCAGGAGATATTTCAATTTAAATAACTCTAACGTACGACAGAAAGTAATGGTGATTTAGAGTTATTTAAATTGAAATATCTCCTGAACTACTAACTTCTCGACATAATAGGTTAGTACTTTTTTATAACGAAAGTCCAGCTGCACCGGTTGATGCATTAGAAAATACCTCATTCCATTTAAAAAAATGAAGTTGACCTTCGTATCATTAAAAAAAAATTACATAAAAACAAAAATATTTTTGGTATCGTGTGAGCCCCATTTTATCATTCAACTTTGTCCTGCAGACATTTGACGTATCTTTGAAAGCAACAAATAAAGATATTTGAGGTGGCAACATTAGGTGACCCACCCTGTATAAAATAGAATTTCTTTGCGTAAATATATAGAACGACGAGATTGATTAATTTCAATTTTTATGAGTGTTAAGTGGACATAGTTTTCGAACATCCGGATACCCCGACCTTGACGGATATTACGGTGCTCAGCAAAATGGGTTAACGAGGAAATTCTTGCGAGTCGCAAGTGAACGTGAGTGAAAGGCGATCAGCTGTTCGCTCGACTTGGTTTTACGTCATCAGCTGGTATACATATATTATTGCTTGCTGTAATCTACCGGTGAATAAGTTAACTATCATTAAAAAGTATAATATACTTCTGATTATATTCAATCTTTCGATAAACTTTCTAACATATCGCTGTGCAGTACGCAAATAGTATTGAAGACCGCATACAATAACATTTACTATGATAATAAATACGATTTTCATTTCTGTATTTCACATTATCAAACTTTTCTTGGACTTGATCGATTGGATGCTGTAAACGAAAACGATGTTGATCGAAAAGTGAGCGAACAAATTTCAGTCATCCTTGACACGAATAATCAAGAAGTATAATAATAAGTACCAAAGATAAAGAAATGCACCGTTCATTGAAGTTAACGAGTGCCCCCAGGATGTACGTTTCCATGATCCACATGCAATTTACACAAAAGTGATTGCGCATCCGATATGCTCGCGGCACTTGAAACGATGAGGGTTCTTCAATAACTCCCATAAATCACTTTTGTCAAGTTAAACAGCGGGTAGTGTGCTTGCGGATTATGGTTAGCAGATAGCAAATCCACGTCAGTTTATTATTCCGAGCTATATATATTCTTCTTTTACATTACAAAATTCAACAACTTTAACTTTCCGGGTAATCTACATATTTACAACAATCAAAGTCAAATGATAATTTATTGTAATCGATTGTGTTTGAAATATGACGCGTATTTTCTTGCCGTCATGTTTCGCTTCCGCATAGGTTCACCGTGGGAACCTAACAGATGTATTCCTTTATCGAATTGCTAATTAAATTCGAAGACTATTGCACACGACCGCTGCGTATCGATGACAGAAGCAGAATTTATATACCGTCTACGGACAGATTATACAGTGTCTCAGCCAAAGCAGGCCACCTAAATACCTCCTTTATTTTTAATGACACGAAAAATATTTATGGCATAATTTAAATGGTATCAAAGGAGGAATATCATAGAAGAACAATTTTTTTTGTCCGGTTATTTTTTCATAGTTTTTTTCAAGGTCATCGTTATTTTTTTATCGGGAAAATTCTCTTTTTTGTTATTCCATCCTGTAGCGGCTGAAAAAATACGTTTGAATATGCTTAAGTCATTACCTTCAGGTGACCTCGAGTCCAAAAAAATGTGATAAAATTGTAGGATAGTATTAGGATTACATTTGAACTTACTGTTTGTGTTATAACGTTATAAGTTATAAGTGCACACGTTATAAGTGGTCAAAGTGATGTCCGTCGGCGGCAATGCATTTTCTGACACGATCAATCATGGATCGCGATACTCTTTCAGAACCTAATTCTAACAATACATCCAACAATTGAAAAGACATTCGACAATGCTTGAACGCGCAACACAGATCGATCCAGAACACAGAGAATAATTTATTCGCAATGACAAACGACAATTCACCGGACAAAGAGTACGACCGATCGATTGTCTTAGGTCGCAGACGGTTTCAATTGTTCCCTCGCGAACTGCATCGTTCAACGGTTGATGAACTATTTTCTAAATGCATTCCTCCGACGCGATCGAAGCAGCCGCACATGCAAATCGCATGAAAATTCATTAATCAAGTTGTCCGACACCATTGATTACGTATTACGTTGTCTGTGTCGTTTCCTATCGCGGCAGACACGCTTTTTTGACCTTTCCTCTGCTAATGATTCATATTTTTCCTCGTTACCGAGATTATTGTTATTACTTCTTTCTTTGTCGATCGTACAAGCCAGAGATTTAATTTCATTCCCATTACGAGGAATAAGTTTAATGACTCGCAATTATCTAATCTTTGGGCGGATTTGAGCACTTCTCAATTGGTTTCCAAAGTGTGATATTGGAACAAAGGAATATTAAACATCGCTCATTATATTTTTAACCGACTTCGAAAAAGGAGGACAACAGATCGAATTATTCGGGGAAAGAATTCTCGAGAAGGAACTGTATAATCACTAGATTTTTATTTGTTTTCTCAATTCTGTTTGCGAGTCCGCCAATCTATGGTTGCGCGACATCGGCGGAATGTTTTCACCATTTCGAATGATTTCGAGAATCTTTTAAGCAATGCCACTTTCAAGAAGACCTCTATTGGGCAATGTAGTCTTTTGTGGCCGACAGTGACCAGATGGAAAGGTCAGAGCACCCGTCGAAAGTAAATTTCCACCGTCGACGAGTCACTGGGGTCGTTGACAATTATGGGAACGTCCGAGCTAGACTAATTCACGTTTATATGTTATAATAGGGAGCAACGACTGAAAATCAAGGCCCTCAATTCCCGGCCCTCTGTGATCAGCAGTTTTTTCATTCAAGAACTCCCAAAGACGGTCAAAAACAATCGAAGACTCGTATCCGTAAAAATAATAACGTCCAAAAATGCTGTTCCAAAGATCAAGTGTTTATTAACCGACACTGAAATCATTAACCTCGATCCAGCACGTGGATCACAGGAACTTGATGAAAGGAATGTTTGTGTGTGTGCTCCACATTCAAATCCAGTTCTTGCAAGAATGTAATCTGCTGGAATATTTCTCCACTCGTTGCAAGAGTATTTCTACAATTTCTGCCTACAAAATTATTTGAAAAAAAGAAACGATTGAGATCTCGTCCAAGGTCAAAGAGACAAAATAAATACACAGCAGTAAAGGACGTTCGGATGACATTGAGACCACTTGATACTTTTTTTTATCTTATCGAATTTCCAATCGGAGCGTCGTTATGCACTACAGCTTTTCGGTGTATTTAGCAAAGTACTTTACTATAATTTTCCAGCAACATCCAGTATATAATTAAGAAGATACTCGATTGTCCCAGACTGGCGACAATGTCGCTGCAGCCTTGAAGAACCGAGTTGTCAATGCCATCGCAAGATACCGCAAAAAATCTGCCGATACACGATAGACGCGCATATCAACGGGAATGATAACCACGTTATCGCGGTTAGAGGAACGGAAGACGGAAAAGGAAGGGGGTCAATGGCGGGCTAGATCGTCCGCGACGCTATGACATAACATCGTATTCTCTTTCCTTGACACTTATCGAATGACCCTACCGAATTGAATTACTATGCAGGCATTATCGTAACCAGCGGGTGTCTTTTGATCGGTCTGTGCTCGAAAACTTCCACACTTTTGGGGACATCCGCCAACAAGCCTCTTTATCTCAGCAAATGGGAATTCGAAGAGCCTTATCTACGAAGATCCTCCTGATCGAATGATTTCTACAGGTTAATTCTGTGGTTGCAAGGTAGAACGATAGAGAGTTTTATATTAATTGTAATCTTTATTAACCATTTGCATTAGAATATTGTGTCTGACTCGTCGTGATGGAGATTCTGGACAGATTCTAGTAAAACTGTAACGTGAATGATTTTCTTTAAACCGAAATCAAGTTCTATTTTTTGGTTTTGTTGATGTACAGTATAAAATATAAATTTTCTCCTTTTTTAGGAAATTACGATCTATAAAATATGTAGTTCTAATCACTGAAAATCGTTAATCGAGCATTATAGTACATGATTTACGTGTTCACCAGGAGAAAGTATCACGAAAACAAATTCGAAAGGCTCAAAAGAATAATGCAATTTAACCGATGCCCTATATGTCAAAGCATTTGTGACCAAAACTTTAAACGGCAACATCTCGAAAGTGAAAGTACGCGACATGCATGGTTCCCCCTGACAATAGAATTATTAGGTTGTCGCAAAAGTTTCTTTCGGAATGAGTTCCTTTAATGTTGCTAAATAAATGCAAACGATGCGATAACCATTATGCTAATGTTTTGATACTTCCTAACACGAATTTGCATTAAGCGCATGAATCGGAGACCAACTTTTGGGAACACCTATTATTAATATCAATGGCAGTTCTTATAGAGACGCAGCCTTCAAGTTAAAGCGAAAGGCCTCGCACTTCAACGAAGGCACATATCCGTACGAACACAAATGTGGCACAAGTAATCCCGGAAAACAACACAGGAGCTTCTACAAATAGTTTAGTACTCCCTGAAGAATGAATACTCGAAGCTCGGTACGTTTTATGCAAATGCCTGTATAGTCACAGGGCACCCTCTAGCCGAAACGAAACGCGAAAAAGTGTTCCGGCAGGTTGAACAACGATCCGCTCTCGAATGAAAGGTGCATTGTATGCCCGAGGCGTGCAGCGCGGCAAGAACAGAGACTACCAAGAAATAGAGAGATCAAAAGGAGAATACCCTTCCATCCAGAGCGAGCAACGGTTCCGGGATGCGTGTCGTTCTATGCGAGTCCGGCACAAGGTCCCACCAATCCGTGTCCATCATCGGTTCGTTTCGGACATTCAACCTTCGGCCGCGGGTCCCATGTCAAACAATAATCGGTCGTGGAAACGGTTGCCAGGGTCCCCGAGTCCCAACGATCGCGACCCTTCGTCTGCCACCGACGATCAATA
>CM052311.1:11780690-11850398 GCA_028455605.1 Lasioglossum malachurum
TTTATTAATATTAAATTTATTAGAATTATTACCGCATTTAGCAATTTCCGATACGTGGTTATATCGCACGAAGCATCGGTTGAAACTAGTTCTGATTTATGCCACAGGCTAGTATAGTAGGCTCTGTTTCGTGGTAAAAGTGGGCTCTACCGTACGCATAGGAGCTGTTCCGTGCTAAGCGTGAGCGTGCCAAAAAGTGGTGGCAACTCAGACCCGGGCGTGAGCACTCTCATATCCTCTCTGGCGCGGCCTTAGTTGTAAGAAAGATGGTTTTTCGTCGATCATCTCATTTCCCCTGATGAAAATTTGAACAAAGCCTATCAAATATGAATGTTGTGTTTCTTTTTAGATGAAATAAAATTTGATTCTCGTTTGTAATCAATATTTATTCATCAAAATAAATTACAAAAAATATAAATTTTCTTTTCCCTTCTACGAGAGAGAGAGAGATATTTTTCGGGATAAAGACTTTTTAATCGCTGTAACTGTAAAGAAAATGGTACAGCAAGGGGTTAATTTTGATTAGTTCGATTCGTTGAACGACGAAATAATGTGGGTTTTTAGGATTTCATGTTTGTCTTCCGTGGGAGGATTACTGGAGGATGTTAAAAATGTTAGAAACAAAAATAAAAAATTGCATAAACATCATTTAAATATACGCGCTATACATTCCTGGTTCTGTAAATGGCCACTGGCGTTCTAAATCGCGCTGTAAATAGAACGTAGAGGTCTATGTAAACGTGTAATCCATGCCGATAGATAAAATGAAAGAAGTGCGAAGTGCGGCAAGTGAACATAGTCGCCGGAGGTGCGCGCATCTTTATTTAAAACTCACTGACGTGTTGGTACAATTGCGCGCGCAATGAATCAAGCACCAGTCTCGTGTATTCCAGCCGGGAAGATGTCGAAGACGAAGAAAGTGCTCGACGAAGCCCGCGAGATCCAAAATCCAGAGCTGGATCTCGCGGATAAGGGTATCTCGTCGTTCGAAGAGATGTCCGGATTACGTGAGTCTTCCATATTCTTCATGCTATCCGCTTCCATCACCAAATTAGGCAACTTGTCTTGACTGGTTTTTGGAGCGGATGGAAATCCGAGGACGCCATTTGTCGCTTGCCCACGAGGTGGGCGTGTCGACGCATGCGCATCAATTTCCTTCAAACAACAATAACAATTTGAAATATAGATGACGATGTCAACAATTCATTGTTATTTCTGTCATTAATACTAATTGGAATGATCAATACCTTAACCCTTATGTCAATAACCGAGTACTAAAATTTTTTTACACACTTCGAATTTCTTTTTAAAATTCTTGCAATATTTCTGTTGACAAATAGCAACATTATTGTTGACTTTTGTGATTTTGTTATTCGAAATAGAAAAATATGTAGGAAGTTTTTTAGCCATTAATAAAATAGAATATGTGTACAAAATACTTTAGGCTGCGGATTTTTATTCATTATATGGCTTTGAAAATTTTCAAAAAAGGGTGGGGAATATAAAATTCGATAGAATTTTTATTTTGTTGAGATCTGCAAATGCTTCTTAAAATTCGTCTAGAAAAATTGAAAATTACATAAACATCCGCACAGTATCTGTAGATCAGTATATTTTGTTTAAATTTTGCAAATACTTATGCATCTTTATTATTTTTCAGTGAATATGATCAATATAACTAGATTGACTTTGAGCCACAACAAGATTCAAGGTAACCCTTTGCGATGCGAATATTTCTAAAAATTTGCTAACAATTGTTCTCATTTAATGAATTTTTTAATCTGCAGCTGTACCTCCGGGCCTCGCCAACTTGGTCAATCTAGAGATTTTGAATCTTTTTAATAATCACATTACCGAACTTCCCATCTCCCTATCGCAGATGCCAAAGTTAAGAATTCTCAACGTTGGGTAAGCTCCTAACGTTACACGAGCATATTCAAAGATACTATTATTTAGATCAATGTTGTAGAATGAACAGGTTGGATGTGCTCCCTCGAGGATTCGGTGCCTTTCCAGTATTGGAGGTTTTAGATTTAACATATAATAATCTGAGCGAGCAAAACTTGCCAGGGAATTTCTTTATGATGGGTTCGTATAAAAAGCTTTTACTCGACAAATAGTCTTTTAGACTATTAAGAGTAACATTGAATTATCTTCGTTCGTAGAAACATTGAGGGCACTCTACTTGGCTGACAATGACTTTGAATATCTACCACCCGAGATTGGACAGTTGAAGAATTTACAAATAGTTAGTCAAGAGTTAGCGTAACGAATAAAATATGTTTATACATTGCTTATTTAAATTTTTATTCTAGCTTGTATTAAGGGAGAATGATTTAATAGAATTACCAAAAGAAATTGGGGAATTGGCACGATTGAGGGAGCTACATATTCAAGGAAACCGGTTGACAGTGTTGCCTCCCGAGATAGGTACAGCCTTAACGCATTTAAAATTACATCCAATCTTAATTACCAGTTTGTTGAAGATAAGTAAGTGTCCGGTGTACTTATATAAGAATGGTTTTGTAGGTAATCTAGATTTAGTGAGTAACAAAGCAGTATTCAGAATGGAGTTCAACCCATGGGTGACACCAATCGGTGATCAACTCCAAGTGGGCATATCTCATGTCATGGACTACATTCGATCTGAAACATATAAATAGTAAGTATCGTAAATCATTCATTCAGATGTAGAAAACAATTTCAAATACGTTATTTTCAGCGTGTACAATCGGCATCAAGCCGCGAAAGGACCACCACCGCCGAGTGAAAACGACAAGAGTAAGAAAATATCGCGTGTTCGTTAAGTTTAAAATCAAAAATATAATTTGACACGTAATTATTGACACGCTATCTCTCTTAATTTACACACTGCCAGTAATTTCGATCATCTAATACCTCAGAAATAAAAATGGTGCCTTTGATAATATATATACAATTAACATAGAAACACGTACTTTTATCGTGCATTTGCTGTCTCGAAAAATAATATACACACCGAGTTGTATTATAGGAAAATGTAATATATTATTGTTGCATTGTTTACGCTTGTTAAACGATATTTTTATAATGACTGGATAACGAATAATTTATATATATAATATATATATAATAAATTATATTTTAGAATAAAACAGTTCTTCCAATTTAACAGTGATCGGCATATATTTTATATCTTACTGGAGATTCGTATTAATTTTTTTATTTTACATTAATGTTGCATGTATCGCGATGATTCGTACATTAATTTTAATCACACTAGCTGTGTTCCAGTGTTATTAATTACAGTTATTCATTATTCAATGATAAAGTCTTTATCTTACATTATTATATTTTGGTTAATTACGATACTAAAATATTTACATTTAGTGGCTTTCATTTTACGATAATTATATCGTTGATCATAGGCGATCTCCATGATATTCAACGTTTTAATTAATAACTGTATTTAATAATGGAATAATTGTGAATGTTACGTAAGAGAATTTATAATAATAGATTCGATATCATGATTTATTAAAATGTAAAAAATAGTCGACGAGGATGGGATTCGAACCCACGCGTGCAGAGCACATTGGATTAGCAGTCCAACGCCTTAACCTCTCGGCCACCTCGTCCAATGATACACGTTGCAAAAATGCCTTTGGAACAGGGGTAACTACCCCAATGAACCAAAAGAACCACTTCCATGTAACAATATTATAAAAATTAAAATCTCAAATGGGCTAAGTAAATTAAACGATTTGTTTTTACATGTGCATTATGTTTTATATAAGCTTCTTTATTATAAAATAAAATTGTGTGTTATCGAATTATCTTTTCATTTAACTGAACTGTTTTAAATTTTTAGTACTAACTCTACTAGCCTTCCAACTATATTACAAGTTAAATTCATTTGATAATGACGAGTTCTGTATATTGCCATGTATACTGTACATTTTGTATAATTCTATACTACACAGAATTTATATATATATATATTTTTATAATATATATTAATATACTCATATTTACAATTGTATAAGTGTTACAAACAGTGTGATTACAGTCTCTTATAAATCAGAATTTCATAAATGTCTATAAAGAGACGAATATACATTTCTATCCATTACAAATATTTTTGTGATCTAAAGTCTAAAGGTATAAAAATAGATCAGTTTAAATTTACAAGTAGGAGTCTTTTTAATTTACAGTCTGCACGCGATTCATGCAGACTCGGCATTTAAAACAGTTTGCAGATCTTCGGTATTGTCTGTGGTTTGCAGCTTCTCTTTTTTAGCATTCTTATTTTGGTTTCGTATCCTTTTCTCATCTTTCACTTTCGATTCTAAGTCGATTATTGTTTTGGCACGAGTACCGGGTCCCCAGTTAATTGTAGGATTATGTTGAAACCGAGTCAAATGTTTTTGCCTGGAAGCTGGATTAGCCAGCGGGTGTATATCGAACGAAACATTCGTAGTAATCGGCGTGTTCAGTATTTGCAACGCGGGACTGTTGTCCGGCAATTTTTCCCGTTTTATAGGGTGGGCTTTTTCCCATGTACGAACGATATCCCATATTACTTGGTGCGGTGCATCCGTTTTTATCGATATTTTGTTCGCGTGCGAATACGATACCTGGTATCCCGCGTTCAACAGCGCAGATCTGAATGTTAACATCGACGGTGTATGGCATCGAACCGTAGACATTAAACGATCCAACGTATAGTACAACGGAATGTCTAATTCTTCGTGAACAACGTTCAGAACTCCTTCTATCCTCTTCAGGGTTCCTAACTTCATAATGTGCAAGTTACATAGCAGTTCGGTGACGAACGTTTGGTCGTGTAAAGCGCCCAACCATATAGGTCCTCCGGCGTGTTGCTTGTGTTTACAAATCTTACAAAGTTGATCCACGCATGGCGACGACGACACCTTATAAGATCCGGATGGCTTTTTATGGCATAACGGTTGAGTATTCAGACTTTCGCACCCCGTGCATTGATATACCATTCCTGTTTTTGTAGCGTTATCTTTGCATCTAATTTGACTAGAGAATATCTTTACAAATACTCTGATGTAAAAGTCCACGCTTATTGAGAGTACCGGTACTATGTACCTTCCGTAGCGAGCTGCATGCGAAGCAATATTTTGCAACAATATGCGCAGTGCTATTTCGTGACAAGCTTTCGATTTCAAAGAAATGGCTCCGTATTTTAGGTAACAGGTTTCAGGAGAATTCCCTGCCAACACGGCCATATCCGTAGCTGTAACCATAAGCATACCACCATCGGATACGCATTGGACTGCGCCATCCAAGAATATCGTTGGACAACCGTACGGATCCAAATCAATGACGTCGAACTGTTCTCTTCTACTTTGATACATCAGCAACGTCGCATCCTCGTGACTGGGCTTTATTAGATCTTCTACTCGGTTGTGCTCTATGTTCCTTCTGATGCTGTCTACAGCCTTTATAGAGATATCGTTGGCCACAATTTGCTTTATACCTTGTACTTCTTTAGCGTACCGAATACTACGCAGACCTGTTGCGGACAGAGCTTCCAAAACCGTTATTCCATCTTTTTTTGGAGCACCCTTCTTCGATACCTCTTCGTTTCTGGCTTTGGCGTAAATTATTAATACCGCCGTGCTCAGATCTCTGTTAAACTCCTGTACAGGATTGTAAAATACATTTGTGTTGCTCACCAAAATCTCTGCTTCTCCTTCTTTTATCGTTGTGCTTTCTAACTTTGGCTTTTTCGCGCATTGCTCATTGTCCATATTAAAAGTAACCAGAGATGTCTCGAATCCTGTAAGACCTTTACAAACCAAATTAAATCAATCTGGATTACATTCATTCAAATACATATAAGATACAATGTGCAACATTTCTAATCTTCGACTAACAATTCTGACTTTCGGCTTTCGTAAACGTAACCATCAAACTAAACGTCACGTGGACGGAATTCAAGTTATAGTTTCAAGAGATAGAATTTATAACAATTTCGCTGTAATTTATAAATTTATTTGATCAATGTACCTTGCAATATTTGAATAGTTTACACGTATCAGCACGTATTTAATGTCTTCACTCAATAATATTTTAAATACACGTTGATTCTGTAAATTAGAGTAAATGCAAGTAAATGACCGACAGAGTTCCACGCAGTTCCACGCGCATGCGCGACCAAAGCCAGGAAAAATACAACGAAACAAAGTTTTAAAAAATGCCTTTTCTATTTTAGCATGTAACCTTGTAAACTATAATTTTTGGAAAATTTTTTTGCATGTCATTTCGTAAACCAATGCTTCTAATTGATTATAAAAAATCAGGTCGTTTGATACAATTATAAAAAAGTTATTCTATTTTAAAGGGCGTACGAATACTTTTTACATTCACTGTATAAACTCGCCGGTTAATTTGATAAATATTTAATAATTTATCACATTTACCAAATTTAGTGGTGATCATATATAATAACCGGCAATTATATACATAATCACCAGTTTATTACATTTACCGTTACATATTCATATATTCGCGCGCATTCGACGGTAGGAGACAGTAGGAGACACGAAGAAGGAAAACATACGAAACAACGCGTTGGAGAGAGAAGAACAAGAGTTGGCTGGTTGGCTGTGAGAGGAGGTAAGAGATGCGCGATGCGAGCGTCGCGTCGCGTCGGTGGTAAAAAGACGCAGTTACCGACAGAGGGACAGAGATAGGGGGATGGGGAAAATGACGTCAGAAGCTGCAGCTTCAAACGAGCGCAGTACATAGTCGGTTCTCCATAGGTTGCTTGCACTCGCAATAAAAACTAACACCGATCGTCCCGATCACGATCATCCGTGTCTGTGTCCCGCGACAGTAGCTTCAAAACCGTCGCGTGGAATGGATCGGCGTTCGTCTTCCGTGCGTGTACAAGTACGAAATTGAACAACTTTTAACTGCGACGCCAAAGAAAACCTTCCCCTTGTGCATCGGTGTGAAAACGAATGTAAACGATTGCCCCGTCGGTTCGCGAGACCCCGTGTTTTTTCTCTGGAACTGCTGAGAAGTCCCCTAACCGAGTGTCGAGTGTCGCACACCAAGCTGAAAATGGTGCTATCGGAATGTTATGGGTCGGTGAAATACGCTCTGATCTTCATCAATCTGATATTCTGGGTAGGTTGATTCTTACGAGTGCATTCTCTCTTTCGATAATCACTGTCTAACCATCTCATCTGTTGCTGCACTTTCCCTCTCATATCCTGTGGAAAGCGAATATGTACTTCTCTCTTCGAGTATCTTCCCCTGTTCATTGTCAGCATATTGACTTTCCTGTAGAACATTTTTATATGCCGAACGCTATGCGCGTAGAAAGCAACGAAACACATAAAATTTCACGTTGCATTTCGAAACTTTTCATTGATCGATTAAATTGTCGTTCGCGCTGCAACGAAGGGGTGGTTTTCACTAGATTGCGGATGTTCATGCAATTTTGAATTTTTCCACGCAAATTTCAAGAAAGTGGGAACAAATAAAATGTTGAATTTTATATATCCAGTATTTGTGTTTTTAACGTTTTTACAAGCCGTAAATAAGCAAAGATCCCCAGCCTAGTTATGACTTATGACCATTATAAGTATGCAAATGATTCGCGTGACAATGCGCGTGCAATTTCGTTCAATAATTGAGCAATATTCTTGCGTGCGTGTATATCCATGAAAACTAGTACGTGCTGCAAAGAATAATTCGATTACTTGACTCGAACAATTCAATACTTCGCATTTTTCGACTCCCGTATAGAAGATTAGAGAAGAATGATTGTTTGGAAATTGTCAGGATTATTAAGGCCAGTCATTATTTTATTCTGCCCGGGCCGCGTCGCGTCGCTGACCTCGCAATTTATCTGAAAACGCGAACTTGTTCGGAAGATAAATAGGGTACCGCCTGAACTCTCGACGTAATTGGATGAATTAACGTAGCTCCACGTTAAGAAAAATCTTTACCGTACTCGCTGCAACTCGAGTTATATGAATTAGTTCTCTTCCCTGTTGTCCACGATTCGTTTCAATTACGAAAGTCCCTCTCCAAATTGATCTTCACAACATTTCCGAATATTTCAAATACTGTACGATCTATATTTAATGTTTCCGAAAAAGTGGGGAAAAAATAGGACGAGGGTGGTCATTTCCGGCGGACGCGCGTGTGAACGGTGGGAATTTTTTCTATGTCGTTCGTGTTTTGCTACCTAGCAACAACGCAATACCTGACCGAATCGATTGCATCCGCGAGAGTGCAAGGGATTTTCTCGAATTTTTTCTCGGCCATTGTAATCGCGAAGTACGACAAATCGTGAAAGTTGTTACTATTCAGTGTTTGTTCAAGCTCGTTGCATTTCTTTCCATCGCGTAATAGATAACAGTCTATTTTTAATGAATGCTCGCAGCTGGCATCTAATCAGGGTGCCTCTACAGCTCGCGTAATACATATGTATGTTACTTTGAAATGCCTCCCCACGAAACATGGGAGAAAGTATTCTAATGATTAGAGCATTGACTTCTCGTGAACCGTCGAACTTCCTTTAATTAGCATCGCAGTTTTCCGGTGCGGCGCGAACCAACGTAATTTTAGAGGGTAGCTGAATCGATTGGATCTGGGTGGGTGGCTGCGATATCTCTCTTGCTAATCGACAATCTGCCCCAAATTTCGCAGGATTCACCTCGTAATCGATTTAGCGGGCAGAACATTAATTGCCGCTAGGAACCGATTGTTTCAGGCCTATCATTTATTTTATTCCCAATAACTTCAGCTGACCAAAAGTTACTGGATCAATTTAAATTCAAATTTGTGTATCGATGAATAAATTCCATTTTGAACTGACTTTCGGACCGCCCTGTATATCAAATTACAACCCAGACCATAGAAATATCAAAAATCTTGCAAAATCGAATATTCGGTGAAAAAAAAACCAAACGTCTCTGCTTTATAATAACACTGTTCAACGAATTTCAACTTTTTTTTTGTATTTCGATTCCCACTATGCGATTCTCATCGAGTTTTTCGCGCTGATTCCGAATCTGTCCTTAATTTTTTGAACAAAGTTTTTGAAAAACATGGCTTTGAAAAAAAAAACATATTTTTCAACTTTGAACAAATATTGTGATGTTATTATAACAGATATTGAATTGATCTTTACAGCAAAAGATTCCTTACACTTTCCCGAATACAGTGATATGCAATATTAATACATTATGATTGTTTAAACATGTTTAAACGTTCATTAAAGACGGATAGACACCACTTTCGCACCAATCTTTTGACGATATTTTTGAATTTATCTCAAAAAATAAGGGTCCAGCGGAAAATCGAACTATACCACGCGATAGAGCAGACTTTTATCTTGAGAAACCACCCGTTCAAGTTTCGAACGTCGACGTTTTTTTCGAACCAGAAAGCAAAATATCTTTCCGTATCCGTCGCTGCGCCGTATCCCGTCCCGATCGCCACTGGCGGCAACTCATGTCGGGCGAAGATGTTTTGCTTTCTGGTTCGAAAAAAACGTCGACGTTCCAAACTTAATAGGGTCCTTTCTCAAGATAAAAGTCTGCGCTATCACGTGGTATAGTTCGATTTTCCGCTCTGGACCCTTATTTTTTGAGATAAATTGAAAAATATCCACAAAAATTGCTGCAAAAGTGGTGTCTCTCCGTCTTTATTAAACGTCTGATTTAAACATGTTTAAACAATCATAATGTATTAATATTATATATCACTGGATTCGGGAAAGTCTACAGAATCTTTTGCTGTAAAGAACAATTCAATATCTTTTATAATAACATCACAATATTTGTACAAAGTTGAAAAATATGTCATTTATGTAAGAAAAATTAAAGGCAGATTCGGAATCAGCGCAAAAAAACTCTATAAGAAGGACCCAACAGTATATTGAAATCATAAAAAAGTTGAAATTTGTTGGACAGTGTAATTAGTCTGCGGATTTTTAAGAGAGATAAAAACTATTCGCATTAATTGTGACATACAGAAATTTTACATGGACACTTATTTTTCTTTGGACCCCCTAAAAACTTGCCCGGAACTGTTTAAAGTTTAACGAGTGACGAGACAAGCGGGTTGTTGCATAGAAAAGTGTGCAGGGCTCACGGAGAACACCGTGAACGCAGCCCTGCTAACACACAGCTTGTGTATCAGCACTCAAAACATCCCAGACGACAGAAGTATGTATGTATCTGGGCCGCGCGGTGTAGGACGCGATCTCGTAGGAAGAACATATTCGCTCTCTGACTGGAAATCTATATTTAAACGCACTTATTCCCGTTCAACATTTTCAAACTAGACGCGATCTTTGCCCGTCTTGGTGCTGACACAACTGCTATTGTTAATTTCTCGGCAAACAGTTGATGCAGCGAGAAAGAGAGAGAGATTAGCCCAGCTGTTCGACCGTCCGCGAATCAATGTGAATCACTCCCACACCGATTCTTGTTTCTACTATTATTCAAAATGATGAGTAATTCGAGAACGTGTCGAACGAATCCGATTCGCACTTACTGTTGCAGAATCGCGCCGCGCCGTCTGATTCACATGGCATTATTCAAATAAACTGTTCGAGGAACGATTGTTTCAATAATACGTCATCTTATTTGGCTGCAATCGATGAAATCATCTTTATTTTACTTTTTACTTCGTGTACGAGTAAACTTTTATGTACTTAACCCTTCGTCTGCATACTGGGTCGTTTATGTCCACGACTAGTTTTTCTTTTCGCTATCGGAGTCCTCATTTTAATATACAATTGTTGGAACGTCAGATCTGTAAAGCATTAATGGGAGAAAATGGATAGTATCGGAAAGGATAAGCTTTGGCAAAAATTTCAGCAAAATTTTTCATTATTAATTTTTCACCCTTGATTAGTTTTAGAGTTGTGCCTTAATTGGCTGATTACTGGAACAATTACCCCAGATTTAGTTATACGCAATCAGAGTTGAATGAATGTGTTTCGTTCATGATAATTGCGCTAATCGAACAATCCGTCGTGGCGGACACAGTCAGCATGCGAAAGTAATTTTCCGCTCCGTCGGATACCGTTTATTTAATAGGTTCCGTCGGATACTTTGTTTTTCTTTTGGGAACTATTTACGAGTATAAAATAATCTCCTAACGGTGTTGAACTTGGCATACTTGGCATCGAATAGAGGTGCCAAATGCTTTCACGGAAAACCCATAACACATCTGTTGGCCCGTTTTCTATTTTCTATCCTGTGTGACTTGATTTCATCAGTTTCCGAGAACGGAAATGGGAATGCGAAGACTGATGGGAAAAACAATTTGTAATGATTGCGAATCGTGCAAGAAACTGTTGGGCGTTTCTAACGGCAATCACCTTTAGAAAGTATTTCTTCGGTATCGTATGTGTAAATACATATAACTAATTCATCGTTTCCAACGCTTAGTTTATGGTACGGGCATGCACTGAGAAATGTATGTGTATACATACAGATGTCACATACTGCTAACTAGCAACTAGTTATCCTCTTATGAGCACAGTTAGCCAAAGCCGTTTAAACAGTTGATCTTTAATACGCGTGGGCATTACTTCATTGAAGTAAATGTCGCCGAGTTTACCATCTCCAAAATTGTAACACGATCGTCCCACGCAGTCACGGAACGAGCAAAAATATTAACAAACGCAGACACGAATAGCTTGTCGAAAAATAACGTTTCCCCGTTATCCCTCATTTCACCAACCGAGTCTGTTCCTCGGTGTCAAATCGACAGCGGTAAAATATCGATGAAATAACATGGTAAACAGCAGGGACCATAACTGTTATAACTAGACTGCGGTGGGTGTAATTTAAAATAGCAAAAATATTCGAAAAATTTAAGCGTACTGTGTATCATATTATTCTCAACCTACTAAACATATAATAGGGGGAAAAAATAAATTTCTAATTCACTCCGGTTTGTTGCAATTCAAGTAAGAAAGTTTTATTTTGCATAAAGATCCGCACATAAAGATAACCAAAAAGAAAAAGGTCATAGAATAACAAGTATCTCATCGACTGAAATCGTATATTGATTACAAATAAGGATTATAAGTGAAAGAGAAATTTATTTCGGTCACTTATAACGGTTATCAATGAGAGAAATTTATTTTGATCGCTCATAACACTAGACTGCGGATCTTTATGCAAAATAAAAGTTTCTTACTTGAATTACAAGGTAGGTTGAGAATAATATGATAGTATGTTTAAATTTTTCTAATATAGATTTGTTATTTTAAATTACGCCCACTCATTTTTGTCATAAATACATAAAGTCTACTCATAACAATTATCAATGAGTTGTCTTGTTGTACCAAACCTTCTCAATGAATTTCACAGGCTTGCTCCAACCGAAAATGAGCAGACAACTCAATAAATAAGCAACCAAAATGAATTTTCTCATCAATAATTATTATGAACAAGTGAAAAGAAATTCTCTCAACGATAACCGTCATGAGCGACCGAAATGAACTTCTCTCATCGATAACTGTTATGAGTGATCGAAATGAACTTCTCTCATCAGTAACTGCTTTGAGCAATCGAAACAGTTACTCTTCATCGATAACAGTTATCGAGGAGGATCCATTTGTTTGAACACTAATAACTGTTATTTGTAACCAAAAAGTATAAAAATCGATATTATTTAATAATTTTGTTCTCCGAATTTTTTCTTTATATTTTGTGTACATTATCATAAATTTCAATAATAATCAACTTTTTATTAATGATTTTTATCGTAGAAAATTTTAGAATAACTGTCCCTTTTTTGGTCCCCGGGTAAACAGTTATTTATCCATGTTTTTTTTTTATTCACATTGATGTGTCGACATTTACATCTGAGGTGTAAATGTATGTTTCGCATTAAAGAAAAAAAAGTTTGCCTACATACAGCAGACTTAACTTGGAAGAACGAATGAGGGTTAATAGAAAAAATAAATACAAGTTGCGCGGCATGTAAATCGAATGATGTAAGCACGTGGAAATACACGGGCGATTTGCAAGTTACGACAGAAAGCGAAGAAAGAAGTTCGAAAATGGCTTCTGTTTCTCGCAACGCGTTCAGACAATTTTTCCTTGGCTCGAAGATTCTACAAAATTTTCAAAAAATTCTAGAATATACAATTCGACAGAATTTTATTTCAGATCTGCGAAGTATGTATTCATTTATAAATATATTTCATCATAAATGCGAGGCGGGTCAGCTGCGGAATTGTGAAGATATGTTAAGGGGGTAGACACGTTTTACCAGGGTTGCAAGGGGTGCGGGATATGCGCCTTATAATAAAAGGCGCGATAAAAGATAAAAGTCCAATTTTTACGTTTACAAGGCGTAATTTGCATTGTTCGGCAGCAGAATGATGGAAATTACGCCTCGTAAACGTAAAAATAGGACTTTTCACTACTGAAGCGCTTTTCGCTACTGAAAAACCCCATCGCATGCACTATCGAGAAATGAGAAAGCGCCTGCGCCGAATCCTTGCAATTTTGGAAACGAGTCTACCGCTTTGAAAGGGAATAGACTCCTTTTTCCAGGATTGCAAAGGTGCGGGATTCGCTTTCTCATTTCTCGATAATACAAACACGGGGTTTTTCAGTAGTCAAAAACGCTAGATAAAAGATCGATCTAGGGCGCTATCTCCCTTAAAAGTCCTACTTTTTCATTTATAAAGCGTTATTTGTTGTATTTTAATTTACGTCTCGTAAACAAAAAACTAGGGCTTTTGAGGGAGATAGCGTCCTAGATCGACCTTTTATCTAGCGTTTTTGACTACTGAAAACCCCCGTGTTTGGTTTATTGAGAAATGAGAAAGCAAATCCCGCACCCTTACAATTCTGGAAACGAGTCTACCGCTTCAATCAAAACAACCATCGCGTACGCGTGGGAGGTATTATGTACTCTGCTCAAAAGATAGCAAGAGCTTTATCTAGCGTGCACACTACGGGGCATTTATCACTGTAACGGACCTAAATGGGTTACATTATCTGCACGGTCAGTTTTCTTAAAAGTGGCCTGTTCCCTCGGGCGAATCCTCGGACAGACCATTACTCTGTAGCAGTAAAATCGGCGTGTTTACACGATAGGCGGCAGGATAGAGAGTACACAGAGTCCTGAGAGAGGAAGGTTCAGTGGGTTAAACCTGCCGAGCGAACGTGACTTCCACTCGACGCGTTATACCGGCGATGGCTCTTTTATCTTTTTCCTTTCCTCTCTCTCTTTCTCTCTCGTTCTCTCGAACAGAAGATTTCCTGTATTCGCACGGCGTCCCGGTGATGTTCGAGTCTCGCATGCTGATGTAAGAACAGATGCAAGAACCACCGGTAGGATCGGTCGAGTCAAACGGATTCTTCGCGGATACGATCAGACGTCAAACATAGCGCGGTAAATCAAGTTATAGAGGCGGGTCGCGAGCTGCGCGCTTATTTGCATTGGTCGGAGCTGTCGATCGATCACGCAGAAACAGCCCGAGTCGAACTAAGAAACAATTTTTTTCACGTACCACATTCAAACCGTTATCGCTAGACTGCGGATGTGTATATGGAATTTTCAATTCTTCTAGACTTCTAGAAAATAGAATCTTATTTCCAGTGGTACACTCTTGTTACAATCGAGAACGTTCTATCTCTATGCAACACATATCACCCGTTTAGAACGCCGTTTCTAAATGCGGCTGGCGTGTGTAGGTTTTAGGAGCGGTACATGTTGCAGTTAAATTTTCGCGCGAACCGTCCCCTGCGCCCTGCCGTTGCAAACGACGCATTGTATGCACCGGGAACAACGTGTCCCTTCCTACTTTGTCGCGAAAATATACCTGACCTTTTTAGCTCTATTGAAACAGAGAAAGCCGGGGACGAGAGTGTGTTCTGGTTTATGGCTTAAGCGGCGTTCACAATGCGTTATATGGATAAATAATGAAGTATTCTTGGGAAACGGTCGCCGCGGCGCGGCGCGGCGCGCGACAGTACGTGCCCTTTACAATGGCCTGCCCACCAGATGTGAACATTTCCATGTTAAACCGGTGGACTTTCCTGGTCCTTCTCCCCCGTGACCTTTTTTGCGACGGTCATTGACGAATGCATTGTAACACGAAACATTTGCAGAAATCTCTTCTCGCTTCCTCAACTGCTTCTAGAAATACAGAAGACTTTTAGTATTTCCTATACAAATTCCGTCCAATTTTCATAACATGTAGTAAACTAATTGCTCTAACTTCTGAAGAAAGTTTAAATCGTATGGTCGAACGTTAGAAAGAAGTTATCGCTTTCTTGAGAACGTCCGAATATTAATGGGAGTCGCTGTATTTCAACACCAAAACCAACCATTTCTTCCGACCTAGAACATCTTCCATTCCATACGATTCTGCCATTTCATGGATAAAGACATCAATAATTGAACAGCGGATCTTTAATGCGAAATAAAAATGTTCCAGCTGAATTGGAAAAAACACGAGTGAAGCAGAAATTGTATTTTCTGTCTTCTAGTGTTTTTACAATTTCAAGCGCCGTAAATGTTTTCAGGTCGTGGGCCTAGCTGCTGCCGGATTGGCCGTGTGGATGCTGACAGACCAAACGTTCTTGATGTCTCTCAGCCAGGAGCAACACAATTTCAGCGCTGGACTTTACATTCTGCTAGCCGCCGGGATTCTCATGCTGCTGGTAGCCTTTCTCGGCTGTTGCGGCGCCATCCGTTCCTCCCAATGCATGCTGGTCGGTTTCTTCAGCTGCCTTCTTGTGGTTATCGTCGCGCAGATCGCAGCTGGAGCGTGGCTTTACACCAACTCCAACAGCCTCGAGGAACTGGTCAAGTCTTCCCTGATAAATACCGTTAAGGTATCGACAATTACTCCAGTCAATTCGCTAGCTAAACGCTCGCGGAACAACCGTTACGGGAGATCGCAATTATCCCGCCACCCGTTTTCGCCATCTTGGGTGCCTATAATTAGTCTATTCGGCTTTTCTAAACCCGTCTTATCCGGTCAGACGCCCATAATTGCTCCATTCATCTTCCTGAATTAGACACCGGTTTATAACGTCTGTTCGTTTCACTTTTTTTCACTCTCTTTCACGCGGTACCGTGGCTTGGTACACTTTTGTTCGAATTACTGTGCTTACCTCATTCAATTGATCACGCCGCGTCGTTCGTCTTAGTCATTGTAAAAAAAAAAACGCGGCAATGGGTTTGGTCGATGTCGTAGAAGTGTCGAGATCAACGCCATTAACGCTAGGGTTACGGAGCTCTAGAAATACCTACTTCACATTACTTTATAAACATGACAAGCATGTATCTATCCAAATTTTTGGCCATTTTTTCATTAATATATACCGAAAGAAATATTATATATTTGGTAAATAATTCCTCAGGGAAGCATCTTTACAATCCTAACGATTGCGAACTAAGAATATTAGAATCCGTCAGTTTAACGGGTCCCGTAAACCTAGTGTTATAAATGGTCAGACTAAAATAATAAATCCTCGATACATAAAACTTTTTACGAGTCGGCTACGTAACAGTATGTTTAGATTTTCCATTAACATCATTTTCCAGAACAAATACAGCGTCGAAGAGTCGTACACGCAGGCGGTGGATTCGTTCCAGTCCGATCTTGGATGTTGCGGGGCTACCGGTCCATCGGATTGGACCGGTAGTAAATACGCCACGAAAGACGCTTCGCTTCCAGTCAGTTTGACCGTTTCCGGCGAAGCAAATAACGTGTACAAAGTGCCGGAGTCTTGCTGCAAAGTCAAGGATAGCTCGGATTGCGCAGCGGCCAGGGAAATTAAGGTTGCCAGCAAGGTCAATTTCCACGCGATATACAACGAGGTAATCTCCCCGCGTTTTATAATTCTCGTATGGAGAAGACTTTCTGTACAACCGAATGCATTAGGTCGTTGCATGTGAAAAATGTCGACATGCTTCGTTTTTTCCACACGTATAAAAAGAGCACGCGACAATCGCACCGATAGATGTTGAAATCAAATTTATTTCGAAAGAAATTTATATGTGTAAATGAAAATTGAAGATAGGATCGTATGCTTTGTACCTCGAAGTTACATGCAATGAACCTTTCAACTGTAACGGTATTTCTTGATCGAAACGCATTGCAACATTTGCATTCTAAAATCGGACATTTCATGTGCAACAACCTAATAGTTTCCCACTGTTTCGCCACAGAAAACAGCTCCCTCCGATTTCGAGGAGCACAATACGGTGAATCATTGGTGGAATCACGGCCGGTTGAACTTGTTAATGTACCGATTGCCGCGCATTAGCATCGCGCAAGCACGTCCTCGATTAAATCTGACGAATCTGTTTTCCACAGGGCTGCATAGACAAGCTGATGGACTTCTTGAACAGCCAGAAGAACGTAGTGATAGGCGTCGCTGCGGGGATAGGCGTTTTGGAGCTTCTCGGACTGATATTCTCGTTGGTGTTGTGCTGCACGATCGGCTCGTCCAACAGATACAAAGCTTGAACGTAAACGCGTCCCGGATGTGCCGTCTTTTGAACCATCCTTTACGCCACATATCGTTGTGTCAGAATGTTCTCCAACCGGTATAACAATTTGATCTCTGTGCCAATTTGAATAGGTTTTCTGGTATCTGTCTCTGTGTGACTGATCAGCGAATGCCTCGCTCTAACCGAGCAGCATCGTGTATAGTTCTCAGTATTCTTTAGCCGTTAGCCTGAGACGTTGTATTATGATCCTGTTCAGGAACGAAACACGATCGACAGTTCTCTTTTCTACCGACGTATATTTATATCTTTGTAATTCTTTTTTTATTTGAAACTTCTACTCGATTTTATATTGTTTACAACCGCGGATAATCTAGTAAGAGAACACACGAAAATTCTTTCACGGAATACAATTGTATAAATGTCCGCACAGTATAGCAACTGCTATTTCTTCGATACATCTTCGTTGCACTGGCACTTACGAGATTCGACCGGACGTGCATTTTTTTTTTAATTCAGCGAGAAGGGACGCGCGCTAGTTTGGTTCATCATTCGATGTAGAATATTTTACAGAGTACCTACCTCGTGGCAAATAGATGTGCTATGTTTACGAGCATCGGATGCTCCCAGGACTCCGCAGATCTGCACTTTTATCAGTGAGAAGATCGCGTTCAGACGCGTAGGGACACCATATCGCCTCTACAAACAGGGGAGGAGTCTGGCCCAATCTTTATGTCGAGGTCACGCAGAGTGACCGTTCTCAGCTTATCACACAGGCTGGTTAAATACATTCTTTCCAACAGGCGACGTTGAACTGTATCCGCTCGGATCATCTCGAGACCCGGATCTCCAAAGTTCTTCAGCGAATCGCTTGCTTCTTCTCTCACCAGGCGACCAAGTTACGGATAAGTCCTTACGACATAGTTCATCCCCAGCTCCATTTCAGGACGCCTTTAAGAAACACTATATGCGAATTATTCGCGATTAGAATATTACGATCTATAGTACATTCGATCGATCTTCTCCTGGCCGTGGTCCGCCATGCACAGCCAGTCCACAAAGTCTTTATACGCACTTTAAAATTGAATAACTCACTGCTATCTAAAATTTGAATAAATCGTAACATCGATAATGTAATTATGGATATTGGATAATGTAAAATAGTCGCTTTTAGTGCTCCGTAAACCTTAGCGTCGAAGAGTAGTGTACAGAGACTTCTTTTGAATGACTTACGCGGTAGACACTGTGCTGTTGCATTTGGAACGACTATATGTGCCTATAATTCTGAAAGTGGTCCAAATATATATTTCTTGTTTCGAGATATTTCGAGGGAAAGGATATTAACACTAAATGAATTCCACATAATGTGGAAATAAAAAGTCAAAGTTACATTGAATTAATTTAGTTTTAGATAATGCAGCGGTTTCCGACCTTTATGCTACTACGCCTCCCTAAAAAAATTTTATTTCCCGCGCCTCCCTATCTTCTAGTAGATATAATAATATAGACACGTTTTAAATAATAATAACTATAACAAATAATAATGATTTCAGCGCACTGGTTCGATCTGATGCTACTACTTAAACAATTTTGCAAATTACCACAAAATTTTCAACGTTTCGGTAAAAAATTTAAACCCTTTTCAAGAATAATTTTCATATACTTGTAGTAATAACTATATTACAAAAAAATACTGGCGAAAAAAAAAATTTTGGCACCTCCCCTGGGAGGCGCGCCTCCCTGGTTGGAAACCGCTGAGATAATGTGATGTGAAACAACTGATAAACTCATTTTTTTCTTAAATTGTGACTTAAACCACTTTCATCATTATGGGCACACGTGGTCGAAGAAATAGCTGCCCTTAAGACCCACAGAAAGTAGTAGAACGGAGACCTTGGATGTCTAAACATTAGTCCTAAAGTCTCCGGTGGGTGTGGTTCTCTTTTGCCGCCAGTTTTTCGCGCACTGTCTATCGCGTCCTTTCTTATTTGCACGCTGAAACGCGCGCTATTTCTTTCTTCCCGATATCGTCAGCCCAGCTAGAGCCATAAGCGCTCCCGGTGTCCATCGTACACCGTCATTCCCATGGCAGCCCCCTCGACATTCTTCTCTGGGTACATCGCTTATCTCACAGCTTTTGTTTGTGCCACCTGGCGACAAAAGTCTTCCACTGCTGGAAACATAAGTGGTAGAAACCTTTTACATTTTCGTTAGGCCAAAGTAGTAGACCAAATTAACGTTTAATATTTGTTAAGGTGCGAATGGAAGAGCAAGAGTGAAAAGAGGAACGTATGAATTTTGTGCGAGCGATAAGGATTCGAATTGTTCTTGTTGCAACTGGTATACATTTAAACAAGAAATACTGTCCCGGAAGTTACTCCGACTTTGGTTCAGTATGCTCTCTAAACTGCCAACGATTTTCATTTCTTCCCGTGAAAAAAAAAGAAACCTGGTACAAAAGTATTTTCTCTCTAACACGATTTTTATCATTAGTTACTAATTTTTGGAGAGTTTTTCTTCTGTATTTCTTTGATGTGATTTTTATCAAGCGTACAGAGCTTACAAAAATGAGGATATTATACAATGAACAATGCATAATACTGTCTACGACCATTTTGTTGCCAACGCGCCAGTTTCAACGTACATAACACACATCTATATAAATATATACAGGGTGAGGCGCTACAAACAGGCCACCTGAATAACTCGGCTGCTATTGGTGTTAGGGAGAAATGCATTAGATGGAACTTGCATGGTTTCGAGGAGGCATTAGTCTGATGTTAGTAGCTTTTTTGTAGGTGGACGCGTAAAGGACATATGAAGGTCAACTTAATTTTTTTAAATGGGATGAGGTATTTTTTAATGCATCAATCGATGCAGCTGGACATTCGTTATGAAAAAGTACTAACCTATGTATGTCGAAAAGTTAGTAGTTCAGGAGATATTTCAATTTAAATAACTCTAAAACATCATTACAAAACGTCTTAGTACGACCGCAATGATATTTTGGAGTTATTTAAGGGAGGTTATTTATTTAAGGTCTTCTCCTAGCAGACGACACTCGTGCGTGAATGTGTGGTGCACTTGCACACCGCTAGACCATGTATACGTACGCGAGAATTGCAAGGGCCCGGGATACCACTTCTCATTTCTCGATAATGCAAAGACGGGACTTTTTAGTAGCCAAAACCGCTAGATGAAATATCAACCTAGACCGCTGTTTGCCTCAAAAGTCGTTCTTTTACGTTTCCGAGCAATGGTTTTGCAATATTCAGCTGCATGATGCCCGTCGGAGAGGCTAGTACACCGGCGCGACTGCAGCGTCCTGGAAACGTAAAGGAACGACTTTTGAGGCAAACAGCGTCGTAGATTGATGTTTCATCTAGTGGTTTTAGCTACTAAAAACCCCCGTCTTTGCATTATCGAGAAATAAGAAGTGGAATCCCGGGCCCTTGCAATCCTCGCACCACGTATACGTGGTCTAGCGGTGTGTGAGTGTGGAACTGTCGAGCGTCGTCTGTTGGAAAGGACCCCCTCTTCTGAATTACTAACTTTTCGACATACATAGGTTAGTACTTTTTGAAACCATGCAAGTTCCACCTGATGCATTTCTTCTTGACACCAATAGCAGCCGAGTTATTCAAGTGGCCTGTTTGTAGCGCCTCACCCAGTATGTATACAAAATATTATATTATATATATATTTAAGGTACATCATAGATGCTCCGAAATGATCGATCTGGTAATTAATATTGATGTCCAAATGAGATTATATTATTGTAAGGACGCTACTAAAGCGGTTTTTCTCTTGTAGCGTTATAGTCTATCCATGTTATCTTTAAAGTAAAAGAAAGTGGCAAACATTTAAGAGAGAGAGAGAGCGGGAGAGAAAAAGAGGACATAGCTAAACAGAAGCATCTAATTTTATAAGACTCTGGAAATTCATGTAATGTATTTTATCGGTGTGTGCAACGCTTCGAAGTTGCAATATTTTTTTAAGAAATTGTCTCGGTGGACAAAATAATTCGACAGCGATTTATCAGTGCATTTCCGAGAATGTTGAGCACAAAAAAAAGAGTTACATTGAATGTTGTATCGAAGCCGCTGCTATTTTAATACAAACACTCTTCCTCCCGAAAAGGATCGAAGTGTTCTTCGATGTGACGAACAAGAGCTGCTTTTGGAATAGTTGTGTCTTATATATAAGTGATCGATTATATTTGACAATGAATGTTTCATAGATTACCTATAACTATAGTGAATAGAGAAGATGTTTATTAATTGTTCTTTTAATATTCATCGTCAAATGATCTAGGATAGGCTAAAGAGAAATTGATCTTTGCATATTATATGGTATCTTGGTGATGAGTATGGTACAAAAAAGAAAGAAAAGAGTTACGAGAATATTGAAATTCTCTTCTTTAGGTTCCAAATCAAAATGTACGAAGTAAAGATCATAGTGTCTAGTCTATAAAGGTTGAATTCCTTAATTTTATCAGATTAATTGTGTCTTATGGTTAACGCGTTGCTGATCGATTGCTAGGTCCACGGGAACGTTACCAAACCATAAGGAGCATACTATGCATCAGAATTTAAGCCTATTCGCAGGAAGGGATTCTGATGGAACGAAATCTAGTTGTGGCAAGCAATGCGTTAATCAATCGCTTGACTGTAATATAATATTTTTTATGCGTTGTCTCTCCTTATTTACAAAAACAGTAAACGCAATGACAGCGCGTTTACACTGTAACTTCTGTTAACCAGAAATTCTTGAATCGATGTAAAAATTAAACAATTTGCTTGTAATTTCAACATTCATAATTAGTTAAACGTGTGAGAAATTCTGGTTAAGCAAATAGATAATCATCTACACGTACGTACGCATCTATATCTGATGTTATGTATGTAAGAGAAAGAAATAATGCAATTTAAAGATATAGAAACGCTTATCGAGTGAAAGGGAAGCGACCAACGAGCAATGTAAAAAGTGATGATCTAATCGCTATAATTACGGGTTTCATAGTTTCCGATCTCGAAATAACTTTGCTAGTTTCTGTTAATTCCAAAAGTTTTCCGTTCTAGTTAGACATCGTCGTTTCTACTTTATAAAATCATTTATACGAGCTAATTCTTTGGATTACCCGTAAAATCGTAGCGTTGTTAAAAAAAAAGAGGAAACAAGAAAAATGAAAAGTTTTTCGCGTTGCGAAGTATCACTTAATCGTACTTTCTGTGTTTAAATAAGTTTTGAAAGTTGAAATTTATCATCGTCAAAAATGTTATGCTAATTTTTGTAAATTTCATTGTTTTGTGTATTGTATTGCATTCTTTCTGGAAGATATACATATACGAGCGATCGATACGATTTTACGTGACGAATCTTATAAAGGTGAACGGAAAAAAAAGAGAAAAAATATATATATTCGGAAATTAATTGAAAATGCGAGTTTAGCATGCAATGTATTAATGTTACGAAATGAAATAAATGCTAAACAATCGACAAGCAAGATATGTATATTCACAACATATATGAGATCACCACTCGTAAAATATTCTTCATTTTGATATTAATATATATATATATATATACACGTATATACATATTTTCTTACTGATTTTTGAGAGTGAGATCATTTCATTCTCACTAATTTCATTGTCCATTCTTTTTGAACACGCATGCGTTATATATTTTCTGCCAAAACGAACAAGTATATGTTTAACTTCAACGTGTTTCTACAATGATTAATTATACCGAAACGAATTCTTTTATATATATATATTTAAGAGCTTATTCTGTCCTGCACACTTTCGAATATAATTTTCGCGAAAATAAATAGCGATTACAATTGCCACGTTTTACGAAGTCGCAAAGAATACTAAACACAACACATTAATTATAACACCCGACATATAATTTCTACATGTAGATTTATTTCGAGTTTATACATATATGTACGTTATGAAAGTAAATGTTACGGAAGATGTTCAAAGAGATCAATACAGATTTAATCGAAACATTTAGACATATCTTTCTGCGACGTTGGCGCACTTCTAAGCAATTCTATCCTTGTATTTCCAACAACGACTTCTCCTAATTCCTCACGTAACACTTCTAAATGTGTATACACTGAATTTTTTCATCTCTTCCAACAAATTACTCGTATTATTGTTGAAGTGTAAAAAATATTTCCATTTCCGAAGTATCTTGCGACACATAGGACTCCACGGAAGCTCGATGCAAAATTAAAATAACTATCACGACCATACGAACGCCATTCGCGCATACAAATATATCATTTAATATTTCATGCCATGTCGGCCATAGTTTATACAGCCTTACGGCTCATTTAAATTCAAGATATCCTCCGAAGCATTCTCCACAACTTGACTAACGTATAATATTTTTGCTATTCTCTATCTGTTAAAAAATATACAAAAGTCAAAGCAAATTATTTCTCTAAACGTCACAATACTCCAATTCGAAATTAAAACAAACCCTGAAGTACCGGATGACGGTAAATACTATACTTGTAAGAACAGAGTACCCCTGACGGCCCTGACAAGTGATCTAAAAAAGAAGCTTAGACGTAACTAAAGAAGTCAACGCTATTATGCGAATTACGACTATCGCGATTAATAGTTCTCACGTATCGAAAATCTTCGAGCTATTAAGTAACGTTATACAGCTTCATTATAGCTGTTCAAATAATTGCAAACTAAACGTACATACATTCATAATTGTAAAAAGATAATGACTTCTCTACAAGCGAAGCTTATAATGTTCATAACTGTTATAAATCGTAAGACTAGAGTTTCTCCATAATTCTTTTAAACTGGTTTCTCTTCCACAGCAAGTGCGCGGTCTAAAATTCGGAAAATTCGTCTTGATCTCACGAGTGTTATTGCAAAAATTCAAGACCCTGAAAAATCATAACATAATTGAAGAGAGACCTGCATACAGTACCATGTACCCGTTTAAAAACTCCTCATGATAACGTTAAGTTATAGTTATTACTTGGCAGGAACGATACATTGATCTACGAAAATAAACAATTATTTTCGGATAAATGAAATAATTTTCAAGCCGTGTCCTGACTTTCGTCCCACTTTTTAAGAATATCGGCCACTGTAAGGCATGCGGAGAAGCTGAGGATCTGAGGAGGAAAGGGGACGCAGTGTCAGCGAAACGAAGAAGAGAGAAAGATAGAAAGAGGACAGATCACAGGGAGATACGGAAGAAAAGCGAGAAGCGGTTCGAGGAAAAAGGAGGAACGAGGAGAAAGTAAGAAAAGGTGTAGGAAGGGTTCGGAAGGAGGGAGCACAGGTGCGGCCGGTACGTCCGGAGCACCTCTGAGCAATGCAGTCCGCGGCGCAACGGAGAGACGTCCTCTTTTCCGCTACGTTCCAGCCGGTTACGATTATTTCGAGCATCTTGTGACTGGCTTCGGTCGTGCGGCGTTCCTTCCAACAGGTTGTTCCCGATCGGACTCAGGTTAGCGGGATCGGGACGTAATCTTGCTAGAGCGCGCGCACGCTCGCCTCTTATTCTAGTCAGTGAAATTGAAGAAGGGCAACGCAGACGTGTCCCTGCGCGCCGATAATTTCGGAGTTGCAACGAATCCCGTGTCGAACGTGTGCGCGACAGATTCCCTTGGCCGAGCCAGAGATGGTGCACCATCGACGATGAAGTACATAGTTAGCCGGTGAACGGTCCGATGAATCACTGTCTCGCGTCCTGCTCTACCTGCTTCGAAACGGTGAGTAAATGAATCATCTCGTCCCCCTTTGCTTTTCAATAAATAAAGTTTCATTACATTTAAATTACTGAAAAGAATAGCACAAGTTGAAGTTATCGAGGAACGAGAAACATGTAGCTACTTAACTTAATGTGCTATAAAACCTATGTGCTTTTGTTTGTACATGAAACAAAACAGTAACGTAGTACTACGAGTAAAACAACAATGCATTGAGGCGTGAATGGTTTTTTTATTCATAAAAATTTTTTAAGATTAACGTGACTAGAATCTCCTTTGCGACAAACAATGGATGATACGTGATATCACCTGTTGCGTGGGTGCGCGAGTCTGACGTTTTATGAGCAGCATGACTCTTCGACCTACTTTGCTATTGGTATCGCTGCGATATAGATCTGTCTACAAAAGATTGTAGCAACTCTAAAGCGTTGTTTTATTTTATCGAAGGCGATTTTGAAAATTCCAATCGATTTCGTAAGAGAGTGATTTTCTGCGACCACGCGATAAGTGGAGCTAATTACGACGTATCGTCCTCAAGTGCGAGGAGGCCGTTTAACATAACTACGAGTATTGGCTAATAACGTTCGCGCTATTAGGTCGACTTAAAAATAACTCCAGCATTTTTTTACATGGCGTCATTTTCTACACGGTTTTAGCATTACCGAGTGTTTATCGAGTTTGTACTTGTTCATCAAATATTCCGCCGTCGCATGGCCGCGCGACACGATCTCATTTGCATCACCCTTGACGCGTCCATCCCGATCGGAAGTTCTACTTCTGCTTTTGTCCTGTGTTACAGCGGTTGGTTTATTTTCGGTCTCGATTTTCCTTCTTTTTGAACTGAATTCCGCAGGACACGTATCTCTGTTGGCGTAGCATTAGTTCTGTTTTTTCGGTTCAACAAAATTGCTGGAATCGTTCCCCGTAACTCGATCCTCTTTCTCGACCGTCCGTGCCCTGGCGTTGCTGCTTGCGCCTTTGATTCTCGACTCTGTATGCGACATGATCTCATTTGCATCATCCTTGACACATTCATCTCGATCGGAAGTTCTACTCCCACTTCTGTCCTGTGTCACAGCGTTTGGTTTATTTTCGGTCGGGATTTTCTTTCTTTTTGAGCTGAATTCCGCAGGACACGTGTCTCTGTTGGCGTAGCGTTTCTTCCGTTTCTTCGGTTCGACAAAAATCACTTCGCAGTAATCGTTCTCCGTAACTCGATTCTCATTTTCGACTGTCCGTGTCCTGGCGTTGCTGCTTGCGCCTTTGATTCTCGACCCGGTATGCGACACGATCTCATTTGCATCATCCTTGACGCGTTCATCCCGATCGGAAGTTCTACTCCCGCTTCTGTCCTGTGTCACAGCGGTTGGTTTATTTTCGGTCGGGATTTTCTTTCTTTTTGAGCTGGATTCCGCAGGACACGTGTCTCTGTTGGCGTAGCGTTCGTTCTGTTTCTTCGGTCCGACAAAATTGCTGGAATCGTTTCCCGTAACTCGATCCTCTTTCTCAACCGTCCGTGTCCTGGCGTTGCTGCTTGCGCCTTTGATTTTCGACCCGGTATGCGACACGTTTCTTCTCCCGCTGGAAACCTGAGTGTCGTCTATTCTTATCGGGGTATTCGCCGCGTTGTTCTTCGAATCGCACGGCTCCAGCGATATCTCATTGCTCAGATTGTATTTTACCAGCAAAGAGCACGCTATCGCCAGTTCGTTCGCACCTGTCGCGTTTGAATTATCTTTCGCGCGTTTCACCGTGCTCGACGAGCACGGCTGAATATAGCCCCCCTCCGTCGACGATCGCGTACACGCCGAAATACTTTTTTGCTTATCTCTATATTGCACAATCGCACCGTTGTTATTTTCGTCCATAGAAATTTCTCCGCGCGCAACGCTGCATTTTTTCGCTCCCTCTTCCGCGCGTTCCGGCGATTTTTCTTTAATGCTTCGAGTCTGTTCCTCCACCTTCGTATCTTCGCTGACTTTCTATTTCACGTCTACTTCCATCATTCAGTTCTACAATCATTCAGAAATATGTAGTATGTACATATTACAAGAGTTTAACCCTTTCCACGAATAGTTACTTATTTTAACGATTTACATTAGATTCATTAATAATGCCATAATTTTCTGTTCTACATAGGCTGTACATAAGCTAGCAAAGCTGTATACACAAATATAATTGAGTTATACAATGTTTTAGCAAGTTCTGAAATAAAAGAGAGAAAACACGTTGGACTACAAAGGGTTGAAGAATCTAACAAATTTACAGAAAGACTCGCTTACTGTGGTGACAGGCAAGCGTAGATATGCCTGCACCAACTAGTCTGCTTTTCAAAGACTCTGCCGCAGCTTCCTCTTTACAGTAAACAATGGCAAAGCCATTGTGCACCTGAGTACAGATAATTCCTATATATTTATAGTGTATTCACTACTGTGCTAAAGAAAGAAGCGCACCCAGCCATATTTAATAGAAAAGGGTAAAAAATCAAATAAGAACGCAGTAAGTTCTGAACAAGGATTCTGCTGTGAGAATGTATATATGTTATCGCGGATTATCTAATACTTCAAATGCAATAAATCAATCCTTGTACAATACAATTTCTATATAAAGATATTGTTTGTCATTATATCTTATAATTACACTGGGTAAACTTATAATTATAGCTTGGAATCCTATAAAAGGACAGATTGATTTACCTTGCAAGTAGCCAAATTTGATAAACCGAGCGATTCTATAATAAAATTCTTGAGATGGTTAAACGGATTGGAAAGAATATTTAAAAACCATACATCATGATATACATTCATTTGTTGTACAGGTACTTTAAATATTCTTGGGAAGCGTAGCGTCAACGATTGACAAATATCATCGATTATCTGCGAAAGAATTTTCATCAGAAAATATATGAAATTCCAAAATACTTTAAGCGCTATTCGTTTCTGCTTATAAGCCAACGATAATTCGAATTACCTCGTTGGTAACGGCAGTAGTTACTGCAATTCTAGGAACACAACCATAGATATTATTGAGCGAATTAATCTTTTTGTAACAGGGTGCATATTCGTATCCCTGTTCGCTTAAGCAATGTGCCTCGCTAAATACAACGTGAGACAATAATTTCTGCTGATTTAACGAGTGTACAAGATTCTGCAGATTCAAAGTTGTGTGTTTCAATTAATTACCGATGAATAAACTATAGAAAGAATAAACTGATTAATAGCGACAGAGTATACCTGAAAATACACAGTCATCGACATCTCAGGTGTGGCATACAATAATTGTATGGTCAACCGATTCGACATCAAATCCTTCATGATCATTTTCTGTTCATTTAATCGCGTGTCCACACTTAATAAACGTGCATTGATCCGTTTATCTATTAAAAATTCTACGTGTCTCTGGAAGCAATAAAAAATATGTAAGAAAAATTGGATTGGCTACATAGGTACTGGAATTTTTACCTTCATAGAATACAATTTCGGTGAAATAACAATAACTATTTTGCCGTTTTGTAACACAGCCGGTAGTTCCTAACAAAGCGATCTACCGAAGCCGGAAGGCAGAGATATGCATATATCTTCCGAACCTGTAAATTGAAGAGACACGATCGAACAGTTTATAAACAATACCAAAGAGGGATTAACCTTTGTTAATAGCAATCGTAGCTTCTTTTTGGACTTCATTTTTGAACTTTTCATGATTAAACACCGTTTGTAAGGCACTAAACATACGCGACTCGTCATCATTCATTATGTATTCAGTTTTCTGTTCAGAGCTCCTAAATAGCACTGACGGGATTGGTTACGAGTTATACACAGTGCTGAGATTGCTGAGTTAATTGGCTAAGATATCTTTAAAACAATAACGTATTTACTTACATATGTGGGGTTGTGATATTGGCGGGAAAGTACCGAAACAATCTGTTCCTGACAAACAGACTCCAGGACGAGAGACACGACATGATACGAGACGAGAATACTGTGCCACGATTTACAGAATGCACAGAATTACACATGTTTCTCACAATCAAATGATAACAATTTTGAAAACTTTCACAGGGTGACCAAGGTACCCTATTTTATCGAGAATTTACTGATTGCTAACGATCACCGCGCATGCGCGAGAATTCTTGGCAAATATCTTAGCACTGATTGTGAACTACAATTTCAAACGCAGTTTGCGCGGCTACATTTGAAATAGCGTTACAAGTTTTTCTGTAAATTAAAGTTGAAGATAGAATCGTAAGCTTTGTACCTCGAAGTGACGTACAATGAAATCGGAAATTTCATATACAAGAACCTAATAGATTCGTATTTGTTTACTGATTTTACTGTTCTGTGTTTTACAGGTATGAAAGAGAATTAACGTTTCTTAGTAACATTGGTGCTGAACTTTTCCTCGATGGTTAACAAAGTGAATATAAGAACATGTGAGTAAATACGAATATTTGCACGTAAGTTTATCGCTGAATAAAACCGTGAATTGTTACTTTCTTATTTCAGATGTACAATGAAGAAACTTTGCATAATATTTCTGCTAGCATGCTTGTCCACTGCTCAACCACCTAATGACTGTGATCCGAATTGGCATTCGTTGGAGACCGATGAATCAGCCAGATTGGAGTGCGGAGAGGCTTTCAAAAACCAATGTATTTGCAGGAAAACGTGCTACGAGAACCGTCACCAATATGTCGTCAACTGCACCGACTCAAAATTCTACAACACCGAACCACTGGCACACCTGCCCAATGAAACACAGGTACAAAAATTACACATTACAGCGTACAAAACTACAGAATTCTTTTATGCATTACGCAGAAGTTTCATCTATTTCATTTATAGAAGTGATAATGAAGTTTTGCAGCTTATCGCATTATAATCTACTGAATTTCAGCATTGATAAATTCATATCTAGCGGCATTAATTTGTTAATTCATTCACAGGTGCTGATCTTCACAGGAAATTACTTAGAGGAACTGCCTTGGAACGTGTTCGGCACGTTGGACCGTTTCCCAGAGTTGCGAGTGATTGATATGTCGAATAACAAAATCAGGGAAATCCGAGGGAAGGCGTACCATCATGTTCAACGGGTTCAACGTCTTATCCTCGACTTCAACGAGCTGTCTTTGGACCCCGATAGGAGTCATCCCAGAGTGTTCTCCAATTTTGTTTCGCTACTGGAACTTCATTTGACCGATGCGTTTGAGGATGGTAGACAAGATAGACCGAGAGACCTAGCAGCTACGTTACATGATATTTTTGTGAACAGGTACATCGAGGACCTGTTTCGACAATGAAAAATACCTTTGTTTCTTCTGTGATCGTTTATTATTAACACTACCATTTCGTCATTTTAGCAATTTAGCGCGGCTGATGAAATTACACCTGGAACAAAACGAGATCTCGGAGTTCCGAGACCCTAATGTTTTCTGCGATCTTCCAAAAATCCTGGATCTCTATCTGGGCGACAATGCGCTCACTGCTTTACACTTTAATATATCTTGCTTGCCGAATCTACGGTTTTTGGATCTTCAACGCAACAAATTCACCAAAGTCGTCGAGCATGATCTTCGCGCTATGGATGCGATCGTTGAACACAATAAAAACATAGCAGTGGACTTGACCGGCAATCCGCTCGAGTGTTCGTGCCAACTGAATCCCTTCGTTAAGTGGATGAACCAGACGAAAGTGTTTATTCGTAATAAGGACAACCTGAAGTGTTACGAAGGTGAACTATTCTCACATTGTTGTATTTATATTTAGCAGATATATTCGATCCTGTTGAAATCACCGACACAATACGTAAGTCGGAAGAAATACATCAGTATCCAATTGAAATGATATTCTTCAATATGAGAGTAGAATACGCATTTATTTTTTATCTCTTTAAAAATAAAAACATCATTGTTGGCGAATTCTGATGTTGGTGATTTCAATGGGGCTCGTAGATATATATATATCGACCAGACTGTTTTATAATTGCTTACTAACACTTACAGGTAAAACAGCGCATGCTATTCATGAAATGAGAAGTTGTAAGGTGAAGCTGTTTTCATCGGCTCCGCATGGTGCGACGATTCTATTGTTTTTCTTGTCGTTGGTGCTAATAGGATTAGTATGCGCTTTGATATACGTGCAGCGTGTGAAACTACAGAAGAACATCGAGCCGATACTTGATTCAGTCAATAAAAGGGTACGGTACACCTCGATAGCAACTGGCGAAGCTCGCGAAGAAGTATAGCCATGGATGAATTAGCTATATACTTGTTAAAATATCAGTTGATTGTTCGAGGTCTATTCTCATAGTTTTCTACAGGTGAAATATTAAAGAAATTCTGACAAGCGGAGTAGTCTCTTCGAACAATCAATTTGAACAAAATGCTTATTAATTTCATGTAATAGAAAAAAATTAACGCTAGTTCACGCTAGGGTTGCCTGATACCGTTAGGATGTACTTAGCAAGAGGAGAATATTTATAGCGTGACACAGTACTTAATTTTTGCATTTAAAACCAGCGTGCTGCATTTGTTGACCGAGTTTAATGACTTAAGACGAAGCCCGTGTACTTTTGATATTGTTATTGATTGTTCCGAACGAATAAATGTTGGATATATATTTGTATTTATGTTGCTTCTCGTCTGATAGAACTGCCTGAATGTATATGATTATTCAAGTAATTCCTACAAGAAAAACTTATATCTACGCGTGTGAGCACAGAGGTATTCTTCGAATATTTACGATTTCTTATCATACGGCCTATCGGACCATTGACATCTTGTCAGAGATTAGATAACGTTCTCAGCTTGTTATAATGTTCATAATGCGCGTTCAAGCATTAATATAAGTGCATCATCGAATCGCTCCCCCAATTTTTTCCTTTTCGCGAGAGTAACAAGAGATACAGAAGATGTCAGTAGCCAAGCGTCTTCATCTCGATGAAGTCGTCGCATCGTTCCCAGAATTGGGGCCCACCGTTCCCGATGGTGGTTACTCGTGGCTGATTCTTTGCGGAGTGTGTCTGGTCCAGGTAAGTCTAGAAATATGAATGTATAAGCGTCGATGTAGATATAAGCTGCTGGCTCGTTAATCGATTTTTTGAGGCAAAGTGTTTTTAAGCAAACGCGAAACCAATCTGAAAATAATAATACAGTAAATTTCACCTTATACACTCTCAAAGAATTGATTCGTATATTTGGTCGTTAGTGACTGTGAGAATTACGTATACAGGGTATTTAGAAAATTTATAAATTCCGCATTGGCGCGCGGTCAAGAATTTTTAGTAACATCAAAAGATTCGTAAATTTTCTAACAGAAGTGTAAAATAACTTTTTTCAGGTATTGTCAGATGCCACTTGTCTTCTGCATATAATTGTCAGCATAAACAATTACTAATCGTTTTCATATAAAGCGCTAGGTAAGTATAGAATCCTGGATATTTCACTATATGTTTCTAAACACCCTGTATAATAAATATATTAGACCTACACATATATGGTAAAGTTGGCAAATTTTATTTGTAATTGTTTAAACATTGTCGTTTAAATATTGCTTTCACAGATGACCATTTCTAGTATATTACCTATGTACGGTGTAGTGTTGGACTATATTATATGCGAACGCAACGGCGGAAGCATATGGAGCGAAAAACTTATTCTGACGCCAATACTGCTCATTGCTTTTTGGAATTTAGCAGGTACATTACAGTATATATGTATATAGTAAAAACGCGTGAAAATGGGACTTTTGAGGGCGATCGCGGCCTAGATTGATCTTTTATCTAGCGCTTTTGACTACTGAAAAACCCCATTTTTGAAAAATGAAAAGGCGCATCCCGCACCCTTGCAATCCTGAAAAAACGAGTCCAGCCCACTTTGCTGTAACAGCGAATGAAACTTTTTTAGATCCCTGGACGAGGATGATAGTCAGCATGGCGTCGATTCCACGTTTGGTAGGAATAGTAGGAGTAACTCTTCTGTCAGTCGGTATTATAGCAACCGGCTATCTTGCAACAGGTGGTGTTGGGGCATATTTAGCGAGCTCCAGCGCAGGTGCGGTGATGGGCATAGGCGCTAGTTTTGTGGTTCTATTGAGTGACTATGTCTTAAGGAAGAATTTCAGGAAAAAACTTCTCTTGGCGTTAACATTAAAGAACGTCGCAACGTCTATCGGCCTTATAATAATTCCTAACGTCACAGATTTATTACTGCACTACACAGGATTAAAAAATGGATTGCAACTGATGACCATGATATTAATACCCACAGCTCTTGGTGCACTAACTTTCCGTTTACCGTCTGTGCAACCAACTTCTCCTTACAGGTTCTTTTTCTAAGTAATATAACGACACTGTCCAATACATGTCTTCCGCTCCAATCATTAGTGAACGATTTTCCTGGAGATCTACTTTAGGGCGCATAGAAAATGAAAATCTTCTTCCTATAAATTAAAGAATATCGTGAAAGAACATAGTGTGGAATGGTGAGAATTAGTTTTTGCTCTGTTTTCCCTATTTAGTCGAGTAGTTAGGTTCTCACAAAAGTTAACATTTGTTGGACAGTGTGACGAAAAGTTGAACTATCGAGCTAAGAAAAACTTACATTTCAAACATAACTCACAGTCTCCTCTTGTCTGAAGAGGACAACGAAATTCCCATAACAACATCTGCAGATACTCCTGAGAACACGGTGGAATTGAACAGTCGCCGCCAGCCTGGAAACCAGGATTATGGCAATGCCGAAGAAAGAGCAGACGACGAACTGTTCAGCGAAGCAAATAATATGTACGCCTATCAGGAGCCAGACGATGACGTAGATCTATTTGTCAGTCCGCTTCAGCCCTCGGATAGCAAGTGGAAACAACAGCTTCGGCTCTTGAAAAACCTTCGGTTTTGGATGGCTATCGTTGGCTGGGTTGGAATGAAGGTGTTCACCCTTTTCTTCTGGACATTGTTGCCTGTAATATCTTCTAACAGTACGAAACAACATTTCCAACACTCTCTGCTGTGCACAATGGCTGGTTTCGGCACTTTGCTGCCAAATATTGCCAGTTACAAAATTTTACAATTGACTAATCACAACAGACGAATATATTTCGGATTAGCAGCTTGGTTCTGCGCGGTCATTCTGATAGGTACGTGATTTTCATCGTTTAAGAAAGGCCTGTTTTGTTTTTTTTTATCAGTGAGTTAGAGAAATAAAACTTATTTATTTTTACAGGTTTAACATATGGAAGAGGACCCACAATCATTAAAATTTGGGCACTTCTAGGTGGTATCAGTATCGGCAGCTTGTCCAGCTGCCAGGATTTAGCTTTGTACGATGTTATGGGAATTGAGACAATGCGCTCCGTTAACAAGGGGTTCTCGACTATCGTTGGTTTATGCGTACTAGTCTTTAGCTTCGTATACAGTATGTCGTTGTAACAAAACTTTATTTTGAAAAAAAAAAGAACGGAACAAACGATCCAATTCCAGATCGCGGAGCTAATTTCAACGATCTTCTTTCTTTATTACAGGTGTAAATTTCTGCGTGAACGTTACATCAGCTTTACTATTTTTTGGTGGACTTTATTGGCTCTCGTCGCCGATCTTGAGTCTGATGAAATCCGCGAGATACAAACCATCCCGAGCAGCGAATGCGTAATTCACACAAAATTCTACGGCACAGTATTACAAAGAACACGAGTTTTACATCGTATCTTAATTAGTTTAATGGTATTTACATATTCATCCGATGTATGTATATGTATGCATGCGTTTGTAAAGGCGCATACATATACATACATGTATCGATCACAACAATCTGTTTTCACGAATCCATATAAAAATACAACTAGTTTATATAAAATCGTAAAAATAGATGTTTCTTAAAAATTAAAAAATAGACTTCGGATATTGCGCTTAATACATTACAAAAAGGAATAAATACGTTAGCACTTTACACTAAAACATCTCGAATGATTTCTACCGATTCCTCTTAATTGTAAACGTAATAATAAATTCTTGGTAAAATGTTAACACTCTTATTTTATAAATGTTGAATGATATGTCGAAGAGATAAGAATGTATGCAATATACAATTAAATGAAATTTTTGATTCATAATAATTGTTCTGAATTTTTGTGGATGAGTATATTCGAGATTGTGACATTAGAGTAAAAAATATAAAATAATAAACGTTCGATCTCGTAACACGTGTCATTCCAAACTGTCAAGATTCCAATCCTTATTAAATATTGCTAGTTTAAGTAAGGTATAGACTATACTTTTTATCTTTGTTCTCGAATAATAGATCGATCACGTGATTACTGTAACAGATGTATTAGGTCAATCAGAAAGTTCCGTCCGTTTAGCGTCGAGTAGCCGTAGCTCGAACTCTAAAGTAAGGTTCACTTTTTAGTTTGGACATCCTTCAATAAAATTCAATACATAACAATATGCGCCAAGAGACATTGAAAGGCGGAAAACCATCTGCGAAATTCTACTTACTAGGCAACAAAGAAAGGGGTTTCTCCATAGTCTCATCACTGAGGATGAAAAATGGATTTATTTTGACAATCCTAAACGTCGAAAAACCATTTGTGATCCCGGCCAACCCTCAACATCGACGCCAAAGATGGGGAAAAGGCATCGCTAACGATGGACAATATTTTGATTAATGTACTTTTTCATTTTGTTTCTTAAATGAAGCTCTACTTTTTGTAAAAAAACGGACGGAACTTTCCGATTGATCTATACATTCGATCTCTTTTTCCCGAATAATTTGGTTGAAAGGCCGATTTCAGTGTATCCACGTAATGCTCATTATTGTTGCTTAATATAATAATATTGCATTAGACGACGCTAACTGTCGCGTTATGAAAAAGGCACTCTAAACCGCTACTGATGAACAATTACTATGAGTATATATGAATTTCATAAATAAAACGTTCATTTAACTATTCGCTTTGTATCGTCTAACTATGTACAGCACATACTGAGCAATTAGAGTACATCTATTAGTTTCGTATATAAGAACTGATTTGGATTATCGAAATGTTTCTTCTAGTAACTCACAGCTGACAGATCACAAAGTTTGGTTTTCGATATGAGAATTATAGAGCACAGGTGTGCCAAAGATTGGAAGTAAATGTTTCTCGTAACCTGCTTCTTTAAATCACATTGGTAGACACATATTTGGAGAAATTAGAGACATAGAACTTAGCTTGATCCAAAAGTATAGTAAGGGAATCTTAAGTTTCGCCCAACTCTGGGTCCTTATCCTTCGTCTTGCTGGGTCCGGCGTTATCGGACACATTCGCAGTGAAACCATTCGGCACTCGGTTGAAATGTTTGTAGCCGCTGACTGGTCTTGGATTGTCCAACTGGTCGTATTCCGATTCATCGTTGTTCTGCTTGATTTCGTCGTAAACATGCTCCACCTTTTTCCCATCCATTTCGTCGATACTGTGGTATACATTCAGATTGGGATTTCCCATATCAGCATCCCTATTCTTCAGGTCGTATCGATTAAGTGAACCTAGAAAGAATCGATCGGCATAAGCACTTTGAATACATCGCGATTCCATTTAATCAATTAGAAACAATCCATTCGTAACGTTTACCTTTCGAATCGTCATCCTCGTCCAAGCTGTTCAAACCAAGCATCACCTTCTCGTTGTTTATCTTCTTATTCGTTCCAAGGTTGTTTCTGAATTGGAAATTGTTCAACAAGCTAGTCGTTCCATCGTCGAATTTCGACGTACCCTGGTACGCGTACACAGGATTGTCGAATTGAGTTTGCTCTGTGGAAAACGTGGTTTTGCCCCATGAGAATTATTAAATATATTAATTGATCGGTGTACTCAATCTCCAACGAATCGATTACGTAAATCAGACAGCGAAAACGCCAAAGGTGTGCGGGAATCCAAAAATGTCGCGTTGGGACATATGCGGAGAAATTTTCAGAGTCTCGAGAATATTAGGGTTTCCGGAAATTTTCGGGATTACTTCCGTCCCGAAAACAACCGTTAATATTTTAGAAACTATACTCGGTCAACTGACGATTTTGGATCACAGCTATTCAGTTAGTTTAATTGCCACAAATTGAGTACTTGAATGACAATTTGGATGTTCCCGGTCAAAATAGACTCTGGCATAACCGTCTGAGGTTTAAAAACAACTTACCTGGTGGAGACGGAGGATCAGCGATATACTGCACCTGGGCAATTTCATTCTTCAGATCCCTCACTCTACGCTTATGATAAACCCAACCTGCTAGCACCATAGCGATAACTACCACTGCAGCAAATAGGAATCCTGCAACTATACTTCCGTAACCAGCTTCTTTTTCTTGAATGTTACGCGAAAATAATTCTTCGTCGCAATTCGGACCTGGAAGGCGTTTAAGATCGTTGAATAATGTTTTTCTTCGTTGTAACGAGACCTGATTATACTTTTTACTTTGACTATCCGAATAATAATAATAATCAGTACCTCCGTATCCGTGTTTGCACGTGCAACCATTAGCGGGATGGCATGTGAAGAAGTCATTCTTACAGTCGCAGGGTTCCATGCAATGATCTCCATAGTATCCTTCTGGGCAGACTGTTCGCAAAGATGAAATATTTAATAGTACAAACAGATCGGTTATGTTTAGAATGTGGATTTTTATGCAAAATAAAAGAAAAGTGTTTATTTTACATTACTCGTGTTTATCATAAATGCATAAAATCCGCAGACTAGTTCTATTACTTTATTACAAACTAGCTACTCGCGACGTGCCTGCGGAACGATAGATAAATAGATAGAAGATAGATGTGATTTCACTTACCTTCGGTGCATTTAGTGCCAGTGTAACCAGGAGTACAACGACAATGACCATCGTTGGATCTACACTTGCCTCCATGTTGACAGGTACAGTGCTGCGTGCAATTTATGCCATAAGTTCCTTCCGGACAGGGTGTTTGACAAAATTCTCCGTGCCAACCGGGTCGACACTGACACACGCCTGGATGAATAATATTCTGTATAAAAACTACTTACAGACAAGTGATTTTATTAGAAGAAAATTTACCTGTTACATGATGGCATTCTCCACCATTCTTGCAACGGCAATGATTAGCACAGTTTAGACCGTAATGAGTAGATGGGCAGGGATGCTCGCACGTCAAGCCTAGATATCCTGGTCGACAAATGTACTCGCCAGTGACGTGATCACAGGTCATGTTACCTAAACAGATCGCATATAATAAAATATTACGAAGACTGTATTAGATTTTATAAAATACACAAATTTTTCTAACTCATTTTTACACATTACTTTTACACATTTAGGTGTAAGTAACAAATCTTAGAACACTTACCATCGTTTTTTTAAGCTTTACACTACTAAGAAACAATTTGTTATCCTCCCCTCTGTTGTAGTATTAGTAATCAAGACATTGTTTCGCTACACTTTCTCGCTACCACTACAGGGTGTTAAAAAATGTGTGCAAGTCATTTGCGCGCATGCACAACTAAACACTGAACACAAATTAATATCGTCTAACTACGGTGCAAAATATACAAAACAGTCTAATAACTTGGAACACCATATTTTCATGCTTGCAATTGTAAAGTGTGTATGTATAATGTATATACGTATGTGTATGTAGTACCGCAATTATTATTCTTGGGTAGGACTGCTAGACCTGAATGAGTTTCGCTTTCCCCTAAAATTCATTATACATATATGTTTACCTTGCATTTTCTCTGGACACTTTTCTTTGCAACCCACACCGTACCAGCCTTCCTTGCATGGTTCGGAACAGTTGGGTCCCTCCCAGCCTCTGGCGCAAATACAATTGCCTGTTTCTGGATCGCATGAACTATTATTCATGCATTCGCATAGCGAATGACATTCTTCGCCGTAATGACCTTCTGGACACATGGTCTCACAGCGGATTCCTGTTTTATATTTTCAGAATGAGAAACTTAAACGAAGATCGAATCGCCATCGAGCAACGCTTTCCAGTCTTCTATCGTTCAATTTCTGTATACCAGGTATGTAAATATGAAACCGGAATTTTTGTATAGAAAATACACGTTTTTTGACACATTGTATGACAATGACACAAAATATTTTATTCGAAGTATTGCCCATCGGTAGCTACACATTTTTCCCATCTCTCTGACAATTTGTGGATGCCACGCCGAAAAAACTGTTCCTCTTTTGAGGCAAACCAGTCATCGAGCCATTTTCGTACATTTTTGTAATATGTGAAGCGCTGCTCAGCAAGTGCGTGTTCCATCGATGCAAATAAGTAATAATCGGATGGAGCCAAGTCTGGTGAGTAAGCCGCATGCGAAAGTATTTCCCAACAAAACGCCTCAATCGTTTYCTTTACCGGTTTTGCTGTGTGTGATGGTGCATTATCATGAAGCAAAATCACTTTGTGTTGCCTTTTTTGATATTCCGGTCGTTTTTCACGCAAATCTTGATTCAAATCGATCATTTGTTGTCGGTAGCATTCAGTATTAWCGGTTTCGCCAGGTTTTAGCAGCTCATAATAGATCCACACCCTTCTGATCCCACCAAACACAGAGCATTGTCTTCCATCCATAGCGATTTGGCCTTGCAGTCGATGTCGATGGTTCGCCTAGAGTTACCCATGATCTCTTACGCCTAGGATTCTCGAAATATATTCACTTCTCATCGCCAGTCATAATTCGATGGAGAAATGATTTTGTTTTGTACCTGGCGGGCAGCATTTCACAAGTGGTTTTTCGGTTTTCTTGCTGTCTTTCATTCAGTTCATGTGGAACCCATTTTCCCATCTTCTGAATCTTTCCCATGGCTTTCAAACGCATGGAGACGGCTTCTCGTGTCACATTTAATTGATCCGCGAGTTGTTGTTGCGTTTGAGCGTCATCCTCATCCAACAATGCTTCCAAATCGCTGTCTTCAAACTTTTTTGGTGGTCTTCCACGTTCTTGGTTTCTCACATCAAAATCGGCATTTTTGAATTTTTTGATTGTTTGACGGTAACTACATTGACAGCTACATGGCAAATTCCGGTTTCATATTTACAGACCTGGTATACAGACTCTTTGATAAACTGTACAATACCGAATAGATAGAGCGCAGGTAGACAGGAAAACGCAGTCGTGAAGCTGCTCTACACAACACGGTGACCATACATCCTTTACTTCACTGAAATATTTCAATTAAAATCTCTTTTTCATTGAATCTTTTCTCTGTGAAAATATGGTCACCGTATCTATACACTAAGTGCGAAGATATGAACAATGAGGTATAAGTGGGATTAAACGTGTTAATCGGAAAAGGAAAGGCTGTAGCTTTCATGTATGGCGATTGATCAACGAGTCGAAGAGATGACAAACCTCGCATCTCTGGCTTACAGATGCAACGACCCGTAGCAGGGTCGCAGTCTAAGCTATTCTCTTTGTGGCACTCGCAGACCTGAGAACATCCAAGCCCGAAGAATCCTTTTTCGCAACGATCCTGGCAAAATCCGCCGGTGAAACCAGCTGCACATGTGCATGTGCCTGTGTGTTTAAAAAAAAAGATGGTGGATCGTTGGTGCAGGTGCAACACGGTTTGAAAAGAGAAAAAGAGGAAGAGAAATGGGATCCTTGAAAACGTGCATTCGTTAACTTGTGTTCAATAGTGTCGGAAACACTCAATGCATCGTAACTCTGCGTACAGAACGTTTGTCAAGGACCAATGAAAATTAATGCTTTCTGGTTAGAGTCCGAAGAAAGCATTAAACTTCGAGCTGTATAAAGAAAAGACGTTGCAGCTAGCCCCCTTACCATTTTGCGGATTGCACGCGGCATTGTTAAAGCAATTGCATTTACCCTCGCAGTCCTTGCCGTATGATTTGTTGTCGCAGGGACGATCGCAAGATACACCAACCCATCCTAGCAAAACGTAAAATAGTACATGCAAGAGCAAAAATTCCTTCGTTTTAATACTATACTAATTGAATTCGAATCTTCTGACGAAGATCTACTTACCTTGCGTACTAATTCTTTTAGTAATCATCCAATATATAATATAGAACTAAACGCAACGTGTACATCTACGAATTTGCAAATGACAAACTATCGAAAAACTACTACATTAGTTGGTCATGCGATTCACGATCGTACAATCGAAAAATACTGAATCGTTCAAACGCTTCGGATCACTAACAATCTTTGTATCGGGTTATTGCACATGAAGATACTGAGAAAAACTAGACATTCCACGTGCACCAACCTAATAGTACATTCTTTTACATTTAAAACTGCTCTAGTCTACGTTTTACAAGACAAGTGATCCCAAACTTTCTAGCAACGCTGTGTTAATGATGTTGAGACAATCAATAGTCAAATGGTACGATCGCAAGATGCTTATTTTGTCAAGTACCTCTCTCTCTCATCAGCTCTGTGTTATATTAGAACACACACGATGTTACGTTCGTGGGTCGAACAATTAATTTTTTCATTTAAAACCGGTTCCATATTGACCGATCATGTTGTTGGGAATTGAAAGAAAAACTAGTTACCTGCTGTACAGTTGCACCGTCCGTTCTCGGGTGAGCAAGTAGCGCCGTTCTTGCAAATACACTTTTGTGCACAATTCTCTCCGTAAGTGTCGACAGGACAAACTTCGTTGCAATCCTCACCTCTGTATCCCGGTGCACAAATGCAGGTCCCATTTATAGGCGAACACTGTGCGTTATTCTTGCAGTCACAACGATTTTCACAACCCTTGCCGTAAGTGTAGAATGGGCAAGGTCTGGTGCAGGTTTCGCCGTCCCATCCGGCTTTGCAAATACATTTTCCAGTCCAAGGATGACAGAGTTCTGTGTTGTCGTTTTCGCAGTCGCAAACCTAGACAATCGAATTTTATTCGGTGAATACACGACTTGAAAATATAAAAGCGTTGTGTTGTTTCACGAGAAATGTCCGATTTTGAAATGGAAATGTTACAGAACGTTTTGATCAAGATCTTTATTCGCAAACGAGATGTATTTAGAAGAAAGTGATGTTTGGTTAATGTTATTATTAGAATGTGATTTTATCCAGAAACTGTAATATTTACTTTCGCACAATTCGGACCCCAATATCCGTCCTCGCAAGCTCGTTCGTCGCACTGTTTCCCGATCCAACCAGGACTGCACTTGCAGGAACCGTCGACTGGAGAACACACCGCGCCATTTCCGCAAGTGCAGTTCATAGTGCAATTTAAACCGAACGTTCCTTCCGAGCACACCTTCAAACACTGTGGAAACAATAGATTTTCTAATTAGTCCTCCATCGGCAAGCATGTTTTGTTGAGTGCAAAGGGTTAATGGTTCAGAAGAGAAAACAGCTCTAAAGAAATGTTTACCTTGTCGTCGTAGTAGCCAGGTTTGCATTCGCACGCTCCTGTGATATGGTGGCACCCAGCTTCGTTGTAACAGTCGCAAACATCTGAGCAATTCTTACCCCAGTAACCTTCCGGACATCTATTCGCGCAGACTTGACCCTGTTAGACCAACATCAAGTTCGTGTAGTCAGTGTAAGCCAACAAAACTTTAATTATTTATCAATGTACGGAATTAGTCAAAAGTAGACTGCGGATTTTACGCGGCAAAACATGGAAAATATTATGAAAAGTGCTTCGAATAACTTTGCAGATAATAAAATTCCAAGAGAATTGTTTGGCTGTCTTTTCTGCCGTGACTTATTATCAATAGACTGCGGATCTTTATGCAAAATAACAATTGTCTGCATCGATCGTAAGAAATAGAAACTAAACTGAACGTTATTTCTTCCCTTAATGATTTTCAACAATTCTCAACAATTTTCTTATAAATGCATAAAGATCGACAGTCTACTTATCAACTTACGATCCAGCCAGGAGTACAATAGCAATCTCCAGTGGTTGGATTGCAGGAACCACCGTTTTGGCATTTGCATTCCGACTTGCACTCGTCGCCGTGCTTTCCAGGTGGACACAAATCGTCGCAGCTAGAAAAGAATAATTTTATGTTTCCAATCTTTCAGATGAAAGTTTAATGAGACACTTACAGAGGCCCAGTGTAGCCAGGAGCACAATGACACTCCCCAGAAATGTGATGACAGCTTCCACCGTGTCTGCAGCGGCACTCTTCGCTGCATTCCTGCCCGTACCGATCGGATGGACACTTTTGGTCACAGTAGTCACCGGTCCAGCCTCTGGTGCACAAACATTTGCCATCGAACGGATCGCAATTAGCTCCGTTCTTGCACATGCACTCCCTCTCGCAGGATTTGCCCCACTTTCCAGGTGGGCATTCTACAAAGATTAAATTCCTTCAACATTTTTAACCCATTGCACTCGTACGCGATATTTAATCTCTTCGTGCGACGCTCGCGAGCGTCTGGCGCCCGAAATTTTGATCGGTTCGGTGTGAAATCGCGAGCAGGCGAACGTCCTTTTGTCCTGGTAGGACCACGTGTCGTGCGGCCGAACGTGGCCCGGCTCATCGTCTATAAATTCCCGGTGTCGTTACAAATTCGCGAGAGCTTCTTCCGAAAATTTAGAAAGCGACGTGACAAATTTGGCTCCGAAGCTCTGAAGCTCCGAAGATATCGTCCCGATTACTTTGACATTTTCTAGACAGCTCGTAGAGTATTAAGCAATGTTATTCCCGACTTTTACTTCGCTGCGAATACCGGTTCTACCTGTTGGGTAAATTGCTCTTATTATGTGTATTTGTGCGATATGCTAGGGAATTGAAGCTGATCGAGAAAAACTGTTGAATATTCAAAGTTTCCATTACGTCTCCAAATAAACAGAGAAACACAGAGCGGTGGAGCGAATGGATTTCTAGGCCGGAGAAACTGCCGTGTTGCACAAAATTGTATCGAGTGGATGCTGTAAAAAAATTCTATGCTTACTGAAATCGCATAACGGTCCGCCGTAGCCAGACTCGCACTTGCAAACGTCCGGAGCGATGCAAGTGCCGTAAACGCAGTCCTTGGAGCAAACAGGAATGCAGCGATCGCCGGTGTTGGTCTGCGTGTAGCCTTTGCAACATTCTTCCACCGGCCTTTGCTTCGTTAATTCCTGATCAAATAACGTACAGACTTCAGGCTCGCGTTTCACCTTTCATTTCGACTTGGGAGAAACTCATTTTTACTTTTACGCTTACCTGTTCTTTGTACAGCGTCTTGAACACGACTTTGTATTTGGAGCATCTCGGCGGAAAGCTGAAGCACCAAGTGTTCTCCCGTATCGTGTAAGGTTTCTGCTCTGATATTCTCACCGTCACCGTGTACCTGCCGACGAATTCAGTTACATTAAAATCAGCCACACATATTTCGATCCTATTGTTATCGTTGGACAGCAGATTTTATGCATTTACGAAACTGCCTCTAGAGGTTTTTCAATGGCTATCGAACCATTCGAAAGCTGACCAAGAAAAACCCCACCGAGTAACATTTTAGCCCTGTAGCTTGGTCGCTAGGGTGGTTACAGGGTAAACTAAATTTTCCGGTCTCCGATGCGTTCTAAAATTCTGAAAAGATGCGACATGTTTTGGATCCTAGGGCGCATTTTACAGAATTTTAAAAAGTGAAAAACCAACAAGCGTAACTTCACCCCTCAAAGCAGAAACGTGGAACGTTTAAATTTTTTTTGTGTTTTTCGCAATGATCTCCCGCAAGAAAAAATCTGAAAAAATTGACGACACTGCCTGTTGTAGTACTTTATCAGAGAACTGAACAGTAGAATAGCATGATTTGATTGACGATGATGGCACGTGCGCTTTAATCTTAATCGCAAGGCGACTTGAATTGCAATCTAATCGCGACGGTAATTAAGGGATCCAAAGGCCAAGGGAATGAAAATAAATTGCCGAGTGCACCTGTGCGAGTGTGTGCGGTACTCACGTTTCTATTCTCGTGCAGATATTCGGCCCTTCGAGCGCGTGCGTCGTGGTCAAAGCCGCGATAGCAGCCAGCAACCACATCGACAGTGCCATCTTTCCTTATCAGACTTGTAACTACGAACGATAAATGTTTGTCCCGTGTCTATATTTCTATCACATTTCTTCGAGATATGTCGGTGTCCCTTCGGATTATTCAGAATCAGACGTTCCCGGCCTCGTTAACTCCGAGCGATCGGCAGCATGCTCCTCCACCTGAAAAAAGAAATGAATAGTTATCGCACGGTTACGAAGATTAAATACTACTGTATCCTTTTCAAGAAACGAAAGACGTGAGATAAGCACACCGGAATGCGATATTCAACACAGTTCCACAGAACAGCTGTGTTCTTCGTTTTGCAGACGCGATCGTTTCTTCGGCGTAAAATCTTGGAAACTTTAGACTCTGAACCGTGAGCCGCGACAATCCTTTCCATATTTTACCATCTCGCGGACTACATACATATGTATTCATCAAAAGAGAAAGGGAATTACTACCTGGCTACGTCGGGACGCTAATAAGCGCGTCCTAATTGCTTTTATTCCCGATTACGAATCGTTTTATTTTTTTACTGCGCGTTTGTCCGTCATCCGTAACAGCTGTGTAACGATTACGGCAATGCCTTGATATGTGAGCGCATAACACTGCCCAACAAATTTCAACTTTTTTTATGTTTTCAATATACTGTTGGGTGGATCTTGTAGAGTTTTTCGCACTGATTCCGAATCTCTTTGCTCTTAATTTTTCTCCTACACGCACAGTTTTTGATCACATTTCAGATCACATAGTGCTTGTTATTTCAACATTATATGAAACTCACTTTCCCTTTAAATATCTTAAAACAAGAAATATATGATTTAGACCACTTTCATAATTACGTTGTTCGCATTGTGCAGACAATTTTTGCGTCTAATGATTTCTTAACGAACTTTTAGCAGAAATCAAAAAGAATCGAAAAGTTTTCTAGCTGCAGTGCTAGAAAAAATCTGTATTTGTTGAGTTCAGATAAAACTGTGGCGAGTACAAGACATTTTCTTAACTGACTTCGAAAAAGGAGGAAGTTACTCAATTCGATCTGTATGTGCCCTTTTTTTCTATGTATGTTCACCGATTACGCCGAGATGGATGGACCAATCGGAACGAAACCTTCTGCATTTTGTAGGGTATGTCTCCCGATTGGTCTCTTGAAAACAAATTCTGCATTTTTTCATTCTTTGCGGTTTTTATTGCAAATAACCAATAAGACCGAAAAACCATTCTACGGTGTTCTACAAATTCTGCTCGTTCCAGTAAAAAATGTGAAATAAAAAAATTTTATAAAAAACTCACTAAAAAATATGAAATAATTTCCATTTAATTTATGTGAATACACACGAACTTAAATACAATACAATATTTCCGGAGACGGAGAAAATTATCCAAATGACAGATGTTACTGATTATTAGACTGTGGATCTTCATGCAAAATAAAAAATGTTTGCATTGATTGCAAGACGCAGGAGCCAAATAACAATTTCATTCTTCTTTTAATTATCTTATTAAGGTGAAACTAATATGCTGGTGGCCTTAAATCTTTTTAATACCTCCACTGCTTTAAATTGTACGTACCCGTTTTTGTCATAAATGCATAAAATCCGCAGTCTACTGATTATGATTTCATTGGTGGGAAGGGAAGATACATTAATATGTGAAATCATGTAGAAAAATTTAAGGATTTTCGTAATTTCCAGTGTCGAAAATTTTCAATTTCGCGCCGCCTCCGAAACGATTGTATTGTATTTAAGTTCGTGTGTATTCACATAAATTAAATGGAAATTATTTCATACTTTTTAGTGCATTTTTTAGTGCGATTTTTCGAAGTCGGTTTAATTTTTTTTTCGACAAACAGTTCTCTCTCGTTTTGCTCGGGTATTACATTTCCGTTGTTGCAACAACGATTCTCTGATGAAAGACAAATGTCGTTTCGATCGCCGTTGCACTACCGCGAACGATCGACAACGTGTGCATCGGGTTGCATGTCCCGAGCGCCATGGGGCCCGGTAAAAATTGCATGCGAGCCCCGGCGAATGATTACTACTTCCGGATTGTCATCTTCAATTTAACGAATAGAAAGTTTAACGTCGCGCACCCGTGGCTGAAATCTGTCGAACCACGTCGATGTGCCGGAAGAATGGAGATTCATGCAACTCGGATCGTTTCTAGCTGTAATCGTCTTTCGGCGTTCGACGCGCGTCTATTGTAATCAATTCTGTATCTGTAATACTATATCAACGCTATAAATTGTTGTTATCGCTGGTTGTCGTGACGTGGAACTTTGCCTTGACTTTGATGTCGCGACGGTATCCCGAAAGGACATTTCACTGATTACTAGACTGCGATTACTAGATTACTAATTGTTGGTAAATTTTTCTTCAAAAATCAAAATCAAAAATACCTTTAGGACAGGGATGAGCAACCTTTCTTTACAACGGGCCAGCTACAAATTAAGAAACTTATGATAACACAAACACTGAATGCTGAAATCAAATTATCTCTTTATGAACACAATAAACCTAGCATTAAAAAATTACAGGAATAAAACGCTCGTTAATAGAAATACTATTAAAAAAAACGGCGAAAGATATACAGTGACTCCCAAAAATATTCGAACACTAGGTGTAACTAATTTTATGATTTGATAATTCGTTTGTTGATAAAGCAATCGCCCTGGGAATTGTTTCTAGCAACAAAACATTTATTAATGTTGATAAACATATATAATTTATTTGAAAAATATACATACGTTTCATATAATAAAAATTATGAAACGAAATAATGGACCGTTTGTGGCTCACAAAAATATTCGGACACGTATTATATTTTTCTGGCAATCGCCTTCTGGGAACGCGATATTCCAAGGTCGCGGAAACGTTTGTTTACAAACAGAACCACCTCGCTACTGTAAGTAGTAAACGTGAATTCGAAAACGTGAATGATATCGAAAAAAGTCTATCGGACTTTTATCTTTGGAGTTATTTGGAAAGCAAATTTTAAGCCAACAAACCAACAACAATTCATGACTTGAAAAACAACATTAGGAATGAAATTGGTGAATTAAACGAGCAAATATGCCAAAATGTCACCGAAAATTTTGATGTTCGATTTGATGTCTGTAAACGTGGTCATGGTGTTCATTTGGCAGATATCGTCTTTCACACATAATTGTCATAGATGATACCTGATAATTAAATAAAAAAACCAATAAAATTAAAAATAGTAGGTTTTTTTATTAAAGAAAAACTTCCTATAGTCTATTTTGGATAACCCTGTATGATTTCTCCTCTATTAAAATCTTTAAGGGAAGAAACGACATTTAATTTAGTTTCTATTACAATCGATGCAGACAATTTTTATTTTCCATAAAGATCCGCAGTCTAATTATTACTAGACTGTGGATTTTATGACAATTACTGACAGACTACGACTGAAAACTGTTGTAGAAGTTTCCTGAAGATTGTTTGTTCATAGTACTATAAGAACGGCGCAAGTACTCTAAATACATCGTGTTTGATGTGTACAGTCTTTCGAGTAACAGGTGGAGCTCGTCGAGCAACGACTCCGATTCAAATGACAAGACCCGTGCGAAAAGGTCATGTGTAAATTTAACGAACGACACACGCTTGACGCGCGGGATGGATGAAAAGTGAAAAACAAATAAGGTGAAATGCCCTAAGTGTGGACACGCCAAAAGTGATGCCTGAATCTGCACAATTGAATTTCTATAGAAAAACCAATAATTAAGAGATTAAATAATTATTTACAGGGGGGTGTCCCACGCAACTGGAACAGGCTGTACCTCCTAAACGGTTTCGAATAGAGGAAAATGTTATAAGAAAAAGTTGAATGGCATCAGACAGTGCATACTACGCAACTAATTTTATGCACTTTTGTGCATCGGTGCATCAGAAACATGTAACTGCACTTTTTTTTAAATGGTAACCTTCATTTTTGACTGCACCAATCGATGCAGTTTCTTGTGCTCTACATAAAAGTACTAACATACTTATTGCCCTCAAGTTATTCGTTAAGAAGTTATCGAAGCTAAATTATTATTAAGCGCGCGCAATTATCGGAGAAAGATTAGAGAAATCGTTCAGGTTCTGAAGATAGCAAACACAAACGAACAGGTTTGCTCGCGTAAAAGAGAATAACGTTTAATCTTGAGTTATTTGATTCGGTCAAAGCGATCGTATCGGTGCAAATTACCATAGCAATGAATTTCTTACGGGCAGTACGCGATGGATGATACTTATTTCCGTCCGTGAGTGTTGCCGCCAGTCAGGGACAAGTATCGTGGCGCAAACATGTGGGCAGTTAGCGTCGACAACTGTTCTCACGCACACAGAGCGGGGATGATATAAACTCGTTCATGGGTCACGTAGGATCAAAGCCTTTTTTAGGGGGCCTGGAAAATAGCTTAGAAGCATGGCGGCGAACGTGGAGCGTATTTCAAGCATCGCGCGTTTATATTCTATTTGATCCGCAGCTCGAGTAACCTTGGAAACGAATCAGCGATCTCTTCCTTTCCTGTTTTCTTTATTTTCATTCAACGCGCTTCTGTTTACGTGGCTGCGATCAGGATTACCAGATGCGGGGAACGATTCCGAAGAAATCCCGTGATATTCCGCTGCGTATCCTGCAGAAAGTATACTGGGTGCGCCACGGAAACTGGATCGGTATCTTTTGCAGTTTGTTTTCGCTTAATTCGTCAGTCGCACGACCCACGGAATTTTACCCAGTATGTAAATATGAAACCGGAATTTTTGTATAGAAAATACACGTTTATTGTATGACAATGATACAAAATATTTTATTCGAAGTATTGCCCATCGGTAGCTACACATACGACAGTTCCTCTTTTGAGGAACAGTCATCGAGCCATTTTCGTACATTTTCGTAAGACGTGAAGCGCTGCTCAGCAAGTGCGTGTCCCATCGATGCAAATAAGTAATAATCGGATGGAGCCAAGTCTAGTGAGTAAGCCGCATGCGAAACTATTTCCCAACTAAACGCTTCAATCGTTTCTTTTCAATCGTTCAATGTGATGGTGCATTATCATGAAGCAAAATCACTTTGTGTTGCCTTTTTTGATATTCCGGTCGTTTTTCACGCAAATCTTGATTCAAATCGATCATTTGTTGTCGGTAGCATTCAGTATTAACGGTTTCGCCAGGTTTTAGCAGCTCATAATAGATCCACACCCTTCTGATCCCACCAAACACAGAGCATTGTCTTCCATCCATAGCGATTTGGCCTTGCAGTCGATGTCGATGGTTCGCCTAGAGTTACCCATGATCTCTTACGCCTAGGATTCTCGAAATATATTCACTTCTCATCGCCAGTCATAATTCGATGGAGAAATGATTTTGTTTTGTACCTGGCGGGCAGCATTTCACAAGTGGTTTTTCGGTTTTCTTGCTGTCTTTCATTCAGTTCATGTGGAACCCATTTTCCCATCTTCTGAATCTTTCCCATGGCTTTCAAACGCATGGAGACGGCTTCTCGTGTCACATTTAATTGATGCGCGAGTTGTTGTTGCGTTTCAGCGTCATCCTCATCCAACAATGCTTCCAAATCGCTGTCTTCAAACTTTTTCGGTGGTCTTCCACGTTCTTCGTTTCTCACATCAAAATCGGCATTTTTGAATTTTTTAAACCACTCAAAGCACTGTGATTTACCAAGAGCATGCCCACCGTAAGCTTCAACAAGCATTCGATGCGATTCATCAACAGTTTTCTTCAAATGGAAACAGAAATTCAATGCTGTCCGCATATCGTAATTTCCAGGCACAAAATTCGACACGTTCAACGTTATTAAAAACTATGCTGTTGTATGAAACTTGTATGATTGTGAATTGAAAATCTTTACCAGATGTCAAAACAAGAGAATGGCGTCAATGACGCGGTTTGACGGTAACTACATTGACAGCTAGATGGCAAATTCCGGTTTCATATTCACAGACCTGGTATTATTCCGGCGAGATTTGTTCGGATGTGAATCTAGGTACGCCCGCTTGCAGTACCATTTTCTATAGCAGGAACGACGCAGAGAACTATAGTACACGACCCTTTTTCGATCCCCTTTTACGTCCCTGCATTCCTGCTCCTGGGACACGGGCCTCGGCAGCACCGTTATTCCTTGTACGTGTTAATTCGTGCGTGTGCCCCACTCGTCTGGTTTTTCTACAACTCGCGACCATTAGAGGAGGACTTCTGCTCGCGTGTTCCACGTATAGGAGACTCGTCTGGCTCTAGTTGATCATTACGCTCACCTCCATTGCGATCTTGCGACAACGCATTGGCGTAGGCGTGTCTTTCGCTCGATCTGTTGCAGGAATGTGTAAGTGTAAACCACGAACCCCGGATCAGAAATTAATGGATATGAAATTAATGGCGCGTTAATTCGATAAAACGCTGAGTATCGAGTAATTAAACGCGATTACTCATTCAGCAGTCTGTTTGCAGATTATGCCGCTTGCAGGAACTGTCCACGAAGATTCTCTGAGTCAGTGTTCGCGACCCGACGCGACTCGCGGCGTCACGTTTTTGTCACAGAATGAATCGAGACACATACCATGAATCACGTCTTAGCATTTTTAAATCGCGGATCGAATGACTCGCGCGACCGGAAGTGGTACAGCCATCGTCCCGATGGGAGAGTTGTCGCGGAGGTTGTTTTATCGTAGCGTAATTAGGGCAATCCAATGCGGCCGGAGAGATTTTATCATGGACCCGCAGCTCGGACCGAGCGGTTATTGTCTCGTTAACTATCGTGCGATAAACAGATACGTATCTGCGTGGTTTTCGGTCGCTCAATGCTGGCTCAAAGTCCTATGTGACATAATCGAACACAAGCGTGTAATTATGGAGCAACCGATTCGATACCGTTGTAAACAGACTTATCGAAATGCACGCGAACAATGCATAAGTTCAAGTACGCGATATAGGAGAATCGTTTTACTGGCTGCGTGCGTGTGGGACCGCGAACGAAGTCACGTGAATATTATTACTAGACTGCGGATGTTTATGGAATTTTCAATTCTCTAGATGAATTTTAAGAAAGTGGCAGAAAATACAATCTTATTTCCAGTGCGGCAGTAGCCTTTGCATATTTCAAAACAAATAAGAATCGAACTAAATTTTGTAGAATTTTATTTTCCAGCATTTTTTATGGAATTTTCAATTTTTCTAGACGAATTTTAAGAAAGTGGAAAAAGATATACATTCTTATTTTATTCTTATTATTTATCTTATTATACATTCATTCTTAAATTATCCACAGTCTAATTATAATTACTATTAATAATTGCATAAAACCCTTACTCGTCTGTCCGCTACTGTATGCAACTACTCCCACGCTTCTACGGTTTTCCATAGATGCACGCTTATAGGCAGAGTTGCGCAAACGCGAGTGAGAAAGTTATGCCGCGAATATCTGGAGACTTTGATTTGATTTCCGTATTCAGCGCGTCGAAATGTAAAGCAATAGTGGGAGATATCCTAGGATCTTTTCTAAAGAAAAATTTAAAACGCGTAATTTTGACGATGTTCATTTCGTTACGAAAGTGAAGAAAATCAGATCGCACTGTACAGGGTGTATAAAAAGTAATGGTCATCCGTCGTAGGGGTGAATCTACACCTCTGAATCTACACCGTTTGCTCGAGGCACGCACACGATTATGTTCTGTCTCATCGACACTGGCTGGGTGGCCTGGAGTACATAATAGGCTTTTGTCTATACGTATAACTGCACACGATTGCAAAAACTTCAACAGCTTACATCTCAATAACTATTTGTTTGCGACATGCGGCTTCTTTCAAACGTTCCCTTTTCTGGGTGAGTGGAAGGCGTTGATGTAAAAAACAATTTTAACAACAATTTTCTTTTGTGGTGCCCAAGGTGGTTCGGAACCCACCTTATAAAAACTGTAGCAGTTAACAAAGCGGCGTAAATATTAAAAAAAAAAAAAACAATTTTACGGCAAGTTTCTCTTACAAATGTCCACTGATCTCCGGAAGTGTAAATTCCCAGGAACGCCCCTAGAACGGATGACCATTACTTTTTTGTTTATACACCCTGTACGGGACAACGAGACGCCCAAACGATACTTATTTTCTCGGAACACTCGTGTGCGCTGACCGCCAGTAACTTTCATGTTTAGTGACCGTTCGTGAATCGTCGGGCATAGACACCACCGGAAGAGTTAATTCAACGCGTTCTCTACGACACGTTTATTTATCAGGCGAAATGGAACGACCTGTTCGGGCACACGTGATTGATCAAAGGAACCTGAAATACGCGCGCGCGCTGTCTGAATGGACCACAGACGCCGCGCCAATTTGACCGACAAGAATTCGCTGTAAAGAAATTTCACCGATAACCGCGACCATCGTCATTGTACTGTAGAGATATTTATGGAATTATAGCTTTTTAAAATTTTCAAAAATGACAGAATTTAGTAGAATTTTAATTGATTTCAGATATAAAAAGGCTACTACACTCTCTTCAGATTCATCTGGAAAAATTGAACATTGCACAAAAACATCCGCTGTCTAGTCATCACCATCATCGCCTTTTCTTACAATTACAATTTTTATCGCTACGCATCCTTCATGATTCATAATATTAAATTACATCGACCGGTGCTGTTATCGATTAAACCCTCTGTCAACAAGCCGCTCGATTGCAAGTTGCGTTGAAAAATTTGTTCGTGGACTGATTGAAAAAATGCGACGCCTTTTTCGGCCGCTGTTCTTTTACAGTTGGTCACAAAAATATTGGGACACTCTTAAAAAGACGATAACTCTTTAAATATTGGACCACGCGATTTGAACTATTTTGGAAAGCAAGAGCAATTAGTTTACCACGGCCTATATTGAAAATTTAAAAAGTACATTTTGTAGATCTGTGCCAATCCGTGACAGGCATTGAAAGATATAAGAATCCTTAGATTTATTGCAGTTACAGGCGGAAAATCGTGAAGAATTGCAATTTTCACCATCTTTAAACGTTCGTAGCTCATTGCAACGCCGACCGATTTTGAAACAAAGCGTATTTTTAAAATTTTCGATATAGGCCCACATAAAAAAGTTGTGAAATGCAACTTCTAGTATTTTTTCTACAATTCCGATCTACTGCAATACTGTCCCAATATTTTTGTGACCGACTGTATATTGTAGACACTTTATTTTGCATAAAGATTCGCGGTATAATTTTATTGTACCATATAAAACTCCTCGTACCATTTAAAAGTAATCAGATACTCGTGGTGGTTCAAAACGTTCCGATAACGTGCTGGACGTGTTGAAAGTCGAGACATCGAGACAACGATTGGCATCGCATGAAAGAATGCGACGAGTATGCCACGACACGCATGAATGACTGTACACAAGCGAAAGGCGATGAGCAAGAGTGTACATTTCATGTATGCGCAGAAATTTATCGAACGAAGTCCGTGGAACGGAACAAAAGAAGGAAAAGAAATTGTCTCTTCAACTTAGTTAATTCAACGTTCATTAAATATCACTTTAAACCTTCGCAGATGATTATTTCGTTTCCCTTTCACGTTCGATGTAAAAGTTCTTTCTCGAACAATTCTCGCACGAACAATGAGAATTCCAACGGTTCTGAAACACCGTTTTCATTATTTCAATAACAAACGATTCGTAGCGATTGCGTCCCGAACTCGCTTCGACGTTTCGGAAAATCGTTAACGATGGGTGAAATGGATTTTTCACGAGAAAGCTGACAAAAGGATACCTCCGGCGAAACACAGGGCGTCGTTAAAGTCTCGTTAATGAATGTAAACCCGGCCTCTGTGTACACAGCAATGCGTATTCCGCGTGCGAACAAATGAAGAAGGCAGGAAGGTATGCGTATCGTTTCTGGAAACGTATTCTGTGCACGCGCTTAACGATCAGCGCGATCGCAAAAATAATGAGTAAAGAGTAAACACTTTCGTAAGCCGGTCGAAGGATTTAGCTGACTGTCCAAAGTCAATGCGGAAGAATTTCACACACTTTACACGACACTGCGATTGAAAAGTAATTGGCGAAACGGTCGGATCCGTTTCAACGGCGAACAGATCCGTTTCACAGTTTATAATTTCTATTACCCTGTTTCCGGAGTTCAAAGATCGAAGACGACACCAAGTCTGACGGAAGACCCGCAAGAAACGTGGACAGGCCAGACACGTGAGCCCGTTATTCACCGTACCCGAGAATAGAGTAAAAGATTGTATAACCCTGCGCGCTCGGTGAATGGAGGAGACTTCATAATATCAACGGTAAGTTGGTCACCGGGCGATGGTTACATTCTGTCCGTCAATTAAACTGTATAATTAGGTGCAAACGTCACACAGCAACTGGACGTTACGATCAATCGTCTGTTAAGCAAATCGCGACTTGCGTAAGAATCACTTGTCCGTTTACCGACCGGCAAACCGCCTTAAAACCATTTTCCGATTTCGTACAACGATTCCACGCAATTCTACGCGGAACAAATTCACTCGAAGCAACATACAGCGACTCCCACAAATATCCGGACACTCTTAAAAAGCCGATAACTTGTTTACAATTGGACTATACGATTTGAACTTTTTTGGGAAACTAAATTTTTTTGAAAATTGCAATTTGTCGGAATTGTATACAAAGTACTAAAAGTTGCGTTTTACAACTTTTTAATGTGAGCCTATACTGAAAATTTGAAAAATACGTTTTGTAGATCTGTGTTAATTATATGCACTGTGAAACTTTCACCGAAATCGGTTGATGCGGAAAAAAGCGACAGGCATTGAAATTGAATTTTGACCATCTTTAAACGTTTGTAGCTCATTGCAACGTCGACCGATTTTGACGAAATTTTTAAAACATGTTTAATTCCCAAAAATCTACAAAACGTATTTTTTAAATTTTCAATATATACCCGCATAAAAAAGTTGTAAAACGCAACTTTTAGTATTTTTTCTACAATTCCGAACAATTTCAATTTTTGGAAAAATTTTTTTTCACATCCTGTAGTGAACTAATTGCTCTAGCTTCCCAAAAAAGTTCAAATCGTATAGTACAATATTAAAAAAGTTATCGCCTTTTTAAGAGTGTCCGTATATTTGTGGGAGTCACTGTACATACGCATACATTCAACGATGTAGAATGATGTTATCTTCTGGGAACCATCGTCCTCCACAATGGTCGGCTGCAATGATGCTGCAGGACTTGCACGCGTCTACGTAACTGGCTACATAGAACTTTACGTGACTCCAACATAAACAAATGTTTATTCGATAAAATAACTACTTTAACCCCTTGTCCTACGATTTATTTTACGATTTCAGTGATTAAAACTGTTTCCGTGATTTTTAATTTCCTAAAGAAGGACAAACTTTATATCTATCGTACGCCTATACAGGGTGAGTCACCTAACGTTGCCACTTCAACTATCTTTGTTGTTTTTAAAGATACGTCAAATGTCTGAAGGACAATGTTGAATGGTAAAATGGGGCTCATACGATACTAAAAAATTTTTGTTTTTATGTAATTTTTTTAGAGATATGAAGGTCACCTTCATTTTTTTTTAATGGAATGAGGTATTTTTTAATACATCAATCGACGCAGCTGGACATTCGTTATAAAAAGGTACTAACCTATGTATGTTGAAAAGTTCGTAGTTCAGGAGATATATCAATTTAAATAATTTTAAAACACCATTAATGTCGTGCTAACAATAAGACATTAGCGTTTATTTACTAGTGTAACGTCTTAATATGACAGTAATGATGTTTTAGAATGATTTAAATTGAAATATCTCCGGAACTACTAACTTTCAAAAATAACGGCTCATATTTGAGGTGGCAACATTAGGTGAGACTCGCCCTGTATAATCTCCAATAGCTGTACATTAATGAAACCAAAGTAGAATTTTATTTCGGTTGTGCAGGGAAACTAATGGCACAGATATTTATTAGACTCTATTCGGAATCTTTAACATGAGTCAGACACGATATCGTAAGGCAAGGTGTTGCAATGCAAAATAGATATTTACTGGTGTGAGTCGACACCTTTGTTTATGCCAGAGCTAGGGAAAATAGTATTTTAAATAGTATAAATAGTCCTATTTATTTTAAAGCATGTGTACAACTTTGAAAATAAAATATTTTATTTGATTTTTCTGAACACGCAAGCGACTATATGTATAAGTGCTACTGTTAGCAATCCAAAATGGGAATTACGATGGATTCCGAAAGACTTAAATGAAGAAAAACATACTTTTATAAAAAAGAAACCGTATTAAATGCTTTGAAATAAATAGGAAATCCAGATTCAGAGTCACGACCCCTCAATTACTTTCACAAAACAAAGAAGTAGATGACTTTTTTTCCTTTATGGAAAAAGAAACAAATGATATCAGTCATACAAACATTGCAGAATTAGAATTATTTCAATATTTGAGCGACAGTGATACACAAATTGAAAGTATTGCAAAGTACAAATATATGAAAACATTATTTTTAAAATACAACACAGCTATTCCGTCCTCTGCCCCAGTTGAGAGACTTTTTAGCTTTGCTGGACTGATTCTGTGTCCTCGAAGGAGCACCCTAACAGGTTCCGATTTGGAACGCTGCACCTTGTTGTATGCGAATAGCAGCAGTCAAACAAAAGAATAAAACGAAAATGTGGCAAATGATATAGTTTCTTATAGTAAATACCATTTCTCCTTTCAATTATTGCTAAAATAAAAAATATTAAATAAGTAATGAGATTTCTGAAAGTATGAGGTATAACGCGACGCAAAATATAAAATATTATATTTTGTGTTTCAGATTATTAAAATAGAAATATTTTATTTTGAGGATGAAATTGTTAAAATAGAAATATTTTATTTTGGGGTTCAGATTGTTCAAATAAATAGAAGTATTTTATTTCGAGGTTCAGTTGTCCAAATAGAAATATATTATATATATTTCGAAGTTCAGATTCTTCAAATAAAATAGTATTTCCTTCACAAGCAAAATAAAATCTAAAATAGTAAATAGTATTTTAAATATTTTTTCCGCCAAATAATGCCCACCTCTGGTTTTATGCTTAGAGCACTAAATTTGAAGTTCATCAGATTGTAAATGTTATACGCGAGTGATTAAAAGTGAAATGGAGGAACTCGTCGACGTTTAAGAAAATGGGCGTTCCGGGGTATCGCGCGACGAGGTTTGCGAAGTAATCGCAGTTGCGGAGAGTCCTAAAGCCGACACGTGTGAATCCGAGCAATCCTGTTAAGTCGTGAAAAAAAAAGCGGTGCACTGCACGCAAAACAGAACTGCACGTGCAAACCGACGCGATCCGACGCGACGCGACGAGCACGGGAGAGAGAAGATGGGGTCGGACCCCATCGACTTCGACCTAAAAGGGAGTTAATTCGTTTAGGGAACCGGGGAGAGAAGTTTTGTAACCAGGGTGCAGAACGCGTACGTATGAAGTACACGAGAATACGTGTTAACATGAGTCACAGGATGTAGGGCGACACAGAGTTTCGCGATAAAACCCGCCGTCCAAGTTATCGGCTGTCTCGGGATGCGCATCGTTCAACTGTCGCCCAGCATTGTCGGTTTCGAACAAAAGTTCCCGCGACAAAGGATACAGCTCTCGGATGCAGCGACGAGCGCATGCACACACATGGAAATATTAACTCCGAAAGCGGACTGCGAAATAAGCAGAAACTACCCTTGGGAAGCTACAACCCCTTCGAATCGGTATAAAAATGAGCTTTGCGATTTATAATTACACGGTCCAAGAAATTTTTTTTGGGGTTTCGATTCTCACTATGAAATTCTTGTACAGTTTTTTATATACACTGATTCCGAATCTGTTTTTAATGTTTCTCCTAGACACACACTTTTTGAGAAATTGAAAAATTATTTTTCAACTTTGAACAAATATTGTGATGTTATTATAAGAGATATTGAATTGATCTTTACAGCAAAAGATTCCTTAGACTTTCCCGGATACAGTGACATCCAATATTAATACATTATGATTGTTTACACATGTTTAAACAATCATTAAAAACGGAGAGACACCTCTTTTGCTCTAATTTTTTAGGATATTTTTCAATTTATCTCAGAAAATAAGGGGCCAGCGGAAAATCGAACTATACCACTGCACGATAGAGCATACTCTAATAATTAAATATAATTTATTATAATAATAATTAAAATTTCAGCAAAATCGGAGGGTTGTCGCTTTCGGAAGTACACCCCAGAATTAAATTACAAGCCTCGTTATATCTCGACAAAATTGAATCTCCTCGCAACGAAAGTCGAGCAACTTTCGGTTGACTCAACGTCCCCTCTCCCTTGTTTTTATCTCTGAAAAGATGGAACGTCAACGGCGAACCGTAACTAGTTAATGTGCTATATATAATGATAAGCAGGATTATCGTGTATTCCCTTTATCTTTCCGTAACAAGCACCGGGACAGCGATAAGATAAGAATCGATAATATTTTGTGGTTACGGTTCATCGACCAAGATTAAACTTCTGTTTTCTCTCGCGCGGTGCCTCGAATTTCGTTTCACGGTGGGAAAGTTCTGAAAATGAAACGTCGTCTCACGGCCGGATATATGTTCGGCATATTATACTGGATAAGAGCCCGCGGGGGTAAGTGGATAATGTTGGGGAAGTTAACTTTCGAACAGGAGAGGAAAACGACGAGAGCACACACATTTCTACAGGAAGCAACTGCGAAACCAGTTAGTTACAGTTATTCTTTCGGGCCGGAATTATTTATCGTGAATGTAGAAATTCACGGTGACATAAGCGACATGGGCGTGCTCCACGGTAGATCGGTCCGCGGTTGTGTTTTCCCATGGCCGTGTGTAATTCGCCGATCTAATGAAAGAAAAAAATGATTATACCGTCAGAAAAATGACACGGCTGCGCAGCCGTCCGGTTTCACGTTAGCCGGGCGTGGGCTTTCACTTCTCTGGCCCCTCGGTCTTTCGGTTACGTAAGAAAAATCATACTGGAAGCCTGGTGATTATTCGGTGGCTAAGTTCGACTTCCATTTGAAACGGGCTCGCGGTACGAACGCTTTCGAATATAGACGCAATTTTATCGTGTGGCAAGCGCGATGCACGTAAGGGTACGGCTACAGTGGATCCGTTTTCGTCCGACATCAGACTATTCAAATGTGTGGGTACTTGTGTAGGCCCGTCTGTGAGACCCTTCTAGCTTCGTACCGTGCCGTACCGACATCAACACACGCCTCCCGAGGCGCTCGGAACACTCGTCCGCGTGTGCCGAAGTCGGACGCCGGGCTCGGACGAAAACGGATTCACTAGTGATGGCCGTGATACCAGTTTTTCTCATGAGTTTCAAACAATTGGATATCCAAGTAATTGTTTGGAAGGTTCGATACATATCACAAGCTTAAGTGCTTGGTATTGACATTTGATACGAGTATTGCTAAAATGAACACTGGATGGTATTGGTATCATAAGCATCGGAACAATAATAATTACATACTGTAAGTATCGAGAAGTATCGATTCCCAAATAATTCCTCCAAAAGTCTCGATACACGGACATCGAGCTCCGAACGTCAAAGATCCAGCGACTGACAAACGGCATACAATGTAAGCAGATGGAGCATTATCGACACTTTAAACTTTTATATTTTTATAGTTATATCAACGCGTCACTGAAACAAACGAAGCTCCAGAACGAACCGTATATTATTGAAAATACCGATACCAATTCCATCCAAGACGTACTTACAAAGGATCGACACTTCTGAGTAGGTATCATTGAGGTACCGATACTATTTTTGATACCTACGTATTTATACGTGCTTATGATAGCTTGATACTTTGGAACCAGATATCGATGTCGCTTGAATAGAATTATAACTAGGGGTGTGCGGGATCCCGTCGGGTCGGGAATTTCCCGCGGGATCGGGACGAAATCCCGAAAATATCCGGGAATCCCGACATTTTCCCGAGAATTTTTTCGGGATTTCGCCCCGATCCCGCGGGAAATTCCCGACCCGACGGGATCCCGCACACCCCTAATTACAACCCATCACTAGGATTCACTGTAGCCGTACCCATAATGAACGCGCACAGTGGACCCGTTTTCGTCCGATTAGGCCGATGTTCGACGCATCTGTCTCTTTTTTCAAGCGTGCGAAGGTACTTGTTCTGCGCATGTTGTTGCGCGTCAGCCTTGTTGTAAAGTCTCTAGGTCACCCATATGTCATGAATATTCCTATACCAGGTGACAAAAATTTGTAATTGTATCGTCTTAACCTCTCAAACCGGTTTGACGTTTGTACGTCAACGTAACCTCATTACCGGGGGCGGTTCGACGTATGTAAATACCTACTCTTGTACCTTTCCGCTTTCATTTAATTAAACTATATTGCTCCATGTAAACAATATAAAAAAAAATTGAACCGACTTCGAAAAAACGCACTAAAAAATTCATTAAAAAGTATGAAATGATTTCCATTTAATTTATGTGAATACACACGAACTTAAATAAAATACAATCTTTCCTGAGGCGGCGTAAAATTTTGAAAATTTTCGACACTGGAAATTACGAAAATCTTTAAATTCTTCTACATGCTTTCACATATTAATGTGTCGTCTCTTCGCACCTACTGATTTCCAAGTCTATCATATTCCAATGAAATCGTAATCAGCAGCATCTGTCATTTGGAAAATTTTCAATATTGCGCCGCCTCCGGAAAGATTGTATTGTATTTAAGTTCGTGTGTATTCGCATAAATTAAATGGAAATTATTTCATACTTTTTAGTGCGTTTTTTCAAAGTCAATGCTCTCTCGTCAATGCGCTCCAATCAAAATTTCTATCAATATATGCTTCAATATATTAACCAATGCGTTCGACCCCTACTAAACGGTCAATACGCCCTTTCAATGCGCCTCGTAAATATTATTGATGAGCGTATTGACAATATTATTGAACGTCTAGGGGCCGCTTAAAGCTGAACGGCGGTTATATGTGTAGGAAAAAGTTGTTCAGAATGTTGAGTTTTACAACATATTTAAATTTTATAAAATCAATTACCATCGAAATATTCGAGGGAACTGCAACGAAACGCTGAAGGTCACTGCGTCTTACTTTTTATTTTTTTTTTTCCGTTAATTAACCAACTGGCTGGCTTTTACGAGGCGAACAGTGATCAGACGGGTTCAACGAGCGATAAATGGGAGGTCATTCAAGGCCACGGAAGGTAGTGAATTAATCCCTTTGAGCCAGCAGCTTCTCCATCGAACACAAAGCGTCGTTTGAATCAACGAACAATAATTAATTAGCCACTGGTTTCGGCATAATGGGACAGTGGAAATAATTTTCGCGTCTTTTGCCATCGGCGGACATGTTCCTTTGTCCGTGTCGCGCGAGCGATTGTTCCTCTTGTATATACATATTTTCTTCTCTCCATCGTATGATTATTCCTCGGACAATAAGCGTGTAAGCTGTCTCGTGCACGGGCCGACGGGAACTTTTGTGTTCTGTTCATTGTTTAAGATCTCGAAGGCGAGGGGTCATTCCCGTTTTCATCGATAAAAGGATGGCCGCGAAGGAGTAGAATGGAAAACGCCCGAGGACGCGGCCGTTGATGGAATACCAGAGAGGAGCGCGCAGTTGGATTCATTTCGCGATTGTTTCTTTCTCCTTTTACCTCCCTCTCTGTATGCCATCCTTGTCGCGAAAGTCCAGAGGGTCACGGTGGGTGTCCACGGTTTTCCTTGGTTATCGTATCAAAACACTGAGGATTCCGCTTATTTCACAGTTTCGGGAGGTTCACTCGTTTCCAGGATTGCAAGTGTAGTCGAGACGGGTTCTATTGAATCCTGCATAATTGGAAGATCCTTGGATCGACTTTCTTCCGCGAACTGGATGAGTCTGCGGATTATTATTCGCGGGAACACGTCGTCGCCGCAGCAGTTAGTCTCGGAACGGAATTACGGAAGACAAATACGATGCCAGCGTCTAATTAACTTATTGTGTTCGCCAGTCGCGTGTTCGTATAGTAGCCCGGTGATCCTTACCGTTCCGGCTACAGTCGGTTCTTCTTTCTTCTGTCGCAACCTGCCGGGAACCATTGTGTCTACCCTATCTCGAATGATTCGGATCGAGCGTTTCTACGCTGCGTACCGTGGGTATACATACTGTTAAATCACTTGCAAAAAGCATCTCCAATTAACTCGTTGCGTTCGCTAGTCGTCTATGTGTTGACGGGGCAGTGATTTCTGCTGTTCGTACGATATCGGCTCTTACGTTTACCGCCTGGTCTCGTCGTTGAGCAGACTACGGTCATAATTAGATGGCGGATTACATGCATTTATGACAGAAATGAGTAGACGTAATTTAAAATAGTAAATGTATTAGAAGAATTTTAAAATATTGATGTATATCATTTTCAACCTGTTAACACTAAACCTACCACGAGGGATCAAATGACCAATTTTAGATTTTTTTATCTGGCGCAATTATTGAAATTGTAAAGTTGTTTTCATGGGTATTTATTGAATATATTTTTGTCTCCAGTATATATTACAGTAAAAACCGCACAAAATATAAGTAAATTTAATCTTATTTTTATAATACTATACACATCAGTAGACATATATTAAGAAAGAAAATAAATATCTATTTGACTCCGGTTTGTGTCGGAACTCGGGAAGAAAATTTTTATTTTCCATAAAGATCCGCTGTGTAGTCCTAATAATTGTCCGTTTGATTCGCTCTCTAGAAATGGAAGAATTAAACGACGATCCTGATACTTTCGGTGAAAATAGACCCAGGTATTTACCACCGGCAAAGAGTCAACTGCGTTTTCTCCAATCGTTCAGATTTAGATTTTAGATATATACATCCATGTCCACTGACTCCTGGACCGATAGACACGTGCCAATAGATAGACCAAATAGTTCGCGCCGCCGAGACGGTGCGTTTAAACTGGCGCAATCGGCAAAGATCATTTGGCTGGTAGACGACGAACGGGACCCGGTTGAAAAGCGTCTTTTGTTTCATAGTCCGAGCAAAGCCACTTGAAAGATTCAGTGCCTACGCGTTTGCACCGAATCGTGTCACCCACTTTTCCCTCAGTTAATCGACTGATACATACTGTTGAATGCTCGTCGCAGCAAACGAAGTATCTGGGTCAGCGGCGGTGCATAAGCTGCGTACTGTGCGCGTGCCTCTAGCGAAAAAATTGAAAAATTCTAGCGAAAGGCTTTTGCATTCTTCGAGGGTAACGAGGAATAAAAAAAATCGTTTGACTCTGTGTGCATGTACGTGCGCGGGCGAGAAAGAGAGAGAGAGAAACATCGGTTTCGAGATAGGCTGCACGCGAACCGCACGGAAATAGTAGATGGATCGATGATGAAACGCGGCGACAAGCTGCAACAAGGCTGTACAGAGATGTGCATGCTCCAGAATATGCATTCCTTGCGGTCAAGGATTTCTTTTTTCTAATAACGAGCAGAGCTGGCTGCTGCGAGAACAAAGTTACCCGAGCATCGCAACCGCGGTCGCGGCGGCGTTCGAGCAACAATTATATAAATACCGTCCGTGGAAAAGCTTAAGGTCTCTCGTATGAAACGTTGGAGAAGTTCTAGGATTCGAATAAATATTATAAGTAAGAGATCGAATATATACAGTAGGTCCAGTCCCTAAGGAAATGGCTGTTGATCATGTAAACGTAAATCTACTAGCAAAGTACATATGTAGTTCTGTCTTTAGCACTATGTTCACGGAACCCGTCAAAATGACGGGTTCTAATATTCTTAATTTGCGATTATTAAGATTGCAAAGATGCTTCCCTGAGGAATTAATTTATCAAATTTCTTTCTATCGGTATATCTTATTAGAATAATGGCCAAAAACTTTGATAGACACATTCTTGTTACGTTTATAAAATAATGTGAAATAGCTATTTCTAGAGCTCCGTAAACCTAGTGTTAATTGATAATGTGTAATTAGTAGAGACACGGATTTGGTCCACCTTCTCCCGATTCGAACCCAGTGGGCCTCGTTCGCGCGCCGTTGCATACATAGCTCTGCTACAAATTCGTGACCGCGCAGGCAGAATGATGCGCGACACTATTTTTATGGAGTATTTCCTGTCCTCTAATGAGCCACGTCGAGAGCCGACTTCCTCGTGTTTACTTATCGGGTGTCCATGGCCTGCCCGCTCCTTTGTGATGCGCAGACTTTTCCGGACAACGTCATTCGTTCGACTAACGTTCACCGCATCGCACGGAAATCTCTAGTTTCCGATGCATCTCAAAGAATTCATCGTCGGACCCCTTTCATGCGATTGCACGCTATCATTATTGCGATCCAAGAAATCAATGGAACCGTTGAAACGTTTCAAATCGTCCCAGTGTTTCCTTATCTTTAGATTGTTCGTTCTATTTTTTTTTTTTTTTTTTTTTTTAGATCTTTTGAATCCTTGCGACCTGATTAAATTCTTCGGTTATTACGATCCGATTGATCAATGCGATATCACTGAAACTCTCATCTCGCACGTTTGCAATGCAATTCGCGGTTTGCGAAATTTTTTTCAATCGAACGAAACCGCTGCCGGTCGACGCGCGAAATGCAAACGCGATATTATACGTAATTAGATAGAACGACGCGTGGTGACTGGATTTTCCGAGAATGACGTGCGACATTTACGAAGAGGAACGATGTCGAGGATCGACAAGGTCGATCGCAACGAGACTCTGCCTGGAATTCGTGCAAATTTCGCGCCTGAACGTTTCGTCGTTCCTCGAAATTGACGACGGTCTGCGTGTGCCGATATTCTCACGATCGGACAGATCTGAAATATCAACGTGAAGCACGCGAAGTATCGCTTCCTCGAATGAAACTTTCATATCGAATATCGTGTTGAATTTGTGGATTTCATGCATCACATGGGAAGAATGGATACGCAAAGTATGTACATACATTGTACTGAGAAGACATCGCAATAATTTTCGATTATTAAGATTGTAAAGATGCTTCTGTTAGAAAACGTGTAAAAATAAAAACATTCACACTGTACGGGCGAAAAATGAACAAGCGAGAGTCAGTTTGAAATGGTATGCCATGAGAGAAGGTTGATATACATAAATACCTATGTATTAAATAAGTATTTCATTAAAGTTAACTATTATTCTATATTATTCTAACAGCTTCCCTGAGGAATTATATACCAAATCTATTTATCTGTGTATATATTATTGAAAAACTTGTTATGTTCATAAAATAATGTGAAATAAGTAGGTATTTTCAATTGAATACGACTTCTAACGACATTTTTATTTTGTAAAGAGGAACAGTTCCTCGTTAGTAAAAAAAAAAAAACGTTACTATGGAAAAAAGAAGAAGTGAATATGATATTAAAAACAACTCTGACCCTTGGGCCAATTGAAAAGATAAAGCTCGTATAACCTACAGTTGGTCTATTGCACCAGAGGCGGGGAACATGCGGGCGTACGTGTGCTTGTAAGTTGAAACGGTAAATGTGTATTTTAATTTACGAGGTAATTTACGATGTGTATTGTACTCCGTTGATCCCCGTACGACTCATTGTTCCGTCGTAGAACGCCGAATATTCGAACCGCCGTTGCACAGAGACAAGAATAATACATCACACACTGACCGACCTTGTGTAACGGTACTCGAGTGATTCTTGTCGTTCATAACTAGCCACCACATGGGCCAAGTGGCAAAAATCATTTGGAAATCTGGCACGAATGTAAGCAACCACTGAATTGTACAATATATATGATATATATACATATATATATGTACAGATACTACTCCACACTCTACTCCAAAACCATACGGGCGGAATGTACATTTTCACCGACACATTTCCTTAAACTTTATTGTCGATGAAAACGGTGAGAATCACAACAAGCTCGATTTCACTTTCCTAATTTAACTACCACCGCGAACAAATTGAAAGTTACGTGGCTCGTTATGAAAGTGTAACATTTATTTATAGCCCGAAAGGTTGCATTCGCTCGGAAACGAAACCAACGAAGTACATATCAATAAGTAAGTATTAGAAGCAGGGAAAGAAAACTATACAACTTATAACCGCTGACGCGGTTCGGTTTTGTAAGAAACAAGTCGAAGACAAAACACAACTGCTATGCACGATCCTTGATCGATAACAGACTCGAACGGAAATAATTTAGGATAGTAAGAAAACATGTTTTTCTGGATCGGGGGAAGATAAACGATTTAGGTTCACTTTATCCGATCTATTTTTACCGGGACTCCATTCGACGTTCAACCTGTTTGTACGGTTAGGAAAGGAGGGGTGAGAGTGGAAAACCTGTTGATCGATTATCTGAAATACTACCAAAAGAACAGGTACAAGACAAGAAATCTCTCCAAGATGGTTATATGTACATCTCTTTCGCAGATTCTTTTGAATATCAACCCTTTGGACTCGAAGCAATTTTAATTCGAAAACGAGAAGACATCTCTTTCAACCCAGATCATTTTTATTCTATGTAATTTTTATTACTAAGTTGACATTTATGGCTTCTGAAAATTTTCAAAGAAGGGTGGAATATAACGACAGATTTTATTTACGACGAATATATATAATTCGACAGAATTTAGTAGAATTTTTATTTATCTCAGATCTTCAAAGCCTACTACCGTTGGAAATAAGATTCTACTTTATTCCACTTTACTAAAATTCGTCTAGAGAAATTAAGAATTGCTTCGCCGCTACCGCAGTCTATTAATTACATTGTGCACATCGAATTCAATCTGTTTTCTCATATAACGGTTAAGCTTTTTACAATTTATAGAATACAGACGAATTTGATAATACTAAAACTGTTTCAAATAATGGTATGGCAATGTTTACTCGCGCCTCAGAGTATTCGAGTGCAAAATGCTAAATAAAGTAACGAGAACGAGTTCGCGTTCGCAAAAACGAATATAAACGATCGAGTTTGGCGTTGTTTCAGAACAGTATCCGAGAACTGCGAACACGGCTGATTTTCAAAATAATGCATGCACGTAACTCGTAAAATAAGCGTTTTACGAATCGTGTCGCGTCGTTGTTGCGGACGCTTTGATCACGAAGCCGTTAAATGCCAATGATTGCTCATCTTTCTATTTAGATTAATTTTATTAATGGAATGTATACGACATTTTGCATTGGATATTTAATAAGTAGCTACTACAGAGTGAAAGTGAAAGAACGATGCTCAACGTTGGAAACCTCTCTGCAGCCTTGCAACGGAGTAACAGCATCCAGTTGAAGCCGAGAAGAAAAACTTGTCGGAATATATGTATGTCGCTGATGGTACTCACTTTACTGAATTCGCTTGCTCCGCGGTAATCCGAAACTGTGTGAACATGAACAGACGAAATAAACAACAGAGAAAGAAAACAACGATTGGCACGCGAACGATAGACGATATGCATACAACGCGCCGTCTTACGCTGAACTGAACTGAACTGAAGTGTCCTGGAATTCTATGCGTTGAACTGGACCCGACGCTCAACCGCTCAACGCGTTTACATGTTCTGTTTACGCGCGTACGACGCCCTCTGTCGAACGTTCTTTGAAATTGTACGTCACGGCAGCAGTGCTAAGATATTGTGCAAAATTCACGCGTTGCGTGAGGCAGTTACATTGGCGGAAGTGTACCGAAACAATCTGTTCCGGACGAAAAGACTCCAGGACGTGTCCTACGAGTTACAAAATATACACAAATACACATGTTACATATTCATTTTTCACAATCAAATCATAACAATTTTTAAAAATTGTACGGGGTGATCAAGGTACCCAATTTTATCGAGAATTTTACTTTACTGAGGCTAAAATCGCAGCGCATGCGCCAGAAACCTAGCACAATATCTCAGCACTGCGTCACGGTCGGTAAAACAGAAATTTAAAACATTTCAATATATTCGGAAATTTTTAATCGAGCCGAACGCATCTGAAAACAATATTATCGCACAAATGGAAACTGTATTTACTCTTATTGCAAAAAATCAGTTTCATCTGTGTGGAAATATATTAATATTTTTTAGATTAGGAATTCTGAAATATTTTTACTTTTACATAATACACAGTAGAGCGTATATTTTTAGCGTATAAAAGTAACGACGATGACAGATCGCTACTTTTTACGGAGATTATAATACATTGTTTATCGATGTTAATATTTATTGAACTGATGATGAGAAGAAATGAAAATTGTCGAACTATGTATATATGACTAAATACATACATGTCGAGCATAAAACGTAGCATGCACTAATACACGCGAACTTCATCTAAAGTCATCAAATCGTTTAACATTCGCGTGTATGATGCACTGGCCAGCAAGTCTTTCGTATGAAAGCAGTGTGAATATGTGGACTGTAAAATCTTATCGTCATTAGTAATCGGCAATCGCTAATCAAAGTATATGTACGTGGCGTAAAGTGATTACAGAGAATCTGTAAATGTATACTTGTTCCATA